>OU026156.1:98579725-99805402 GCA_907269105.1 Volucella inanis | reverse complement strand
TTTTTATTTTTGGTGCAAAATATGACCCCCGAAGACGATTAGTTTAGAAGATACAGCCATTTTAAAGTTTTGATATTTTAACCGGCTATAATTCAAATTTTTTATTTTTGGTGCAAAATATGACCCCCGCAGACGCTTATTTTAGAAGATAAAGCCATTTTAAAGTTTTGAAATTTTAACCTGCTACAATTCAATGTTTTTATTTTTGGTGCAAAATATGACCCCGCAGACGCTTAGTTTAGAAGATACAGCCATTTTAAGGTTTTGAAATTTTAACCTGCTACTATAGGCTATAATTCAAATTTTTTATTTTTGGTGCAAAATATGACCCCCGCAGACGCTTAGTTTAGAAGATACAGCCATTTTAAAGTTTTGAAATTTTAACCTGCTACAATTCAATTTTTTTATTCTTGGTGCAAAATATGACCCCCGTAGACGCTTAGTTTAGAAGATACAGCCATTTTAAAGTTTTGAAATTTTAACCGGCTATAATTCAAATTTTTTAATTTTGGTTGCAAAATATGACCCCCGCAGACGCTTAGTTTAGAAGATACAGCCATTTTAAAGTTTTGAAATTTTAACCGGCTATAATTTAAATTTTTATTTTTGGTGCAAAATATGACCCCCGCAGACGCTTAGTTTAGAAGATACAGCCATTTTAAAGTTTTGAAATTTTAACCTGCTACAATTCAATTTTTTTTATTTTTGGTGCAAAATATGACCCCCGCAGACGCTTAGTTTAGAAGATACAGCCATTTTAAAGTTTTGATATTTTAACCGGCTATAATTCAAATTTTTTATTTTTGGTGCAAAATATGACCCCCGCAGACGCTTAGTTTAGAAGATACAGTAATTTTAAAGTTTTGAAATTTTAACCTGCTACAATCCAATTTTTTTATTCTTGGTGCAAAATATGACCCCCGCAGACGCTTAGTTTAGAAGATACAGCCATTTTAAAGTTTTGAAATTTTAACCTGCTACAATTCAATTTTTTTATTTCTTGGTGCAAAATATGACCCCCGTAGACGCTTAGTTTAGAAGATACAGCCATTTTAAAGTTTTGATATTTTAACCGGCTATAATTCAAATTTTTTATTTTTGGTTGCAAAATATGACCCCGCAGACGCTTAGTTTAGAAGATACAGCCATTTTAAAGTTTTGAAATTTTAACCGGCTATAAATAAAATTTTTTATTTTTGGTGCAAAATATGACCCCCGCAGACGCTTAGTTTAGAAGATACAGCCATTTTAAAGTTGAAATTTTAACCTGCTACTATAGGCTATAATTCAAAATTTTTATTTTTGGTGCAAAATATGACCCCCGCAGACGCTTAGTTTAGAAGATACAGCCATTTTAAAGTTTTGATATTTTAACCGGCTATAATTCAAATTTTTTATTTTTGGTGCAAAATATGACCCCCGCAGACGCTTAGTTTAGAAGATACAGCCATTTTAAAGTTTTGAAATTTTAACCGGCTATAATTCAAATTTTTTATTTTTGGTGCAAAATATGACCCCCGCAGACGCTTAGTTTAGAAGATACAGCCATTTTAAAGTTTTGAAATTTTAACCTGCTACTATAGGCTTAATCAAATTTTTTATTTTTGGTGCAAAATATGACCCCCGCAGACGCTTAGTTTAGAAGATACAGCCATTTTAAAGTTTTGAAATTTTAACCGGCTATAATTCAAATTTTTTAATTTTGTTGCAAAATATGACCCCCGCAGACGCTTAGTTTAGAAGATACAGCCATTTTAAAGTTTTGAAATTTTAACCGGCTATAATTAAAATTTTTTATTTTTGGTGCAAAATATGACCCCCGAAGACCACTTAGTTTAGAAGATACAGCCATTTTAAAGTTTTGAAATTTTAACCTGCTACAATTCAATTTTTTATTTTTGGTGCAAAATATGACCCCCGCAGACGCTTAGTTTAGAAGATACGGCCATTTTAAAGTTTTGAAATTTTAACCGGCTATAATTAAAATTTTTTATTTTTGGTGCAAAATATGTCCCCCGCAGACGCCTTAGTTTAGAAGATACAGCCATTTTAAAGTTTTGAAATTTTAACCTGCATCAATTAAATTTTTTTTATTTTTGGTGCAAAATATGACCCCCGCAGACGCTTAGTTTAGAAGATACAGCCATTTTAAAGTTTGATATTTTTAACCGGCTATAATTCAAATTTTTTATTTTTGGTGCAAAATATGACCCCCGCAGACGCTTAGTTTAGAGATACAGTAATTTTAAAGTTTTGAAATTTTAACCTGCTACAATTCAATTTTTTTATTCTTGGTGCAAAATATGACCCCGCAGACGCTTAGTTTAGAAGATACAGCCATTTTAAAGTTTTGAAATTTTAACCGGCTATAATTCAAATTTTTTATTTTTGGTGCAAAATATGACCCCCGCAAACGCTTAGTTTAGAAGATACAGCCATTTTAAAGTTTTGATATTTTAACCGGCTATAATTCAAATTTTTTATTTTTGGTGCAAAATATGACCCCCGAAGACGATTAGTTTAGAAGATACAGCCATTTTAAAGTTTTGATATTTTAACCGGCTATAATTCAAATTTTTTATTTTTGGTGCAAAATATGACCACCGTAGACGCTTAGTTTAAAAGATACAGCCATTTTAAAGTTTTGAAATTTTAACCGGCTATAATTCAAATTTTTTATTTTTGGTGCAAAATATGACCCCCGCAGACGCTTATTTTAGAAGATAAAGCCATTTTAAAGTTTTGAAATTTTAACCTGCTACAATTCAATTTTTTTATTTTTGGTGCAAAATATGACCCCGCAGACGCTTAGTTTAGAAGATACAGCCATTTTAAAGTTTTGAAATTTTAACCTGCTACTATAGGCTATAATTCAAATTTTTTATTTTTGGTGCAAAATATGACCCCCGCAGACACTTAGTTTAGAAGATACAGCCATTTTAAAGTTTTGAAATTTTAACCGGCTATAATTAAAATTTTTTATTTTTGGTGCAAAATATGACCCCCGAAGACACTTAGTTTAGAAGATACAGCCATTTTAAAGTTTTGAAATTTTAACCTGCTACAATTCAATTTTTTTATTTTTGGTGCAAAATATGACCCCCGCAGACGCTTAGTTTAGAAGATACGGCCATTTTAAAGTTTTGAAATTTTAACCGGCTATAATTAAAATTTTTTATTTTTGGTGCAAAATATGTCCCCCGCAGACGCTTAGTTTAGAAGATACAGCCATTTTAAAGTTTTGAAATTTTAACCTGCTACAATTCAATTTTTTTATTTTTGGTGCAAAATATGACCCCCGCAGACGCTTAGTTTAGAAGATACAGCCATTTTAAAGTTTTGATATTTTAACCGGCTATAATTCAAATTTTTTATTTTTGGTGCAAAATATGACCCCCGCAGACGCTTAGTTTAGAAGATACAGTAATTTTAAAGTTTTGAAATTTTAACCTGCTACAATTCAATTTTTTTATTCTTGGTGCAAAATATGACCCCCGCAGACGCTTAGTTTAGAAGATACAGCCATTTTAAAGTTTTGAAATTTTAACCGGCTATAATTCAAATTTTTTATTTTTGGTGCAAAATATGACCCCCGCAAACGCTTAGTTTAGAAGATACAGCCATTTTAAAGTTTTGATATTTTAGCCGGCTATAATTCAAATTTTTTATTTTTGGTGCAAAATATGACCCCCGAAGACGATTAGTTTAGAAGATACAGCCATTTTAAAGTTTTGATATTTTAACCGGCTATAATTCAAATTTTTTATTTTTGGTGCAAAATATGACCACCGTAGACGCTTAGTTTAAAAGATACAGCCATTTTAAAGTTTTGAAATTTTAACCGGCTATAATTCAAATTTTTTATTTTTGGTGCAAAATATGACCCCCGCAGATGCTTATTTTAGAAGATAAAGCCATTTTAAGGTTTTGAAATTTTAACCTGCTACTATAGGCTATAATTCAAATTTTTTATTTTTGGTGCAAAATATGACCCCCGCAGACGCTTAGTTTAGAAGATACAGCCATTTTAAAGTGTTGAAATTTTAACCTGCTACAATTCAATTTTTTTATTCTTGGTGCAAAATATGACCCCCGCAGACGCTTAGTTTAGAAGATACAGCCATTTTAAAGGTTTGATATTTTAACCGGCTATAATTCAAATTTTTTATTTTTGGTGCAAAATATGACCCCCGCAGACGCTTAGTTTAGAAGATACAGCCATTTTAAAGGTTTGATATTTTAACCGGCTATAATTCAAATTTTTTATTTTTGGTGCAAAATATGACCCCCGCAGACGCTTAGTTTAGAAGATACAGTAATTTTAAAGTTTTGAAATTTTAACCTGCTACAATCCAATTTTTTTATTCTTGGTGCAAAATATGACCCCCGCAGACGCTTAGTTTAGAAGATACAGCCATTTTAAAGTTTTGATATTTTAACCGGCTATAATTCAAATTTTTTATTTTTGGTGCAAAATATGACCCCCGAAGACGATTAGTTTAGAAGATACAGCCATTTTAAAGTTTTGATATTTTAACCGGCTATAATTCAAATTTTTTATTTTTGGTGCAAAATATGACCACCGTAGACGCTTAGTTTAAAAGATACAGCCATTTTAAAGTTTTGAAATTTTAACCGGCTATAATTCAAATTTTTTATTTTTGGTGCAAAATATGACCCCCGCAGACGCTTATTTTAGAAGATAAAGCCATTTTAAAGTTTTGAAATTTTAACCTGCTACAATTCAATTTTTTTATTTTTGGTGCAAAATATGACCCCGCAGACGCTTAGTTTAGAAGATACAGCCATTTTAAGGTTTTGAAATTTTAACCTGCTACTATAGGCTATAATTCAAATTTTTTATTTTTGGTGCAAAATATGACCCCCGCAGACGCTTAGTTTAGAAGATACAGCCATTTTAAAGTTTTGAAATTTTAACCTGCTACAATTCAATTTTTTTATTCTTGGTGCAAAATATGACCCCCGTAGACGCTTAGTTTAGAAGATACAGCCATTTTAAAGTTTTGAAATTTTAACCGGCTATAATTCAAATTTTTTATTTTTGGTGCAAAATATGACCCCCGAAGACGCTTAGTTTAGAAGATACAGCCATTTTAAAGTTTTGATATTTTAACCGGCTATAATTCAAATTTTTTATTTTTGGTGCAAAATATGACCACCGTAGACGCTTAGTTTAAAAGATACAGCCATTTTAAAGTTTTGAAATTTTAACCGGCTATAATTCAAATTTTTTATTTTTGGTGCAAAATATGACCCCCGCAGACGCTTATTTTAGAAGATACAGCCATTTTAAAGTTTTGAAATTTTAGCCGGCTATAATTCAAATTTTTTATTTTTGGTGCAAAATATGACCACCGTAGACGCTTAGTTTAAAAGATACAGCCATTTTAAAGTTTTGAAATTTTAACCGGCTATAATTCAAATTTTTTATTTTTGGTGCAAAATATGACCACCGTAGACGCTTAGTTTAAAAGATACAGCCATTTTAAAGTTTTGAAATTTTAACCGGCTATAATTCAAATTTTTTATTTTTGGTGCAAAATATGACCCCTGCAAACGCTTAGTTTAGAAGATACAGCCATTTTAAAGTTTTGATATTTTAACCGGCTATAATTCAAATTTTTTATTTCTGGTGCAAAATATGACCCCCGAAGACGCTTAGTTTAGAAGATACAGCCATTTTAAAGTTTTGATATTTTAACCGGCTATAATTCAAATTTTTTATTTTTGGTGCAAAATATGACCACCGTAGACGCTTAGTTTAAAAGGTACAGCCATTTGAAAGTTTTGAAATTTTAACCGGCTATAATTCAAATTTTTTATTTTTGGTGCAAAATATGACCCCCGAAGACGCTTAGTTTAGAAGATACAGCCATTTTAAAGTTTTGATATTTTAACCGGCTATAATTCAATTTTTTTATTTTTGGTGCAAAATATGACCACCGTAGACGCTTAGTTTAAAAGATACAGCCATTTTAAAGTTTTGAAATTTTAACCGGCTATAATTCAAATTTTTTATTTTTGGTGCAAAGTATGACCCCGCAGACGCTTAGTTTAGAAGATACAGCCATTTTAAAGTTTTGAAATTTTAACCTGCTACTATAGGCTATAATTCAAATTTTTTATTTTTGGTGCAAAATATGACCCCGTAGACGCTTAGTTTAGAAGATACAGCCATTTTAAAGTTTTGAAATTTTAACCTGCTACTATAGGCTATAATTCAAATTTTTTATTTTTGGTGCAAAGTATGACCCCGCAGACGCTTAGTTTAGAAGATACAGCCATTTTAAAGTTTTGATATTTTAACCGGCTATAATTCAAATTTTTTATTTTTGGTGCAAAATATGACCCCCGAAGACGCTTAGTTTAGAAGATACAGCCATTTTAAAGTTTTGATATTTTAACCGGCTATAATTCAAATTTTTTATTTTTGGTGCAAAATATGACCCCCGAAGACGCTTAGTTTAGAAGATACAGCCATTTTAAAGTTTTGATATTTTAACCGGCTATAATTCAAATTTTTTTATTTTTGGTGCAAAATATGACCACCGTAGACGCTTAGTTTAAAAAATACAGCCATTTTAAAGTTTTGAAACTTTAACCGGCTATAATTCAAATTTTTTATTTTTGGTGCAAAATATGACCCCCGCAGACGCTTAGTTTAGAAGATAAAGCCATTTTAAAGTTTTGAAATTTTAACCTGCTACAATTCAATTTTTTTATTTTTGGTGCAAAATATGACCCCGCAGACGCTAAGTTTAGAAGATACAGCCATTTTAAAGTTTTGAAATTTTAACCTGCTACTATAGGCTATAATTCAATTTTTTTATTTTTGGTGCAAAATATGACCCCCGCAGACGCTTAGTTTAGAAGATACAGCCATTTTAAAGTTTTGAAATTTTAACCTGCTACAATTCAATTTTTTTATTCTTGGTGCAAAATATGACCCCCGCAGACGCTTAGTTTAGAAGATACAGCCATTTTAAAGTTTTGAAATTTTAACCGGCTATAATTCAAATTTTTTATTTTTGGTGCAAAATATGACCCCCGCAAACGCTTAGTTTAGAAGATACAGCCATTTTAAAGTTTTGATATTTTAACCGGCTATAATTCAAATTTTTTATTTTTGGTGCAAAATATGACCCCCGAAGACGCTTAGTTTAGAAGATACAGCCATTTTAAAGTTTTGATATTTTAACCGGCTATAATTCAAATTTTTTATTTTTGGTGCAAAATATGACCCCCGCAGACGCTTAGCTTAGAAGATACAGCCATTTTAAAGTTTTGAAATTTTAGCCGGATATAATTCAAATTTTTTATTTTTGGTGCAAAATATGACCCCCGCAGACGCTTAGTTTAGAAGATAAAGCCATTTTAAAGTTTTGAAATTTTAACCTGCTACAATTCAATTTTTTTATTTTTGGTGCAAAATATGACCCCCGCAGACGCTTAGTTTAAAAGATACAGCCATTTTAAAGTTTTGATATTTTAACCGGCTATAATTCAAATTTTTTATTTTTGGTGCAAAATATGACCACCGTAGACGCTTAGTTTAAAAGATACAGCCATTTTAAAGTTTTGAAATTTTAACCGGCTATAATTCGAATTTTTTATTTTTGGTGCAAAATATGACCCCCGCAGACGCTTAGTTTAGAAGATACAGCCATTTTAAAGTTTGGAAATTTTAACCTGCTACAATTCAATTTTTTTATTCGTGGTGCAAAATATGACCCCCGCAGACGCTTAGTTTAGAAGATACAGCCATTTTAAAGTTTTGAAATTTTAACCGGCTATAATTCTAATTTTTTAATTTTGGTGCAAAATATGACCCCCGCAAGCGCTTAGTTTAGAAGATACAGCCATTTTAAAGTTTTGATATTTTAACCGGCTATAATTCAAATTTTTTATTTTTGGTGCAAATATGACCCCTGAAGACGCTTAGTTTAGAAGATACAGCCATTTTAAAGTTTTGAAATTTTAACCGGCTATAATTCAAATTTTTTATTTTTGGTGCAAAATATGACCCCCGCAGACGCTTAGTTTAGAAGATAAAGCCATTTTAAAGTTTTGAAATTTTAACCTGCTACAATTCAATTTTTTTATTTTTGGTGCAAAATATGACCGCGCAGACGCTTAGTTTAGAAGATACAGCCATTTTAAAGTTTTGAAATTTTAACCTGCTACAATTCAATTTTTTTATTTTTGGTGCAAAATATGACCCCCGCAGACGCTTAGTTTAGAAGATACAGCCATTTTAAAGTTTGGAAATTTTAACCTGCTACAATTCAATTTTTTTATTCGTGGTGCAAAATATGACCCCCGCAGACGCTTAGTTTAGAAGATACAGCCATTTTAAAGTTTGGAAATTTTAACCGGCTATAATTCTAATTTTTTAATTTTGGTGCAAAATATGACCCCCGCAAGCGCTTAGTTTAGAAGATACAGCCATTTTAAAGTTTTGATATTTTAACCGGCTATAATTCAAATTTTTTATTTTTGGTGCAAATATGACCCCTGAAGACGCTTAGTTTAGAAGATACAGCCATTTTAAAGTTTTGAAATTTTAACCGGCTATAATTCAAATTTTTTATTTTTGGTGCAAAATATGACCCCCGCAGACGCTTAGTTTAGAAGATAAAGCCATTTTAAAGTTTTGAAATTTTAACCTGCTACAATTCAATTTTTTTATTTTTGGTGCAAAATATGACCGCGCAGACGCTTAGTTTAGAAGATACAGCCATTTTAAAGTTTTGAAATTTTAACCTGCTACAATTCAAATTTTTTATTTTTGGTGCAAAATATGACCCCCGCAGACGCTTAGTTTAGAAGATACAGCCATTTTAAAGTTTGGAAATTTTAACCTGCTACAATTCAATTTTTTTATTCGTGGTGCAAAATATGACCCCCGCAGACGCTTAGTTTAGAAGATACAGCCATTTTAAAGTTTTGAAATTTTAACCGGCTATAATTCTAATTTTTTAATTTTGGTGCAAAATATGACCCCCGCAAGCGCTTAGTTTAGAAGATACAGCCATTTTAAAGTTTTGATATTTTAACCGGCTATAATTCAAATTTTTTATTTTTGGTGCAAATATGACCCCTGAAGACGCTTAGTTTAGAAGATACAGCCATTTTAAAGTTTTGAAATTTTAACCGGCTATAATTCAAATTTTTTATTTTTGGTGCAAAATATGACCCCCGCAGACGCTTAGTTTAGAAGATAAAGCCATTTTAAAGTTTTGAAATTTTAACCTGCTACAATTCAATTTTTTTATTTTTGGTGCAAAATATGACCGCGCAGACGCTTAGTTTAGAAGATACAGCCATTTTAAAGTTTTGAAATTTTAACCTGCTACAATTCAATTTTTTTATTTTTGGTGCAAAATATGACCCCCGCAGACGCTTAGTTTAGAAGATACAGCCATTTTAAAGTTTGGAAATTTTAACCTGCTACAATTCAATTTTTTTATTCGTGGTGCAAAATATGACCCCCGCAGACGCTTAGTTTAGAAGATACAGCCATTTTAAAGTTTTGAAATTTTAACCGGCTATAATTCGAATTTTTTATTTTTGGTGCAAAATATGACCCCCGCAGACGCTTAGTTTAGAAGATACAGCCATTTTAAAGTTTGGAAATTTTAACCTGCTACAATTCAATTTTTTTATTCGTGGTGCAAAATATGACCCCCGCAGACGCTTAGTTTAGAAGATACAGCCATTTTAAAGTTTTGAAATTTTAACCGGCTATAATTCTAATTTTTTAATTTTGGTGCAAAATATGACCCCCGCTAGCGCTTAGTTTAGAAGATACAGCCATTTTAAAGTTTTGATATTTTAACCGGCTATAATTCAAATTTTTTATTTTTGGTGCAAATATGACCCCTGAAGACGCTTAGTTTAGAAGATACAGCCATTTTAAAGTTTTGAAATTTTAACCGGCTATAATTCAAATTTTTTATTTTTGGTGCAAAATATGACCCCCGCAGACGCTTAGTTTAGAAGATAGAGCCATTTTAAAGTTTTGAAATTTTAACCTGCTACAATTCAATTTTTTTATTTTTGGTGCAAAATATGACCGCGCAGACGCTTAGTTTAGAAGATACAGCCATTTTAAAGTTTTGAAATTTTAACCTGCTACAATTCAATTTTTTTATTTTTGGTGCAAAATATGACCCCCGCAGACGCTTAGTTTAGAAGATACAGCCATTTTAAAGTTTGGAAATTTTAACCTGCTACAATTCAATTTTTTTATTCGTGGTGCAAAATATGACCCCCGCAGACGCTTAGTTTAGAAGATACAGCCATTTTAAAGTTTTGAAATTTTAACCGGCTATAATTCTAATTTTTTAATTTTGGTGCAAAATATGACCCCCGCAAGCGCTTAGTTTAGAAGATACAGCCATTTTAAAGTTTTGATATTTTAACCGGCTATAATTCAAATTTTTTATTTTTGGTGCAAATATGACCCCTGAAGACGCTTAGTTTAGAAGATACAGCCATTTTAAAGTTTTGAAATTTTAACCGGCTATAATTCAAATTTTTTATTTTTGGTGCAAAATATGACCCCCGCAGACGCTTAGTTTAGAAGATAAAGCCATTTTAAAGTTTTGAAATTTTAACCTGCTACAATTCAATTTTTTTATTTTTGGTGCAAAATATGACCGCGCAGACGCTTAGTTTAGAAGATACAGCCATTTTAAAGTTTTGAAATTTTAACCTGCTACAATTCAAATTTTTTATTTTTGGTGCAAAATATGACCCCCGCAGACGCTTAGTTTAGAAGATACAGCTATTTTAAAGTTTTGAAATTTTAACCGGCTATAATTCAAATTCTTTATTTTTGGTGCAAAATATGACCCCCGCAGACGCTTAGTTTAGAAGATACAGCCATTTTAAAGTTTTGAAATTTTAACCGGCTACAATTCAATTTTTTTATTTTTGGTGCAAAATATGACCCCCGCAGACGCTTAGTTTAGAAGATACAGCCATTTTAAAGTTTTGAAATTTGAACCGGCTATAATTCAAATTTTTTATTTTTGGTGCAAAATATGACCCCCGCAGACGCTTAGTTTAGAAGATACAGCCATTTTAAAGTTTTGAAATTTTAACCGGCTATAATTCAAATTTTTTATTTTTGGTGCAAAATATGACCCCCGCAGACGCTTAGTTTAGAAGATACAGCCATTTTAAAGTTTTGAAATTATAACCGGCTATAATTCAAATTCTTTATTTTTGGTGCAAAATATGACCCCCGCAGACGCTTAATTTAGAAGATACAGCCATTTTAAAGTTTTGAAATTTTAACCGGCTACATTTCAATTTTTTTATTTTTGGTGCAAAATATGACCCCCGCAGACGCTTAGTTTAGAAGATACAGCCATTTTAAAGTTTTGATATTTTAACCGGCTATAATTCAAATTTTTTATTTTTGGTGCAAAATATGACCACCGTAGACGCTTAGTTTAAAAGATACAGCCATTTTAAAGTTTTGAAATTTTAACCTGCTACAATTCAATTTTTTTATTTTTGGTGCAAAATATGACCCCCGCAGACGCTTAGTTTAGAAGATACAGCCATTTTAAAGTTTTGAAATTTTAACCGGCTATAATTCAAATTTTTTATTTTTGGTGCAAAATATGACCCCCGCAGACGCTTAGTTTAGAAGATACAGCCATTTTAAAGTTTTGATATTTTAACCGGCTATAATTCAAATTCTTTATTTTTGGTGCAAAATATGACCCCCGCAGACGCTTAATTTAGAAGATACAGCCATTATAAAGTTTTGAAATTTTAACCTGCTACAATTCAATTTTTTTATTTTTGGTGCAAAATATGACCCCCGCAGACGCTTAGTTTAGAAGATAAAGCCATTTTAAAGTTTTGAAATTTTAACCTGCTACAATTCAATTTTTTTATTTTTGGTGCAAAATATGACCCCGCAGGCGCTTAGTTTAGAAGATACAGCCATTTTAAAGTTTTGAAATTTTAACCGGCTATAATTCAAATTTTTTATTTTTGGTGCAAAATATGACCCCCGCAGACGCTTAGTTTAGAAGATACAGCCATTTTAAAGTTTTGAAATTTTAACCGGCTATAATTCAAATTCTTTATTTTTGGTGCAAAATATGCCCCCGCAGACGCTTAATTTAGAAGATACAGCCATTATGAAGTTTTGAAATTTTAACCTGCTACAATTCAATTTTTTTATTTTTGGTGCAAAATATGACCCCCGCA
Organism: Volucella inanis; assembly: GCA_907269105.1. Classification (NCBI taxonomy): domain Eukaryota; kingdom Metazoa; phylum Arthropoda; class Insecta; order Diptera; family Syrphidae; genus Volucella; species Volucella inanis. The sequence continues at coordinate 99,793,147 of OU026156.1, read as the reverse complement.
GACGCTTAGTTTAGAAGATACAGCCATTTTAAAGTTTTGATATTTTAACCGGCTATAATTCAAATTTTTTATTTTTGGTGCAAAATATGACCACCGTAGACGCTTAGTTTAAAAGATACAGCCATTTTAAAGTTTTGAAATTTTAACCGGCTATAATTCAAATTTTTTATTTTTGGTGCAAAATATGACCCCCGCAGACGCTTAGTTTAGAAGATAAAGCCATTTTAAAGTTTTGAAATTTTAACCTGCTACAATTCAATTTTTTTATTTTTGGTGCAAAATATGACCCCGCAGGCGCTTAGTTTAGAAGATACAGCCATTTTAAAGTTTTGAAATTTTAACCGGCTATAATTCAAATTTTTTATTTTTGGTGCAAAATATGACCCCCGCAGACGCTTAGTTTAGAAGATACAGCCATTTTAAAGTTTTGAAATTTTAACCGGCTATAATTCAAATTCTTTATTTTTGGTGCAAAATATGACCCCCGCAGACGCTTAATTTAGAAGATACAGCCATTATAAAGTTTTGAAATTTTAACCTGCTACAATTCAATTTTTTTATTTTTGGTGCAAAATATGACCCCCGCAGACGCTTAGTTTAGAAGATACAGCCATCTTAAAGTTTTGATATTTTAACCGGCTATAATTCAAATTTTTTATTTTTGGTGCAAAATATGACCACCGCAGACGCTTAGTTTAGAAGATGCAGCCATTTTAAAGTTTTGAAATTTTAACCGGCTATAATTCAAATTTTTTACTTTTGGTGCAAAATATGACCCCCGCAGACGCTTAGTTTAGAAGATACAGCCATTTTAAAGTTTTGAAGAGACCCCCGCAGACGCTTAGTTTAGAAGATACAGCCATTTTAAAGTTTTGAAATTTTAACCGGCTATAATTCAAATTTTTTATTTTTGGTGCAAAATATGACCCCCGCAGACGCTTAGTTTAGAAGATAAAGCCATTTTAAAGTTTTGAAATTTTAACCTGCTACAATTCAATTTTTTTATTTTTGGTGCAAAATATAACCCCGCAGGCGCTTAGTTTAAAAGATACAGCCATTTTAAAGTTTTGAAATTTTAACCTGCTACTGTAGGCTATAATTCAAATTTTTTATTTTTGGTGCAAAATATGACATTCTAAAGTTTTGAAATTTTAGCCGACTATAATTCAAATTTTTTATTTTTGGTGCAAAATATGACCCCCGCAGACGCTTAGTTTAGAAGATACAGCCATTTTAAAGTTTTGAAATTTTAACCTGCTACAATTCAATTTTTATATTTTTGGTGCAAAATATGAACCCCGCAGACGCTTAGTTTAGAAGATACAGCCATTTTAAAGTTTTGAAATTTTAACCTGCTACAATTCAATTTTTGTATTTTTGGTGCAAAATATGACCCCCGCAGACACTTAGTTTAGAAGATACAGCCATTTTAAAGTTTTGAAATTTTAACTGGCTATAATTCAAATGTTTTATTTTTGGTGCAAAATATGACCCCTGCAGACGCTTAGCTTAGAAGGTACAGCCATTTTAAAGTTTTGATATTTTAACCGACTATAATTCAAATGTTTTATTTTTGGTGCAAAATATGACCACCGCAGACGCTTAGTTTAGAAGATGCAGCCATTTTAAAGTTTTGAAATTTTAACCGGCTATAATTCAAATTTTTTACTTTTGGTGCAAAATATGACCCCCGCAGACGCTTAGTTTAGAAGATACAGCCATTTTAAAGTTTTGAAGAGACCCCCGCAGACGCTTAGTTTAGAAGATACAGCCATTTTAAAGTTTTGAAATTTTAACCGGCTATAATTCAAATTTTTTATTTTTGGTGCAAAATATGACCCCCGCAGACGCTTAGTTTAGAAGATACAGCCATTTTAAAGTTTTGAAGTGACCCCCACAGACGCTTAGTTTAGAAGATACAGCTATTTTAAAGTTTTGAAATTTTAACCTGCTACAATTCAATTTTTATATTTTTGGTGCAAAATATGACCCCCGCAGACGCTTAGTTTAGAAGATACAGCCATTTTAAAGTTTTGAAGTGACCCCCGCAGACGCTTAGTTTAGAAGATACAGCCATTCTAAAGTTTTTAAATTTTAGCCGACTATAATTCAAATTTTTTATTTTTGGTGCAAAATATGACCCCCGCAGACGCTTAGCTTAGAAGAAATCATTGTAGGTTTTAAAATTTTGTCCGGGTACATTTCGATTTTTTTTTCGGTGCAAAATATGACCCCCTCAGACGCTTAGTTTAGAAGATACAGCCATTCTAAAGTTTTGAAATTTTAGCCGACTATAATTCAAATTTTTTATATTTCTTGCAAAATATGACCCCCGCAGACGCTTAGTTTAGAAGATACAGCCATTTTAAAGTTTTGAAATTTTAACCTGCTACAATTCAATTTTTATATTTTTGGTGCAAAATATGAGCCCCGCAGACGCTTAGTTTAGAAGATACAGCCATATTAAAGTTTTGAAGTGACCCCCGCAGACGCTTAGTTTAGAAGATACAGCCATTCTAAAGTTTTTAAATTTTAGCCGACTATAATTCAAATTTTTTATTTTTGGTGCAAAATATGACCCCCGCAGACGCTTAGTTTAGAAGATACAGCCATTTTAAAGTTTTGAAATTTTAACCTGCTACAATTCAATTTTTTTATTTTTGGTGCAAAATATGACCCCCGCAGACACTTAGTTTAGAAGATACAGCCATTTTAAAGTTTTGAAATTTTAACCGGCTATAATTCAAATGTTTTATTTTTGGTGCAAAATATGACCACCGCAGACGCTTAGTTTAGAAGATGCAGCCATTTTAGTGTTTTGAATTTTTGTCCAGGTACATTTTGAGTTTTTTTTGGTGCAAAATATGACCCCCGCAGACGCTAAGTCATAAGTCATTTTAGTGTTTTGAAATTTTGTCCGGGTACATTTCGATTTTTTTTTATTTTTGGTGCAAGATATGACGCTTAGTTTAGAAGATACAGTCATTTTCGGCTTTTGAAATTTTGTCCGGGTACATTTCGATTTTTTTTTTTGGTGCAAAATATGGCCCCCTCAGACGCTTAGTTTAGAAGATACAGCCATTTTAGTGTTTTGAATTTTTGTCCGGGTACATTTCGAATTTTTTTTTTTTTTGGTGCAAAAAATGATCCCCGTAGACGTAGATACAGCCATTTTAGTGTTTTGAATTTTTGTCCGGGTACATTTCGAGTTTTTTTTGGTGCAAAATATGACCCCCGCAGACGCTTAGTCATAATTCATTTTAGAATTTTGAAATTTTGTCCGGGTATATTTCGAATTTTTTTTTTTTTTTTGGTGCAAAATATGCCCCCCGCGCACGCTTACTTTAGAAGATACAGCCATTTTAGTGTTTTGAAATTTTGTCCGGGTACATTTCGATTTTTTTTTTTTTTTTTTTTTTTTTTTTTAGAAGATTCAACCATTTTAGTGTTTTGAATTTTTGTCGGGTTACATTTCGAATTTTTCTTTTGGCGCAAAATATGACCCATTTTAGTGTTTTGAAATTTTGTCCGGGTACATTTCGAATTTTTTTTTTTTTTTTGGTGCAAAAAATGACCCCCGCAGACGCTTAGTTTAGAAGATACAGCCATTTTAGTGTTTTGAAATTTTGTCCTTTTACTTTTCGATTTTCTTTTTTTTGGTGCAAAATATGATCCCCGTAGACGCTTAGTTTGGAAGATACAGCCATTTTAGTGTTTTGAATTTTTGTCCGGGTACATTTCGATTTTTATTTTTTTTTTTGTGAATAAAATTATCCCCGCAGACGCTTAGTTTAGAAGATACAGCCATTTTAAAGTTTTGAAATTTTAACCTGCTACAATTCAATCTTTTTATTTTTGGCGCAAAATATGACCCCGCAGACGCTTAGTTCAGAAGATACAGCCATTTTAAAGTTTTGAAGTTTTAACCGTCTATAATTCAAACTTTTTATTTTTGGTGCAAAATATGACCCCGCAGACGCTTAGTTTAGAAGATACAGCCATTTTAAAGTTTTGAAATTTTAACCGGCTATAATTAAAATTTTTTATTTTTGGTGCAAAATATGACCCCCGCAGACGCTAAGTTTAGAAGATACAGCCATTTTGAGTTTTGAATTTTTGTCCGGGTACATTTCGAATTTTTTTTTTTGGTGCAAAATATGACCCCCACAGACGCTTAACTTAGAAGATACAGCCGTTTTAAAGTTTTGAAATTTTAACCGGCAATAATTAAAATTTTTTATTTCTGGTGCAAAATATATCCCCCGCAGACGCTTAGTTTAGAAGATACAGTCATTTTCGGCTTTTGAAATTTTGTCCGGGTACTTTTCGATTTTTTTTTCGGTGCAAAATATGACCCCCTCAGACGCTTAGTTTAGAAGATACAGCCATTCTAAAGTTTTGAAATTTTAGCCGACTATAATTCAAATTTTTTATTTTTCTTGCAAAATATGACCCCCGCAGACGCTTAGTTTAGAAGATACAGCCATTTTAAAGTTTTGAAATTTTAACCTGCTACAATTCAATTTTTATATTTTTGGTGCAAAATATGACCCAAGCAGACGCTTAGTTTAGAAGATACAGCCATTTTAAAGTTTTGAAGTGACCCCCGCAGACGCTTAGTTTAGAAGATACAGCCATTCTAAAGTTTTTAAATTTTAGCCGACTATAATTCAAATTTTTTATTTTTGGTGCAAAATATGACCCCCGCAGACGCTTAGCTTAGAAGAAGTCATTGTAGGTTTTAAAATTTTGTCCGGGTACATTTCGATTTTTTTTTCGGTGCAAAATATGACCCCCTCAGACGCTTAGTTTAGAAGATACAGCCATTCTAAAGTTTTGAAATTTTAGCCGACTATAATTCAAATTTTTTATTTTTCTTGCAAAATATGACCCCCGCAGACGCTTAGTTTAGAAGATACAGCCATTTTAAAGTTTTGAAATTTTAACCTGCTACAATTCAATTTTTATATTTTTGGTGCAAAATATGAGCCCCGCAGACGCTTAGTTTAGAAGATACAGCCATTTTAAAGTTTTGAAGTGACCCCCGCAGACGCTTAGTTTAGAAGATACAGCCATTCTAAAGTTTTTAAATTTTAGCCGACTATAATTCAAATTTTTTATTTTTGGTGCAAAATATGACCCCCGCAGACGCTTAGTTTAGAAGATACAGCCATTTTAAAGTTTTGAAATTTTAACCTGCTACAATTCAATTTTTTTATTTTTCGTGCAAAATATGACCCCCGCAGACTCTTAGTTTAGAAGATACAGCCATTTTAGTGTTTTGAATTTTTGTCCGGGTACATTTTGAGTTTTTTTTGGTGCAAAATATGACCCCCGCAGACGCTAAGTCATAAGTCATTTTAGTGTTTTGAAATTTTGTCCGGGTACTTTTCGATTTTTTTTTATTTTTGGTGCAAGATATGACGCTTAGTTTAGAAGATACAGTCATTTTCGGCTTTTGAAATTTTGTCCGGGTACATTTCGATTTTTTTTTTTTATTTTTGGTGCAAAATATGGCCCCCTCAGACGCTTAGTTTAGAAGATACAGCCATTTTAGTGTTTTGAATTTTTTTCCGGGTACATTTCGAACTTTTTTTTTTGGTGCAAAATATGAACCCCGCACAAGCTTAGTTTAGAAGATTCAACCATTTTAGTGTTTTGAATTTTTGTCCGGTTACTTTTCGAATTTTTCTTTTGGCGCAAAATATGACCCATTTTAGTGTTTTGAAATTTCGTGTACATTTCGAATTTTTTTTTTTTTTTTGGTGCAAAAAATGACCCCCGCAGACGCTTAGTTTAGAAGATACAGCCATTTTAGTGTTTTGAAATTTTGTCCTTTTACTTTTCGATTTTCTTTTTTTTGGTGCAAAATATGATCCCCGTAGACGCTTAGTTTGGAAGATACAGCCATTTTAGTGTTTTGAATTTTTGTCCGGGTACATTTCGATTTTTATTTTTTTTTTTTGTGAATAAAATTATCCCCGCAGACGCTTAGTTTAGAAGATACAGCCATTTTAAAGTTTTGAAATTTTAACCTGCTACAATTCAATCTTTTTATTTTTGGTGCAAAATATGACCCCGCAGACGCTTAGTTCAGAAGATACAGCCATTTTAAAGTTTTGAAGCTTTAACCATCTATAATTCAAACTTTTTATTTTTGGTGCAAAATATGACCCCGCAGACGCTTAGTTTAGAAGATACAGTCATTTTAAAGTTTTGAAATTTTAACCGGCTATGATTAAAATTGTTTATTTTTGGTGCAAAATATGACCCCCGCAGACACTTAGTTTAGAAGATACAGCCATTTTAGTGTTTTGAATTTTTGTCCGGGTACATTTCGATTTTTATTTTTTTTTTTGTGAATAAAATTATCCCCGCAGACGCTTTGTTTAGAAGATACAGCCATTTTAAAGTTTTGAAATTTTAACCTGCTAAAATTCAATTTTTTTATTTTTGGTGCAAAATATGGCCCCCGCAAACGCTTAGTTTAGAAGATACAGCCATTTTAAAGTTTTGAAATTTTAACCTGCTACAATTCAATTTTTTTATTTTTGGTGCAAAATATGACCCCGCAGACGCTTAGTTTAGAAAATACAGCCATTTTAAAGTTTTGAAGTTTTAACCGTCTATAATTCAAACTTTTTATTTTTGGTGCAAAATATGACCCTGCAGACGCTTAGTTTAGAAGATACAGCCATTTTAAAGTTTTGAAATTTTAACCTGCTACAATTCAATTTTTATATTTTTGGTGCAAAATATGACCCAAGCAGACGCTTAGTTTAGAAGATACAGCCATTTTAAAGTTTTGAAGTGACCCCCGCAGACGCTTAGTTTAGAAGATACAGCCATTCTAAAGTTTTTAAATTTTAGCCGACTATAATTCAAATTTTTTATTTTTGGTGCAAAATATGACCCCCGCAGACGCTTAGCTTAGAAGAAGTCATTGTAGGTTTTAAAATTTTGTCCGGGTACATTTCGATTTTTTTTTCGGTGCAAAATATGACCCCCTCAGACGCTTAGTTTAGAAGATACAGCCATTCTAAAGTTTTGAAATTTTAGCCGACTATAATTCAAATTTTTTATTTTTCTTGCAAAATATGACCCCCGCAGACGCTTAGTTTAGAAGATACAGCCATTTTAAAGTTTTGAAATTTTAACCTGCTACAATTCAATTTTTATATTTTTGGTGCAAAATATGAGCCCCGCAGACGCTTAGTTTAGAAGATACAGCCATTTTAAAGTTTTGAAGTGACCCCCGCAGACGCTTAGTTTAGAAGATACAGCCATTCTAAAGTTTTTAAATTTTAGCCGACTATAATTCAAATTTTTTATTTTTGGTGCAAAATATGACCCCCGCAGACGCTTAGTTTAGAAGATACAGCCATTTTAAAGTTTTGAAATTTTAACCTGCTACAATTCAATTTTTTTATTTTTGGTGCAAAATATGACCCCCGCAGACACTTAGTTTAGAAGATACAGCCATTTTAAAGTTTTGAATTTTTGTCCGGGTACATTTTGAGTTTTTTTTGGTGCAAAATATGACCCCCGCAGACGCTAAGTCATAAGTCATTTTAGTGTTTTGAAATTTTGTCCGGGTACTTTTCGATTTTTTTTTATTTTTGGTGCAAGATATGACGCTTAGTTTAGAAGATACAGTCATTTTCGGCTTTTGAAATTTTGTCCGGGTACATTTCGATTTTTTTTTTTATTTTTGGTGCAAAATATGGCCCCCTCAGACGCTTAGTTTAGAAGATACAGCCATTTTAGTGTTTTGAATTTTTTTCCGGGTACATTTCGAACTTTTTTTTTTGGTGCAAAATATGAACCCCGCACAAGCTTAGTTTAGAAGATTCAACCATTTTAGTGTTTTGAATTTTTGTCCGGTTACTTTTCGAATTTTTCTTTTGGCGCAAAATATGACCCATTTTAGTGTTTTGAAATTTCGTGTACATTTCGAATTTTTTTTTTTTTTTTGGTGCAAAAAATGACCCCCGCAGACGCTTAGTTTAGAAGATACAGCCATTTTAGTGTTTTGAAATTTTGTCCTTTTACTTTTCGATTTTCTTTTTTTTGGTGCAAAATATGATCCCCGTAGACGCTTAGTTTGGAAGATACAGCCATTTTAGTGTTTTGAATTTTTGTCCGGGTACATTTCGATTTTTATTTTTTTTTTTTGTGAATAAAATTATCCCCGCAGACGCTTAGTTTAGAAGATACAGCCATTTTAAAGTTTTGAAATTTTAACCTGCTACAATTCAATCTTTTTATTTTTGGTGCAAAATATGACCCCGCAGACGCTTAGTTCAGAAGATACAGCCATTTTAAAGTTTTGAAGCTTTAACCATCTATAATTCAAACTTTTTATTTTTGGTGCAAAATATGACCCCGCAGACGCTTAGTTTAGAAGATACAGTCATTTTAAAGTTTTGAAATTTTAACCGGCTATGATTAAAATTGTTTATTTTTGGTGCAAAATATGACCCCCGCAGACACTTAGTTTAGAAGATACAGCCATTTTAGTGTTTTGAATTTTTGTCCGGGTACATTTCGATTTTTATTTTTTTTTTTGTGAATAAAATTATCCCCGCAGACGCTTTGTTTAGAAGATACAGCCATTTTAAAGTTTTGAAATTTTAACCTGCTAAAATTCAATTTTTTTATTTTTGGTGCAAAATATGGCCCCCGCAAACGCTTAGTTTAGAAGATACAGCCATTTTAAAGTTTTGAAATTTTAACCTGCTACAATTCAATTTTTTTATTTTTGGTGCAAAATATGACCCCGCAGACGCTTAGTTTAGAAAATACAGCCATTTTAAAGTTTTGAAGTTTTAACCGTCTATAATTCAAACTTTTTATTTTTGGTGCAAAATATGACCCTGCAGACGCTTAGTTTAGAAGATACAGCCATTTTAAAGTTTTGAAATTTTAACCGGCTATAATTAAAATTTTTTATTTTTGGTGCAAAATATGACCCCCGCAGACGCTAAGTTTAGAAGATACAGCCATTTTGAGTTTTGAATTTTTGTCCGGGTACATTTCGAATTTTTTTTTTTTTTGGTGCAAAATATGACCCCCGCAGACACTTAGTTTAGAAGATACAGCCATTTTAAAGTTTTGAAATTTTAACCGGCTATAATTCAAATGTTTTATTTTTGGTGCAAAATATGACCACCGCAGACGCTTAGTTTAGAAGATGCAGCCATTTTAGTGTTTTGAATCTTTGTCCGGGTACATTTCGAGTTTTTTTTGGTGCAAAATATGACCCCCGCAGACGCTTAGTCATAAGTCATTTTAGGCTTTTGAAATTTTGTCCGGTTACATTTCGAATTTTTTTTTTTTTGGTGCAAAATATGACCCCCGCGCACGCTTACTTTAGAAGATACAGCCATTTTAGTGTTTTGAAATTTTGTCGGGGTACATTTCGATTTTTTTTTTTTTTGGTGCAAAATATGACCCCCGCAGACGCTTAGTTTAGATGTCATTTTAGGCTTTTGAAATTTTGTCCGGGTACATTTCGATTTTTTTTTTTTTTTTGTGCAAATTATGACTCCCGCAGACGCTTGGTTTAGAAGATGCAGTCATTTTCGGCTTTTGAAATTTTGTCCGGGTACATTTCGAATTTTTTTTTTTTTTTTTTTTTTTTTTTTTGTTTTTTTTTGACCCCGCAGACGCTTAGTTTAGAAGATACAGCCATTTTAAAGTTTTGAAATTTTAACCGGCTATAATTAAAATTTTTTATTTTTGGTGCAAAATATGATCCCCGTAGACGCTTAGTTTGGAAGATACAGCCATTTTAGTGTTTTGAATTTTTGTCCGGGTACATTTCGATTTTTATTTTTTTTTTTTTTGTGAATAAAATTATCCCCGCAGACGCTTAGTTTAGAAGATACAGCCATTTTGAGTTTTGAATTTTTGTCCGGTTACATTTCGAATTTTTTTTTTGGTGCAAAATATGACCCCCGCAGACGCTAAGTTTAGAAGATACAGCCATTTTGAGTTTTGAATTTTTGTCCGGTTACATTTCGAATTTTTTTTTTTTGGTGCAAAATATGACCCCCACAGACGCTTAGTTTAGAAGATACAGCCGTTTTAAAGTTTTGAAATTTTAACCGGCAATAATTCAAATTTTTTATTTTTGGTGCAAAATATATCCCCCGAAGACGCTTAGCTTAGAAGATACAGCCATTTTAGTGTTTTGAAATTTTATCCGGGTACATTTCGATTTTTTCTTTTTTTTTGTGCAAAATACGACCCCCGCAGACGCTTAGTTCAGAAGATACAGTCATTTTAGGGTCTTGAAATTTTGTCCGGGTACATTTCGATTTTTTTTTTTTTGTGCAAAATATGACCCCCGCAGACGCTTAGTCATAAGTCATTTTAGGCTTTTGAAATTTTGTCTGGGTACATTTCGATTTTTTTTTTTTTTTTTTGGTGCAAAATATGACCCTCGCAATCGCTTAGTTTAGAAGATACAGCCATTTTAGTGTTTTGAAATTTATTTTTTTTTTTTTTTGGTGCAAAATATTACCCCTGCAGACGCTTGGTTTAGAAGATACAGCCATTTTAGTGTTTTGAAATTTTGTCCGGGTACATTTCGATTTTTTTTTATTTTTGGTGCAAGATATGACGCTTAGTTTAGAAGATACAGTCATTTTCGGCTTTTGAAATTTTGTCCGGGTACTTTTCGAATTTTTTTTTTTTGGTTTGGTGCAAAAAATGACCCCTGCAGACGCTTAGCTTAGAAGATACAGCCATTTTAGTGTTTGCACAAGAAAAAAAAAAAATTGGAATGTTGCCGGACAAAATTTGAAAATACTAAAATGGCTGTATCTTCTAAACTAAGCGTCTGCATGGGTCATTTTTTGCACCAAACAAAAAAAAATAAATTTCGAAAATTACCCGGACAAAATTTCAAAAGCCGAAAATGACTGTATCTTCTAAACTAAGCGTGACACTAAAAGCCTACAATGACTTATGACTAAGCGTCTGCGGAGGTAATATTTTGCAACAAAAAAAAAAAAATTTAAAAAGCAGCCGGTCAAAATTTCAAAACTTTAAAATGGCTGTATCTTCTAAACTTAGCGTCTGCGTGGGTCATATTTTGCACCAAAAATAAAAAATTTGAACTATAGCCGGTTAAAATTTCAAAACTTTAAAATGGCTGTATCTTCTAAACTAAGCGTCTGCGGGGGTCATATTTTGCACCAAAAATATAAAAATTGAATTGTAGCAGGTTAAAATTTCAAAACCCTAAAATGGTTGTATCTTCTAAACTAAGCGTCTGCGTGGGTCATTTTTTGCACCAAAAAAAATATTCGAAATGTACCCGGACAAAAATTCAAAACACTAAAATTTCTGTATCTTCTAAACTAAGCGTCTGCGGGGGTCATATTTTGCACAAAAAAAAAAAGTTCGAAAAGTACCCGGACAAAATTTCAAAACCCTAAAATGGTTGTATCTTCTAAACTAAGCGTCTGCGTGGGTCATTTTTTGCACCAAAAAAAATATTCGAAATGTACCCGGACAAAATTGCAAAACACTTGAATGGCTGTATCTGCTAAGATACGCAAAATATGCAGGGGTCAAATTTTACAACAAAAAAAAATTGAAAAGTGGCCGCTAAAAATTTCAAAAGACTAAAATATCTGTATTTTCTAAACTAAACGCCGCCGGGTTCATATTTTGCACCAAAAAAAAAAATAATTTAAAAGTAGGCGGTCAAAATTTCAAAACACTAAAATTTCTGTATCTTCTAAACTAAGCGTCTGCGGGGGTCATATTTTGCACAAAAAAAAAAAGTTCGAAAAGTACCCGGACAAAATTTCAAAACCCTAAAATGGTTGTATCTTCTAAACTAAGCGTCTGCGTGGGTCATTTTTTGCACCAAAAAAAATATTCGAAATGTACCCGGACAAAATTGCAAAACACTTGAATGGCTGTATCTGCTAAGATACGCAAAATATGCAGGGGTCAAATTTTACAACAAAAAAAAAATTGAAAAGTGGCCGCTAAAAATTTCAAAAGACTAAAATATCTGTATTTTCTAAACTAAACGCCGCCGGGTTCATATTTTGCACCAAAAAAAAAAATAATTTAAAAGTAGGCGGTCAAAATTTCAAAATACCGAAACGACTGTAGCTTCGAAAGTAATCATCTGCGGGGGTCATATTTTGCACGGTTATATGGGAAAGTGAATCGGTCGATAATGCAACTGCTTATTCATCGTTGCTTGTGGGATATTTTTTTGTCAAAAATAACACGGCAATCATGCCTCAGCCACCATATTCACCGGATTTGGCCCTATGCGACTTTTTCCTGTTCCCAAAACTGAATAGACCTATGATAGGATGGAGATTTGCAACGATTTAGGATATAAAAACGGCATTTCTGGAAGACCTCAGTGCTATACCAAAAAGTACTTATGAGAAGTTCTTCGAAAATTTTAAAAAGCGTTGGCACAAATGTATTATATTGTTTCGCCTGGGCGTTTTACATAAATAAAAAAAATTAAAAACAAAGAACACACGCAGGCTGGAATTGTAGCGAGGATTTGTATCCAATATTAACAGTTGTGTTTCTAACAACCGGAGTGGAAGCCGACAACAACAAAAATTATTCACATGTTTTCAAAATGAACTTATACGAGCGATTACAAAAATAAGCTTTATTCGAGAAGTGGTTATAAAAATCAACTCAACTTAGAATTCGGATTCGGATTCGGACCTATTTATATATTAATAATGCTTATACGGCAGAACTGCTGTAGTTGGATTAGTGGGAAACTGCTTTGCCGTTTATGATATTTGATCGTGGGAAACTGCTATGTTGTTTATAATAATTGGGTTGCGTATGCACCTGCATACGGATGTTTAAGTTGCGCGTGTATGTCGTTCACCTGCAGAACAATATATTAAATGGATTACTTTGAAGGGGATAACATTAATACTGATGAATAAATAAATATTTTTTTAATAAAAATATAAAGTCATCTCGTAGTAAAATATATATATATGTATGCATATAAACAAACATAAAATTGTTATCACAGTCTCAAGTAAAAAAAACCCTTGTGTGCAGTAAAAAATTATGATCCGATTAAAATTTGTGAAGCAGTAAAGTGTTCAAAAATTAAAAAAAAAAAAAAAAATTAATGGTTGGAAAATTGTCTCCATATTAATACTTAAAGAACAGAAGTTACGTGTGGTTTACCAATATATCAAAGAGGAAGGCCAAGGAAATTAACAACTGAGAGCTCGACGTTCACATAAAACCGAAATTATTAAATGTTACCGAAAACATAACCACTTATAATCTTTCTAACGCCTTAGCAATAAAGTATAATATGGATCATGAAAAAATGAAAGCTGATGTAACCGAGGCAGTCCCGCAAGTCCACCTCGAGTCAAAAGAATAAAAGAAAGTGTACGATCAGCAAGTCTGACCGCTTTGGTGGAAAAATTTACTTTTTTATTTATTCGTTGGGAAATTCACACCGAAAGAACTATAGGAATTATGGATCCTGTGGGCCCTGCTGCGGCGGCGGACAGCGAGTATGTCAACGAGTTGGTCGTACAAGAGAAAAGAAGCGCTAAGACCTAGCTTTTATTGGTATTTATAATACTACAATTGGTATAAATATTAACAAAAATTGATTATAAAAAATATGTCGGCTCGAAATACTTATGCGTGAAATTCAAAAAATGAACGAAATTTAGTACAATGAAGATTTCTAAGAATTCACAATTTAACATTTCAATTTAAGATTAGCTAACAGTTTAAAAAATATTGTAGAATTATAATGCTGATGAAGTGCTCCAATATTCCGTCCCGTTTGAAAGGTCCCTTTCAAACAGGAAGAACAATAAGCTTACGAATTGGATATCTTATAACGCTTTTTTTCGTCCGGATGTCAACAACTCTCACCTTGGCATCATTACCGAAAATGGTGTTTGTGACTCTGCCAAGAAACCACTTTTTCGGTGGAAGGTTATCCTCGTGGACGATGACCATTGACCTTAGCGCTGCTCCGATGAGAAGATGTCCAAGAGTCAAAGCTTCCAAATCGTTGGGATCGGTCGATAACGAAGATATTGGCCGGGAATTCATCACGGCTTCGATTTCTTCCAGTGCCGATACAGATGGCCCTTTGAAACCTTGACGGCAGCCTCCCAAAGCCCACCAAAATGTAGAGTCCTAGGTGTGATTAAACAAAAATTAATACTGTCATTGGAACAAAAGTGATTAATGATTTTTGTTGAAACAACATTTTGCGGAAATCTTTTATTTTTAGTGGGCCCTCACAAAATTTGTAGCGCTATCGCAAAAATTTCATGTAATATGTTAGACCTCGACGACCAATCATGCGCTTTAAAGACGTAATTAAAGCGTTTGCAGATAAATCTGATACAGCTTCAAGGAGGACAGCCTTTGATGCAAAACCGACGAAAACATACATACGTCTTATAGGGAACCTTGCCAGGAATTCTATAGAAAGTATAGGTTGGTCCACAAAAATCGACGCCACAACGACAAAAATGCCGAGACAAGTAGATCACCCATAACCTGCTGAAATAGCTTCGGACGGTAACTAGAACAAGGTATGCAATTGTTGACGACTTTCCTGACAATATCTCTTGCGTTGACGATCCAGAATCGTTGTCTAATTAGTGCAACAAGAGTTTTGGGTCCTGCATGAAAATTTGATATGTGTATATCCCTAACCATTTATAGAACGAAGTTCGACTTCGAGTCCCGAGGCCCCTAGGTCGTACAGGCTCGTGACACAATATCGGCGGGATTTTATTTTGTGTTTGCATGTCTCCAGACGATGTCCTACATATGTTCTTGGATTTACGCTACTCGATTACCTACGAATGTCATGAGTTTTGAAAAATTTGCTGGAATCCAATACAACACAATGCTGTCCAAAAAAAGATTTTCAAGAACGATTTATTAAAGATTGGTTCAATTTGTAACCACAATTTTGAGAAAAGGTGAGCGCCACAAAATTTCAGTCGCGGGAGTTGTTTCTTTTTTGCCGGTGACACCTTAGACTTGGAAACCAAAAGTTTGACAAATACAGACCCTGAAGTATCGGTAATTCTGGTATAAATGCAACATCCAAAATCGTCGCAAAATCCATGAATTTGTATTTACTGCTTATTTGCAGATAAAACGAATCGTGGAACAGAAATGTGTTTGAGAGTATAAATCCACCATAAATTGACGCCACTCTGTCTCAATATTATGTGGACCTATCGTATCCCAGTCTAATTTTTCAATCCAGACCTTTTGGAGAAGGATTTTTGCAACAATGATTATTGGGCTTAGTAATCAAATTGAATGAAACAGAGCTGATGATACTGACAACATAGATCTTTTCGTATAACTGGAATTTGTGTGATTATTTATGTAGGTAAACAAAAAATGGTCGATATTGGGATATCAAGTGATCCCCAAAGTACTGCTACGTTTATTTCCTTGTTTTTCGGATTCTATAGTTCAACTTCTAATTGCTATTGTTATGCCACTTTGAGAGTTCAAGGCCTCCGGAGTTCAAAATTGACACGACTTTGTATCTAAAACATTTAATTGAGATCGTCAGCTTCAAGGAGCATGTCGTCGACGTAAAAGTCTGAGCAAATTATCTTGGATCCTAATTTTTTTATTTTTAAATTTATCAGCAAGATACATAAGTGAGCGGATTGCCAGAAATGGCACAGAAGTTGTGCCATATGTAACAGTATTTAGCTCGTAGGTTTGTATGAGTGATTGCTCGCTTTCCCTCCATAAAATCTACTGATACTTACGATGAGAAGGATGTATACGTATCTGTCTGTACATTTTAACTATGTCTGCAGTTAAGGCGTATCTATGCAAATCAAATCTCAGTAAAATGAGATACAAATCATCCTGAATAGTCGGACGAGTCATGAGGATTTCATTAAAAGATATTTATGACGATGTGCGGCATGAGGCATCAAATACTCCTCTAAGTTTAGTTGAGGCACTACCTGGTTTCAAAAATGCTTGATGAAGGTGGTAGTAATGAGATTCCTTAAAGTTAGGACTCTTTACCAAGGACATATGCCCGAGATCCTTAAATTCCTGCAAAAATTTAACATAATCAGATGAGTGAAGGGTCTTTCGAAAACCTGCGCTCCAGTGACAAAAATCTCTTTAAGACTATGTCGTAAGAATTTCCTATTCATCCAGGATCTTTTTATAAAGGGAGTTAAACCATTAGTCTCCCACCAATTAGTTCTTCTATAGTTTTTGGAAATTGTTCTTTACAGTCTGTTTGCTCTTTTGTCACATTTGGACTTGCGTCCATACACCGCTTCCAGCTCTAATAACTTTTCAACGAATGCTTCCAGTGGGTCTTCCCATGAACTTTGATTGCACATCTGTTTTTCAGATTGGAGCTGGATCCTCTATCACCCAGATATAATCCACCCTAAGTGCGTATTTTGTAGCAAGGGGAGATCCAGTCCGAGCTTAATTTGACCTGCCCGAAGCAGTTCAAAGAAGGTTTCAGCTCCGATCAACATATCGATCGGCGTTGGTTGGTTGAAGTGCTCATCTGGAAGTTGAATGTCGTTGGATAGGTTCCAGTATTTACCTTAAGTTCTGAATCAGGTTGGTATCCTGTAAAGGTTGGTGATAAGATGAATTTCAAAGAAAGTTCAAAATTATTGAGTCTTGATCGGATGATTGTTTGAGTAAGTAATCTAATCTTGGTTTCTGTTAATATGATTCTGACTATTTCCACATTTTTTCTTTGCCTATTAAAATTTAGGGAATTGGCGAATTACTCCTTTATAAAATTAACTTGTGAGCCAGAATCTAATAAAACGCGCCCTATTTCGAAACATCCAAAACTATCCTTGACCAAAACCAATGCAGTAGCTAGAATCACCTGTACTGTCCTATAAGCGGATTCTTTTTCCAACGCAGAATGGGAAGCTGTACAGCTAATAGATGTTTGATTATCGTCCGAAGTCACTGTAGGCTGTTGTTGAATTCGATGCAGCAGACTGTGGAGTGTTTGTTAACATGTTTTACACCGATATGTTGATGTACATTTAGACACAATCTGACCTTTACCTAAACAATTCAAACAAAGAACTAGCTTTTTAACGTTGGCAAAACGATCTGATATAGAGAGTCTGTTAAAAGTAGAACAACTGCACCTAACTGGAATTTGCACCCAAAGTAGTGCTCGTATGCAGGCGATGAAAATGATGCGAAACTAAGTAGCTATAATCGAAGGCCTTATGTGAAAATTTATCTAATTACTACCAATTCGAAATTGTAGTAGCTCTATGCATATACGAAGAATAAAAAGACAATGTAAAAGGATTAATTCCAAGTTACTTGCTGCAACGGGAAATCTCAAATAAACACGGAATAGTATAACTGAACAACCACCTGATAAGTGCTGATATACCGTTTAATTCAAATTCAATGATGATATGTATCTGCAATCTTTGCAATATCAAACGAATCGGCCGATAAAGTTTCGATAAAATATCTTTCTCCAATGAAGTTGGAGAAAGTAATCAACTTCCCTAGATCCTCCTGCACGTTCTCGCGGACAGCGGCGATGTTTTTATTGGTTGATCGTTTACTGAACCAGCGCGGAGCGCTGCCCAAACAGAACAACCATTTTGATAAAAAAGTGTTTTTATTTGCACGTGTTGTTGAACGCTATATCCATCGATGCTGATTTGGGAAAACAGACTGAATAAATGACAGCCATTTTGACAGATGTAGTTTTAGAAATATAGCCGCTATCAACTATCAAAGTTACGAAGTTCCTAAAAACTCCAACAAATAAAATGAATCAAATGATGATGAACATAACTACGAATATGGAATCTCTCCATTACGTGCAAGAATCAAGTGTATAGAATTTATTATATACACTTCGACAAGAGCGAGAGGATATTGATGAATCTATTGGAATTAAAGAGGCAGAAGAAAGAAGAAAATAATATCTCTAAAAGCATTTTCGCGATGAGACTGGGATCGATGTCGATAGACCGAAACAAGGATTTGAAAATATAGATAGGTAATAACGAGGCTTGATGTAATGCTAAATGTTTTGAATTGCAAGGAAAAGGATAATTTTGCGGAGTATGCCAAGAAAACAACATAGTTGTTAAAGCAAAAAAAAGGCTGTTTATAAGTACCCGGATTGGAAAATAGGTGTATCGAGCTGAAAGGGTATTATATTGAAAAATAAATTGTCAAAATCTAAAAAAGTTGCGTTGTCATTTCTAATCATTGGCTTTCATGCCAAAATATCATAGGAAAAGAGGACATATCTATAGTATTTGGTTCATTCTTTCTGAGGTTTCTGATCCTTCATCTGTCCTCCTATTTGACCAACTATTCATCGACTCTATCTCCGAGCATGATCTTATATTTTCTAATGACGAAATGTATTTTACACATGAAGTAAAACCTGTTTTAGTTCAAAATAGGGATGCTAAGAGTAGCTCTATTGACCTTAATTTACTCCGAGTTGCAGGGTCTTCGCTTTCATGGGAATACTGCAGGCTTAGTCCAGATCGTTGAAATACGAAATTTATCCTTTCTGTGGCTTGCATGGAATGTTCTCGAGATAATTTAGAAAAGAAAAGGACTCTTCCTCCTGAAATGCCTATAAAGTTGCACGCAAAAATGCCAATAAAATTATTCGTGACACTAAGCGTAATTTCAGCGAAGTTGAATAAATCCTTGCTTCCTAAGATACTGTGAAAAAAACCTTCGTCAATTTAGGGTCAGCAATAAGAATAGTTATGAAAGTACCTTCGATCCAAATCAGCCCAATAACTACTTTCTGCTGAACAGTATATCGATTAATACTTTCTTAATTTCGAAACTATACTCATACCTTATATTGGTTTTCATTTTCGGGTTGATTTCAAATTGATGACGGAGAATGAAATATTCTCTATCATCAAATCAACAAAGTCAAATGCTATTGGGGAAGACGGTGCGCCAATGTGATTTCTAATGACCTTCGAGCTATAAGCATTTTTCCGTGCCTTGAAATGATCCGAAAAAATGCTCTCTACGTAAATTCTTGACTATTTTTCCAAAAACGACATACTATAGGGTATTCTAATAATGACTTGACAACTTTTTTTTTTTTAAATAAACGACAAACCATTTGAGATATTTCAAAAACTTTATTATTGACTTGAAGTACAATCAAAACATTTATGAATGTAACTCGACTTCGTTCATATGGCCACAGCGAGCACGTTTGCAGCGGTCGATTCGTTGGACCCAATTTTCAACGACTCGGCCATACATTTCGACCGAAACGGCCGTTATTTCGCTTTTAATGTTGGCTCTGAGCTCTTCCAATGTTGTCAGCGTGTTGACATAAACCAATGACTTAACGCATATCCACAAAAAAATAGTCAAGCGGCGTTAAATCGCACGAACAAGGCGTCCAATCGACTGGCCTATGTCTTGAGATAACACGCTCACCATACTTACTCTTCAATAAATCGTTTGTAGCGTGTGCTGTGTGGCTTGTGGCTCCATCCTGTTGAAACCACATGTCGTCCAATTCCATATCTTCCAATTCGGGCCAAAAATAATCGATGATCATGGGGCGATAGCGCGGACCATTCACAGTAACGTGACGATCGTTATCGTCGACGAAAAAATATGGCCCAATAACGCCGTCGGCATGCAAACCGCACCAAATAGTCATTTTTTGTGGATGGTGATTCATGAAGCACATGTGGGTTTTCACCCGACCAATAACGCATATTTTGCTTATTGACGAACCCATTGAGCCAAAAATGAGCTTCGTCACTGAAGATGATTTTGCGATGAAATTCATCATCTTGGCACATCTTCTCCAGAGCCCAATCGGTGAACGTACGTCGCTTCAAATTGTCCATCGGCTTCAATTCTTGAGTCAGCTTGATCTTGTATGGGTGTAAGCCAAGATCCTTACGCAAAATACGCCATAATGTGGTCTGAGCGATGCCAAATTCTTGAGAACGCCGTGGAATTGACTGATTTGGATCGTTTGCTACGGACGTCTGAACAGCAGCGATATTTTCGACACTTTGACCAACCCGTTGTTTCACTGACACGGCAACATCACACAACGAATATGTAGACTAAAACTTTTGCATTAAACTTGTTATTGCCTGTCTACTAGGGCGAGAATTAGGAGCCAAAATTTTAGTTAACGCTCTTAAAGTTGCAGTCACCGACTCCGAATATTTGTAGAAAATTTTTATAATTTGCAGACGTTGCTCGTTAGTGTACTTTACCATGATGAAAATGTTGAGTTTACTGAATAAATTGACAGTGACAGTTTGATGATTAGTGAAAGAGTGCGTTTACAAATTGAATTGTCAAGTCCCTATATATCCTCCCCAAACAAGTTTCAGAACGGAACATAGCTGCTCGGCGATTGATGATATTCGAAAAGACATTGATAAAAAATCTGTAACTTAGCTTTGTTTGCTTGATTTTTCTAAAGCATTTGACAAATTACACCACGTTATATTGTGCCTTCAGCAGCATTGAAGCATTATTTTGGTTTTAGTGATAAAGCTATTAAACTTCTGAGAGATTTTCTCATGGGCAGGTCACATAGATTTTTATTTATTTTTTATAATCCCGCGCGCGCACCAAGGGGTTATGAATACCATTTTATTAGCTTTTCTCCAGGGCGCGGGCGGGTGGTGTAGTAGTTTGAAACTCAGGTGTATTAGGTTTCGATATTTTTCCCAGAGGTAGTTGTCAAACTGGACGGGACGAGCAAGTACATCGTCAATCAGTGGGTATCAGTACGTGCTAGTTGTTAGTTCGTTACATTAAGCCCAGCCAGCAACAACTCCAACATCAGTGTTATGCCTTCATGTCACAGTTGACGCCGACGGGATTCTCATATTTTTCAGATTTTCAAGGTTATTAATACCCTTAAAATGTTTGCACACAACGCGGGCGAAGTAGAAGTGAGAAAGAAAGAAAAAGGTACCGATGTATAAGGTGATTCATCGTAAGGTTTGAATTATAATGTAAAATTAAATACATAAATTTGAAAGTGAACTTAAAATTGTTATTATAGGGTAAAAAAACGATTCATGGCATTTACTTTTCAAAAATAATATTATTATTAATATTATTATTATTATCTTCCGAAGCTTCAATCGTAGCTGGCTTATTCCTGAAGTCTTGAAGCTTTACATATCCCCAGAGAAAACAGTCCAAAGGTGTGATATCGTACGATCTAGGCGGCCAATTGACCGTAGCAAAATGTGAAATTTAGTACTCACCAAAATGATTATTCAACAAGTCCATTGTTTCACGTGCTGTATGGCTCGTAGCACCATGCTTTATTAAAACCAGAGCTCACCGAGACCATGTGCTTGAATTTCAGGAAGCACATGGCCTGATAACGATTACCATTGAAGGTAACATTCTGATTTGCCTCATTTTTGAAGAGATATGGACCAATGATTCCACCAACCCATAAACCACTCCATACCGTTGTTTTTAATAGATGTAACGACGACGAATCGATTCGTTAAGGTCTTCGCGTACACTCTACTACGTGCTGGATGTAGTCTAACCAGTCGAGTATTATCCACTAATATAAACTGGGACTCAAACGTTCGAATAGTATTGGCAATACTGGTTTCAGTAGGTCGATCATGCTCACCGTAAGTAAGGAAAACATTTCTCACAGAACGCTGATTTTCGTAATACACCTGAACAATTTAGAGACGCTGCTGTAGTGTTAGTCTTTCCATAATGACTTGCCAAATGATACTAAACAAAAGCGATGAAACAGTTTGATAGGAGTCAAGCGTGATCTGTCAAAAAAGCTTATTGAAAATCAAATCTCACGATGAATCACCCTATACCTTGGTCTTAAATGTTATGAAAGCTATAGTGAATAGGAAAAAGAGAGCTAAGCAGGGTATTCAATAAGCAAATTGTACGGCTTAGGAACGAATCAAGATATTTTACAACATTATTTGAAAGTGGGCTTTAGGGTGTACTGATGAGCATTCATATGGAGACGGGTGTTACATTAAAAGTTTGAAGGGGCGGAATGATACTGACGATTTCTATGGAATACTGGTGGTGGAAATAGCTATAGAACAAATAGAGAGGTGGCCGTAGTGTAGTGGTATATGCATACACTCCTCAAGCAGAGGGTCGCGGGTTCGAATCCCGTGCGAAGTAATTCTCTGAAAAAGTCTTTTCGTAAAATTTGTATGTAGTTATATGAGAATCCCGTCGTAGTCAACTCTGACATAAAGGCATAACACTGATGTTGGAGTTTTTGCTGGCATGGCTAAATGTAACGAACTAACAACTAGCACGTACTGATACCCACTGATTGACGATGTACTTGCTCGTCCAGTCCAGTTTGACAACCAACTCTGGGAAAAATATCGAAACCTAACTACTACACCACCCGCCCGCGCCCTGGAGAATAATCAGTAAAATGGTATTCATATCCCCTTGGTGCTCGCGCGGGATTATAAAAAAAAAAATAAAAATAAAAAAGAGACACGAGATATTTCGGTGTCCTATGAGTTTTATCGCACGGTTTTGAATCCTATCTAGCAGGTGCAAATATATTTTAGGCGCACTTGAGCAGATGTGAGCATTGTACTTCAATTTGGTAAATGCCTTATATATTGAGCCCCGATCAGAGGGGCTGAAGTATTGTATTTCTTACATCACTTGAGAAAACTTAGACTTTTCGCAGCATCTTTGACGACACCGAATATGTGGTAATTCCATCGTAAGTTGTCATTGGCACATAAACCGATAATAGAAAGTTTCAACGATGCAAGTGCCATTCAAGAGTAATGGCTGGATGTTTGGATCTAGCTTTAAAAAGAGAAGACAGCATTATGTTTTAGAAGCATTAAATTGCAATCTGTTTTCCGAACGGTTATGCTGTTAATGTCGAATTTAATGAGCTTGGCTGCCGTTCTCGTTCTATAAGAGCAGGAACGAGAATCCGGAAACGAATATGAAAAGCAGAAAGGACTTTCGTCAGCCAAAGAATATATTGGATTAGAAATAGCAGACAAGAGATCATTGATGAAAATTAAAAAGAGTGTTTGTGACAGAACGAAGCCCTGAGGCACACCAGCATTTATTTTGTGAATATCAGACTTGGATAGTGACAACTTAAATTGAACATTCCAGTAGTTTCTAATTCATTAAAGAAGGGAGTTGTCGGTCACAAATGCACACACTATCGACAAACGCGCTTTCACCAGATTTATGTACGCGTTGGCTTCACTTTTCGATGTGATATGTCATCAAATCACCAATGAAACTGTTGCTACGAAAACCGTACTGCCGATCATTGATAAATTTTCCTGTTTCGAGATATTTCACGAGCTTATCAGGGACGTAAGTGCAATGCGTCTGTAGGCAGAGAAAGAAGAAGATTCGGACGGGCTGGACAAATGCTGTTTTCCAACTGCTCGGAAAGAGACTTAAAGAGAAGGATTGATGAAAAAGCTTACGCAGTGGTTTTTCCAGCGAGGAACAACACCTCTTTAGAAGAAGGGGAGATATAACATCTGGACCAGCGGTTTGTGTATATTAAAATCTTTAAGTATTCTTGTCACTACACGAGTGCGAAAGATTGGACAAAGCCCAATCTGGAAGTGGTGTACTGGCCGCAAAATGTGCAGCTAGCAGATTGGCCTTATCCAGAGAGCTGACAGCTGGAATGTCATTATAAATGAGTGTTGGGATGGAGAATGAAGCAGAATTTCTAATGTTTTTGACGAGCGACCCAAAATTGTTACTACCATTGGGACATTGTAGTATTTTTTGCATCAGTTTTTATTCGTATTGGAATTTCACACGCTTAAGAAAGGCCTTGAATTTTTCGGTTGTCCTCTCTCGTGTTGACAGACCTTCTTACAACTCGAATCGTACAGGCCTTTTCTTTTTGTTTTGATATGTTTCATCCAATGAAGGATAAATGATCTAATTCCAAAGAGAAGTGTTTGTGACCATATGTTAAGTTTGCTCCAATTGGCTTTATCGTATTGTCATCTGATTCTTTTCGAAACCTTTGTCTAACTGTGTGGTGGCAGTACGAGAAATCAGCGGATGACACAATGGTCCGAGGAGTCTAGAAAAAAAGCACATCAACAGTGTAGGTTGAAGCTGAGTTGTAGGTGAGTTATGGAATCAAACACCGGTTTGTTTTAGAAAAAACTTTATTATGTCCGAACTTCCACTTAAAACTATTTCGTGGTAAAAGAATTTGTCTGCTGTTGGCTTGTCACTTGATTCCAAGCGCATGTACTGATCGTGCACTATTGAGTGCAAAGTGTGCATATGAGGTATGCGCAATCATTTACCTGAGTAAGCAGACAGGTAATGTATATTTGCATGGTGGGATTGGGAAGATAGCGAAGGAACGGGAAAAAGGGGGAAGTGGCGGCTTCTGCTATTTAATACCTTTATCATTGGTTAGATCGTCAAGAGGAGGTGGCGAAACTAACGGAATTAAAAGGAAGTGATCTCTGAGACGTAACTTTTGAGAAATTGAAAACAAGTTCAAGGCGTTGACGGTATGACTATCAACGTCTGGTATTCGTGTGGGCTCAATTACAAGCTGGGTCAAGTTATTTTTTGCAGCGAAGATATCAACATCCTTCGAGTGTTGTCTGTCCAGAATATCGAAACCAACCAGATTTATGTATATTGAAATCGCCCGTAATTACGATTTCAGTATATGAATACAGGACTACAATATTTTATATCCAGCGCATTGAACTATTGTCTAGTTGGGGGCTTCTGTAAATAAAGCAATAGTAGATAATTTGCTTAAAAAGATGGAATTTTAGCCATTAGAAGTTGAATTCCGGATTGGAACACGGATCACATTGTGGTGGAGTTTGATAAGTTACATCACTACGCACATAAATGGCGAGACCGCGGTAAGTAAAGAATAATGGCACTAGCTCGTAGCCGGGTAGCTTCAGATAAGAGTGATCTCAGAGGTGTGAGATCTTGCTAAGTGTAAAAATAGCTGGTCTGTACTGACGGACGTGGACGTACGCAGAAAAGCGATTACTCTCTAGCCAACCTGCCCCAACGATGCTAAGCAAGGCTGACGTTGGCTTACAAAATCAAAACTTTGTAGGTGTTATGTGCTAACAACAATATGAAATATTGCACCAACAAAATTCAAACTCACAACCCGCTATCAATCAGTTACTGCCCGTGTCGTATTGTGTGATTTTTTTTTTGCTTTCTCCGCTCTCCTATACTTTATTTTATTTTTGCAATATTTGTATTATTAATTTGTTTGTTTATTCAATTCACACGGGCCTGATAGTACTGTTTTTCACTTCGCGTTTTTACTTTATTTTGTTTTACGCAACGCATGAAGAATTTACGAGTGCACTGGTCAACGTGTGCACTCGTCGGTGGTCATTTAAGTCTCTCAAACAGGGAGTATCTCAGGAATCAATTTTGGAACCTATTTCATTTTGTGTCTTTGTAAGTGACTAACCTTTAGTATGCAAAAAAAAAAACGATTGCTACATATGCTCATTCTACCTCTCTTTCGGTTGGTTGAATTCATGCACGACATTTTTGTTTGAGATTCACACAAGTCCAGACACACGTCAGAGAAGTTGCTAAATGTAAGTAATATCTAAAGCATATACAAATATTATACATATCGTAAATTTCAATAGAGAATAAACCACCATCATCTTAAAAAAGATGTGCATTATACAACTTTGTTGGACCGTGTGTTTCTTGACACCGACAACTTGCTTTTCTGAAAGGTAGATCAACTCTGCCAAACTTAGTTGAATCCATTTCTTTTGAAATCGCAGCCTTAGAATATGGCAAAGAAATTGATGTTATCGGAACATTAAGCACTCCTCCCTCTCCCCTTACGCTGACGACACAAACATTTTTAAAGCTATTTCTTTTCCAGTCAAGCTTGGTTCCCCTTTCACCGAGTTTAACACATGGGCTGAAAAGTCCGCGCCGTGTTATACTAAAACACAAAATTTTTACAAAATTCAACTTTATTTATCAATATAGTTTCCTTCGAGGGCGATACACTGATTGAAACGATTTTTCAATCTTTCGATACTAGTTTTGTAGTACGATTTCGGTTTAGCCTCAAAATAGGCCTTTGTTTCGGCGATTACTTCTTCATCGGTCTTTTTTTGAGGTCTGCGAACAGGAAATAGTCGCTGGGGGCCAAATCTGTAGAATACGGTGGGTGGGGAAGCAATTCGTAGCCGAATTCATTCAATTTTGCCATCGTTTTCTTCGACTTGTGACACGGTGCATTGTCTTGATGAAACAGCACTTTCTTTTTCTTTAAATGCGCCCGTTTTTCTGCGATTTCGTCACTCAGCTGACTGCCAACTTGAATCTGGTGTGAAGTGATGGAGCCAAGTTTCATCCATTGTCACATTCCGATGCAAAAATTTGGCCGTATTGCGGTTTAACAGCTTTAAACACTCCTCTGAACCATTAACACGTTGTTGTTTTTGGTCGACTGTGAGCAAACGCGGCACCCACTTTGAGCAGAACTTTCGCATGTCTAAATATTCGTGTATGATATATCCAACACGCTCTTTTCATATCTTCAGAGCCCCAGCTATCTCGATCAACTTCACTTTACGGTCATTCGTAATCATTTTGTGGACTTTGATGTTTTCATCTGAAACAGCCTCTTTTGGACGTCCACTGCGTGCATCATCTTCGGTGCTTGTATGACCACTTTTAAATTTTTCAATCCACTTGCGAATGATTCGTTCGGCTGGTGCAGAGTCCAGGTAACACTTATCAAGCCATTTCTTTGCATCGGCTGCATTTTTTCCCATCAAAAAGCAATGATAAATCAACACACGAAATTGCTTTGAATCCATTTTTTTTCACAATAACAAAAGTTGTTTCACTCACAACGCTATATCTCGAGAGCTAATAGTCTGACAGCTGTCAAATTTATACACGTATCTTTTGAAGGTTGGTACTAACTGAAAATAGTATGGATTTAATTCAAGTGGTCCCTTTCTTAAAAACGGTACGGACTTTTTCGCCCATGTAATATGTTTCCCGAATCAAGGGTATACGCCGTCGATTCCTCCTATTTGCTCTCCGTGGTCTGCCCTAAAACGACCCTTTAATCTTACTTCCCCATTAGGACCGCGTCAAACTTCTTAATATGATATCGTTGGAAGAACGTAGGAATACAGCTGACATTCTTTTCAATTATCGACTCTTCTTATGTTCCATCGACTGGGCATTCTCTTAAAACTCTATTTCCTTCAACACTAACCCACGTAATCTACGTTGCCTTCGTCTCTTCTATCTACCGATCCACCGCACATCTTATGGCTCCAACGAATCAATCACCTGTATGCTCCGAAAGATAAATTCAAAGCTCTCTCGTTTTGATATCAACCTCGTCTCAAGTCTTTCTGTTAGTTTCTGTTATGTTAGTAAAATTAATCAATCCGGACAAAAATGTCCGTCCACTTGACCTAAGCGAACTGAAGATTGAATTGTATATTCCAATTAAAATCCGTTGGATCCGGCGGTTTAGCCACCGAGCTATTTAAAACTGGAAGACATAATCTGATAAGGAGCATACATATGTACATATGTACAATTTGGTCAGAGGAACACATGACCGCTGAAAGGAATATGAGCATCGTGTATTCGGTTCTGAAGATAAAATACCCCTGAACTACGCCAACTACGGGGGCATAAGTCTATCACACGTCACATACAGAGTGCTTGTTGCCGTATAACGTGTACATCTTAAACCGAATTTCAGGAACATGATTACTTCATATGAATGCGGTTTTAGACCTTGTAAACGACCATCGATCAAATTTTCATTCTGCGGCAGAGCTTAGAGAAGACCAGAGAATACCAAATCGATACCCATCACATGTTCACATTAAAAGTCGCATATGGTAGAGTCTACGAGATGCATTTCTAAATAACTCGTTTCCCTAAGCAGGGTGTCGATGGAGAACTCCCGCTGCTCTGTCAAAATCGAAAGAAACATCATCGAATCTTTTGATGTTAGCAAGGGTCACGGACAGGGCGAAGTGCAATCTTACGACTTCTTTAACATCGTGCTTGAAACTCGCAAACTACCAGAGGTAGATCATTTCAAAAATCTGTCAACTTCTTGCATAAGCAGATGGTATTGACATATTCGAGAGAAACCAGAGGGATGTCAATTTTTTTGATTTTCGCGACCATTGAGGAAGTAGTAGCACAAATAGGTCTGACGGTCAAAAAAGGACAATCGATATCGATATCTATAACTACAATATAGTATAACTGTGATGTTGCAAAGGAACCCATCAACCTAAGCTCTACAGTGGAGCAACGAATAAGACACTGTATTCTCTAAGTTGCATTGAGCGATATGTATGATATTTGATACATGGACACCAGTGCTATAGCCTAAAAAATTTCGATTCGATTCGATTTTGGAGCAACGCGGTACAGTTGGAGGGGGGCCTCAAATAATTTGGTGTGCGTAACTGGAGCCAGCTAAGTCGAGCTGACTGGAGTGACTTGCTGAATATGGTCCAGGACCGCCTTGTCCTCTAAGATGCAACAGACAGTAATTATGTTGACTTGCTACTTCCTCATGTACTCGTACTTAGCAAAGAAATAAACAGACACCCACATTAGACCGGGTAATGACGCACAACTGAATGTGCGTTTTTCAAATAAATTACATCAAACTCATTGTGAAAATTGAATTACACACTCATCGTCTTCCTCGGAGAGGATGCGAGTATACAAATATTCTTCCTTTTCAAAGAAAACACATGAGAACGAGAATAATCTCATTTCATTGCGACTGAAATTAAGAATGTAATTTGCAATACTTTACTCTGTCGCACTTAGAAGAAGAGAAAAAAAAATAATCAAACGGATACAACGACATTCCTAATAATTCACATGTCAAAAGGCACTAGAAAGTAGCGACATGCATATTGAATCAATATGCCGTTTCCTTCTGGTCCTAAGTGTAGAAGTTGGAACTTTTCTCGCGGATTCTTAACGATTTCCTAATGACATTATCCAGACACTATCAGTGCTTGATGGTAGCATTTCATGACTACAAATACGTGTGCAATGTGTAAATCAAATTTCCAAGTCCTCTGGCTCTGGCTCGTCTTTGCTTTTTTTACTCATAGCTGCTGATTTAATGGACTTGCAAATGTTAGATATGTACTTACATACATATATCTGCACCAACAAAGAAACTTCAAGATCCAGATCAACTGTTTCTGCTACTTCCGCTCATAATTCCATAAATGGAAGAGGATATCACTTGAATGTAAGTTGATTTTTGATTTGTTTAAAACTAAGCAAGGACATCATCTGAAGTATGAGGAAGTGGCTGGAATTGGCAGGAGCATAGTATTCGTACCATAGCACCATGAAGTTTGAAAGCTGACAAATGTAATATTGTAGAGCATGTAAGCAGAATACACTCCCTTTGGTAATCATTATTCATGGGCTGGGATTTCTATGAATGTACGATTTGTTTAGCAGCTTCATGGAAGCTGGCCCTGTTTACAGAAATTTTAACAGAACTGCGCGTTTGTGTGAATGTGGCAGAACACTGGTGCTACATTGTTGGCATATAAATTTCAAAAATTGCTTCTGTTGTTTGGAGCAAAAAACAGATTTACAAAATCCAATTTATTACTTTTCGATGGAGAGGGAAGTTAGTAGGGATTACGTTTGGATTAATGCCTTTGGAGTAGCAGTCCTGTGTAAGAGGTTTTTGGAATCAAGTTGCAAATCAACATCCATCAGCATTTAAATATCTTTGATTTTGGGATATACTAGAATGAGATATTGGTATTCCCTCGATTAGAAATGGAGTCTCTGTGGTAGTTGTTTGATTGTTGTTTGATTACATGTGCTGGGAGGATGGGAATAGAGAATCAAAGAGGAATAATTTGAAAACTAAATGATTTAGATTCCAAGCTAAGATAACGATATAACGGATTTGAATGATAAGTCCTAAAGAACCTTACTCTTAATTTTAACACTTAAATAACAAGCTCCTTAAGACCTTAGATGGCACCACAGTCCGATATGGAGAAGAGGCTCAGCTAACATGGCTTTCTAACTAGCGCGGACGAAGTTGGATGCGGTACTCTTACACTTGTAGGCACAACCTAATAACGATATCGTCCTCTACTGTGTTGTCCCTCCGGCTTGGGGATCAAAATTTGCCGATCAGTTGTGGTGCCCTTGTGTTCTTAAACAAGTTATTGGAACTTTTTTGTTTGTATGATTGTATCCAATCTTCTGTGCCGTAAAGCAGGACTGAGATGAATAATAAAAAAAATAATGCAGTGAAATTAAAAACAAAAAAATAAATAAGAAATATCACAAAGTGCCGGTATCGCATCTCTCCCTCTCCTACTCTCCTAATCGAAGTACTGCTGCTTGCACTCATTTACTGCCGTTACTGTATTTATTATACATGGGCAGTGACTGCTTTTCATATTCGTTCCCAGACTCACGTCCCTGCTTTTCGACTGTAGAACGGGAACGACAGCGTATGTTAAGCTCATTAAATTCTGATATTAACAGCAGAACCAATAACTATCAATAACAGAGCAGAATTAAATGCTTCCAAAACTTAATGCTGTCTGCTGTCATTAAAGCGAAATTTAAATATTCAGCCATTATCCATGAATGGCACTTACATCGTCGAAATCAAAAAAAACTGACCATTCTCGGTATGTGTATCAGTGACAACTTACGTTGGAATGACCTGCTGACCTGGAATGCTGCGAAATGTCTAGGTTTCCTCTAGCGATGTAAGAAATATTTTCCTCCTCTGATCTGGTATCAATATATAGGGTGATTCATCGTGAGATTTGATTTTCAATAGGCTTTTTGGACAGATCACGCGTGACTCCCATCAAACTGCTTTGTCATTTTTGTTCAATATTGTTTATCAAGTCATCATAGAAAGACTCAAACCACAACAGAGTCTCCAAATTTTTCAGCTGTATTACAAAAATCAGCGTTCTGTGAGAAATGTTTTTCGTGCGATCCGAGGAACGCACCAATCGACCTACTGAAACCACTATTGCCAAAACCATTCGTAAATTTGAGCACCAGTTTACATTATTTGATGATATTCCACCGATTAGACCACATCCAGCAAGTGGTGAAGAGATTATAGCAGTTGTAACTGACAGTGTACGCAAAGACCGTGACGAATTGATTCGTCGTCGTTGTCAGCAGCTTGGCTTGGCATATTCGACAAATTGGCGTATTTTACGTGAGAATCTCGGCCTAGAAGCATACAAAATTCAACTTGTGTAAGAATTGAAGCCAGGTGACTTGAATTGGCGTCATATTTTCAGTGAATGGGCTCTGGAAAAACTCAATGAAAATCCGGTGTTTTATCATGAAATTTTGTTCAGGCATGAAGCCCATTTCTGGCTTAATGGATACGTTAATAAACAAAATTGCCGTATTTGGGCTGATGAGCAACCCGAAGAATACCAAGACCCACCATTACATCCAATAAAAACTACGGTATGGTGTGGTTTATGGGCTAGTGGAATCATTGGTCCATATTTATTCAAAAATGAGGCAAATCAGAATGTTACCGTCAATGGTTACCGTTATCGCGCCATGTTAACGGACTATGTGCTTCCTGAAATACAAGCACATGGTCTCGATGAGCTCTGGTTTCAACAATACGGCGCTACGAGCCATACACCACGTGAAACAATGGACTTGTTGAGAAACCATTTTGGGGAGCACTTAATTTCTCATTTTGCTACGGCCGCCTATATCGTGCGATATCACACCTTTGGACTATTTTTTCTGGGGACATGCAGAGCCTCAGGTCTTCAGGAATAAGATAGCTACGATTGACGCTTTGGAAGCCAACATTACCTGTGTTATCCTCGAGATACCAGATCGAAATTGGTCCTTCCGAATGGACCACCTCAGACGTAGTCGTGGCCAATATTTACATGATAACATTTTCAAAAAGTAAATGCCATGAAATGTTTTTTTAACGGATAATAATAATTTTAAGGTTAGCTTTTAATTTTATGTATATTATTTTACATTATAAATCAAAGCTCACGATGAATCCGCCCAAAATTGGAGTACAATGCTCACATCTACTCAGGTGCGATAAAACTCATAGGTGATAGTCAGTCAACTAACACTCTCCAACACAGACGTAATGTCTCCTGTCCTACTTTGTTTTATCACTATTTCCACCACCAGTGCTCCATTGAAATCGCCAGTAGCATTCCGCCCCTTCAAACCATCAGCGGTAATACCCGTCTCGCAATGAATGCTCATCAGTATAGCATCAAGTCCACTTTCGAACGTACTCTAAAATATCATGATTCGTTCCTAATGCTGTGCCGAGCACTCTATTTCCTGACCGTTATAACCTGCAAACATTTAAAAGATAACGTGCCCGCGCTCATTATAAAAAAAAAGGTAACGTGACTCGCGCTCGCTGCCAACAACTCCGACCGGGCACCTTTCGTGTTGAGGATTTTTATCAGTTGAACCATAATAATAATGAGTTGACCATATTGCGTTATACTTACACGGGGAACTAAATCTCCTTCGCGAACTCACCAAAACTACTTTCATCTGTCTCAACCGTTTTTGGATTAAATATATTTTTCTTTCTTTTAAATTGTGATAAGTTTCACAATTTCAGTTGCTTTTTCTTTTCTACTACACTTGCAAAGCGTTTAAATTCAAAACTGAGGGCAGAAATTTAGAAACTGAACACACGAATGTAGTATATAGTACAACGTGGCAGAGCGGTTTGAAATGATGTTCACTTGTTACGTACAAGAAAGACCTCGAGTTAGTCTTCAGGAATAAAATGGACTATTCGTAAGGTCATTTAATCCTTGGGAACACAAAGAAATAAAAGAGCAGCTGCTACTCCGATTCACACCTGATGTGAAATTTTGAAAAAATCTCATTTTTGTTAATATTTCGTCTATTCCTCTAAAAATAGCATACTAAAATTTCAAATGAATATCTCAAATAGTTTTTAAATTAAAACCTTCTAAAGAGTAGCCGCTCAGCGTTCAGAAACTATCCAGAAGGCACAGAGTGTTGGTGCACTTATAGCTGCGCGCAAACTGAGGGAATGAACTTGACTAAGCGCGATTATATCTCATTTGATATAATATATCCTAATATTCAAAAAGCTCTGAAGCCAATATACGAGGAGTTGTCCCGGCGTAAATTGCTTGATAGATGTAAGGATAATATTACGCAGAATAATAACGAAAGCTACAATGGTTCACTTTGGCACTTTGCTTCGAAGCAAGGGCCGATCATTTCGAAGAAGAATTTTAACAGCTCATGAGGCGCTTT
Organism: Volucella inanis; assembly: GCA_907269105.1. Lineage (NCBI taxonomy): Eukaryota > Metazoa > Arthropoda > Insecta > Diptera > Syrphidae > Volucella > Volucella inanis. The sequence continues at coordinate 99,759,697 of OU026156.1, read as the reverse complement.
TTGAAGAAGAGAAAATTGTATTATATGGGCCTGGAATAGCAGATTAGCCTTAAGTATGATTTTTATCTATGGTAATTATAGCAATGAAATCAATCATTTTATCTTTATACTCGAAAATACATTTTCCAAATTTGCTGCAGTTGTAACTGGAAGACAAATTATCCTATCGCTTTAATTCTTTTTTTTTTTTTTGCTTATTTTGTACATGTTTCTCTATACAACGATCCTTCAGTTTTTTGATTGTTTAAAAAATGTAATTTTGGCAGGCACAAAAAACATCAAATTTTCATTCAAAGTTCGACATTTTTTTTTTTAAACTCTGCCATTTCGTTCAATTTAAATTATATAGACAATACCTTTTGTTTAATAATATTTTTGTTTTTTTTTTTTTTATTTTAACCACGGTGAAGACCGCAATCACTGCAGCAGAGAGGTCATTTTTTGTGACTTAGGAGATAGTGAGTATTTATTCATATGTATGCGAATGTGTATTCTTTATTTATGTGTAACTATATCATCCAAATTTCAAAACAATTGATGCAATAGTTTACTTTAAAAAAAAAAATCCAAAAATCAATTTTTTTCGGCGGTCACACTAGGTGTACCCCTTAACAGTGCGAGAAGTCCTTACGTATATGCGTATATCTCGAAAAGTACTTACCGGATTTGAAATTCAGGGAATGCAAAACGAAGATGTAAGAATCGATTCCTTTGAAAATTTTAACTGCATATAACTTCTTAATAAAAAAAACTAATTTTTCTATTCGATTTAATTGCTAAAATAATTTAACATATATGTATGTAACTTTTTGGCTACTGCACAGTATGTTTTGTCAAAAATATATTGTTGTACATTTGGATTACAAGCACGCAGAGGGTAACACGTCTTTTATTGTACACAGCTGATTCGGTATCAAACATAATTTTCTGATCTTAGTTCAAGATTTGTCTTAGACGATTTTTCGCTTCTTTTTATTTTTCATGTTCGTAGCTTTCGGATTTGGATTTTCTCTGAGTTTAATTTATCGTAGTTATCGCATTGTCCATATTAATTTGCACATACTTTGTATCAAAATTAATGACGACAATTCGATGGCAGATAGTGTTTTAATTTAACATAATCTAAAGCAACAAATTTGTAGTGTTCTTTGTCACAGATAGCATTTTCTATAAAATAAAATGTCTCTACAAGCGCTTCGTCAAAGACGTGGGCATCTCATTAAATACTCTTAAGTTAGCCATGTTTACCGAATCAATAAATGACATAGTTTTCATTGTCTATTTTGAGGTCCGATTGCAAAACGCGGACGGTTTGAAGAGTCTGAAGCGAAATTCCTCGTTGTCAAATCTTTTGTTTCTTATCCACGCACAGAGAACGTGAAAGGACTGAAAAGAACTAGAATGTCGTTTCTCAAATAGCTGCCCAGAAAAAGGTTTTAATCAATTAATTAAATAAATCTAATTCTTCGCCTTGAAACTTGCATTTTCTTTGTACCTACAATTCGCATTGAACCAATTTTGGGAAACTATCGGAAGTGGCCGGCATTTCGCGATATATTCGAAAGCGAAAATTTACATCCGTACAAAAATTAATTTTTTAAAATCTAAAATGATAGATTAAATCTACCTAGCCACTTGCCCGTTTGTGACGCAACATACCAGCAGGCATTGGCTAAGCTATTGTAGAACGGTGTTATGATAGACCGGACCTGCTTTCATGGAATTTGCATCCAATTATATTTTGAACGTCTGCCTTTAACGCAAGATATTAGACGGAGCTGATAAGACCGTGAAAGGCCTAACGACCATCGATTCGTTTAATAGGTATCCGTGGCTAATTTGCATTTAACTAAACAAGCTGAACCCTGAAACTCATCAGGGGTGGTCAGAAGAATGTTTCACTGAAAATTACCCTACGACTGATCAGTTCCTTAACTTCTTTGAGAATCGGTGTGATGCTTTGGAGAGTTGCAAGGTCAACGTTTGGGAGGTTACGAAACCTCGAAATGAAAGTGTTACAAATATGAACGTAGTTTTCCTCATAGGTTTCCTCTATGTCCAGACTTCCCGGGCATGGAAGTAAGTCCTCGGAGAGAGTTTGGAATGTTACTAGACTTAGCTTCAACTGTTTGTGAAGCGGCCCATTCAGCACGTTGCTCATCAAGGTTTCGATGTACGTCTTGTAACACACGTCACCACAATTTAGTTCATGATGACTCAACCAACATAAGCAGTAATCGTTCGAGAGGTCGATCTCCACGTACGCCTCATCTATCAGTTACCTTATGAAAGTTTCGAGACAAATATTGTATCTGCCAAGAATCGTGTGTCGAAGTTGAGCATATCGCGCTTAGAATTGTACGGATCACTTTTGTTTGCTAGGCTACTCGACACCGTTCAAAAGTCACTCAAAATAATTTTCACTGATGTTTTCGGCTGGTCTGATTCAAAGGTAGTCTTATCTTGGCTATCATCTCTTCCTCGTCGTTGGAATGCCAACCCGGCAAATTATGCCTCATGCGGTATTTCCCCCCTCTCAACTCGTTCAACATCCTATTATTATAAATCTACTCAGGATTGCCAATAGCAAAACTAGGACCCCAAGTGTAAACCTGAAGAAAGGAAGAGTACACCCCAAGTATACATGGTAACCAACTACGAACAAAAATTCGAAATACTTTCAAATCACCTATCATCGTGATACACAATGATCGGATACATCGCTTTGTGGCAAGGTGTCGACAACGATTACAGTTCTCCTCACATTACTTAAGAACGGATGAGATTTTTTCTGCTAAAACTAAAATCATTTGATTCCTTCAGGATGGGTATTTCGGTAAGAATTCAACATCAATAGGCTCTTTTTTACAGATCACGCATGACTCCTATCAAATTGCTTTGTAATTTTTATTCAGTATCGTTTGGCAAGTCATCATAAAAAGACTCACACCACAATAGCTTCTCCAAATTATTCAGCTATATTACGAAAATCAGCGTTCTGTAAGAAATCTTTTTCGTGCGATTCGAGGAACTTACGGTGCGCATAATCGACCTACTAAATCCACTATTGCTAATACCATTCGCAAATTCTTAGAGGATCTCGGCCTAGAAGCGTACAAAATTCAACTTGTCCAAGAACTGAAGACAGGTGACTTGAATTTGCGTCATGTTTTCAGTGAATGGGCTCTGGAAAAACTCAATGAAAATCCGGTATTTTATCGTGAAATTTTTTTCAGTGATGAATCCCATTTCTGGCTCAATGGATAAGTTAATAAATAAATTTGCCGTATTTGGCCTGATGAGTAACCCAAAAAGTACCAAGAGCTACCATTATGTTATATCTACTAAAAACAAGGGTATGGTGTGGTTTATGGGCTGGTGGAATTATTGGCCCATATTTCTTCAAAAATGAGGCAAATCAGAATACTACTGTCAATGGTAACCGTTATCGCGCCATGTAAAGGGACTATGTGCTCCCTAAAATTCAAGCACATGGTCTCGGTGAGCTCTACGGTGAGCCAGCTACGATTGACGCTTTAGAAGCCAACATTACTCGTGTTATCCGCGAGATACCAGTCACTATGCTCGAACGAGTTGTCCAAAATTGGACCTTCTAAATGGACCACCTCAGACGTAATCATGGCCAACATTTACATGATATAATTTTTAAAAGCTAAATGATATGAATTGTTCTTTTAATCGGTAATAGAATTTTAGAATTTTAAGTTCGCTTTCAAGTTCATGTGTTTTATTTTACATTATAAATCAAACTTCACGATGAATCACAATATATTTACTGTCCACAAATTTTAAATTTAGGCAAAACTTTATCAATTAGTCAGGTGGATCAAATATTGCCTCACCTTTTAATAGCTCTTTAGCCAGTAAAATTGATTCTATAGTATCTGATCATAACCTATTTCTCAGATCATCTTTTATTATGGTTAATTCGGAAAACTTTCGTTCAGCAGAAGCACTGCTGTGGGAAAAACAAAACATTAGGTTACCTAATTTTTCAATGCAACCCATAAAGATACAATATCAGATTTGTCAACTTTCAAATTTGTAAGTAGATCTGTTGCTCCGATTAACAAACGCCATTGTTCATTTAAAGATTCTAAATTTTGATGCTAATGAGAAAAATTATTATGATAATTTAAAATGGTGGTTTCGCGTCCTGAAGCAACTTCCCAAGCAACTAAGTACGTAACCATTTGTATTCTGGAGTTTTGTAAATCAAATCTTTAATGTAGCTGCTTACATAATTCAATATAAACTTTTATTGCATTTGACTTTACAATTTCCATTAGCTCTGGATTTATTATAGAAGATTGTACAAATTGCATACCAAAGTAGCAATGGACAATCGGCAAATAGTTCAAATTACTTTGAAAATCAATATCTATGTTCAAAAATTATAGCTTAATAAAATTTTTATAAATTTCGATCAATAAGTTTGTTACTTCTTTATGTAACAAATGTATTTGCAATTTTTCTTTTTGAAAACATTTATTCAAATCGTTAAGTTTTTTCAATAAATATGACAAAAATAATAAATTTAGTTTATTCTCCTGGTCGATAAAAAAAAATCATAGATAAGCTTTTGATTTGTATCCTCACAGGATGCCAACGTAAAGTAGTGAAACAAGGAACTCCACTGCTCTAGTATTCTTTTTATTACTGCTTCCAAAGGTAGCCATGGTGTTGCTACAAGCCGCAATATTTTACGTCCCTGACAATTAAAATTTTCTTGAAAATCTTTGAAATCTCTTTGCCTTAATGCAATTAACAAAATTGGAGGGCAAGACTTTGCATGCAGCCGACGCATATAAATGAAACTGAGATAAATTGTTGCACACTGCTCTCAGCCTTATACTTACCCCATTCAGCCGGCCTCTCATTACTGCAGCATTATCTGAACAAAATGGGATTGCATGAACAAATGTCGATGTCATTGTCATTTATCTGACTGAGAGTCGCAAAATAAATTTCTTCGGAATTGGAATCCCTTTATGCTAGAAATCCAATACATCGGTCCTTTACAAGCTCTGCACTCTCGTCGAAGTAACAAATAGTAATAACACTTCTCTGTTTACACGTCCGTGGTTTCATCGACAATAATTGCAAATATTTTTTGTTGCAAGATGTTTAGAGATTTTCAATTTGGCAAAAGGACCTATGCATTCTTTAACAAGGGAAGTGGCTTTTGTTCGCCCGCACTTTACATTTTCACCTAAATCGCTATCTGTACATACAGCCTGCAATAATGCCGGTATCGAATCCATGTATGCATGCTGTATTGTATCTAATACATAACACAAATTATTTTCGAACGTGCTTTGGACTGTGTATTTTTCTGCCACTTTTTTAAAACATTGGGAGACGCTAGGTACTGAGATGTGTATTGCCAAATTTTCATATCTTATTGACAGCATTTTGTTGCATACGAATGATTTGTGGCAAACATGGCAAAATGGTTTTTCTTACCTACACTCTAACCACGAAAATTCTGTTTCCCACTATTTTCTATATTTGCGCACCATGCTGAAATTTTAGAAACATTTCTTAAATTTCTATTCTATTTTCTATCTAACAACTTATCTTATTATATGTGCAAAATATTTAATTTAATAAATAATCGTTGTTGTTGAAATTTGAATTATAAAATAAAACACAAACAATGAGATTAACACATGAGCTGAAAAGTCAGTGCCGTTTTATAGTAAAACACAAAAATTCAAATTTATTTATCAATACACTGATTGAAACGGTTTTTCAATCTTTCGACTCCAGTTTTGTAGTACGATTTCGGTTTAGCCTCAAAATAGGCCTCTGTTTCGGCGATTACTTCTTCATCGGTCTTAAATCTCTTTCCGGCGAGCATTCTTTTGAGGTCTGTGAACAGGAAATAGTTTCTGGGGGCCAAATCTGGAGAATACGGTGGGTGGGAAAGCAATTCGTAGCCAAATTTATTCAATTTTGCCATCGTTTTCGTCGACTTGTGACACGGTGCATTGTCTTGATGAAACAGCACTTTCTTTTTCTTCAAATGCGGCCGTTTTTCTGCGATTTCGTCCTTTAAACGCTCTGACAACGCAATGTAATATAGTCTGCATCTTTTCGAGATAGTCTATGGAAATTATTCCATGTGTATCCCAAAATACGGATACCATTACCTTGCCAGTCGACTGTTGAGTTTTTGGTCGTTTTGGACGGGTTCGTCGCCTGCTCGCCACTAAGCTGACTGCCGACTTGACTCTGGTGTGAAGTGATGGAGCCAAGTTTCATCCATTGTCACATAACGACGCAAAAATTCGGCTTTATTGCGGTTGAACAGCTTTAAACACTCCTCTGAATCATCAACACGTTGTTGTTTTTGGTCGATTGTGAGCAAACGCGGCACCCACTTTGGACAAAGCTTTCGCATGTCCAAATATTCATGTATGATATATCCAACACGCTCTTTTGATATCTTCAGAAACAGCCTCTTTTGGACGTCCACTGCGTGCATCATCTTCGGTGCTTGTATGACCACTTTTAAATTTTTCAATTCATTTGCGAATGGTTCGTTCGGCTGGTGCAGAGTCCGGGTAACACTTTTCAAGCCATTTCTTTGTATCGGCTGCATTTTTTCCCATCAAAAAGCAATGATAAATCAACACACGAAATTGCTTTGAATCCATTTTTTTCACAATAACAGAAGTTGCTTCACTCACAACGCTATATCTCGAGAACTAATCGTCCGACCGCTATCAAATTTATACACGTATCTTTTGAAGGTTGGTACTAACTGAAAATGGTATGAATTTAAGTGGTCAAGTGGTGTCCTCTCTTAGGAACGGCGCGGACTTTACAGTCCATGTATTATGTTATGCAATCACAGCTGACTATGTTGTAGGTTTTAAATCTGAAATTTGGAAAGTGATGCCAATCCAAAGCTAAAAAATTACAATAAAAAAATGGTTAATACTTTTGTTAATAATTTTGAGAGTTAGAGAAAAGAAATCGAGAAAAAGAGAAAATAAAAAAATTAGACGGTTTAGTAAATTGTAGCATAATAAGTGAAGGATGTAGCAGTTTTGCTACATATGTAGCAAAAGTGACAACGCTGGTTGGCGTATTATAATCAAAGAGAAGAAATTTAGGTATGCGCCAATAAGAGAAATGAAAATTATAAACGTCTGCTCTGTTCTTCACAATAAATGTTGTGCATTCAAAGTCCCTCTTTTTGACAGAGAGCCACAATTTTGTCAACGAACATAGAAATAGAAGCCAAAAGTATTCCGGACAGAATAAGGAATGACTTAGCTGCCAATCTAACACAATAAAAGAAATTTTATCAAATACTGTATTTATTTTCTTAATCACTTTTACTATTTTTAGCTTCAATTTTCTAATTTTGAACTCCTCATTTCTCAAATCTCTTTACTTTGGTCTTGTTTTTCCTCCTCCTCCTTGAGTTGTTTGAAAAAAAAAATTCCTATGTACACTCTATTTGCCATTTTAATACACCTTTGTATTGGGTTGTTCAATAAGTGCTTCGGTTTTTTTAGGGTTAAAATTAAACACACATTTTTGGTGTAAAAGCTTATATTGTCTATAACTCATCACGGTCTATTACATTCTTTCAACGCTCTGGAAGAGACATAATGCCTCTTTTGTAAAAGTCAGCAGACTTATGGTTAAAAAAGTTTCCTGGTACGTTTTGATCCCATCTTCAAAATTAAATTACCTTCCGTCCAAATTATTTTGGAAAGAGCGGATCAGATGGTAGTTAGAAGGCGCATAACTTTCCAGCCAAATGAGATTCAGATTTTGTTTTGTCACTAAAGCTATTTGTTGTCTGGCATTGTCATGATGGAAAACATTGTCCTTTCAGTTCGCCACTGTCTGCTTCAAAGTACCAATATTTGACGGCATTTATTCTCCGAATGCGTGGAAGCAACTCGAATTAAAGGACATTCCGCCGGTCCCACCAAATGCTCAACATGATTTTTTTGGCACGCAAATCTTGTTTACCGACCGATTACGGTATTTCATCAGTACCATGCCCTCCTACGCCGACTGTTGCTGTAAATTACCCATTTTTGGTCTCCTTCAACCACTGTTTTCGATAAAGCCTCAAGCGAGTTCCATCTCAACAAAGACTCACAGACCATTATGCGATCCATAGTGTTTCTTTGACTGAGATCGTGAGAAACCCAAACATCCACGTTTTTTGACATTCCAAGCCTTTTCAATCTTTGCGAAACGATTGTATGGGCGATGTTAAAGCGCTGAGCAATCTCCCGTGTCGTAAAACGGTGGGTGGATCATCTCCGCATCTTCTCGGCCATCTTGGAAAAGCTTGTAAAACTTTTAAAAATTGTTTATGCATAGAGAAAACTCACGGTATGCCACTGTCAAAATTTCAAGTGTATTAGGGCACTTGATTACATTTTTTACACAAAATTTGGTGCAAATCCCTTGCTCTATTTTTTATTATAATTGAAAACCGCCGACCACACCTAAACACGTCTATCTGTCAAAAACAAACTAAATGCTATAATCCTTTTTTTATCTAATCCACGAAAAAAAAAAATAATATTTGAACGTCCTATGGAATATAATTTTACTTATTTTACCTATTTACTTTAATACAACTAAAGCTTTCAGTAATAAACGCACTTAACACTCGTAGAAAAAGAAATGCCAGAAATACCTTCACAAACCAATTTTCACTGAAATTATCACCAACTGAAACTTCAGGACCAATTATTTTTGTTTAACATGACTCCCGCATAACAGTTCCTTCATAATCGCTTAGTAAAAATTTTAAGCTGCAAGCAAGCCGCCACAGTCTGAGGCGGGATGTTGCACATATTCGCAGTAATATTTTCATATTCTTAGCACCAACCGCGGCTCTTCTACAAGGGTTTCTTTCTCATCTTTAGAGGCTTCTGTACGAGTCTTCTTTCCTTAACACGTTATTGGTAAAACTTCCATCCATTATTCCCGGAGTAGAATCTTTCAATATTTTTGGTCGTGCTTATCGTATTTAGTTTTTCTTTTTATAAAGAAGCCTATGTTCTTCCTGTCTCTTCTGCTCGTAAAGCTCACGAGCGGCTCTCGTTCATCTTGTTAACTGTATGTGCTTGCCGACATTCTTAATCAAACCAAGGATTTATTGGTTCTGGTCGGGTTAAACCTAGCACATCAGTTGCAGTGTCTTTGATGGCATAGTAAGCTGGCAGCATTGCAAATGGCCTTTGTTAATTGATTCTGTCGGCGTAGTTGTTGCGAGATTATGGGATAGATTGATAACAACTTTTCTATCAAACTTTATACCTTCTGACAGTGGTTTTACTTTGTTGTGGCTCTCGGGAAATTCGAAGATGGTGATCTGAGTCAATATTGAGTACCCGAAACTCTCGGATGTCCAAAATACTGACGGCATGTTTTACGTCTATCGGAATGTGATCAATTTGATTAGGGTTTCTTGAGCCGGAGACCGCTATATCCCTTTGTGTATACTGAGATAAGGAAACCGTGTATTAGCTATAGTGATATTTCCTCCCGCCGTTGAGTCAATAAGCATAAGTCGTGATATCATGTAGGCTATCCTTACCATCTGTTCTACCAAAGATGTCCTATTTCCTTATATTCATACTTCGGACATTGCTCATATATCTTGTCAAGGACCTCGTGAAACATTCTTTGGTGGCATCGTCCTTGTCTTACGTAGAGTCATGGGCGTTTATTGGGCTTATGTTAACGAATTTAGGCTTGATTAGAATTGTCAGAAGACGAAGCTCAAGACTCCTTACCAAAGACTACCACATATGGCAAATCAGCCTTTTCTCTATAGCAATCACCTCAGTATACATCTACATATATCAGAACTTTTCATCCTTCTTATGTCCTTATGGATGGCGGTGATATCTCCGTGGTAGCAGTCAAAGGCCTCCGCTGATTGATCGGCTGCACGTGTCCTGTTAAGTGTCCGAACATTACATGAGCAGATCCGTAGGTCTGTTGTAAGGGTCGTCAACAGTGAGTCCATTTTTACCCGAGGCCATTATTTGGTTCATCACATCTTTTTAATATCTTCTGGTTGTGAGCCCTAAGGCGGCGTAGGAGAGTATATTTCTTCTGGCCAGACATGCATTTTCAATTTTATCCTGCATAAGTAAGGAATTCCATGTAAGACCCTACAATCATTCCAATCCTGGTGCAGAAGCATGGACGTTAGCAAAGGTGGATGAAGATATCCCTGACTGTTTCGGACACGAAGTGATTTTTGGTTCCATTTATGTTGACAGGGAGGTTTAACGACGAATTATATGACCTGTAAAGCGACATTGACTTGATCAGAGAAGTGCACATTACTCGCCTTAAATGGCTAACGCATTTAGAGCAAATAAACTTCATTGCTTCAGCTCAAAGAGTCTTCAGGGAAAACGCGGCAGAAGAAGGTATATAACTCGGGGAGTGCAATTGGAAACAGTTGGAAAGAGACAATACCAACTGGGCAGGCCTATTAATTGAGGTCCAAGTCCAGGTCCAACAACACAGGATGGTGTTTCACATATGCCCTGCACACTAGCAAATTTTAGTACCCCGTTATGATCTCAGTAGGCAGTCTACAGTATTTCCAACTGTTGGACTGCAGGAAAGTTGCTGACCTTTTAGAGATGTAGAGACATTAGTTTGATCCGATGGTAACTTAGAAAATCATTTCAGCGCATGTTATACCAATGATCATTTGTTTGCCAAAGCCCAAGTAGCCAGGACAGACTCTTCTTTGATGTTTGTTTAAAGAAGCACTGACGTATCCTTGTGAAAGCTTGCTCTACCAGACAACCAATACAATTATATAGTTAGTCCTATTATAGCCATGTGGATCCAGATGAGCCTCTTCGGTGACAAGCCCCATGTCTTGGTGAAAGCACAGCCAGAAGGCCGACAGAACTATTAAGGTCCTCGACGTAACATGTTTAGTTCAAAGTTTATTTTGCAGGATTACATCCAAATATTTATTTGCGTTAGAAAAACAGATGATGATATCATTAAGCAGTAGGTGCGTCGGATCAGTCATCTTCCTCCTTATCGAAACATCAGAACCTCAGTTTTGTGATGATTGGCTGTAAGCCCATTGCACCAGTGCACCGACGATAATATATTTGCGACTTATTTACAAACTTTACGTCTGGTCGCGTACTTAAAAGCTAAGAAAATCAACGAAAAACTGTCAACAAAGTGTATACAGTTGGTCTTGTTTTTCAATGTTTTGGACAGTCCGCGAACAACTGTAAAAAGTTGTCAAAAATCCAGTCAAATCAATCGCTAATGAAGCATTACCGTGTTTTTTGAAAATCACAAACGTGAGATCGAAGCGCAAGGTGATGCTGTACATTGAATTCCCAAGATTTAAATTGAAACCTCAGACGAGGCCGAAGATAAAGCGCAACTTCTCTATTCAAGTGCAACTCGTGGGGTCAACACGTATTGTGATCAGGCAGTGTAAAGTTTTTCTTTTAACAATTCTTTTGCTATCAAATTAAATTATAATGCCTTGTGTGTGAAAACTAAAAGCTGAACGTAACCAGCCTAAGATTAAGTGTGTGGGTTGCAACGATTATTTTAGCTGCAATTGTGTAAATATTCAACCAGCTGATATCGAATATTTACAAAAGTCCAACAAGCAATTTCGGTGTAAGGCTTGCTCTGCTGCGAGAAGAGCTGCTGGTTGTTTACAATGGTTCGCCTTTGGAATTTACATCATCGCTTCCGATGTAGCCAAGTGAAACACAGGGTTACAACCAACAAAGCCAACATGATCATCAGGAAAAACATCAACTACCGAATGTGGATCAACAGCTAGGTATAGTCCGTACCAACTGAGTTTGACTATGGTCGATTGCGCAGAGAGAGGATTTAAGAGAACAAAAATTTACAATGCCTAACCCAACTTTACATAGCTTAGAACTAATATGCTGTTGCATAAATTACTTTAAGTTTTTTAGTATGGGGTCCATAAATTTCAACGCATTTCATATGTAATGCAACCTATTATCTAGGTTGGGATTGGCAAAAAAATCAGGACATGTATACAGAGTGAGTTTTTTAACTTGAGACATCCAAATTACTCGAAAAATCCGCGATATCGCGAAAAATGTTTCAGACAAAAGCCACAAGGTTCTGAAGGGGACATAAGATGGTGACCACGAGTTTGACCTTGAGCCACATTTTCAAGGTCAAACGAAGGTCACTTTTAATTTTTTTTAATGGGAACCCTATTTTTTTGACAGATTTGTAATCTGTGTGAAAAATTACAATTCTCTTACATGAAACACTTTTTTCAAAAATGCGTGTTAGCAGTGTTAGCTGCCTTTCCACACGATCCTCACATTAGCACTCGCCAAATAAGTCATGAATCAGGAATTTCTCAAACGACTGTCTGTAAGATATTACATCGGCATAACCTAAATACCATCCTTATCATGTTTCAATGCATCAAGAACTTTCTAGTGAGGATTTTCGCAACCGGGTTTCCTTTTGTCAATGAGCACTTCAGCAAATTGAACGAGACCCCCTTTTCTTCGCCAAGGTGTTATTCTCTGAAGAGTCGACTTTCACCAGTTACGGTACGGTCAATCGACATAATATGTGTTACTGGGCTACCGAAAAGCTTTTTGGTTGCGACAAGTTGAACGCCAGAGCCCTTGGAATGCTAATGTTTGGACGGGAATTATTGGGGATAAATTAATAGGCCCATATTTTATTGAAGGCAACTTGAATGGCGAAAAGTATTCAAACTTCTTGCGGGACCATCTTCCAGTATTACTAGAAGAACTGCCATTGGAGGTGCGACAAACAATGTGGTTTCAACATAATGGTTGTCCAGCCCATTATTTCCAAGTAGCCCGGGGCGTATTAAACAATGTTTACCATCAACGATGGATCGGACGAGGAGGTCCGAGGCAATGGCCTGCTAGATCATCTGATCTTACATCACTTGATTTCTTCTTGTGGGCCTACTTAAAAAGTGAGGCTTACAGAAAAAAGCCAACAACACATGAGGACATGAAAAAACGAATAACTGAAGCTTGCCGGAAGATAACGCCAGAAATACTTCTCAGTTCTGTTGGTTCATTTATAGCGCGGATAGACAAGTGTATTGAAGTGAATGGTCACATTTTCGAGCATTTGTTGAAATAGTCTCGGGAAATAAACGTCGAAATGGGAAGAATTCAATGATTCAACTCTAGTTAATCACCGCGAAGGAAACCAAATACTGCTACGTCCACGTCGTTCTTTCTGGGTTATGACAAGCCTACGAGCAATACAACTAAGCAATGAAAATCAGGAATTATCATTTGAAAAATCAAAAGTGACCTTCGTTTGTCTTTGAAAATGAGTCTCAAGGTCAAACTCGTGGTCACCATCTTATGTCCCCTTCAGAGCCTTGTGACTTTTGTCTGAAACATTTTTCGCGATATTTCGTACTTTTTGAGTAATTTTGATGTCTTAAGTTTTATGGCGCCCTCTGACGGGAAAAGAACGCATTTTGGAAAAAAGTGTTTCATGTAAAAGAATTGTAACATTTCACGCAGATTACGAATCTGTCAAAAAATAGGGGTTCCCATTAAAAAATCAAAAGTGACCTTCGCTTGACATTGTACATGGTGCTCAAGGTCAAACTCGTGGTCACCATCTTATGTCCCCTTCAGAACCTTGTGACTTTTGTCTGAAACATTTTTCATTTAATTTAGATGTCTCAGGTTAAAAAACTCACCCTGTATATGTTGAATTTGTATACACTAGTCCAATTGTAATCGATTAGGCTCTCAACGTTTTTTATGATTTTACAATTTGTGGCTTAGGTTTGGGTACTTGTATGTGTATGCGTGGCGTGGTTCAATTTATTCTACCTATGGGACTTTAGTTCATAGGTTTTAGGATAGAATTTTAGGTCTTAGAAATAAAATTGTTTAAGTGTTTTATTTCCTTTTTTGGTAATCATTTCAAAAAAATATAGGGTCTATAACTTAATTCGTGCGGTTTGCTAAGAGATGGCGTAACTTGTATTATTCCATTGCTATTTTTCCATTGGAACATGCGTTGGAAAGCTACTGTCATTTTACGTCATTTCAGTATATGTCATTCATTTGAAGCGTAAACAACAATAATTTTTTTTTTTTCACTCAAATATGTCGAACTTTATGCCTGAAAAAGGGTTTTTGCGGGGAGTTCTTCTTCATTACTGAAAACTGCTCCCGAAAGTCATCGTATTTTGGTGGAAGTTTATGGTGAACATGCGCTAACTGAGCGAACGTGCCAAAAGTAGTTTGCACGATTTAAAGCTAATGATTTTGGCTTGGAAGACGATGAACGTCCTGGGCAGCCAAAAAAGTTTGAAAATAAAGAACTGGAAGCATTACTCTATGAAGATTGTCGCCAAACACAAGAAGAGCTCGCAGAATCTTTGGGTGTCACTCAAGCAGCAATTCCAAAAAGTTTAAGAGCAGCTGGATATATTCAAAAGCAAGGAAATTGGGTTCCACATGAACTCAAGCCAAGAGACGTCGAAAAGCGGTTTTGCATGTCTGAAATGCTGCTGGAACGCCACAAAAAGAAGTCATTTTTGCATCGGATTGTTACTGGTGATAAAAAATCGATCCATTACGACAACCCCAAGGGCAAAAAATCATATGTGAAACCCGGCCAACCAGCTAAATCAATGGCAAAGCCGAATATCCACGACGCGAAGGTAATGCTCTGTATTTGGTGGGATCAGATGGTTGTGCTATATTATGAGCTGCTAAAATCGGGTGAAACCATCAATAGACAACGCTACCGAACACAATTAGTCCGTTTGCAGAGAGCAGTAGCCGAAAAACGCCCGGAATATGCGACCAGGCACGAGGCAATAATTTTCCATTATGACAACGCTCGGCCCCACGTTGCGTTGGGGTTAAGAACTATTTCTAAAGCTTTGTTAATTTTTCTCATTTGCATGTTGGCTCTACTGGCGCATACATTTGGATTCTTTAAAATTGTTTAATAAACAAAAATTAATAAATAAACGTTCTTTATGTTGGATTGCTAGTGTTTTCTTTTTCGTTGGCTGCATTTTATCGCAACTAGTTTTCTAATATAAAATTAGGATACAAGCTTATACAAATACAGGAAATTGTCATGGTTTCATCACGAAAAAGAAAACCAAAGTCAGGTCCGTAAGATCGTTGTTAACATGTATAACAAAAAATTGGAAAAAGCTATGAGTTTATGTTTGGATAATCCCATAACGTACGCAAACTCGCAGACTAAGGAATTCGCTGGAATTTTGGCCCGATCAATACGAACGATTATCAAGGAATACGAGAAGAAAGGTGTTATAAAATCAACAAATAAAAAAGTACCACATACAAAATGGAAAACTGCATTAGACACCTTTAACATCACAGTATTTGGCGCATTATATACAACTTTTACCTTGAGGAAAGAATTATAATTACATTACTATAAAAATGTTGAGACAACGGGTCCAGGAAGGTTTGGAGCTTAACTTAGGTATAATGTCGCTACACAGGATTCTAGAAGAAATGGATTTCCCAATAAAAAAAAGGAGAACAACCGTAAACTTCAGTTCGATAAAAAATTAAGTAAACTTTAACAAGTGAAATATCTGGGAAAGGTGCGGGAATACAGATCAAAAGGATATGAGATCATTTATTTGGACGAGAGCTATATTCACAACTCACACACAAGACCAAGGGCATGAACTGATGGTACCAGACGTGGATTAAATGCCCCAATTTCAAAGGGTCAGATGTTGATTATAACGCGTGCAGGTGGCGAGAAAGGCTTCGTAAATATTGCCTTGCTTTTATTTAAATCTGGATTCTCCAAATGGATGACAGATCAAGTTTCTTCAACCGATTATGAATCTGACAGTTCTTCAAATTGAATTCAATATGTAACAACAGATACAGTTTAATAAATAAATATTAATTTTTACCTACATATGTATGTATGTTTTTATTTCTTTACTTCAAACCAAAACTAAACATACATTCGGTATACTGCTGTTCCGCTTTTGCTTTTACTGCTTACTCTAAATCTGTTTGATATTTGCATTTCATCATCAGTTTTATCTCACTATAATATAGCAAAACTAAGCAAGTAAGAAAGTGCAACAGTTCGTCTATGACAATAAATCATGCCTTCAGTTGCTAAGTAGTGTATAAAAACCGTTTTCGTTCACAAAAAATATTAAAAAAAAATAAAATAAAATAAAATTTACGTGCTAATCGAATGAAATCTGACAAACAAAAACGTTTGCTGTGACACTGTAGTTTTCTAACTTTCCCAGTAATAATGATCTACGAAAGCATAATGAGCAAGTAATCAAAAACCGTATAACTACATAGAAACACAATCAAACAATCAATTCATGCGAGACCTTTTTCTTCATTTATCCAATCGTCACCATACGCAAATCCTCTACCAACAGATATACAGAACTTTTTTTTACATTTTATCAGAATATAATTTTCTCGAAGTAAATTGGCATATAAGGATCTACATTTCCTCTCCCACCAGGGCTGTAATAATTTTTTGAAAAACTGGATCTACACAATGTTTATACCTCAGGTAGAAAATGACCGTCCCATCAGTGCGTTCTCAACCCACAGTCAGATCACAACTGCGATCTTGAAAGCAGTGTTGGTATGTAGATCTTTTTTGTTTATGGCGCAACCCATTTTCGTGTAACTTAGGTCATATTTGCCAATTTAAGAAAGGATAAAAGAAAAATTAAGAGACCTGCGCAGTAGAATGGGAACTCGGTACGAACGTTAGAGTCAGTACTCAGTGTACAACAACAGTGTACATTGTTGCTCTCACATCCGAGAATGTACTTGCTCTTTCTATGATCAGCTCTTTACAGGAAGAAAAGAGTAAATTATTACAAACAGTAAATGATCTTCGAAAAGAGCTAAATTACTTACACCGGGAGAGGAGAGAAAAATGCGTGGAGATAAATAATAGTAACGCTCTTGATTATGCGCTGCAAGTTTTTTCAAAGGGTGTATGTGCCGATGTTTCTGCACCCAATATTGGTATTGTTTTGTTAAAAATGTTAAAAATAACAACAATTCAAAAGATAGTATAGTAAGGGTTTTAGTAGTTAAATTCATTTCCTGTTTAAAGAAATATTTGATTATGAAGAGTAAAATAAATAATAAAAATAATTTAACATCAACAATTTTTGGTTGTAAGAATAATACTAAAATTTTCATAAACAAATCTTTAAGTGGAGCAACAAGACATCTTTTAATGGTTGCATAGATAGCTAAAAAAGAAAAGATGTATAAATATGTCTGGATAAAAGGTGGGAGAATATTTATGCGCAAGAGGGATATTGATAATTACATTGTTATTAACTCGAAATCTAATCGAATAGCTTTAAATTGATATGCAAGATCAACATGCTTATATTTGTTTTGTCGATTGCGTAAATGTTGATTCTTTCGATCTCGCTTTTAACCTTTTACTTAAACAACATTTTCTTTATTCACCAAAATATAAAGAGTATCCGTAAAAAATTTAATAACTTTCTTGTTCATCTGAACTTGTTTGTGAACAAGCCAGATTTTATTTTCTTAACTGAAACTTGGATTTATGATGCAAAAAAATATTTTTTTTTTAATATTGATGGATTCATATGTTGTAATAATAAATATGCTTCTGAAGGTGTTGTCGCTTCTATAAAAAGTGATATAAATGTTGATGTTGTCTGTGATAACTTGCAGAGTTGTGATGTTTTAAAAGTGAAGTTGTGTGGCAAAATGTTGACAATATTCTGTATTTATAGTTTTAATGCGAATTCTGTTTCTAATGTGTTTCTGGAAGAATTGGAAAACCTGCTATCAAATGTGTCATCAAATGGCATAATAATATTTGGTGACATTAATATAGATATCCTACATGATTCTATTTTTGTAGATAATTACTTATTTCTATTAGCATCTTATGGATTAGAATCATGTATTAACAGACCTACTCGTATAACCAATTCATCAAGTACTTGCATTGATCACATCATGCTGAGTTTTTTAAGCTCTGAAAAACGTTTACTCTGCAATTCTGTTTTCGATTTGCAAATATCTGATCATTGCACGACGTGAATAAGTTTCAATAATATTTCTACTAAAAAATCTAATATCTCTTCCTCCTGTCCATATTCTGTCATCACTGATTTTAGAGAGCTTAATAATTTTTTGCGTTATGAATGCTGGACAAACATAATTTCCGAAAATAATCCTTCCATAGCTTACAGCAAATCTATGGATACTTTGAATAATTATGTCATGCTTTGTTCAAAAAAATTAAAGAAAATTAAGATTTAAATGAAAAGATTAAAACCTTGGATAACTGCTGACTTGCTTATTAAAATTAAAGAAAAGAACAAACTTTACAAAAAAAAAAAAACTATATTTCCTCATAACTTTAAAACTATCAATGCTTATAAAAAATTATGTGAAGATATTTCAAAAAGTGTTATGCTGTTAAAAAGTAATTGTTATTCCAACAAGTTTCGAGAAATTAAACGTGATTCGAGAAAGCATTAGAAATTGGTTCAAAAAATGCAGAAGAAAACAACTATAAACACTCTAGTCCATAGCATTAAAGATGAAGATGTTACCATTCGTGACCCCAAGGATTTAGCTGAAAAATTTAATAATAACTGTGTTTCTAATGGTAGAAAAGTGGTATCCTACAGCTGCACTAATCATCCTCAGTGCGATTGCTCAGATAATGTTGTATCCTCCTCTCAGAGTTTTTATGCTGATCCAATAATATCCTTGGAACTGTATAAAATCATTCTATCACCAAAAAAATTCCAATTCGAAGACATCTAACTGCTTTTCAAATAACTTTGTATAAAATATGTATATATAAATTTATTTAAATATTTAATATTTACATTAAATACTTATTAATAAAAAGTAATGTAATTTATATAAATAAATACAATTATATAAATAATAAATCTATTTTTATATATTAAATGTATATATATAAGTATATATATTAAAATAAATTAATTTATAATTTACATATAAATATAAAATTTAATATTTAATTAGAAAAAAATTTATAATATGTATATATAAATAAAATATTTACATATAAATTATAAATACATATATTTAAATATATAAATTATAGCTTCGAAAAACGTGACATCTTATGCCATATCTATAACAAAAGTAATTCGAGTGGTGTGTTTCCAGATAACTTAAAACAAGCCGAAGTTATACCATTATTTAATAAAGGTGATCAAACTTTAATAATATGCCAACATCTTTACTTCCTGTTTTTTCGACGATTCTCAAAAAGGTTTTAAAAAATAGAATTGTAAAGGTTTTAGAAAAAAATTAAGGCAATTAAAGCAAAGGGTTAAAATCAGTGGTCAGTGGGTTAAAATAAGTTCTATTAAAAATATTTCTTTAGGAGTTCCTCAAGGTTCAGTGCTTGGTCCGATACTTTTCCTAATTTTCATCAACTCACTATTTCTACAAAATTATCGTAGCAAACTTAACGCATTTGCTGATGACATTGCATGTGCTTTCCAAAGATATTCCGCGTTAAATTAAATTTCTGACATAAACCATGACCTGGAAATCTTAGGCCACTGGTTCCAATAACATAAGTTAGTTATTAGTAATATAAATAAAATTATGTTTTTTTTAGTGCGAATGGAAGGGATTTAAACTTTGAAACTTTCTTTTTTCATTGTGTGAACTGCAGCGAATTTATACACAGTAAAGATATTTGTAAATCGAACACAATGCTGATAAATATTTTAGTATAGAGAGCGTTTCTTCGTTAGAGTATCTTGGTGTAAAGCTTGACTAGAGGATGAATTGATCTGATCATACTAGTTCACTAAAGAAGCATCTTATAGCTACCATAAGACGACTATACTTTTTAAAGTCATATTGCTCTCGAGATCTTCTAAAATGTATCTATTATGTCTTAGTTCATTCTAGGATAGAATATGGCTTAACCTCCTGGGATGGCACTCATAACAACAAGCTGAACCCTCTTCTAATTCCTTAGAAACGTCGTTATCGTAGTCTGTTTCTTTTCAGAAGTCTTAAAGTTCTTCCTCCTAAACATTTCTATTGTTAAAAAGTCTTAAAAATATTTTTTGTAAGGTCAATTAAATAGATTCTCTGCTAACTATAACCTCAGAATCAACAATTTAAAGCTTGCTATTGTACCAAATCACAATCTGCAAATTTTCTTTAACATCTTTACGGAAACTGCTCCTAGGCTTTTCAACAGCTTACCTAATAACATTATAATCATAATAAATCCATATTTTTCAAAAAAGTAAAATGATGGCTCTTAAGCAAAACCTATAAGGATATTTCTAGTTTATTATCTACTATAATTTAAATTACTGTTTTACTTTCATAAGTATTGTAAAATTTTCTTTGTTATACACCTAAAACTAATATCAAGCCTCAAAATATACCTTAAAACAAAAAATGTTAAAGATATATTAAGACTCCACTAGATTACAAATTCTTAGTGTTTATAAATTTGTTTTACATTGTTCTGCTTTCGCATCTAGTTCCCTTTGAACTACAGATTGCGGCTACTTTAATTCAATTTTTAGATTTATCGCGAATTCTTTATTATGTTGTATTTCTTACGAATTAATAAAAATTAATTAAAAAATAATTAATGAAACTTTTTATTCAAACAAAAAATAGAAAACAAATGCACAATTTTTTTTTTGGAGATACACCAATTTTTTTTCCAATGGTTCCAAGTCATTTTTTACGGCCGTTACTATAAGCTATGCCACAGTCATAACCATTCACTGCATCTCGCTGGATTGGATGTCCATCTTTTCTAACCCCAAACAGGTTGTTGGTTGATTTGAGTGCATTTGTGTTTAAAACTTATAAATTGTTGCTAAACAAAGCAGGACGTTACATAGAGGCGAGTTTTCTACTGATAGTAAAGTTCCAAGTTCATGCCGTCGTGGATTTCATCTAGAAGCGTAAACATCAAATTAATTTTTGCTTGAAAAACTGGTGGACAAATGATTCCAACTTACAATCACTTAGCCGGATGGGATCCTTGTATATGGTGTACCACTTCTTGAGGACGATTTTGTCGAATTTTGTTCCTGTTTGGGCTGCAATTAGTTTTTTTAAGTCGCCGATGGTGTCGTCGGGATTACACTTCACTCGGACCTAGGGGCAGAAAAAATTAAATGATTATGTTGGTGAAATGATGGATATATTCTTATTTGAACTTCAAACCTTTTTGCCCAATCTGTCGTTGCAAGTTATTTCAATCATCGTAAATGGAAATTATTTTGCCTTTTGTGAATACCCTGGAAAACGTTTACTTCACCGTATGATGGTGACTTCAAGCAAAACAAAAATGTAGATATTTTGACAGTTGAAAGGTTAACATTCTCAAGGGCCTTGTGCTTGAACGAAATACTCATTGAGTGGTAATCACAAGGAACAGTTTTATGAAGGCGGAGGCACAATGAGAAATATTTTTAAACAAGTTAAAGCATTAAGCAGCAGAATAGTAGTAAGATAAAGCAACCTTTATAATTTTAACTTATTATCAAAGTTTAATGAGCCTTATATATGCTGCCGAACAGGACGAATATGAAAAGTAGTGAGCACTACCACCAGTGAAGGAATACCACCTTGATCAAAAAGTTCCCGGTGGCGTCACCGTGTGGCGCTCCCATTGTTCCGATTTGAGTTCTGTTGTTTTTGTTAAGTTGGTACAACTGTTGTTGACATTACCCCTAAATCTTAGTATCATAGTTTGACATTTTCAAAATTTACGTAGCCAAGAGTACATCAAATTTGTGTGGGTTTGCGATTTTTATCAATTTTAGAAATAGATTTAAACTTGCAACAACGAACTTATATTCAATTTTGCATAAAAAACGGATTTAATGGTGCACGAACGTTGGAAATGTTGGAAAAGTGTTTCGGCAACGATTTTCTAAAGAAAACGGTCGTTTACCAGTGGCACGACCGGTTCAAAAGTGGTCATGAGTCAATCGAAGATGACCATCGACATCGAAAACCGACGGAAACATTGATGAAGTAAAAAAAAAATGTTAGTCAATAACCGCAAATTAACCATAAGAGAGATAGCGGACAACTTGAACATTGCCTATGAATCCGTCCAAGACATTTTGGTTAATGATTTGGGTTTCCGTCGTGTAGTAGCAAAGTTGGTGCCAAAAGACCTC
Source organism: Volucella inanis (assembly GCA_907269105.1). Lineage (NCBI taxonomy): Eukaryota > Metazoa > Arthropoda > Insecta > Diptera > Syrphidae > Volucella > Volucella inanis. The sequence continues at coordinate 99,737,400 of OU026156.1, read as the reverse complement.
AATTTCATGCAAAAAGAGACCGTGTTGACGTCGCAAAAAATATGATTTGCGAGGCAGAATCCGATCCCACATTCATCAAAAGGATCATTACTGGAGACGAGACGTGGGTTTATGGGTACGACATGCAATTCAGACATCAGGCAAGTGAATGGCGTTCACCAAATGAGCCGAGACCAAAAAAAACACTTCGTTTTCAGTCAAAAAAGAAGGAAATGCTCAATGGTTTTCATGGATTACAACGGTGTAGTTCATCATGAATTTTTGCCAGAAGATCAGACAGTAAACAGAGAGTATTATTTGGGCGTAATGAGGCCAGAATTGTGGGCAGAAAACTCGTGGATTTTGCATCATGATAAGGCACCGTCATTCTTCGTAATTTTTTGACGAAAAATGTAACAAATACCATCCAACAGTCACTGAATTTACCTGATTTGGCTCCCTGTGACTTCTATCTGTTCAATTGAGTTAAAAAAAAAAAACACTACAGGGAACGCTTTTCAGCAGCCGAGAGGAAGTAATGGAAAAATCGCAGAAAGCACTAATGGACATACCGAAAACCGAATATAAACAATGTTTCGAGAATTGGATTAAACTCTGTCGTAAGTGTGTTGCAGTCGATGGGGATTACTTTGAAGGGGACAATATATAGTAGATTTAGATGAATAAACTTGTATTTTTAATTTTCCGAATAAACACCTTTTTGATGAAGGTGGTATATTAGATTAGTAGCAGAAGTCAAGATATCATTGGTGAAAATTAAGAAGAGCGTCGGAAACAGAACACCAGCATTAATATTGTGGATATTGGACTTAAAACCAACCAAGATTATTTGAATTGAACGTTTCTAAAGGTAGTGTCTTATATGTATGTACATTGAATAAAGGATACATCGACCTCAATGGATAACAACATCGACCTGGTCAAAGCAGTGTGTATCAGATGCCTAAAACGGCAAGGTTAAGTGAGGACAGATGGAAGTAACTCTTGGTATATCTTAGGCATAACTTTACTCTAGTAAAATAGTATTGTTTCATGTCTAGTTTTACTGGCCTTACAATCCCCTAAAATATCCTTAAACAGCGACAGCCCACAAAGGTGAATTTTAAACTGCTTCGTCATCTCTTTAAGATATAATCAGCGGTCTAAAGCTTTAAATGGCATAGATACAGATTCAAAAGATTTGATTGCAGCTTAACTGTTGAAAAAGATACGGAAATAAGGTTTTCTTTAAGACCTTTTGACTAGAGCACGCCACAATGAGGAAAACCGAGCACTGTGATTTAAACTTCATCTAAATTTTGTCTTTGCTCTATCGGCTTGAGAAGTGCATTGATTTGTGCTCGAATAATGCATCTTCCTATCAGAATGAACTCAAAAGAATAATAACCTAACTTTAACATGTATAACTTTTATAGGGGTATACCATAGTCTATTTTCCGGAAGGGATACTGTACGTATTTAAGATACCAGCGAACTTGTTAACTGTTTTGTTTAAAGATGTACACATAACAACCCCGTATATTAGGGGTTGTAAGCTCCAATTTAAAATTAATGGAAATACAATGCTATTGTAGCTTTTTAAATTATTTTTTTGTGAGGTTTATTTCCAATTCAGTTTACATTAAAACCGCCTATTTTGAATGTTGGGCCTTTTTTGTCGCCTTGTTTTACAGCTGTTACAGCATTAAAGTTTACTGATGGAAAATTACACTGACGCACAATGAATAGAAATTGTGAAAATCCTCAGTGATGCAATGGAGCCAACAGTTTGCCAAAATAATAACAAAAATTTCGGCCAAAGGACCACCGTGTCCCATTAGTCACTAGACGACCATTTTTCGGGAATTGTGTTCCATATATAACCTCCATGTCTCTTTATTAATATAAAAAGGTCAGAAGTTTTCAAATTAACGCTGCGTTTTTTTTTAAATTTCAAAATATGTAGGTGTATCAGAAAATTATAAGCTTGTACTCTACATGGCAGGATGGTCAATATAACGGGTGAATAGATAGTAATGATAGTTTTTCCAGTGAGGTTTATTTTTCATTTTATCATGCATCTTTTTACGCTTGCCAAACGTGGGGAAATTATTTACAAAATATTATCGAAATTTAGACTCTGTTGTAATCATGGCTTCAGTGGTCAGGCAATTTTCACACCGTAGAAAAGTTTGAGTGTAAGTACACTCTTTTGGGTCTTAAGCCATCAACCAGATGGAGATTACTGCGAAATGAAGAAAATATCGCCGCAGTAGCGCCAGTACCAAAGAAGACACAAAAAAGTAGATTCGGTGCAGATTAGGTGTATTAGGCTTCGCTAGAGGGACAACCCGGCTCAAAGCTGTGAAGGAGAAATTTGGCGACTGGGTCATCTCACGGCGAGCGTTTATCAATTGGCCGCCGTGTCATCAAAAATTGGATTTACTGCTTCAAGCGCTGCAATCGATACCGAAGCGGCCATTTGAATAATGTGCTATTCCACACATAATGACATGAACGTAACTTCAAGATATCTCACAACGTTGGTTTTTTTTTCTATGTTCTTTATCTGGTCACCTTTTATATGCATGTATACGAGCGTAAATCAGTACGTACCCGTGTACGAGCTGTGTTAAAAAAGTAAGGTGATATTATATTTATATAAAAAAAATATTTATTTATTCATCAATAATAATGTTTGTCCACTTCAATGTAGTCCCCCTCAGATATAATACACTTGTGCCAACACTTTTTTCAATCATCGAAGCACTTCTCAAAATCACTTTTTTGTATAGCATTGGGTTCTTCCAGCGATGCCGTTTATATTTGAAACATATTTTCACAGTTTCAAGAGTCAACTTACTTTTTGTACACAACTCGTCCATCCATGCCCGTCCCATAGAATTCGTTGTATCCGTTGCGGCAACGTATTCAACTGACAGCTTGATAGAATATACGCTTACTTATGGAACAAGGTCCATAACCAACCGATATGATGGATACGACGGATAAAGTAGTTTAACTTTCTAGTTTTTTATCTTTTGATTCCCTTGACCGTTCACAGATTGACGCACTGAAGTTCACACATTCACATATTGAAGTTCACAAATTGAGAGTAAACACTTTCATTGGTGGAAGCATTGAGAGAATGTACAGAGACTGTCATAGCTTGAAAAGAAAAAACTCTCAGCAATAACAAAATGTCACTGGCTGTCTTCTGTCAACGTAGGTACGAAACGGAATTTGTAAGACTCTTCTCCCCGTTAATACATCACCAACCTCAACGGAACGACGGAGAAACGAATTGACAGATTCTATTGGCCGGGGCCTTAAGTAATAAAAACTCAAGATTGTTTGCCTTTTATTTGTTTAACGCTTCTATCATTTTGATCTGTCAAACTCTTCAAAAGAGACTTCTGTCTCGCGGATCTCCTCTAGGTTCGAGCTAAAGTTTCTTCCCGCGAGTCACGTTTTCATGTTGATAGACAACAGTTTATAAAAAAAAGTAACTGGAAACAGGGTCGGGCAAGTGCGGTGCATGCGGTAGCATTTCGCATCGTAATGCAGCACAGCGATTCCGGATGAGTGAGCTAATGCGTTGTCGTGGTGTATCATCATGACATGTTTCTGTCAATTTGTTATCAAATTGGACCAATAATTCACAGTGTCCTGTAATTGTACATCCTTTTTTTTAAATAGTCAATGACGATTTTCTTCAAATTCCAAAAAATCGTAGTCATGACCTTTACACTCGATTAAACAGTGTTTACCGTCTTCAGAGCAGATTCGCTTGATTGTTTGGTCTCTGGCGAAATCCTGGGAATTATCATGTAAAATGTTGATTGCCTGTCCGTGCAATAGGCCTACGGCCTCTACTACTTCGCTCACTTTCGCTCGGCGATTAGCAATAAACCTATGGCGACGTTTAAATTCGTTGAACCAATATCACCTGGTTGTCATAGATGGTGAATGATCCCCATAAACAGCATTCAACTTCGTAATTATTTCTTTGCACATTTTTCCGTTCAAAAATTAAAATCAAACTACAGATCGATATCGCTCTTCTTCAATTGTACCAAAACTCAACAAACAATTTTAATACGGATGGCTGTCAAATCAAAACAATCATCGTTTCACAGATGTACTCAATGGTAATAGCATGGTAAACAATACATAGATCTTAGAAATAATAACTTTTTACACATATTTCCTACCAATGTGACAATCAATGCTTACGAAAATTTTATAAACATACCATTGTGATATGTTTGATTTCTATTGTAACCTACATGCTGCAGTGATCAAGTCATGATACATTGGCTTTGACAGCCAGCTACCAGTTAAGGAATTTATCTATCAATTGTTGGTTGGGGTGTCGAGTTTTCTTAAATTTTTGTTAACGTCTTTCTCAATTAAATTTAATTACCTTCTTCGTGAATTTGCTTGCCAATAATTTCCTCTCCCCGTTTTGCGTGTCTGCTTCCACTGTGTCTTTGTGGCATACGCTGTTTATTCACCAAAATCTTCAAGATGTAATAAAGTCCCTACTCCGGTTGAACTCGAAATTTATTATTCATTTACACGAGACCACAAAACATGATAAGAAGTGTAAATAGTGGAATCGCACTAGTTCTTGTCTTCGAATAACATTTCCAAAGCAAATAATTTCATTTTGATTGTTTTATACTCGTCATTCGTAGTACAGCAGCAAAAGTTCTTGGAACACTTGAGACAAATCAGGTGAAAGTTCATCGTAATCATGGAAAAGTGCACTAGAAATTGGTTCTACGTGATTTGTTTTTTGCCATTTGTTCATAATGTAGCGACCAATGCTCCTCTTACGTGGAAAGCTGAATTTACACCGGACACAATAGAAGTGCATATGGACACAGAAACCCAAGTGCTGCTGGAAATCTTCAGTAAGTAGACCTAAAACATATTTGTATGTTTTTGTTTTTTCTAAAAGTTTCCACGGATGGGACTTTTTTTTTTTTTTGTTTTCTCATTCTCGCTAATCTCGCTGATTGCAATTTTTTTTCTTTCATTCCCAAGCCGCAAAGTAAGTTCGCTTCTAGTCTCTGATTGTTTTTGTTCAATAAATACACCCAAGCATACAGAATATGGACAAAACGTTTCACAATAATTGAAAAGTTGAAGTACAGAGAGAATTTGATTAAAGCGTTTAAAGTGTTTTGTGCGATTATGGCTTCAAGATTTCAAGGTCCAACTAATTAAAAATGCACGAGTAATGAAAACAATTTCATTTAGACGGAGTTTTTTTGCTTCAAGTCCTAATAGCGACTGCCTGCATCGGTTGTAGGCCTTTGGAATATTATTTGCGTCGTTAAGACAATTAAAAACCGTTCATGTTGTTTATCGCTACCCTCTTCTCTTCGCTACAGGCGAACGTTCGATGGCTATTTGTGGAAGGTGTTTAATCTAAAAGTTCAATAGAATATTATTTATTAACGGTGGTTAGACAACATCTACATCGAAAGGAAACGACAACGATATTGAAATGATTGTTTCAAGTTTGTCAACAACAATTCTTGTTTTCTTCACAAGACAATCTAAGTACATACATATGTACATACGAAGTCTGTTCAAAAGTTATTCGACTTTTATTCATTAAATCAACATTTATCGATATACTCTTATATAACACTAATACACTTCAAAGTACTCTCCTTGAGCTGCTACACAATGCTGACAACAGTTTTGCGAACGCTGAAAATCTTCATATGGTATGGTGCGCAGATGATCCGTCATAATCTGCATGATGTCTTCCCTGTTCTGAAATCTGGTCCCTTTCAAAAGCATTTTGAGCATTAGGGGAAACCCACAAATAACAGGGAGCGGGATCAGGAGAGTAAAGAGGTTGGCAAACCACAGGTGTGTGGATGTGAAAATGTGGTGGTGGTAGTGTTGTAGTCGACCACTCTGCCGGCGGGACTCCCGCTAGGTATAACTTTTCAGTATATCTTCTATATTTACTGCATTAGCACGTCTTATTTTCTCGATCCTTCGCAACATTTTGTCCGGATTTGTTATGTCAGTTCTTCATCCCATGCATGGAATATTGTATGCTCTATGTCTTCCTCCTGATATAGGAAGTCAGGGCCAAAAAAGTGATCTATCGCGCCGTAAGAGTGGTAGATACTTTCGATACCTAATGTTTTTACACAGCGCGGGCGAAGGAAAATCAGAGAGGAATGCCGATGTACATGGTTCTTAAATGTTTGCAAGTTATAACGACTAGGATAACGAGAGTTCGGCAGGGTATTTCATAAACGAGTTGTACGGCTAAGGAACGAATCATGATATTTTAGAGTACGTCCGAAAGTGGGCTTGAGGCTATACTGATGAAAATTCATTGTGAAACGGGTATTACCGCTGAAGATTTGAAGGGGCGGAATGCTAGTGGCGATTTCAATGGAGCGCTGGTGGTAGAGATAGCGATAAAACAAAGTGAGGAACTAGATATTACGTCGGTGTTCGAGGGTGTCAATTGACTGACTGATATTAGTATCCGCTATGAGCTTTATCCCGCGGTTTTATATCCTATCTAGCAGCATCCTATCTATCATGTTTTAGGGGCACCTGACCAGATCTGGGCATTGTACTCCAATTTTGGGGGGATGAATGCCTTATATATTGTGACCCGATCAGAGGGGGTGAAACTTTTCTTACATCGCTTGAGGAAACCTAAACATTTCGCAGTATATTTAGCGACATCTAATATGTGGTCATCCCAAAGTAGATTGTTAATGACACACATACCGAGAATGGAAAGTTTTTCGGTTTCGGCAATGCAAGTGCCATTCCTAGATAATGGCTGGATATTTAAATTTCGCTTTAACAACAACAGACAGCATTGTGTTTTGGAACTATGTCAGTGGTTCCCCAATTTGTTATGCAGTTAATATCGAAATTTTATGCGCTTAACATACATTAACATTCCCGTTCTACAGCCGAAGAGCAGGGACGTGAGGCCGGGAACGAATACGAAATGCAGAGCATACTGTCATCAGCCAAGGAATATATTGGATCAGAAGTAGCAGATAAAAGATCATTGATGAAAATTAAAAATGTTTGAAAAAGAACGGAACCCTAGGGCACGTCAGCACTTGTTTTGTGAATATCAGACTTGAAACTTTCCAAGACAACTTGAATTAAACATTCCGAAAGGTAGTTTTTAATTTCGACAAAAGAGCTTGATGAAAAACTTTGTCAAATGCTTTAAAAATATCAAGTGCAACTTTCTTCCTTTCGCCAGATTGATGTACGCTTTGGTTCCACTTTTCGGTGAGACGCCATCAAATCACCAGTGGACCTGTTGCTACGAAAACCATACTGCCGGTCATTGAGAAGAAGTTTTTCACGATTCGAGATATTTCATGAGCTGACGGCTTATCAGCGCTTCCACGACCTTGGAAAGAAGTGATGGGGGTGCAATGGATTTATAGAAAGAGAAAGATAAATAACTAGATAAAAAGATGATATGTCTTCACAAGAGTGTTGAGCTTATACTTCAGTCGTTGGACGTTCCGCCCACAATTTTTTGGCGGTAATTTTGCATCGTAGAGTTTGTAGTGCTTATTAGGCTCTAACTACCGGATTGTGCGAGGCTTCCTAAATCAAATCAACTACTTTTTTTGTTTCAAGAAAGTAAAATAAACTCGCGGTTCCAATTTTGAACATGTGCAAGATTAAGATGTTTGACGCAGCTCAATCATTTGGGAATAGTCAGGTTTATTTGGTGTTGCTTGAGGATTCGCTTATATATCTTCTAAAGTCTTGCATCTAATTTACCTGAGCTTATGATGTATACTGACTGGAATTCATGCAACTAAATATCATACAATATTAGGCACTAATACAATTTTTAAATATCTTTTAACATTGCGTATGCGCTAAATTTTCATTTCTATTTTTAGATATCAATACAAAGGAAACTGCCACCATCAAGGTTAAAAGTGAGGATCCTAACCTAGCTCAAACGGCAACACCAATAAGTAGCAATGAAATCGATCCTTATACTGGTTACTGGGTTGGTAACATCACCGTTAAGGCCATATTCCTTGGACAGACAAAAATTTACGTCGAGCTAACCACCGATAAAAATGAAACCCAACAGTCAACATCCGAGCTAACTGTAACAATAATACGAGCAGTACGAGTGATAGACCATGTATTCACTGTATCAGTGGCGCTACTTGTTTCATTGTTGTACATCAATTTCGGAGCAGCGCTAGACATGAGCGTACTTAGTGGGCTTCTTCGTCGGCCTGTGGGACCAACAATTGGATTCTTCTCACAATTCATCATAATGCCACTGTTAAGCTTTGGTCTTGGATGTTTGCTCTTTCCAGACTCTGTAGAAATGCAAATTGGGCTTTTCTTCACTGGTGTTTCACCGAGTGGAGGAGCATCGAATATTTGGACCGTTTTACTGGGCGGCAACATCAATTTATCCGTTTTGATGACAACGATCAGTAATTTTGCAGCATTCGGCATGATGCCCTTATGGCTTTTCACTTTGGGTCATGTAATCTTTAGTCGTGGCCAATTGGGTGTGCCATATGCTAAGATTGCCACGTTTGCAATATCACTTGTTGTGCCTTTAGGAAAAGGAGTAGCAATTCAAAAATGTTCACCAAAACTGACTAGAATTTTGGTTCGTCTACTAAAACCTATATCCACACTGTTGATACTTTTTATTATTATATTCGCAATTGTGACAAATTTGTACCTGTTCAAACTGTTCTCTTGGAAGGTGAGTAGTTAGTTATTCCTTGTAAAAATTGAAATAATAAATTGTTTTCTCTATTTGTTTAGATAATTGTAGCTGGCCTAGGTCTTCCATGGTTGGGATATGTCCTTAGTTGGATTGTAGCTAAGCTTTTGAAGCAAAACCGAACAGATGCCCTTACCATAGCAATAGAGACGGGAATTCAAAACACAGGAATTGCCATATTCCTGTTGCGTTTCAGCTTACCTCAACCTCAAGCTGATTTGACAACCGTGATTCCAGTGTCTGTGGCGATAATGACACCATTTCCGTTGCTTGCGTTGTATTTATTGAAGAAGGTCACTGATCGCCGTTCCGACGACGATAGTAATAGGGAATCTCAACACATAATTGAGTAAATGCTGTGAATATAAATAAACAAGTTTAACTTTTATTATGTTAGAATAACATAGAAGTAATGTGTAAGACTAAATATAAACATGGGAATTTAAGGTAAAAAACAATTTTGGCATCCGTTTTGATAGCCAATTAAGTTTTAAGTGAAAAGAACAATAGAATATGTACAATATTTTCTGCACATTTTTCGACTTATTAAGTTTTTTTTTTTTATATATAGTGACTTGTAATTACATACTATACTGATGTACATATCTAGAATTTGTTAAAATATACTCTATGTAAAAACAGATGATTGGTTCTCTTAACCTTTACCAAAGAATTAATCTATTGTATGTCTCTTACTGAAATTTCTTAGTATTTTGGAGAAAAATGAGTAAGCTCTTTAGTGATAAAGTTTTAATACCAGCACCGAACACATCAGCGATGAGTATCTGGAGCGTAATGGGAACGTAGGTTGGGCATTCACAAAGGTAGTGGTGTAGTCATCACAAGCAGACACGTGCCAGTAAGGTCTTCTACGATTGTAGTTGTACTCATATGAAACCCAACTACGAATAGTATTTTAAAATTCCAATATTACAATGAAAGATCTCATTATTGACCCTATTTTATTGAAAATATTAAACGAGTCACTACAACCTGGATTATTTTCCTCTAATTGAGAAGAATCAGTAATCATACCTGTAGAGAAAGTATGTGAGGAATTTCGCTCAGTGAATACTTTTATTTGAAAAGATACTGGAACGACTCGTCACAAACCAGTTTCAACATTATTTAGAAGAAAATAGATTGATAATCAAGGAACAGTCCGTGTTGAGAGCAAAACATCTTGCGAAACATCTTTAAATTGATTAATTTATGAGTGAAAGAAAGAACTTGATTCTGGAAATTCAGTGATGGCGGTGTTTTTGGACTTAAAAAGTGTATTTGAAACAATTGATCGGAGTATTCTGATACAGAAACTAGGAATAAATGGTGTGAACGGTGCAGAACTTGGATGGTTTAATACTTACTCATTGGGAAGGAAGTGAATTAGGTCTTATCGAGTTCATTGAATATAGAATTAGGTGTACTACAAGGTTCACTATTGGGAATTATTGTTTTTCTTCTATACATAAATGACATTGTAAGGCGTAAATGTAAGGCGTTTTTTCTATTCCAAAAAAAAATTAAATAGCCCAAAAATGCTGGACTTTAACCTCATAGATATAGCCATAGTTGGAAGGAAAGTGCCTACTATAGACTGCAGTGTAGTGCTTACTATAGATGTTAAGACCTTAGCATCAATGGTATCAATTATACTCATACTGCGGCTGCAACAAGTATCACAGGTAGCCGGAAAGAAATCGTTTACGCCGCAGTAGTAAATATCATAATAGGAAAAAGATTTCGAAATATCCGTTTTTTCGTTTTACCGAAAGCAAAAAATAATCGAACGCTTCTTGGGATAGATTTCCTAGAACCATGTGGTATTACACTAAAGATAGTACAACGATGTTTCTATTTTATTGATGATCCTGACAAAACTTTCGATTTTAAAATCGCAAAGTGAGTTTTTAAAGCCAAGCATTGATAAAAACCCACATTATAAAAAATCACCTAAAGATAGGGATTTTCCGATACCCACTATCACGTATAGATGGTCTACATTATGAAGCCTAAAATACACCCTACATGACAACATTGGATTTACTTTCCGGATATTGGCAGATTGTGGTAGCAACAGATGACCAGATGAAGGCAGCGTTTATCACCCTTTTTGGCACTTATATTTTCAAACGAAAGCTATTCGGACTTCGTTCCAACGACTGATTCATAAATTCCGGAAAAGCTTACTAGAGATCATGTTACTAGCTTATCTCGACGATACGGTTATATGCTCAGGAAGTTTTCCCAATCACTTGAAAGACCTCGAAAAAGTTTTCAATCGTCTTAAAGAATTTGGTTTTGGTCACATCTTGACCCCAAATGACTTCAAAATAAACCCCGGGAAAACAGAAGCGATTCAAAAATGGCCCAGATCCAAAAACTCAAAACAGGTGCTATCCTGTCTCCAAACATGCTCGTAGTACAGAAAGTTCATCCCTAATTTTGCTAAAATTGCCAAACCACTTACGAATTAACGAATACAAATGCAGCGTGGAGATGGAAAAATGAAGAGCAATGTACATTTGATTACCTGAAACGACTTTTATCTACTGCACCAGTTTTACAATAGGTAAAAGAAGGTATATCTTTTATGTGAAAAACCGATGATAGCAGTTATGCTATCGGTGCTGTACTACTCCAGAAATATGGAACACCCTGTTGAATAAGCAACCCGTTTGTTATTACCAGCAAAACGTAACTTCTCGACAATGGAAAGAAAAGCACTTGCTTTAGTTTGAGCAGTCTAAAAGTTCCGATAAAACATTGAAGGTTCTGAAGTCAAAATTTTAACAGTCCACCAGCCCTTGAAGTGGTTGATTTATTGCATTCGCCTATCGGGAGACTTGCAAGATGGGTCCTCCAGCTACAGCCATACAACCTTACAATCGATTACAACACAAGAAGAGGAACGCTGTTGCCGATACACTTTCAAGACCACCGTGTCCAGATATAGGTTATGAAAAAGAAAGCTGCATGATATGCCCTATCGATTTTATCAAAACGTGGTGTGAAGGAGTTCAGGGAAGAACAATTATCTGATTCAGACTTAAAGGCCATAATATATGCATTCCAGATAGATCATGAAGATATTATTCGATTGACCAATCGAAGCTACATTCTGAATGATGGAGTTCTCTATCGCTACTGCTCCGGAGAAGACTCCGAAATTATCAACTCGTGCTACCCAAGTCTATAAAATCTTTAATTTTGCAAAAATACCATGACTATGCGACAGCTGGACACTAAAGGCTGAGTAGATTATTAGCACGAATATCGAAACTCTACTTCTGGAGTAGAGATAAGATTAGGTCTGACGTCGCTAAACATGTTAAGAACTGACTCGAGTGCCAACGATATAAGGCCACAAAACTTAACCAGCAGGACTTCTCTAAACAACCTCAAGTAGTCAAAGATTCGAGGTTTTAGCTGTCGACTTATTTGAATCCTTACCTGTGACCACAGAAGGTTATCAATTGATTTTTCTAGTGAAGGACCTATGGAGCTGTTGGATTGAATTATTTACACTAAGAGAGGGAATAATATGTAGTCTCACACTTCTCAATTAAGTATTATTACGGTATGGTGTTCCGAGAATACTTTACAGTGACAATGAAACCTAATTCATATCTGCCTTGATGCAGAAACTTACCTACTGTTTGGCTATAAGGTAGTAGAGTCGAAACCTGTAAAAAGAAAGAATAGGGATCTTAAAATGTAGCTATTCATTTTGGTTGGAAACAAACACATGTCGTGGAATGTGAAGCTATCGGCAATAAGATTCACAATGAATACCGCAAAATGTCGGAGCATTAGATTTTCCGGCGCCTTCCTAACATTTGGAAGAGAGCTTCAAATACCAGATGAGGTTTATCATGATCTAACACCGCATGTGAATGGCTCTGTTAACCCACCTGAACCAGTGATTTCGATTAAGAAAAATAGATGGAGAGATTATAGTATTGTGTGTGTGAGAAGTATTATATACTCGGATGTGGTTTTAGACTGTAATTGGAACTTTAAGGGTCAATGTGATTATATATGTGGTAAGATTGCAAAAAAGGTTAATTTTTTAAAAACAATAAGAAGGTTACTGACTTATGAAAGTGCGATTTCAATATACCTATTGTACCTGTATAATGCCATTATATTACCACATTTTAACTACTGATCGACAAGACTATGTGTCTCTTAGAAGAGAATAAAAGATCCGTCTCAAATTCTGCAGAATAACGCTAAGCAATATTTATACTCCGGTTAAAATAATGGTAAATGCTCAAATATGGTGACCACAAATGGATTGCCAGCTCTATCTGCCCCATCTTCAAGAGAGGCGATCTTATGTTTGTAAGAACTACCAAGGCATATCTCTGTTTACCGTAGCCTATAAGATCCTATTCACGTTTTGCACCACACTCATGGGCATCCACCAGTGTTGCTTCCGGCCCGGCAAATCGACCATAGACCAAATCTTCACACTGCTGCTTTAATCTTGTGCTGGAGCAGATAGTGCAAAAGGCCGGCTTAAACACAGAAGGTAGGTACTATATTTAACAAATCCATCCAGCTGCTAGGCTATGCAGACGATATCGACATTATCGTCCGTTCCCAGAGTGCCATTATTGAGACTTTTACTGCTATAGAAGAACAACCCAAACGATTATTATTATTATTATTGTAGTACGGTGTATTCAAAAAGTAAGGTGACTATATAAGTTTATAAAAAAATATTATTCATCAATATTAACGTTGTCTCCCTCAAAGTAATCCCTATTAGATATAATACAGTTGTGCCAACGCTTTTTCCAATTCCGAAACACTTCTCATAAGCACTTTTAAGTATAGCATTGTGCTATTCCAGCGATGTCGTTTTTTTAGGTCTTGACACTCTTGGGTTTTAGTTTTGACGTCATAACCATATACCATAACCAACTGCGACCCTTTTTAGCAAGTCAGAATCTTCATTGACGTTATTCAAGATCAAAATTAAGAAGTTTCGGAACAAACTTCGCTGGCACACATCTCATCCCTAAACATCCGAAAAAAATTGCATGACACGAGCCGACCGATATGCCAATATCCTCAGCAACTTCCATTGTAGTAATTCCGCTATTTTCTAAAACAATGTTCTTCACAGCTTCGACGTTATCACCTTCTGTTGATGTGAGCGGGGTTCGGCATTGGCATCTTCTCGCCCATCTTGGAAGAGCTTTTACCACTTGTAAACATTTTTTTTACTTAGCGCAGACCCACCGTATGCCACTGTCAACATTTCAAGTGTTTTAGAGTACTTGATTCCATTTTTTACACAAAATTTGATGCAAATTCTTTGTTCCATTTTTTATATTTGAAAAACGACGAACAAAAAAAAAAACACGTCTAACTTCTTGTCTGTCAAAAACAAATTAAGTATATATTTTAGAATTGTGAACATATGTTCGGGACATGTGTACCAACACAGCAAAAAAAAATCGATAATCCAATGTACGTTGCCCGCAAAATTTCAAAATCCACCTTTTTGAACATACATTGAACAAAACCGATCAGTCGAAGACTGTGTAGGACAGAACCTAACAATCGACACCTATAATTTTGAGGTAGTGATAGAGTTTATCTACCCCGGGGCTAATATAAGCTCCACAAATGACACCCTAGTGGAGATTCGACGAAGAATAACCTTAGGAAACCGCTGCTACTTCGGTTTGTCCAAACAACTAGGGTCCAAACCCTGATCTTGCCAGTCTTCCTTTATAAAGCTGAGTGCTGGACAATAAGCAAGACAGCAAGACAGTCCTATATTTGGTCCTGTCGGCGAGGAGGGCAAATGGAATAGAAGATTTAACCGCGAACTCTACGAGCTGTATAAAGATGTGGATGTAGTCCGAAAGGTAAAAATCGGTCGACTGTACTGACTGGGCCACATCGAGCGAATGGGCAAGTATGCTCTAGCTAAGAGACTCTTCGAATCCCAGCCACCTGGTTCACAAAGAAAAGGAAGTCCCAACCTCCGGTTTTTAGGGACGGGCTGGACAAATGCTGTTTTTCATCTGCTCGGAAAGAACTCTAAAGAGCTGGATTGCAGTGGTTTTACCAGAGAAGAAAAACACATAGTCAGAAGAAGGGAAGATATGTCTACCATTTAGGCTAGATCTATAAGTACTCTTGCTACTACACGAATGGGAAAGTAGATTCGTCCCATTGAAGATTCGACGCACTGAAGTGGAAGTTACGCCGAGCTTGTAAGTAATTTTTCTTATTTTATGTTGTTAAATATTTTTTATTAATTTAAATTGTCTTGACTCATCTTCACGATTTTATTAAATCAAAATAACAGCAGAGAATGTGTCCAAATGGCATTTCACAACGTTATAAGTTTCAAAGCTTTATTGATGCATTGCAGTGATAAGGTGTTGCATCGTTTATCAATGATGCGCATTCTTTTGACGTCTAGGAATTTAGCCTCTTCCTGACTCAGATTCTGGCCAAAATCATTCTTGTGCACAGGAAAAGCCGATTTTGATTTTCAGGTACAGGAGTTCTGGACTCATTGCTACAGAGGAAATATACATAGAAGGCAAAAAGACGGCATAAGACATCGAAACTCTAATGTACCAAAAATCATACATACTTAGGCAGCGCCACAGTCTGCAGTAAACTTGGGTCTCAACCAACAAGCTTGTCCAGCTAACACGATTTCTTTTCAGCTGCCTACATTAGGCCATTCCAAGTGTATTGAGATCTTTTTCCACGATCGTTTCCCACTTAAGATGCGGTAGTCCTCTGCTGAGCCGCCCCTTGGAATTAGAACCAAACACTCTTTGGGCCAAAAACGTATTATCCATTTGTTCAACATAACCCAGCCATCTCAGACGTTGGATCTGAAGGTGCCAAACTAGGCTGATACCATACAGTATGTAGTGAAATCTTTACCTCCATTCCCCATCAATACGAATGGGACCGAAAATCAGACCTTTTTCATTCGTTTTATACAAAATGCAAGCTTCTGCAACGTAGAACAGGACCGAGACGATAATAATCTTATATAAAGCCACTTTGCTCTTACGAGAATGAACTCTGTTACTCAATTGATTCCTTCAGCGATCGGCAAGAGATGATCTTGTTGCTGCTTGTAACTGTGGAAGTAGACGAAGTCCTTAACTACCTCGAAGTTATAACTGTAAATGGTGAGGGTCTGGCTGAGTCACCACATCCATGGTGTGCGTCCTTTTCTGACGACAGCCTTTTGCCCTCGTTTACCGTCAAACTTCATTGACGTTTCGCTGTGTTCGTCCAACCACATCGTACGTAACTATTTGTGCGGACTTAAAAAATATCGTGCGTCTTTTATTGGCCAGTGAATTCTGCACGATTCTTTCTAGGGCGATGTTAAAAAAGTAACAGGACACCGCGTCGTTTAGAGAGGGATGTCAAAACTAGACTTGGCTTTGTATAGCTTTACCTATAGATGGTGAGTGTCGGTTTGAGATTCCTAGGTCCTTTGAAGATCTGGTTGTCCCGTCGCTGACATCTGTGTCAAATTTCATGTCAAAATCTGCATTTTTTTTTTTTTAATGGTTACACACTTGTTGTGTGCATAACAATAAGTGGATTTAGCAATATTTGCAATGTGTAATTTTGTTGAGCAAATAAATTGCAATAAATTTCGTTTGCGGAATGAAATTTCTACTGCAGAAACGTTGAGAGTAGAGTAGCAGAAGGCCTTCGGTGATCAGGCTCTAGAACAAGAATATGTTTGAATGTGGTACAAGTAATGAAAAGAAGTCAGATAAGCCGTGGAAGACAACGTACATCAACTGATGTACATCACGTCAAAAAAATCAAACATTAAGTGATCAAAATGTCAAAAAGACATTGCTGATACTGGATGGATAACTTCAGACCATTTTGAAAGATGTGTTGTGGAATTTGTTTGTTTTGGAATTTGTTTGCATTAGTTCTTCAAGACCATTTCGCAAAAAATTTAACTCATATATATCATTCACCTGATTTAGTACCTTGGGACTTCTGGCTATTCTCTAAGGTCGATAGACCGCTCCGGGGACACCGTTCTGGAAATTGACTTTAACAATTGTTTCGAGGATTGAAGACGGAGTCTGACAGCGCCTTGGAGGTATTCAACGTCACAAACTTAGTCTAAAAAATACCTTTAATCAGCTTCCCCCTTCTTGTAAAGATTACAACCTCAGTTCTGAGAGAATTGACCGAAAGCCTATTTCTAGTGCACCAATCGCTGATTGCATTCAGGGTTGCCTGAGTTATGTATGGCTTAACATACCTAGATCATTTACATATTTCTCAGCATGAGTTATGCTAGCAGCGCAGCGATTTCTGAAATGGTTTTTGCGCATGCTTTCTTAATGGCGATCAGTTTGAGTGTTTGACTAGCTTGTTTTTTTTCCAATTCTTAGCAGGACTTGATTTTTTGTTACTGAAGTTCAACTTCTCTTTGGCCTTATTTCTACCTCATCATTACTCTACAATCATGATTTCTTGGAGCTTGCATTCCAAGTTTTTATAAAATCTTTTAATCTAGTTTTAGTGGCATGACATTTAAATGTCCTTAAGCGGCAGTAGCTCTTCTATGTCGATGGAGTGTTATTTTTACGCACAATGTCCGAGTTCGGCTTCCAGTGCTTCCTTGCTTGCATACCTTAGGAGTAATCCCCTCTCGTCTACTACTTTGATGATTCGGTTGCATTTTTAGTTTGAGCTGATATGCTTCTCTTTTGAGTCTTCTTTGCAGGCTTTGACTTTTAGTTCAACCATTCTTCCGTTCGATAACTAAAATCTGTTATCCTTCCCTTCGTGTACGAAATTCGTAGGGTGTGATACTCCGTGGTCTGCATACCTTGCGTACTTAGGTCTCCTTCTTGGTTTATGGCGTTTTGAAATAATTCTCACAAATTTACCACTCAGATCTGAGGTGCCAAGATAATGGCAGCTCCGTTCTTATTTTGTTTGCAAGTTTCAATAGCAAGCCGTTTTCGACATGTCTTGAACGCATAATACGAATATATAGTTTTTATCATACAACTTCTAGTTCGGAACTTTTACCCGTGTTTAGCTTGTGATTCTTATTCTTTTTTCTGAAAACCATCATATTGCTCGCGCACGGAAACAGTCGAGTTCTGACATGGATATTTCTATTCGTCTCGTGATCACTCTCCACTCTGCAGAAGTCCCGTCGGTGTAAAGCAATCATATACGTTCACTTCTGTGATGCTGTACTTTCGTATTATTCTCCTTTCATCAGTGTGGTTCTATAATGTGATATATGCATATACAGACTTCGAGTATTCTCATTAGATGATAATACGCTTCGGACTCATATTAGGTATTAAAGTTCCTGAATAATAAACTTTGTCATTCAGTCGCCACTTCCAAGTAGGAGAACGCACTGTGACAATAAAGCTTTTGACTTATATACGCATTTGATCTGAGGACCATTGTAATCATAAACCTGATTTGCTTTCGTTCTATAATATTTGCCGCTTTTTAGCTATCAGCTCTCAAAAAAACAAACACCTATCGACTCAATAAATTTATATATAAATTCACAATTTTGAGGTCGCCTCATCATCATCTTAAAAACAGAAAGCGCAAATGTAATAGCGTCCAACATCGAGCCAACTTTGCCAAAATCAACAAATGAAAACACAGTCTCTGTTGTTTTAGTCATTTTATAGAAATATTCAGGACCCCGATTCAGTAAACCAAAAATTCTAATGTATACAACAGCTTGCTCCTAATACCGATAGTGATTTGGTTTGAATGGACCAGTCTTGGGCACGCCCAAGTACTTTGACTGTTTATCAGTCAACTGAGTCAATTTGACGCCCAATTTATCCAAATGTAAGCTAGCAACTTCTTCGTCCAAAATTTTCGGTAGCATGTGTACTCCAATTTCGTATTTATCTGCTTTAGTCCACAGTTCAATTTGGGCTAGAACTTGATTTGTAAACGAATTCGACATAACAAAGCTTGGATGTCCATGAGCGCAACCCAAATTAACCAAACGACCTTCTGCTAAAAGAATAATGTGATTTCCATTGGCCAAGGTGTATCGATCAACTTGTGGTTTAATATTAATCTTCTCTTTGGCATTCTTGTTCAACCAATCAACATCGATTTCACAATCGAAATGACCAATATTGCATACAATCGAATCGTCTTTCATGTTAAGGAAGTGTTCCCCTAAGATAATGTTCTCACAGCCAGTTGTGGTGACGAAAATAGAAGCTTTCTTGCTGGCTTCTCCCATGGTGATCACCTCATAACCTTCCATTGCTGCTTGTAAAGCAATGATGGGGTCGATTTCGGTAATAATAACACGACCACCAAAGCTACGAAGAGCCTGGGCGCAGCCTTTACCCACATCACCGTATCCAGCAACGCAACACACCTTTCCAGCAATCATGACATCAGTCGCGCGCTTAATGCCATCAATAAGAGACTCACGACAACCGTATAAATTGTCAAATTTGCTCTAAATGAAAGAAATATCTGTAATAACCGCCATAAAGGAGCAAAAATGACGAACTTACCTTTGTAACAGAGTCGTTTACATTAATAGCGGGTACACCTAGGCGTCCTTCCTTGAACATTTTGTATAGATTGTGAACTCCAGTGGTGGTCTCTTCGCTTAGTCCACGAATCTCCTTTAAGTACTGAGGATACTTCTCATGAACCAAGTTTGTGAGATCGCCACCATCATCGAGTATCATATTAAGTTGCTTGCCATCCTTAAATATCAGAGTTTGCTCAATGCACCTAGAAAAAATGGCAGATTAGTTGACCCTGCTCAAAGCGTAATACACCTTTATAAGTACCATGAATATTCCTCGTCTGTTTCCCCTTTCCACGCGTACACTGGAACACCGGCAGCAGCTATAGCTGCGGCTGCGTTGTCTTGCGTACTGAAAATGTTGCAACTTGACCATTGGACCTGAGAATGCAAACGTGGAATATGACCGCATGACAATGTGTTGTATTTGTGATGTTGTTTTCTTTAAAAAAAAAAAAATCTGATCTAAACCCGAAATTAATGTCTGGATCATTTGGGCAATAGACATAACGTCGTTAATATTACAGACAAGAAAACATTGTGACACTGTCGAAAAAGCCACATTATTGTTCGATAACTACGGCCAAGAGCATAGTGAAAATGTTGCACCTCGACCATTGGACCTGAGAATGCAAACGTGAAAAATGATCACATGACAGTGCTGCATTTGATGTTGTCTTCTTTAAAAATGTGTTCTAAACACGAAATTAATATTTCACTATTATTAGCGACATTACACGCAGAATTGTTCATCTATTCCTAAAAACATCAGCACGTACAACGCAATCAAAAACTAACATCATCAATCCTGTCGACGGCTACACACGTGTTCACTAACGTCTATTTTATTTTTATCATCAAATTGTGTACTTGTCAACAAAAAAATATTTCACAATATGCACAAAAGATTCTCAGACATATTGATAAGAGCGCAAACATCCAATTACCAAGTACACCGAGGCCAATGCAAAGTTTCTAAAACAAACTCACAAGCATAAATGTATACTTTCTTTTCATCTGGATCAACTTCATCATTGCTATTCAAATTCCTAAAACTCAGAATATCTTTGTTAGACCACTATCAGTTGGCTCTGACCCTCCTGACCTGGTTTATCTTTCTAAACAAAAGCTACGCATCTCAACTGAATAATCGTTCATGAAAGTTTTCCGTAAAAAAAAAAAAAATTAATTATACAATGTCTCTCACCTCAGCTCCTAGTTCCACGAGGGTTTCAATAAGAACTGCTGTCTGTACAGTCATGTGAAGACAACCAGCAATGCGAGCTCCTTTCAGGATCTTCGATGGTCCGTACTTCTTGCGGCATGCCATCAGACCGGGCATTTCATTTTCGGCAACAATTATGGCCTTGCGACCCCATTCAGCTAAGCTAATATCAGCTAGAGAAATCTACATATATTAGAATTTTTCCGGCCTGTTACTTTAAAATTAACCTCACAATCGGCAGGACACCGATGGTGAGGTTGTTTTCCAATTTTTTAAAACAATTCAACTTACCAACTTTATATTGTGGTTTCGACATTTTGGTTACAAATTGGCTTACAAAGTTTGTAGAAAAATATCAAAATTATGTGATTACTGACAATTTGGGCAAAATTGAATCGGCAGCCGAATAAAAACAAAACCCTGCCGCACGCTAGGAAATTAGAGTAAAAATGACTTACGGTGGACAATTCCGAATGCCATATATAGTCGAAGCATCGATAGCATATTTTGATTGTTGGTGTTATCGATTTTGATTTCGATAGAATACGAGTGAAGAGTGTTCGATGAGAAATTTTTTCATCAACTCACGTAATTTATTATGTATACTCCTTTTTTTGTTTCCAATATTGGGTAAAAATGTTTAAAAAAAAGCATATATCGGGTGTAAAAAGTCAACCATAATTAACTTTGGCGAGAACAGAGCTGGCGAGCTTAAGCCAGCTTGATGAAATGGCTCATTACATGTACGTAATAGTATCGCTTGACAATAATACCTAAAACACAATAATGCTTTGACCTCGACTTCGTCTCGTTACGTTTCATTCGCTTTTTTGAGCGCTTTGTAGTGACATTTCATAACATAACAGCTGTAATATTTTTTCAGAAAAAAAAAAAATATATATATATATATATATATATATATATATATATATTTTGGTTTTTCAATAAACAATATGAATAACGAAATTGGAAAAGTAGCATTTATTGCTAAAGTTTATTTTGCAGAATATTGTGGCTATATGAAGTTATTGGATTAAAAGGGAGTCTGAAAGTTGTTGGTGGATTCGGGTGGTCAATCTACGGAGAGATGAGGACTGTTTCTATGCCTTTAACCTATCGGATGTGAGAAAATAACGCGGATGTCTCCTCAAGCAGAAATTGTGGTGGAGAAAGCCGTTTGAATCTGGAAGTAGGCTATTTTTGGTTCCAATGTATGTCGTTGAATTTTCAATGTTTTATATTTCATATTTTTTAAAGATATCTGTCGCAAGGACTACCGAAACAGGTTCTGGCTTGGAAGTTTCTTATAGGCTATTCAACAGTTAGTGCGTCCCACTCTGCAAAATAACTGAAGAGGTGTACAACTTAGATGAACGGCTTTCTCGGGCTTGACGCATGATAGAAAACGTCTTTGGAATATTAGTCGCAAAATCGATACTTCACATGGTGCCAAGCAATGCTGACAAAATTATGAAGGCAACACAAAATTTTGTGAAACTTAACGACACAGTTAACTGTATGCTAGAATTTGTCAATCGTTGTGGTGAAAACGACGTAATTACCGAAGGTCTGTGTCGACGCGAGGTAACACCGCTTGCTAAATGTAACACCCAATTTCTTTGCGAAAGCCAAGAAGGCCTTTGAAGTTCGTGCCGTCTATATCCTTTAGGTTTTCGAAGAAGTATTTCTCTAAAACTTTCCTTCGACTACGCGATATTGCTTCACATTTACGCATTATGTGTGTTTTGTCCTCGGCTGCTAGCAAATCAGCGCAGAATTTGCAAAAATCCGTGTCTGAAAACTTGCGTCTTTTTAGGTGTTTTCGCAGGAGACAGTGTCCTGTTAAGCTTCCTGTAGCTGTCCTAAGCTTATCCCTGTCAAAAAGCGGTCAGAGAACATTGGATGCAATGTGTCCTTCAAGACTTGACCACCTTAGTCTTTGTCACTTGCATGCTCATCCGCAGTCTTACCTGGTTTTGAATGTATCAAAGTTGATGTTGGTTGATTCCATTGCTTTGATGTAGATAGCGATATTTTTTTCGGATAACGATCTCCTCTGTATTAGCTCAACCGCCCTGAGGACGGCCAGAACCTATGATTGGAGACAATGCTTGTGTCCAGAACTCTTAGTTCCGGGTCTTCTGAGAAGATACCAGAACCTGATCCTTCCTCTGTTTCCAGCCATCTGTGCAATTTAATTTGATCTATTTGCTGCATTTCTTTGCCAGTCCTCCCTCTCCGGATATATATATTACATCATACGGGATGTCGAAGTCGACCAAGGAAGTAATTTCATTTCTTAGAATTGTATTGCCTGACAGTTGCACCGCTAGGACCGTGTCATGTCCGAAATATTGCACTTAAAGTTGCCAGCAAGTTTTTTGATCTGTAAATCAACGATATTAGGTGCAAAAAAGTGTCCAATACTGCCATAGGGGTGATACGGAGCTGTAATGGCTATGGAAACCGCTCTTTAAACCGCTGCTAATTTTGCGTTAACTGATTTCTATGTACTATGATTTGTACGTATGTAAGTATTGTATGTGTCCTCCCACCATCGTATACAGGTAGGTTTTAAGGCCCAAATTTTTAATACCATAAATCAGAGTTAAAGTTTCATAAAGATAAATACTTTCTTCTTTTTTTTCACAAACAAAATATTTATTTAAACAAAAAAAAAAAAAAAAAAACGAGTATGTGGTATATGTAGGTAAAAAAGGGAAACAAAACAAAACAAACAAAAAAATAATAATAATGCCTGTTCTAAATCTTTTCATATAAACGGATGCGTACAGCTTCGGGCAATAGTTTCATCCTCCACGCCATATTCATCATAAAATTTGGGTCCATACCTGGAGCAGCCATAGTGACATTTATCAGTTTTTTGATTTATAAGAATTTCAACAACCCCATTATCTTCTCCTTTGCCAATACATTCCGCTTGCTTACTTAAGAAACAAAAGCAAATGCTTTTACAATGTTTTTACAATGCTTTGCTTTAAGGACTAAACATTTTTGTTTTCACGCGACCTTAAAGGTTTTTTATTTTGTAAACTGTCATTATCGTAATATTTTGCTTGGGAATGTACCTGTTTACATTGGGGCGGGAATGAAAGTATTGCTAATTAACGTCGTGTTCACATCGGGATGATAGACTTTTTGGCAAATGGAAGACTTGAATCGGACCATTTTTCAATTTTCAAGTGTAAACAGTTGGCCTGAAAAATAACTTTTTCCTCTTCTTTACACTTCCATGCTCATCAGCGATCAAAAATTAAATGAAAAAATGTCAAAAATGGAACGTTATGAAAAAAAAAAAAAACATCATGCTTCACCCGAAAATCCTAGTTTTGACATATCGAGTAGAAACAAAGCAAACTTATGGGGCAATTCATTGTTACCTCAAGCTACGTGTCAGCTTTGTAGCTTTTTACGGTTATCATGGTATAGATTTCTTGCACAAAATATTATTGTAGTTATGTAGTACATTGTAGTTATGTATGTCGTTTCCATAATTTATTTGTTAAAATACTGTTTGTGAGGTTATTTCTACTAATCAAATTTAAAATAAAAATAATTCATGAATTACAAATTTAAGAAAACAATGCTTTATTTGTAATTTCAGCGCCGAGGGAATTTTTCGAATTGCAAATTTCTAGTTCGTGCTTTTGATGCAAATTATCCTAAATTCGATATAAAGCGCGTATAAAGCGTCTCAAAGCACGCGCGCGCATGCGATATTGAGTTTTGGCCATTAATCATGGTTCAGTATTTAAACGAGCAACATTTAAAAATTATTACAATAATTCGGAGTCGGCGGGCTCAACTTTAGGAGCACTAATGCCAAAGTTTGGTCGTTATAGTCGCCCTACCCGACAATTCGTAATTTGGTGTAAAAAAATTAAGTCTACATTTTCACTGCTTGAACTTAACACTCAAGTGGGTACGACTACACTTAAAGTGCCTAAGCATGTATAAAGTTTTTAGGAAAATCGGACAGAAAGAGAAAGAAAGATTTTGGACTATTTCGCTCTATGGGTGGCATCCAACATTTAATGGGGAGATTAAATTATTAGTGTAAATAGACTTGTTGTTGTATTCTAGTTAACTACTTCATCAGGTATTGAACCCTGAACAGCCGATTTGGAA
This sequence comes from Volucella inanis, assembly GCA_907269105.1. Taxonomy (NCBI): domain Eukaryota; kingdom Metazoa; phylum Arthropoda; class Insecta; order Diptera; family Syrphidae; genus Volucella; species Volucella inanis. The sequence continues at coordinate 99,712,665 of OU026156.1, read as the reverse complement.
CCCAATACACTATCACTTGAACCACGGCCACCCACCCACCTCATGGTGCCAGTGAAAGACAGAAATGCAAGGAGTGCTGAAAATATTGAGGCCGTAAGTGTATTTGTTAACAGTGACCTAAATCAACCGCTCAAAGGGCACAAACTCTAAAATTCGGAAACTTTCGACTTAAAAGTCGCCATTTGCAGTAATCAGATTCTAGAGCCAATGTTCATCATAGAAGCTGACGCTAGCAATGATGAGGTTGGAGCTGTGATCTCTCAAGTTCACGATGATCAAGAGGAAGTGCTTGCATATTATAGCAAGAGACTCCCCAGACCTGAACGGAACTACTGTCCACCTCGACGCTCGCTTCTGGGTTTACTTCTAGATACGAAGCATTTTCATTACTACTTCGCACAGACCGGGAAGTTATGAAATGGCTACTACAAGTTAAGAGCCCTGAGGGCCAAGTTGCGAGATGGACCAACCAGTTGCAGGACTACGACGTTGAAGTGCAACGTCGCAAGGGAAAACTCTACTTAAAAGCTGATGGTCTCTCTCGTCTACCGTGTGGAGTCAAATGTAAATACTGTAACCGTAAAAAAGACAAAGAACAGACTACTATCCAAATGATCTGGACTGAGTCGGTACAGGGTTAGAGTACAAATGAAATCCGTTCCTTTCAACAGGCACATAATGACATCGAAACAATATTGGCCTGGAAGGAACACGAGGAAGGACCAAGCTGGCAGGAGATATCAAACCGGAGCCAAACTCTGAAGGCGTATTGGACACAGTGGGACTCGCTTTGCTGCAAGATGATTTGCTGAATAGATAATGCGAAAGTACTGATGGAACAACACCTCGTATGCATGAAATACATGACGGAATCACAGGAGGTCATTTGGAAATAAATAAGACGTTAGGGAAAGTAAGGGAACATCTCTATTAGCTAAGTGCAAAATAAGATGTTGAGAATTGGTGCAAAAAGTGCATAACGGCCCAAAAATAATGCCATAGAGACGAAGGCAGCAATACAATATCGGAGCACCATTCGAACGAAAAGCTTTTGACATCGCTGGCCCATTTTTCGAAACACACTCGTGTTCAAGGAATATTTCAGCAATGGCCGTGTTCGCAGAACAAATGTCAACAACTGGTTTAGCAGATTTGGGGTCCCAATGGATCACTCTGGTCGAAACTTCAAAAATCTTCCTGGAAGTTTGCCAATATCTGAGAATAAGGAAGACGAGGACAATGCCACTTCCTCTCAAACTAATGGAATGGTCTGGTGATTCATTAGGAATTTGAATGAGCATCTGTCTAAGGTTGTTGGCAACTGCCAGCGGGACTGGGATCGACACATATCTTTCTTCTTAGTGGCTTAACGAAACGCGGTACCAGATATTATTTGGTCAAATAGTTCGATTGCCAAGTGAAAGAAATCTTCCTGACGAAAGATCACGCCAGGTGGAAATGCATGTTGGTTGAGGTCCTGATTCAGGCCGGAAGTCACACTGCTTTCGGTGAATTTTTGTGGAACGAAGAGGTTTTACACGTTCACACAGTACAGTGAATAGAATCATATAATTTGGTGGGGGCTAATGCCCCCAATGATTCCACCAGCCCATAAACTACATCACACCGTTGTTTTAAATGGATGTAATGGTTGCTCATCAGCCCAAATACGGCAATTTTTTTTATTAACGTATCCATTGAGCCAGAAATGAGTTTCATCACTGAACAAAATTTCACGATAAAACACCGGATTTTCATTGAATTTTTCCAGAGCCTATTCACTGAAAATATGCCGCAAATTCAAGTCGCCTGGCTACAATTCTTGGACAAGTTGAATTTTTTACGCTTTACGGCTGAGATCCTCACGTATAATACGAAAATTTGTCGAATACGCCAAACGACGACGAATGGGTTCGTCACGGTATTCGCGTACACTCTCAGCTACAGAGCTGGATGTGGTCTAATCGATCGAGTATCATTCACTAATGTAAACTGGGACTCAAATTTGCGAATGGTATTGGCAATAGTGGTTTCAGTGGGTCGATTATGCGCACCTCGAATCGCACGAAAAACATTTCTCACAGAACGCTGATTTTCGTAATACAGCTAAACAAATTGGAGACGCTGTTGTAGTGTGAGCCTTTTTAGGATGACTTGCCAAATGATACTGAACAAAAGTGACAAAGCAGTTAGATAGGATTCACGCGTGATCTGTCAAAAAAAGCCTACTGAAAATCAAATCTCACGATGAATCACCTTATAAGTTACAAGCCTGGCATACTTGTACATAATTTACAAGCTACAAGTGAATTCACAAATAATTATTAGTGTTGTAGTTTTATGAAATAGGCTCCCCCACTTCTTGGGTTTTCTTCAGTATCTGCCGGAGTGTGGAAATCTGATCGATTGTGGACTTTCCTGGCGTGAAATCGCACTGATAGGGTCTAATCAGGTTGGTTACGATGGGTTCAATCAAATCAATTCCAGAAGAAATTTTTTTTTTTATTAGTGGTTTTGTCAAATGAGTTCGGACTTCGCCGTGCGAATAACGTCACGACATATGTTTATATGTCCAAACGAACGAAACGAACAGCATCGTACTTTGCTGAGCTGATATTTTGCACAATTAAAAAAAAAAAATGTTTTTGTAAGCCAAATCATAGTTTGATTTTACCCCCTGAAATAAAAAGATGTTTATTTCTTTGCTCTCTTAAATAATAAATCTAGCGCAGTCGGAAACAAAATACATAAAAAATTTAAAATACATACAACTACTAGGTGGAGTTAAAAGTAACCTCCTTGACCGCCAAAATGCGCTGCTACTGCAAAAAAGGGTATGGTGCCTTGAAGTTCGTTCATATTTAGGCAGACATGCCAGTATCAGTGCGATACTGTCTTTAGTTTTGTTTTGACAGCTGATTGTTGTTGACGTGTTTGGCACCAAGTTGAGTATGGACAAAAACGATTTTCGTTCTCTCATAAAACATTATTTTTTGAGAGGCAAAACGGCGAAGGGGCTAGTGCTCCGTCAGATTACACCGTCAAATATTGGTTTCGAGAGTTTCGTGGTGGCCGCAATTCCACTACCGATCACGTCCGCAGCAGCAGGCCCTCCGATGCGGTTACAGAGGAATATGTCAAAAAAATACATGAAATGGTGTTGGCTGACCGGAAAGTGAAGGTGCGAGCTAGCAAATACCACAAAGATTAGTACTGAGCGCACAGGTCATATTTTGGGCAATATTCTGCATATGAAAAAGTTATCCTGCCACTGGGTGCCTCGCATACTCACTCCTGACCAAAAACACGAACGCGAGAGCACTTCGAAAGAGTGTTTGGACTTGCTGATGCGGAATCGGGCGGACTTTTGGCGTCGATTGGTAACTGTTGAACACCAGAGAACAGAATGAGTGCGCGGCAATGGACTGAAACCGGAACGAGTGCTCCGAAGCGGCCGAGGGAGGCTCGATTTGTCGGAAAGGTTATGGCGTCGGTTTTCTGGGATTGTCATGGCATACTCTTCGTGGACTACCACGAAAAAGGAAAAACCATCAACAGCGAGTATTACTTGTTATTATTGGAGCGACTGAAGGCCGAAATCGCTGCAAAACGGCCTTACATGAAGCGAAAAAAAATTTTTGTTTTTGCAGAACAATACACAGGCGCACAAGAGCATCGCAACCATGGCTAAAATCAATGACTTAATGCTCCAATTGCAGTCGCATCCACCGTATTCGCCCAATTTGGCTCCCACGGACTTTATCTCTTCCCAAACGTCAAAAGATGGCTCATCAATAAAAAATTCAGCTCACGCGAGGAAATCATCGACGCCACAGAAGAGTATTTTGCAGACCTTCCGGAAAATTACTTTTCGGACGGGATCAAGAAGTTGGAAAATAGCTAGAATAAGTCTATCAAATTAAAAGGGGACTATATTGAATAAAATAAAAAAACATTTAAAAAAAATTTTTTTTCATTCCCAAGGAGATTACTTTTCATTTAGTACATGCATAATCCGTGTAGAAATAAAATAGTACAAAATAGTTAAAGTGAAGTGAAAATATTATGTAGAATACATATACATACATACATATATATATATATATATCCAGCTATACTTGAACTTAAACATAGTGATAACTCTAATATTTAACAAAAAAAAAACTAAAAGAAAGTAAGAAAAAATTGAAATATTCATGCAGTGTTATTTTGAATTAGCTGATCTTATAAAGGAAGCCATGAGCCTTCCACAGTTTCGGGGAGATGATTCGTATGCACTTCCATCGTTTATAGACGAAGGGAACTATGTATATGCTATCGTTGGTCGATGATGAAGCAGCGAAATATAATGTACAAAGTATTCAGCATTAAAGAACCAAACGGATAGAATTAAATATATTAATGCAAGTCAATACTATCATGACCTATTATATTGGATAAACTAAATCGTTTGGGTTCAAATCCACCATTACACAATATTATAAGCCAGAATATAACGAAGAGAGTATTCTTTCTAAGTTCCTTTTTAAGATCCCTAAAGAAAAAGAGATGCACCTCAGAATTAAAAAAAAAGCTTAGAAGAGGCATATTTCGTGTTAAAAGCTAGGGGAATAAAAGAAAAATGTATAGATCAGACCAGAATGACGACAAATACAATAGAGACATACAACGTTATAGGAACGATTACAGATCGGAACAAAGAAATACAACAACACTGACAACAGTTCAGTTTTCAGCTCAAATTTTCAACGGTTTAATAACAGAAATAGATGAACTACCGCTAGAGTACACAACATAGACATAATAATGACTTAAGACATGACAATTGAAATACTTATATTAGAACTAGGTACAGATAGCTTTCAACATAATAATAGTAACACTTACCAGAATTGACCACAACAAAACCTAAGACAATCTACAAACAATTATTCAGGGCAATACAGATATGAAAGACAAATAGAACCAATGGACGTTACTAACATCAAGAAAAATTCAGCACAGGGTTTGGGAAATTTTCCTGTCAATACCTATTCACTTCCAATAATTAATATTACTGTGCATGGACAAAAAAGCGATTGTCTGATTAATACATGATCGTCCACATCAACTCTTAATCAGGCTTTTATTTCGCAATTAACAAATAATAGGATTCTCCCAATATCAATAAGTACTGTTACCGAAGACACATTTAATCATTTCGAAAAAATCGCGAAAGTACCAGACGAATTCAAGCTAAGTGCCATCATATCTTGGAAATTGCTAGATCTTAAACATAAAAAGATAAATGCTATATTAGGCATAAATATTTTAATACTACTAAAAGCCAAAATACATTTTTCAAACCATTTGGTGGGGACATTTAGAATGGCCCTTATATTCCCCGATAGTTGTCGAGGTTAATTTGACTTCAGGCGTCGTCTCATGTGCGGTTCGGCTAGCTGCAATGCTAGCTGTCGTGTTCGGATGCTTAGCTTTTAGATAGAGAATCATAGAGTTGATTCCTGCTTCATCTAACATACCAAAGAAAAACCTAAGAGGCCAGCTTCGAGTACCCCTCGCAGTAGTGTAATTGTGCATCATTTGGTCAAAGGTATCGACGCCTCCCTTTGTCGCATTGTAGTCATCAATTATAACTGGCTTATGCGTTACGGGATTGATCTCTTCCTTATTGTGTATAGTAGATAGCAATATCACCGATTTGTTTACCTTTGGATTAAAGGAGACTAACGTTTTCTCGCGATCAAATGCAAACTGAGAGAACAGAGCAGACTTTGATTTATTGGGTATGAAAACTGATAAAGTTTCAATAGAAATCAGTCAATATTCCTTCAGTAATTGGTCTTCAAGAGGCACCGAGGTGAACCAATTATCAAAGGTTATATTTCGTCCAGAACCTTTGATGCTCTAAGCTAACTTTGTGACGTAGTTTTACACCGTCTTCGCCTCGGTTACTTTGCCTAAGTAAGGAATTGCATCAAACATATAATATGTTTCAGCATCACATATGGTCACAATTTTCATGCCATATTTGTCCGGTTTCGAAGATATACAAATACGAAAATGAAATTACCTCTCGGGCATTATTGGGTACTCCGGGCGCCCACATTTCAGTTGCACTTTTTTTTACTTTCTTTGTTCACCGCGGCATAAGATAATAGCCCTATGAGTGCCCCGATTTCTGTTTTGTCTGTTTTATGAGTAAAACGTTGGTCTTTGTACCTGGGAGCACGTCTGCCAATTTCTTGGTTCGTGTATGTAAGTACTATGTCGTGAGGTTTAGAGAACCAAGTCATAAAAGCATCTTTTTCTGTTTCAATATTAGAATGGACTTGCGAATATCTTTGGATGTTTACTATATTATGCTGAGGTGTCCTACTTGATGATAGCGCAGAAGCAGACCAAACATGTCCATTCTTACCTCTCAAAACACTCTGATCCGGAAACAATGTCGTCTTGTTCAGAATGCATGGAGACGTTAATTCATTTTCAGAAGTTTAATCCGCCTCTAATGGCTCTGTTTCAGTCTCATCGTCCTCAGCAATATTATTTAAGTACCGCTCAAGCTCTTCATCATTACGAAACGCCATAATGAACTGAAAATAACATAAAAAAAAATACAGTAACCTACCTACGTAAATATTAACAGGGGTGATGCAACAACCCACACATACCTGCAGAACGAAATTGACACATTAGAACTTATAACACTTGAGGATAGCCTAATCAATAGAATAGACATATCAAAATTAAATAAAGAAGAATTTGAAAGTTTAAAAAAAAATACTAAAAGAAAACAGTGAGTGACAAAAGTCAACAAAGTAAAGCATTACATTATTACCACCTCAAATGAACCAATTTATTCTCGAACATACAAATACTCTCCAGTACATGAAAAAGAAGTAGAGAGGCAGACTAGAGAAATGCACCATTAAAAAAGAACTGTTGGCAATTGTTTGGACAATACACCATTTCAGGCTATACCTTTACGGGGTCGAATTTGATGTGTACACTGACCAGTAACCCTTAAAATGTTTCCAGACAAAAAAAATTGCAATGATAGATCTTAAGATTGGGGGAATATACATTTAATACCGAATACATAAAAGGTAAGGATAATAATGTGGCAGACTTTCTTAGTAGGATTGATGTTGACAATAACGAAATTGTAAAAACTACAATTATTTAATAAAACACAAGTTTTAAAATGAAAGAAGTATTGACGAAGTAAATGAAATAGAAAGTTTGGAGGTAGAGACAATTCACAGTCAGGAAGAAAATTTAGATGATTATATTTCAATAACAGAAACAAAGTGAATAAATTTAAACCGCAAGTTATTTTAATTGAACAAACAACTAAGGAAACTGCAATTACCAACCAAAATAGAAAAATATACATATCTAGACATGACATAGAGAAAGGGAACTTAAATGACATTTTTAGAAGAACTATAGTAGAATGAAGGGAACTATAGGAATATACACCGAATTGGATGATTCATTGTATAATCAAGTACAATTCAAGCTAATTGAAATGTTTAGCAACAACAGAAATGTGAAATTTAGAAGATGCACTTATTAAGCAGAGGAACTTAAAGACGAAAATGAAACTTTAAGATATATAGGGTGATTTATCGTGAGATTCGATTTTCAATGAGCTTTTTTGACGGATCACACATGACTGCTATCAAACTGCTTTGTCATTTTTGTTCAGTATCATTTGGCAAGTTATCCTGGAAAGCTCACATCACAACAGCGTCTCTAAATTGTTCAGCTGTATTACAAAAATCAGCGTTCATTCGAGGAACTTACGGTGCGCATAATCGACCTACTGAAACTACTATTGCCAATACCATTCGCAAATTTGAGCCCCATTTTACATTAGTGGATGATACTCGACCGATTAGACCACGATTTGATTGACGAATTGATTCGTCGTCGTTCTCAGCATCTTGGCTTGGCGTATTCGACAACTTGGGGTATTTTATTTGAGGATTTCGGCCTAAAAGCGTAAAAAATTCAACTTGTGCAAAAATTGAAGCCAGGCAACTTGAATTTGCGGCATATTTTCAGTGAATGGGCTCTGGAAAATCTCAATGAAAATCCGGTGTTTTATCGTGAAAATTTGTTCAGTGATGAAGCCCATTTTTGACTCAATGGATACGTTAATAAACAAAATTGCCTTATTTGGGCTGATGAGCAACCCGAAGAGTACCAAGAGCTACCATTACATCCATTAAAAACAACGGTATGATGTGGTTTATGGTCCGACATGTTAACGGACTATATGCTTCCTGAAATTCAAGCACATGGTCTCGCTGAGCTCTAGTTTCAACAAGATGGCACTAAGAGCCATACAGTGCGTAAAACAATGGACTTGTTGAGAAATCATTTTGGTGAGCACTTAATTTCACATTTTGCTACGGTAAATTGGCCACCTAGATCGTGCGATATCACATCTTTGGACTATTTCTCTGGGGATATGTAAAGTCTTAGGTCTTCAGGAATAAGCTAGCTATGATTGACGCTTTCTAAGCCAACATTACTTGTGTTATCCGCGAGATACCAGTCGCTACGCTCGAACGAAGAAGAAAAATTAGTAGGTAGTAGGCATTAGTACGAACCTAAATATAAATACCATGATAATATCAATCTACATCTTTCAAATAAATAAATATTGGGTCTATAACTCCGTGCGGTTTGCTAAGAGATGGCGTAACTTGTTTTATTCCATTGTTATAATTCCATTGGAACATGCGTTGGAAAGCTACTGTCATTGTACGTCATTTCAGTATATGTCATTCATTTGAATAATTTTTTTCACTCAAATATAACTTTGTGCCTGAAAAAGTGTTTTTGCGGGGCGTTCTTCTTCATTACTTTAATATGAAGAAAACTGCTGCCGAAAGTCATCGTATTTTGGTAGAAGTTTATGGTGAACATGCGCTAGCTGAGCGAATGTGCCAAAAGTGGTTTGCACTATTTAAAAGTGGTGATTTTGTCTTGGAAGACGATGAACGTCCTGGGCAGCGAAAAAAGTTTGAAAATGAAGAACTGGAAGCATTACTCTATGAAGATTGTTGCCAAGCACAAGATAAGCTCGCAGAATCTTTGGGTGTCACTCAAGCAGCCATTTCAAAACGTTTAAAAGCAGCTGGATATATTCAAAAGCAAGGAAATTGGGTTCCACATGAACTCAAGCCGAGAAACGTCAAAAGGCGGTTTTGCATGTCCGAAATGCTGCTGAAACGCCACAAAAGGAAGTCCTTTTTGCATCGGATTGTTACTGGTGATGAAAAATGGATCCATTACGACAACCCCAACAAAAAATCATATGTGAAACCCGTCAACCAGCCAAATCAACGGCAAAGTCGAATATCCATGGCGCGAAGGTAATGCTCTGTATTTGGTGGGATCAGATGGGTGTGCTGTATTATTAGCTGCTAAAACCGGGTGAAACCATCAATGGACAACGCTACCGAACACAATTTATCCGTTTGAAGAGAGCAGTAGCCGAAAAACGTCCGAAATATACGACCAGACACGAGGCAATAATTTTCCATCATGACAACGCTCGGCCCCACGTTGCTATTCCGGTTAAGAACTATTTGGAAAACAGTGGGTGGGAAGCCTTACTCCACCCGCCTTATAGCCCAGACCTTGCCCCTTCTGACTACCATTTGTTCCGGTCGATGCAGAACGCCCTCACTGAAATACGGTTCACATCAGAGCAGAATATCATTCATTCATTCTTGGCTGCCAAGCCGGCGCAGTTCTTTTGGGATGGGATCCACAAATTGCCAGAAAGATGGGAAAAAGTCATAGCTTCAGATGGGCAATACTTTGAATAATACTATTGTACATGTTTTTCTTAAATAAACGTTCAAATTTTGGAAAAAAAACCGCACGTATTAAATTACATTCCCAATATACGATATGCTAAACTGATTATTTGCACTATTTAAAAAGAAAAGTTTTTATAACAAATAAAGTGAAACCAAGTCTTAGTTTGATTTTGGTCCCTGAAACAAAAAGACGTTTTTTTCTTTTGCTCCTTTAAATAATAAATCTCGCGCGACTTTTTTTATTCCCTAAACTCAAAACTTACCTTAAGAGTAAGGGTTCGGCATGGTAGAAAATGTAAAAAAGCTACTACCAAGGCTTTGAAGGCGATGTTAGAAATTGGTTTCCAGCATTTCTACGAACAGTTGCAGCATCGTTGGCAAAACCGTATCATAGTGCATAATTCAAAAAAAAAAAACTCCCGCGTTTTTTCCTCGTTACTTTTGTTATCCTCTTACTAAATAACATTAATTTATAGAAAATTGTTGACGCAGTTGACGTGGTTTACGAGACGGATCAATACATTTTGTTCAATACATTCATTTCATTTTTTAAAGTGAAATAATGTTGATTTGTGACAAATGTGAAGAGAAATTTCAAAATCTGTCCTTGTTTTTAATTCATAAAAGCAAATGTTTCGCAAAAATAATTGTTGTCGAAAGTTTAAATCGCCAGTTATTATCTTTCAATAATTTAGAAGGTGCCGCAGATAACTATGACAAGGTGAGTACATTCCTACATGAAAATATTGTTTATAGAAATAAGAAAACTGAGACTGAGGGTTACAATTTAAACACACTTTTCTGACATTTCAAGGACCCCTTTTACGTAAGGATGATGAAAATGCAGACCCATATTATCAGCCTTTAATAATATTAATGATGTATATAAAAAAGTAAACATGAATCAGATTTAACTAGCTCTGAAGATGAACTTGGACTTGGTAGATTTAAGCTTTTTATGTTTAGATGTTTTCTAACTATTGTCCAAAACTGTCTTTCTTCTTTGTTCAGATGAAAATAGGGCTGATGACATGTTGACATTTTCCAACTGACTAGGCATATAATCCAAGATCGAAGCTGAACAGTTTCCTGAATCCATCGATTCAAAAAAAAAAAAAAAAAAAAAAAAAAAAAAAAAAAAAAAAAAAAAAAACGTCAAAAACGGGTAAAGCGCAGAGAGGAAGATATGAAAAAGAAAGAGCAAGGATTGTCATACATAAACGGAAAGGTACATGTACACCAGCCAAAGATTTTTTTCTTAAATTAGAACGCTGCAATCTTAGAAAATGTAATGAAAAATGTCCACCTGTAACTCAGAAAGAGATCAATATCCAGTTCAGATTGAAAGGAAATGTAGCCAAACAAGAAATTCTTTGAAGAAGGATTCCTATATCAAAGAAAGCAGTAGAAAGAAAGAGAGGAGGTAATATTGTTTACAGACAGATTTCTGCATCATATTTTGTGACATCGCGAGCAGAAAAATTACAAGTACGTAAAAAAAAGATTTTTTTGAGATGTCAACGGTATCACGCTCGCCAGGCCGATACTCTCGTGGCAAAGCTTAAAACCAATGACACGGGCCTAGAAATCGCTGATAAAAGAGGTAAGCATAAACCTACAAATAAACTGACCAGTAGTGTGGAAATACTACTTTTCATATAATACATGGGCTAAAGTCCGTGCCGTTTCTAAGAGGGGGCACCACTTGAATTAAATCCATACCATTCAGTTAATACCAACCTTTAAAAGATACGTGTATAAATTTGACAGCTGTCGGACAATTAGTTCTCGAGATACATCGTTGTGAGTGAAGCAACTTTTGTTATTGTGAAAAAAAAAAAAAAATGGATTCAAAGCAATTTCGTGTGTTGATTTATCATTGCTTTTTGATGGGATAAAATGCAGCCGATGCGAAGAAATGGCTTGATAAGTGTTACCCGGACTCTGCACCAGCCGAACGAACCATTCGCAAGTGGATTGAAAAATTTGGTCATACAAGCACCGAAGATGATGCACGCAGTAGACGTCCAAAAGAGGCTGTTCAGATGAAAACATCAAAAAAGTCCACAAAATGATTACGAATGACCGTAAAGTGAAGTTGATCGAGATAGCTGAGGCTCTGAATATATCAAAAGAGCGTGTTGGATATATCATACACGAATATTTGGACATGCGAAAGCTCTGTCCAAAGTGGGTGCCGCGTTTGCTCACAATCGACCAAAAACAACAACGTGTTGATGATTCAGAGGAGTGTTTAAAGCTGTTCAACCGCAATAAAGCCGAATTTTTGCGTCGGTATGTGACAATGGATGAAACTTGGCTCCATCACTTCACACCAGAGTCAAGTCGGAAGTCAGCTGAGTGGCGAACAGGCGACGAACCTCGTCCAAAACGACCAAAAACTCAACAGTCGACTGGCAAGGTTATGGTATCCGTATTTTGTGTGACTATCTCCAAAAGGGGCAGACTATCGACAGCGACTATTGCATTGCGTTGTCGGAGCGTTTGAAGGGCGAAATCGCAGAAAAATGGCCGCATTTGAAGAAAAAGAAAGTGCTGTTTCATCAAGACAATGCACCGTGTCACAAGTCGATGAAAACGATGGCAAAATTGAATGAATTTGGCTATGAATTGCTTCCCCACCCACCGTATTCTCCAGATTTGACCCCCAGAGAATATTTCCTGTTCGCAGACCTCAAAAGAATGATCGCCGGAAAGAGATTTAAGACCGATGAAGAAGTAATTGCCGAAACAGAGGCCTATTTTGAAGCTTAACCTAAATCGTACTACAAAACTGGTATCGAAAGATTGAAAAATCGTTTCAATCAGTGTATTGACCTCGAAGGCAACTACATTGATAAAGTTGAATTTTGCAAAAATTTTGTGTTTTACTCTTCAGCCCATGTGCTATAAGTATCCGAAAAATAGCAGTCATTATTCAAGAAGAGTCACATCGAAAAAGATTTATCTTCCCAGCAATCTAACTATACAAAAAATGTTTGACAAATACAGCAAATTTCGTTTACAGGCTAGCAGTAATTCCAAAGTTGCTTGTTATGATGTTTTTAGAAGTGTTTTTTAAAACCACTGGTTTAAAATTTAAGCAGCCTTACATAGACACTTGTAAAAAATGTGTGAGTTTATATCAAAAAAGAAATTCAGTAAAAATCTCTAAGATCGTTTGTCCTTAGTTCATGATGAACACATTGGTCAGGCTAAACAGGGATGTGAATTTAAAAGGTAAATAAAAAGGATAAAGACTCAGCTTTGAACAAACTCAACGGAGAGAATACTAGTATTCAATTTACAACAAGTGCTTCCAACACCTTATCTTTGCACGAATATTGCGTATTATAAACGATTGTTATCCACCTATAATCTTACAGTTCGTGACTGTTTACAAGTCCAAGAAACTATATGCTTCATGTGGCAATCGGAAGGCGTATTTAAAAAAAATAACGACATACTCAGATACATGTGGTGGTCAAAAACGTAATTTTAATATGGCAATGAAGTTTAGCTTCGCTATTCAAAAGAAGCCTTCAATCTGCGTAACTGTCCAACAATATCAATTTCCTGGCCACACCAGATTGAAGTGTGATAGTGACCATGTTCCTATTGAAAGAGCTAAAAAATAAAGCGAGCACGCAGCAATAATGACACCTAGAGATTGGTACGCGTTCGCAAAAGAGAAGTCAACATTTGCATATAAGTCCCATGAACACCTCCGATTTTTTTTTTTTTTGCATTTTCCAAGCTTTTGAGGAGAGAACAATTTATTAATAAAAAGAACTACAAACATTAACGGATCCAAAATTGAATAGAAGAAAATAAAGTGGTTGCGGTATGAGTCAACCTTTGGGGTAGTAAAGTACAAGTACACCCTCGACGATGCAGCCGAATACGAAACTACAGAATTCAGAAGGCAAAAAAGAGGAAGGCCACTGCCATTGGAGTCTTTTAATATGCCTCTCTGTTATGATGACCCACTGACAATTAACAATCTTAAAAAAACACTTGCTATCAATCCTTTTTTTGATTGACGTTGACTGTCACGACTCTTATAAGAAACTGCGTACATACAATTATGCGGAAGTTAAAAATGTTATTAGTAACTAAGTATTTTTATTTAGTTTTATTATTATTGTTTTTTTCAACATTGAACTTTTAAAAATAAATGAATAAAAAAGTATGAACTGTTTTACTTGTTAATTTTGTAATTATTTGCTTTGCAACATGATAAATATAAAATGCAACAAAAGCAGAAGCTGGCAAAATGTCGTAAGCGTGCAGCTTTCCTGAAAAAAGTCTTCAAATTTGAATAAACAGCAATATTTTGTAAGTACTGAGACGAAAAGTTTTAGCCAATTATCATAAGCAAACATTGGTAAGACTTCAATTTTTAAAATACAACTTCCGATTTTTCATAACATTTTAAATTTTAAAAATGGACCCACGTAAAATTTAGAAAAAGTGACTTATAACATCTTGCCATCTGACCATCACCTGTATAATAATTGATCTCTGCTCCTGGCCTACTTAAGTAAAGGCAGCTTTAGTACAAAATTGAAAAACTAATTCTAAGAAATCACATGTTTTGACAAATTATGATTAAATCACCCTTGCATAAGTAGTTTCTAGGGGACACGAGCGACATGGCAGGATATCGACCAAAGGACATTAACCAAACGAACTTCTGCTAAAGGAATAATGTGATTTCCATTGGCTACGGTGTACCAATCAACTTGTGGTTTAATATCGATCTTCTCTTTTGCATTCTGATTCAACCAATCAACATCGATTTCACAATCGAAATGACCAATATTGCATACAATAGAATCGTTTTTCATATTAAGGAAGTGGAAATCGATAAAGGGATTGTTAAATTCTTTATAAATGGTCACCACACGAAAAATTAAAAAGAGCGGAGTTAAATGAAACGCGTCCTATTCACTTGGTTATAAATTTTAATGTCTTTTATTCCCAAAATGTATGCAATATACTGGGTCTTAATTACAATCATTTATACTGAGAATTTTCTGCATATCATTATTATTGGTAGTGCAGTGGATTACTAATGTTTTACATTTTCCCTTTTACATATATTATATATTATTACATATAATTAATTCAATTTTAATCTTGAACAGGAAGTGTTCCCCTAAGATAATGCTCTCACGGCCAGTTGTTGTGACGAAAATACAAGTTTTCTTGCTGGCTTCTTCCATGGTTATCAACTCATAACATTCCACTGCTGCTTCCTGCCTTAACCTACATCACCGTATCCAGCAACGCAACACACCTTCCCATCAATCATGACATCAGTCGCGCGCTTAATGCCATCAATAAGAGACTCACGATAACCGTATAAATTGTCAAATTTACTCTAAAGAAAGAAATATCTGTGATAACCATCATAAAGGCGAAAAAATGACGAACTTACCTTTGTAACAGAGTCGTTCACATCGACAGCGGGTACTTCTTACTGCATGCCATCAGACCGGGAATTTCATTTTCGGCTAGAATATGGCCTTACGACCCCATTTAGCTATGCTAGAAATTGAATTGTAAACCTATTCACACATATTAAATTTTTCCGGCTTGGTAGTTCAAAATTAACCTCACAATCGGCGGGATAATGATGGTGGTTATTTTCCAATTTTTTAAATCAATTCATCTTACCAACTTTGTATTGTGGTTTGTAGAACGAAATCAAAATTATGTGATTACTGACAATTTGCGCAAAATTGAATTGGCGAGGAAATTAGAGTAAAAATGACTTACGGCAGACAATTCGGAATACCATATATATATATATATATATATATATTCGAATCATCAACAGCATATTTTGATTGTTGGTGTTATCGATTTTGGTTTCGATAGAATAGGAGTGAGGAGTGTTCTATGAGAAATTTTTTCATCGACTCACGTAATTTATTATTTATACCCCATTTTTTGTATCCTATATTGGGTAAAATGTTTAAAAAAAAGCATCTATCGGAGCTAAAAAGTTTTTCAATAAACAATATGAATAACGAAATTGAAAAAGTAGCATTTATTGCTAAAGTACCTTTTGCAGAATATTGTGGCTATATGAAGTTATGGGATTAAAATGGAGTCTGAAAGTAGTTGGTGGATTCGAGTGGTCAATCTACGGAGAGATGAGGACTGTTTTTATGCCTCTCTCGAATGAGAGAAAATAACGCGAATGTCTCCTCAAGCAGAAATTGTGGTGCAGAAAGCCGTTTGAATCTGGCGGTAGGCTATTTTTGGTTCTAATGTATGTCGTTGCATTTTCAATGTTTTATATTTCATATTTTTTATAGATATCTGTCGCAAGGACTACCGAGACAGGTCCTAGATTGGACAGTTGCACCGCTAGGACCGTGTCCTGTCCGAAATACTACACTTAAAGTTGCCAGCAAGTTTTTTGATCTGTAAATCAACGATATTAGGTGCAAAAAAGTGTCCAATACTGACATAGGGGTGATAAGGAGCTGTAATGGCTATGGAAACCGTTCTTTAAGCCGCCGCTAATTTTGCGTTAACTGTTTTCTTGTTGCTTTCCACCTTACTAGTGCGCCGTATGTAAGTATTGTATGTGTCCTCCTACCATCGTATACAGGTAGGTTTTAAGGCCCAAATTTTTCCTACCATAAATCAGAGTTAAAGTTTCATAAACATTGGTGCGGGAATAAAAGTATTGCCAATTAAGGTCGTGTTCACATCGGGAAGTTAGACTTTTTGGCAAATGAAACACTTGAATCGGACTATCTAGGTGTGAACAGTTAGCCTAAAACATAACTTTTTCCTCTTCTTTACACTTCCATGCTCATCAACGATAAAAAATTAAATGAAAAAATGTCAAAAATGGAACGATATGAAAGAAAAAACATCATGCTTCACCCGAAAATCCTAGTTTTGACATATCGAGTAGAAACAAAGCAAACTTATGGGGCAATTCATTGTTACCTCAAGCTACGTGTCAGCTTTGTAGCTTTTTACGGTTATCATGTTATAGTTTTCTTGCACAAAATATTATTGTAGTTATGGAGTACATTGTAGTTATATATGTCGTTTTCATAATTTATTTGTTAAAATACTGTTTGTGAGGTTATTTCTACTAATTAAATTTAAAATAAAAATAATTCATGAATTACAAATTTAAGAAAACAATGCTTTATTTGTAATCTCAGCGCCGAGGGAACTTTTCGAATTGTAAATTTCTAGTTCGTGCTTTTGATGCAAATTATCCTAAATTCGATATAAAGCGTTTATGAAAAGTCTCAAAGCACGCGCGCGCACGCGACATTAAGTTTTGGCCATTAATCATGGTTCAGTATTTAAACGAGCAACATTTCAAAATTATTACCATAATTCGGAGTCGGTGGGCTCAACTTTAAGAGCGCTAACGCCAATGTTTGGTCGTTATAGTCGCCCTACCCGACCCGCAATTCGTAATTTGGTGTAAAAATTTAAGTCTACATTTTCACTGCTCAATGTTTCGGCATTTTTTAAAAGAACTTAACACTCAACTGGGTACGACTACACTTAAAGTGCCTAAACATGTGTTACGTTTTTAGGAAAATGGGACAGAGAGAGGAAAAAAGATTTTGGGCTATTTCGCTCTATGGGTGGCATACAACATTTAATGGGGAGATTAAATTATTAGTGTAAATGGACTTGTTGTATTCTAGGCAACTACTTCATTCGGTATTGAACCCTGAACAGCCGATTTGGAACCCAATACACTATTACCTGAGCCACGGCAACCCACCCACCTCACGGTGCCAGTGAAAGACAGAAATGCAAGGAGTGCTGAAAATATTGAGGCCGTAAGTGTATCTGTTGACAGCGACCTAAATCAATCCATCCACGCTGTTTGCAGAAATAAGGTATAGCTCAAACAACATTGTAGCGAATTTTAGAAAGAATCTCGCGGGGCAGTAGTTTGTAGCAGGAATCAACTTCATGAAAGAACATGGATTAGTAGTCGACTTGGGTGCACAAACTCTGAAATTCGGAAACTTTCGACTTAGAAGTCGCCGTCTGCAGTAATCAGATTCTAGGGCTACTGATTCTATTTAATGGGACCAGAAAAACGGAGAGGCTTCATAGTAGTAAATACCTTAGTGGAACTAAAGAGCTGTAAGAATTCTAAATCCAAGGACATTCAGTGTAAAGGTGAAAACGGGGAAAGCACAATTGAAACGAGTAGTGCAATATCGATCGCATGTGCCCAGAGTATGGAAATCAAGAAGAAAATCTGTATTCTGGATCAAACGTACCCTGACAGAAAAATTAATCGGTGAGTACGCTGATTTATGGCTCATATGAACGTACTTAACTTTGAAATCGAAAAGATCATGAAAAAGAAAGAAAAAAAAAACGGCTTTCACTGCAGGAAATGGTCTTTGGCAGTTTACGGTGATGACGTTTGGACTATGGAACACTCCGATGAAACAAACATTGCATGGACTCACGTGGAAAACCTGTCTAGTGTATCTGGACTGTGTTATCGTCATAAGCATGACGCTCATAGAACAGATGCCAACAACTGGGTTAGCAGATTTGGGGTCCCAATGGATCAATATGACCAAGGTCGAAACTTTGAATCAAAAGTCTTTCAGGAAGTTTGCCAATTTCGGCGAATCTAATTGAATGGTCGAGTGATTCAACAGGACCTAGAATAAGAATCTGTCCTATCTAAGGTCGTTGGCAACTGCCAGTGGGACGGCTGGGATCGACACTTCTTAATGGCTTTGCGAAACGTGGTACTGGACCTTATTTGGTCAAATAGTTCGATTGCCAAGTGAAAGGAAATTCGGATACCAACCTACGGAGGCCAAAAAGGTGAACGAACACATGGATGGCTTACGCACCATGATTCGTAAATTGCACGGAAATACCCGAGAAAAGATGAAATTAGCGAAGATGAAGACTAGGTACCTCATTAAAGCAAAATCTTCCGAATGCAACGGATACCTTGTGTGGCTCTATAATTATCAGCGTAAGTTCACACAAGGTGATAACTGTTGAAATTATCTTTTACCCACGATGATATATATAGAAAGGAAAATAAAAAACATGTGAACTCGTGAACTGTTTAAATGTAATTCAAAGAAGGAATAAAAGAATGACGTCTAAGAAAAGCAAAAAGTAACAATGTATCAGGAGCAGAGTGATAATCCCTTGCAATGCGAACAGTGTCATTTATATTGGATTAGCAGAAGATCTCCATTTTTGAATAGTAGAAGAATGGTAGCTTCTAACGAATATTCTGGTGAAATGAAGAGATGTCAGGGGAGCATAAATATCAGCGTCTCACAAGACATGTAAGTCAATTCTAAAGTGGAATTTGAAATGAGTAGTAGTCAAAAAGTTTAAGTTAAAGATAACGTAAAGTAGATGCGACTAAGCAAAGGGATTGAATTCTAAAATGTGTTTGTATTGAATAAAGCGATTCTATTAAAAGTAATACATTTTGTAAAATTGTACCCACCTAAAGATTTTACTTAACATTAAAAAACACCAGAGGTATTGGATTTGGCAGCATCTTTATATTCATCCAGTTTCAAATCCATTTAATTGGGTTGAAAGACCAGCTAAGCTGAATATGCAGCCAGCTTTCAAACGTAAGCGATTCAAATGGCTGAATATAACTCGCAGGTGGTTAAACTTAACTCAGCAAAAACCACCACCACACTACTACCATTGCCAGAATAAGAAGCACATGGATATAGTTCAGAGAAGAAGAAATAACAAACCAAATCATATACCGAAAACGAAATGAGGTAATCGTCGCTACCAAACCGAATTGCCAAACCAAACGAAAGCGAGCGAGAGCACTGAGTGGACGTGTCGTCGTCGGAGTACAGAGCAATATCTCGGTGTGTGTTTGTTGTTCTTTGATTTTTTTTTTCTTGTGGTTTTGCGTTTCTCATTGTGCTGTGGCTGTGCCAGTACCGCAGTACCAGTCTATATCTGTGTGTGCCTTTTCCAAAAAAATTTGTGTGCTTTGCGTCCGACCGACTATGGCCAAAAGGAAAACGACGACGGCATACCAGTAGTAGAGCATAAACACGTTGTGTGTGTGCATCGCCGCGCCCATATATTTAATTACACTTTACGTCGCGAGTCTTTCTCATAAGAAATTGAAAAAAAAAAAAAAATAAATAAATAAAAAAATCGTTCCAATTTGGAATTTTGAATTTTGAAATATTTCTTTCTTTTTGGTCCTTGAGTTCTCAGAAACGTCTAACGCAAGAACGAAGGAGAGTTTTTCTGTATAATTAATTCGGAATTCGAAATCGAATTGTGGTGTTGGTTCTGGTTTTGGTTTGGTAGTAGTATTGTTTCTCTTTCTCGTTTTATCTCGTGGTCTCTTTGGGCCAGGCACACATAGTGTTTCTGTGTGTACAATAGAATCGTACGCCACACACGTAAAGTAAAACGTGTTCCCGCTCTGGGTGTGTTTGTGTTAATTAAGTGCAATTTTTTTTTCACTCTTGGTTATTTTTTTTTTATCTGAGAAATAATATTACCACGGCCACCATCTGTAATTTAGAAAAAAGCTCGAGAGTAGTTTGTGCAGACTGTGGCGCATTCCATCGCTCAGGATTCGTACAAAGTGGGAGTTGGAATTGCAATTTGAACACTTGCACCTGGGTTAAGGAGTTAAGGATAACGGCGAGAAAATTCGTTTGGAATCGGGATCGGCAAGGTGGGTACCAAAATTGTCTAGCTATGTTTTTTTTTTTTGTTTTTTTGTTTTTTGAACGTCCAACTAAATTTGACAGTGACAGGTAAAGTGATGAAAGTTTTAGTTTGAGAAAAAATTCTCTTTGGCCTTCCGTGGCATAGTTTGGTGTTGTTACTGGTTGTCGGAATTTGTAAGAGACGCCATCCAAAAGCTGACGTCATTATTAAAATTAGTCAACGGTCGAATTTTCGTTTATTAATTTGCTTCTCCGCGCTGCCGTGGGCAATGGATGAATGGAAGTGTTTCGAAAACAAAAGAAAAATCTACACACCGACGAGTTTATTCTGGTTTCTGGATACTTTTATTAAAAATTTATTGGGTTATTTAAAATTTTGTTGAGAAAGCAGTTTTGTTTTTTAATTTTTAAACATTAGGCACATGTGAGAAATGCGTAAGCAAACAGATCAAACTCACCTTGAGTAATGTTCTTGTTCAAAGGTGTTGCTCAGCAGTGCTTATTAAGATTGCCGTGATTTCTTTGAACCTACTCGATTTGTGAACCGCCCACACTGATAGTTTGTTATTGACACTTGATCTGTTTAATGTGGTAATGACTTAGATGGAATAAAACAAGAAAAACCGTTGGGACACTTGAAACAAGTTTGAACGTTTTGAATAAGAGTATATTTTGGACTCTTTTTGTTGGTTGGGTTGGTGAATAATTTTGAAGGGAACTGTCAACATTTGAAGGATGATGTCATGGTCATGTTCGTGTGGAAGTCGACTCATTTAGGAAGAAATTAAGGAGCACGTTATACCTACTATACATTTTTGTTGATTTTATGCTTTTTGTTTTAATTGTTTAACCACTACAAAATGCTTAAACTACATACTTGTATATACTTACATGAAGCTGGTTTTGGTTGCTGGGCTGCTGCCAGGAAAATTTTGCGTAATGTTAATGCATAAAGGATTTGTAATATGTATATTTCTTTAGAAACGTGACGTGTTGAAATTTTCAGTTAGTGGCACTACAATTCGGATGGTCCTGCGCCGAAACTAACAAATTACAGTTTTCGTGCTATTAAAGGTGGTGCTGTTCCCTATTTCCGTTCAAGATGATCGCGAACATCTTCGCTTTTTTGCCTAGAATCTTTGACCTGAATCGAAAAGTCAAAAATCGTTGTCTACTGACAATCTTTCAGATTGTTGGCAATGATTCAGTTGTTCACATAATATGCAAAAGCGCGTTTGGACTAAAAACGACGACATTTTGATGATTCAAAGCGGAATTTGAAGCTGTTTTAGCGAAATAAAAAGAATTTATTCACGCGGTGTGTGACAATTGGTGAGATATAGATCCAATTATCTGTTCGCAAACCTCAAAAAAATGCTACCCGAAAAGAGATATGGCTCCAATAAAGAGGTGATTGCCGAAACTGAGGCGTATTTTGAGAGGGTTGGACAAATCGTTTTATAAGAAAGGTAAGACAAGAAATGTTAAAGCAGCAAATGAATAATTGCATCACTTTATGAGGAGACTATGTTGAATTATAAAGTCGGCTATAGCCAAAAAATTGTGTTTTTATTGGTATATTAGTCTCTGGACTTTTCGAACCATCTGTTATAAGCAGACGATTTGCACTGCTTTCATAGTTGTAATCTATGTTCCATCCATTGTGTTGCGAATCATGAATTTTGTGTTGGTAACAAAAAGCTTGAATTGTGAAAATACAATTCGTGCATTTAACATTACGGTAACGCTTCGTCAAACAATGCATTGATTATACAAGCATTTCTTGTCAAAAGCAACACAACTACCTTTCAACCGACTTTTTATTCAGATTAAAAAAAAAAAAAACACCTCGGTGAACACCTTTGAACAATCGAGAGAAAATAATGAAAAAAAAAGGCTATACAGAACATCGAGTATACAAAAGATGTATTAAGGGCGGAATTAAACGTTCGGTTATTGGGTATTGCTATTTATCACAGAAATAAATTCCGGGAACTCTTTGAACAAAGTTCCTCGGATAATCGACAAAAAAAATAAAAAAATAAAAAACCGTAAATTAAAATATTTTCGCCACCTACTTTAAAAAGCTATGGTTAAGACCGATCTATCTCGATCTATGTATTTAAATAACTCAGTCAGAAGCTAAATCGCTTCAACAGGCAATGACAAAAATATAAAATGGCTGGCTATCTTTCGGCGTTCGGAGTCGGTCAAAAACCATATGTTGCTCTCAATTATGCCGAACGTCTCATTTCTCTTCGTCCTTCTTCATGATGAAGCTCCGCTTGTCGATGATTTTGTAAGGCCTTGTAAAGGCACAGGAAATCTGATAATTGTTATACATTACTCTGCACAACGTGCTATCAATGGAAGTTAACACTCGCGAAGTCATTAAAGAAATATCAGTCGGAATTTTTTTCTCGTCATTGATGTATGTACTGCTTTTAGGAAATGATAAACGAAGTAATGTGCGGTTTTAGATATAATGTTGATATGTGGCTGTGTACGGAAATGTAGCCAATTTCAGGAGACCCTTTTTTTTTTTGAAGATATCGCTTAAGGCTTAAGACCCCAAGAGCCGAAGAATATACTTCTCTGAAGGGATTTGCTGGTCCTTTTTTATCGTTCGTTGGGTTGTCCGTTTCGTCGCATCTGTCGACTACCAGTAAACAGTATTGCTAGTTGTAGCTAATATATGATAGGTTAATTTGAAAAAGCATTCTACTATGGGTAGAGCTCTATTCACCACATCAACATTTTTCGCGCACTAATGTATGGTCCTTGATGTCTATAAGAGGTCAGCGACTTTCTTGACTGTAGACATCTTATTAGTGCCGTGATGGAACACTACACTTTTGCTAAGCAAAGAAATGTGACAAAGTTTCTGTGAAAATGATGATGACATCGTGAAACGATATCCGGCATATCCGGTTCTCATTAGGGTGCAGGTATTCTGGGCTGATGTTCGTTGGTGCTGGTACTGTACAATACTGTACTGTAAAATATTAATACCTTATATGCGTTACTTAGTAATGAGTTCAATTTTGGGTACTTAATGTCTTTGTCTGGTCCATTGTGGGTGATGCTCCACTGCTGTTTTTTAAGAAGGATTGCCTTTGAGAATGCACTTTTAAGGACTTCGTACACATTTTCCATCATTAACCCTTTAACTGCCATGCCCGAGTATTCTCGGGTTTGATTTTTAGTTAAATATAGTTTCACACCAAACATTAAACAAATTTAAGCAATTATGGGCTTTGGTATATACGAAAACATGGTTCAATACACAATGGAGGCTTTTCTGGACAAAGTGGACAGCAAGGACAAGTGGACAAGACAAAAGCCATCGCCTTTTTCCCTGTTGCTGGTATGGATTCCTGGTAGTGTTGTATATAATATTTAGAGGTAGTCGGTTGAGATTGTGGCTTATCCTTCCATTTGCAAACTATAGCTTTATCAGAACGTCTCCAAATCATTTCTCCTTTTTGGAGCTTATACGAAGTAAAAATTGTTAGGTTGCCTTTACGATAACAACGTTAAGAACAGCAGATATACGAATGAGGTTTAGTCACTTCTCTCAGCAATGGAACAGAACTATAGAAATTGTCAGTACCATATACAACCTATAGGCTTTATCAAGCTAATCTTTATTAAATCAAAAACTATATTCATAGTGCAATTATAATTTGGGTTTTCTATTGATTGCTCGGATTTGTTGCATTGGTTCATACAATTACAACCCGAATATTCTTGGGCCTGACACCTAGGGCAGATTTTTCTCTGTCCGAGAAATTCGAGAATTCTCGGGGTGGATTATTTGTATGGTGGCATTTAAACGCAAAGTACAATTTGGACCATGGCAACTAAAGAGTTAATGGCGAAATTCGGAGAGACTAAATTGAAGACTTCAAATATGAATCTAGTATTTGTTGTGCTTGCTTGATGACGTGAATAGCTTTAGTTTCATATTTGTGTAGAAGAAGCAGTACTAAAAGGTGGGGTCAGTATGAATACTATCTTGGGGAGGATGAAACGCTTTTCAGCGACTTGTTTCCCTACTTGTTTTGTGAAAACTATATCAGATGATATCAGTGTACAGTTTTAAATTGCTTGCATCTAACAAAATGACATCTTTGTTGACGAACAGAAGCCCAAGACCTTGTTTTTATCGTAGCTTACAACTTTCTGCGGAATTCTATAAAAAAATTCTGGTTATCAATAATTTACAGCAAAGCTTCACCTATACTTAAAAACTGGAAAAAGCTAATACTCTGAATAGCGTGATATTTTAATCAACAATTTGGTACGATGTTTTTGTTTTCTATGGGGAACTGATCCGCTATATGTGATGGGTACTGGGACCTAAAAGATATATTGTGCCACAAAGTCCATTAAGACGCTAGATAAGCCTGAGCTTTCTTAATATCCTATAAAGATATTTTGCATTTGCTCAGTCACTAAAATTTCTCTGATAACTTCATGTCTCCCTACGGTTCATAGAACCACGCCATTAAGTAGAATGTGTACTGCTGTTTGGTCGTCTCCCATACAAAGGCGAAATGGATTTCGTGATAAAGTAAGAAAGCTGACAAGTCTTCTGATATTATCCCTTTTAAAGTTAAGAGATAGTTTGGACTCATTTTGGAAGACACTTTTAGCCTGTGGAAGACAAGGTATAATATTTTTCCAACAGGCAATGTATTGTAGTCAGTTCATCGGCTTTTTTGAATTCTTTTTCTTTTACGTAAATCTTAAAGAGTATTGAAACGTGTAGTACAAATTTGGAGTTAAACAAGTTTGAGCTTAATGCTTTCAGTGCTGTCTGTGAATTTTTGGATGGAAGCGCTTTTCATTTCGTTTCCAAGAGTAATACTAACACATTTTTTTCATTAAGCTCAACTTGAAAGACGCCAGGACTTTTCCCATTACCTATGCAATATTTGTATTTTGGTCATGTCTGCATTAGGATCCATTCGTATATTGCTTGTTACTGTAAAGGTTTGGTATTAAGTTTTGGTATCACTATGTTGGACCTCCTGCCGAAGCCTAAACAATTTGGAACGCGGCTGTTTACCGCGCAGATCATGTCGAGTTCAGGAGTCTTTAAAATAAAGCTGGCGAAATCCGATTATATTTCGAGTTTCGTTTCTCATGGTTATAATAACCTGACTGAACTGCGTATTGCCATTGGGTTTTGGTTTTGCCGTCATATCCATATACCCATGATTCGTCACCAGTTATGACCATTTTAAGCAAGTCAGGATGATCATTGATTGATGATGATCAAGTGCTCTTCAGCGGTGCTCATGCCAAGGTATTTCTAATCAAAATTAAAAAGTCACTGTCAACATTTCGAGGGTATTAGAGCACTTGATTTCCTTTTTTACACAAAATTTGATGCAAATCTGTCAAAAACAAACTAAGTGTATAACAAACATATGTTCGGGACATGTGTACCAACACAGCAAAATAAAATCGATAATAGAATCGAATGCACGTTGGAAGCGAAATTTCTAAAAAATTCACCTTACTTTTTGAACACACCTCTTTTGTAGGTATGTGAAATCGTTTGAGGCTAGTTAAATATTTAATGTCAGCTTGGACATGTTCGCATACGTGGGTGAGTGGACAGATGGCGTTACCAAAAAGCATCTTTCAAAAGAACGCACCCAAGTTTTTAGACAGATCTGTCAAATAGTTTTGTTATGACAGTCATTTGAAACAGACGCCTACGAGAATTTTCGTAAAATTGTAAAAAAGTGAATTGCGTGTGCTCATTAAACACTATTTTTTGCGCAAAAAAAAAACCATCACGCAAACCAAACAAAAGCTGGAAAAGTATTATGGGGATTCTCCACCATCGATTGGAACCATCCATAACTGGTTTACTCAATTTTGATGCGGTCGTATCAGCAAAAGGGACGCCGAACGTTCTAATCGCTCAATTGAGGTCACCACACCAGAAATGGTCAACAAAATCCATCGTATGATATTTGACGATCGGGAGTGAAGGTGTGTGAACTTGAAGAGGCAACGTGCTTATCACAGCTACCCGCCACATGGGTGTCGTGTTTGCTCACAATTTATATGAATAAAATCGTTTGACAACTTTAAATTAGTGTTTGGCGATGTTTAATCACAATCTGAACGAGGTATTGCGTCGTTTTGTAACCGTGGATGAAACACGGGTTCATCACGACACATCAGAGATCAAGGAACAATCGAGACAGTGGCCTTCTCTACCGAAGAAGTCCAAATTGCGTCTTTCGGCCAACGAGGTCATGGTAGCAGTTTTTTGGGATGCGCGCGGTGTCATTCACATCGATTACCTTAAAAAGGGTAACATGATCACAGACGCCTATTATATAGAGCTTAGGAAGCTTTGTTAGTTTTGTTATTTATATGTGAGTTCCTAGATTGGAGATTTTTATGGAGAAACCTATAATTGTGTCTTTTAGAGAAATCTTTCTCTACGACTGATGTGTACTATTACAGCTTTCCTGAGATTGATTGACAGGTTCTCTCCAATGCATCAGTAAGATACTACTTTAGGACATTTTCAATTTTGTTGCAAACTTTCTTTAAATGTTTACCTTTCACGATGATGTAGCCATCGACATATCCAATTGCTTTGTAGCCCAAATTTCTAGTCTGTCGATGACAGGACCACAGAAGAGCAGCCGACAAAATAATTGATGTCTCGCCGGAAGAAGTGGTTATTCTACTGCTTTCGAAAATCACACTCACCCATCTTCGGGTAGGTTGATCAATACCTTTGAGTTCAATAGCATTTGGGTTGGAATCATTGTTGTATATCTAAAGTACCTAAGAAAGATGATAGTAACAATCAACAGTCCAGTTAAAAAATATTACGATGCATCATAGCCTAGGTATCTATTCGAGTCTTCGAAAAAATGTTCCAATTAGACCTCTTACTCTTCGGTATTTATGTGGATACGTTAAATCTTTTAATTTAAAGGCTGTAATATCGAGTATCCTACCATGAGAACTGCTTATATCTGCTTATAGTTCTTCGAATTGGAGGGCTGCGTCACAACAGCATATGTTTGCAATTTTGCAAGCATTCGTTTGTTCAAAAACTTGAACATAAGTGTTGGTAAAGCGTACATATATATGTAAAAGTTATAGTTGACTAATCTCAGAAAAGAAAGCATACCTTGGGGGCCCATGAACAACTTGATAATGCGAATATCAAGGTGCGGGAAATGTTTTGTCAAAACAATGCACATTGAACTGGTTATGGTAAGCACCACTTATCAGGCAAAGATAAGGTTAGGCTTCTTTAAATAGAAGGCAATTTGGAATAACTTAATACATTTCGAATTTGAATCCCTCAATCAGAAACTGTTCTTCCGCAAAATAAGAAAGTAAAATATCTCCATTTTCCAATTTGTGACCTCTCCGGTACGAATTGTCAGAACGCGCTATCTAGTAGGAAATAACTTTTCGGTCCGGTTTCCCTTTAAAATAGGCCACTTTAGCTGAAGTTTTTGATGGCCGTTAAGTGAACAAGTACTTAAGCATATCCACATACGGAAAGCAATCACTTCTTGGAAAGAAAGAGTTAGGTACAATGGCTGTTTCCCCACAAACGAAGTCAAATGAGAAAATAGGTTTCTTTTTTTTCATAGAAATCCTTTACAGTGCATGAGTAAGTACTCATGCGTGATAAAACAGTGCAAAGTGTGGGAGCATTTTTTTGTCGTTTTTTATATTATTTTTTTCTGCAATTAACTTGTACAAAGATGGGCTGCTAAAAGAAAAAAAAGAAAAGTGCAATTTAGCTAAAGTTAATTGTATTTTATGCACTCAAACCGATGAGGTTTATAGTATGCCTTTGAGTACATAGCTCAAAGTGTAAATTTTGAAATAACATGTTACAGAGATCGTAAAGCGATATAAATTTATGTTGGTATTATACCTTACAAACCTTCGATCTAAAAAAAAAAAAAAAAAAAAAAAAAATATGACCGCTGTTCTGCTATCAGGTTCATGATGTACTCGTATATGTTCATAGGCTAAAAACGACACCACTATTAAAAGACCGCAAGACCGAAATATCATTATAAAATGTATGTCGCTGTTATCTGTCAGCTAGGCAGTTTGAAATACATAGTCACATTCATAAGTAAACTCATAGTCGGTTCTGTTTCATATCAAGTTTATTACAAACTCAAACAGCCATTCAGGCACGATTGAATGCTGAGACATACGTGACATATTCGTATTAACCTACTACGCAACCCTCGTATTTTTTCATTCAATACAATTACCGATCATTGATATTTGAAGATAGAAATAAAATTGAAAAGTCACTTTATTGAATGTGCTCTAGAGTTCGCAACATAGCGACTATACTGATGACTCAGGCATTCGTAAGTACGAGTATGATACATGCATTTAGTAGTTCTACTTGATCATACATATATTTGCACTCGTGCATATCTGTATGACTGTGCTTTCGATACAGATACTTGTTACATGAATTTTAGCAACAATTCTGAAGTCAAAATAAAAATTTCCTTTGAATTATTGAAATGGCAAAGTGAAACGTGTATCTTTGCACCCGCATGTTCTTTCTATAGTGTGTCTTTCAGGCGTGACAAAACTATTTTTGAGGAGTGGTAGTGACGATATTTGGTACCTTAGTTACTACCGAGATGCGGTGACACAAACATTTAACCTAATACGTTACCGCCGTTCAGAGCATGATGTTGGGGGTTTGCTGAACATTAATTGAATTTTCTTTTTCGCCAGAAGAATGAATCAGTAAACTTTAAAAAAAAAAAATAAAAATAAACAACTTAACAGCGCAACAGTTCAGTGTACGTATTTTGTGCTCAAAGGGAGGAACGCCCTGAAAGTAATGAACTTTGTTATATGCAAACGGTTATAAATACTTTCGGAAGTTAGCATTGCCTGCCGAAAGGCCAGAAGGATGACAACTTCAGAAAAGTACTTTTCCACTGGTACCCTGTGAATTGAACCCAGACCCTCTGGTGTGGTGGTCGACTAACTTATCTAGAAAAAAAAATTAGTTTTAATAGAATTTTTGCAATATCCATTTATTGGTTTGACATCTGAAAGTATTATAGTTTTTGGTTATAGGGCAACCGTTGTCAACCTTGATGCAAATCATTCCAGCTGTCGAATTTCACTTTTTCGAGTAGTAATGGCCTTATGTCACCGGTAACACCTTATGTTCTGGTTTCCAACGCCGTTGTACTCGCCCATATTATTGAAGTGCCAGAATAGAAAATTCACGATCACACAATTGCTAGGTTCGTTTCTCAATATCAGTTTTTTACCAAATTGTGATGAAATCACGCAACGTCCGAATCAATTTTATTATGGATGACCTGAATTATAAGACATTTTCAAGCCAAAACTGAGCTTAATCGCCGAACAATAGTTTTGTTCAGTAGATAGCACAAATTTGTGAAAAATTTCAGATCAAGTTAGAACAGAAAAGTACAGCCACATGTTGGCTGTCAAAAATCGATTATTTCATATTTCAGAAACGAAATGGTGCTAAATCCTTATTGTCGCTGAGATCAGGGATAAAGGATTGCTTGTTTGCTTCTAACTTAAGTTCAATCGTTTCTATGTTTAGCTATAACGAAAAATTACAATCACAAATCGCTGGAATCAAATCAAATTCATTTACAGCTGTTTTTGACACATCTCACAAATCGGTTCTACCTCAAGTATAGGTGCAGAAAATTCTGTTCTAATATGCTTGGAACACACTCATTGAACAAAAAGCAGATCAGTTTCGGAAAGAAATTTTTCTTTAGAAGGCAAAAACTTGAACTTTTCTGTTCTGAACTAAAAGTGTGCTGAAGGGAAATGCCGACAGAAAATGATGGCCCGCACCAAAGAGATCTTATTCGAACACAGTCAAGAAATTTGGCAAAATCCTTCCCATAATAAGCGGATTGACCTCCAATTGACTACTTACTTATATAGTGCTACTGTCCGTGGGACTTCGGTCTCCACCACAAAAATAGAGCACGGTCTTTGGTCAGTTGTTTCCAATTTCGCACTCCAAGATAGTAATGGCGTTCTTCCACTTGTGCGCGCACTCAAGGTGAAGTTTCCTATGCGTCGTTGCCTCGAGTAGGTAGCGATTGATTGTTTTTATTCGCTTTCCATGTGCTAGCCATCTCAGTAACTGATACGCATTTTTCTGACAGGGTCGCTGACCAACTCGTAGAGTTCGGAGTTATACCAATCTCTTTCAAAGTACGAAATATCATTCGAAGGATATCTTCATCCGACTTCCCTATTGACCATGTCATAGAGCAGGTCTGGAATGATACAGTCAACATGTACAGCTTTTGAAAAATTGTACCCGTGGGTTAACTTGACACCTTAAAATTGATAAAGAGTTAGTGCGTATCGATTTAGTCTTTTTAGGTGTTTTCTAGGATTTGGCGAATATTTGGTGAAATGTGAAGGTACTCGGTCAAAACCGCACTGATGGGGGCTAATCAGATCATTGACATTGATTCCAATCATTCACATAATTTTGTAGACGGGATCTTATACGATATTGAAGCGATTGGGGCCTCTATAGTTGATGAACGATTCTAAATATCAGCCATACTCCGACCAAATCGTAGGAATGTCAAGACATCTTCAGCTGCCCTAAGTACTCCTCACCAACTTAACCGAATGTAACAAAAATCATAAAAAAGTCGATGCAGTGAAAGGAATTCCAGCATAGCGCAGGCTATGTCGCTATGTTGTTGATCTTGTCAGTTTGTCCAAAGAAAGGGGACCTCCGAACGGCGAGAAAATGAGAGTATCGAAAAGGTGGTGACAGCAGACATTTTTTTGTGTTTTTGTTTTTCACTGTATTGCCTAAATATTGCACCTAGAGATCTGGCATAACGGTCACCAGAAATTGCGACGAAAATAACTGCTGTGATTTAATTTTTTTAGCTAGCAAAATTGTTTGTACGAGTACAGCGATTCAGCGGTTTTTCTCTTCCTTCTTCGACTAGAAAGTCGTAGTCGTAGTCAGAGCTTTACAAATCAGAAGGGTGTACGGTTTAAAATATATAGCTTAACTCACTATATGTATATGGGTTAAAACTTTGATATTTTATTAATCTTGCCATGCTTTCGTCTGAGATGCCCTTGTGCATTCGAGATCTTTATAAGAAAATCGGTAAGACCTCTAACCATCTAAAATTATCGAGAGTCAATCACCAACAAGCAAACATTAATATTTTAGAAGCGGAGTAAATATAGAACGATATGCTGATCATGATGGTTTGGTAACTGGTGAAGCATAGCCATTGCAATTCGAGCTAAGGTTGTAACTCAAAAGGGCCTTAAAACTCTGCTTTCTAATAAGTAATCCATCTTATCACAGTTATCCAATCGCCAGACCTATAAATTCCTCATATCATTTATATTCCTACCGAAACATAAGTAATTGCCTTAAGGGAGTTAACTAGTAAAATCCCTTCGTTCGACTAGACAATAGAGTAGTTCATTCAACAAAGAGAAACTCCTTAAAATATTCACGGTTTCTATAATATTGCTCTAGAAAACACATGGGGGTGTTTTCATCACTGAATAACATAGATGAGTCAGTCGAATAAGTAGAAAGAAATTCCTTTTAAAAAATGGTCATATAGAATGGTCGTAAATGGGTGTGTTTTGGCTTTTTATTTTTTCCGATGAAATCAAATAATTAATGATACTTTTATCAACTGCCAAATTTAATTAAAATCGCCCTGAAATTAGTTTTCAAAAAATGTCCTTTTAACAACAGTTGCCATTATATTTTTTTCAGGATCTGTACTGTTAAGTTAGGAAGGGTATAGTAATTTGTAAAAGCGGTCAAGACTTTGCAGTAGACTCGCATATTCTACATCCAAACTCATGTATGCTGTTTGTTCAACCTTTCTACTGTATGTTAGTTCATCTGTCTATTGTAACTTGAGCCTGAAGATATCAGGTTAAAACAATTCGACTATATCAACGGCAAAACTTGCTTTGTGGCTTTGGAAAATCTGTCCTTTCGATAGAATATTTTTTGTGTCTTTTATTATCTGTGCTCATGCCCTAACTGGGACATTTAAAGTTGAGTTTATGACTGCATAGTTACGTTAAAACAATACTGCTGTCAATCCAAATCTATCTTGTGAACGTGTTTCGGAACAGTAACAGCGACGTCATTAAGGAAACCATCAGTTGGCGGTATCGTTATTCGCATATTTTCGAAAAGTTTAATGATCAGACCAAATGGGGCTTACTACACATTTTTGTGGATTCCCGCAGTAGCTTTGTCGTAAATACGGTAATTCTTCAGTAATCTGTTAGATTACTGTTTCTAAAATAAATAATGTGACATCATTTGCACAAGTGATCTAGGACTTATAGTATAGTGACTAATATGGCAATTGCTCTGCGATGGTCTGTACTTTCAGACACTATTCAGATCTCAGGCGTACTATATCGTGGCATCGGCCATTGGGTCAGTGGTTTTGAGTACTTTCTGAGTACACGTTTTGGAATGTCCTCTGTGATGTTTCTCTTATGATAAAAGCAGATTTTTTTATGGCTAATAAAACGTTTTTCATTATATGCGAACCATTAAATTTTTTTTAATCAAATTTTGCGGTCAGTTCGACCTTAATTATCGTCCTGATAATCGAACTATTGAGCGTTTCGTGAAAAATTCGAATCGACTTATTCAGGCCATAATGCTTCCGTGCCTAGAACGCTAGAAGTGAAGGAAATAATGCGGCTTTACAAAAATCAAGACCGCAAGCAATCGATTCCGCGCTGTTTTAATGACCTGGGAGCATCTCAAACATCTAGGTAGCATATTTTGCGAAAAGACTTGTCTATACCTCCGTGTAACTTCGTACTGACTCTGAAACCGAAAAGTAATCCTCCGACGAACTGTCGGTGGATTCTAATAACAGCCATTGCATGACAAAATTGGTTGTATGGTGTGGTTTGCATGCCGGAGGTGTCATTGTGAGTTCTTCAATCGAGATGATGCCGGCGTCTTTTACAGCCATTGGAAACCACAAGCGCTCTAAGATAATCAATTTTGGTTTAGATAAATCGGAACTGGAAAGCCTGGAGGATATGTGTTTTCAACATAATGATGCTGCCTGCCACTTTTGACTTATATAAGTTCGGTGATCGTCTTATTTTGGTAAATGGGTTTGTCAATTGGCCGCTCTGCTTCTGGAATCTAACCTCTTTAAACTTTTTTTTTTTTGGCCTAAATTCAATTTCTGGGCTATGCCAACACGCTAGTAATTGAAATATCAACCGAATCAAGGAAAATTAGGTCCAGTGCACACACTCATACAAATGTTCTCTGCAGTCACATTTCATAACTAATGTATGTTGTAGTCTAGTTTCTCGAATTTTTCGTGGGGTATAAGGCATCCACAGCATTCGCATGCCATCGTGTTCCTAGTGCCTAGTGTTACTACAACCAGGAACGAAAATGATGAAAGAATTCAGCCACTGCAGACTTCGAATACATCTGACACCCTATGTAGGATGTGGCACTTACTACCTTCATAGGAATCCTTCATTAGAGCGACGAATATAACTCTCCTAGTAAAGCTGTCAAGAGTTTCTCGAAGTTCATGAGCAACAGGTGTAGCGGAGACGTATTCTTCACGCATTGTTCAATAATGATCCACAGTGTGTTGATGTGTACGATGCACAAGGATCCGCCCGAATGCTAGCCCATTTGTGGTCGAGTATTAAATCAAGGTGTGCTCTAACTCATTCTAGAATTAGTCTAGCTAATAATTTGGCTACTTCTAGAAGCATGTATGTATATTCCTTTCCAGTTTCCACAGTCCGACAGGTTGCTCTTATTAGGCAGTTTGGCAGTAATTCTCTTCCAATCTTCGGAAAAACTACCACTTCCCATGCTTTCCTAATCAGCGTCTGTAGGATTTCCACTGAGATGTTGAGTGCGGTTTGGGATACCGCTGGGATACCATTTAGCCCCTAAAGCCGATATAACTTCACTATTATTGGAAGTAGTTGTGCGTATTCGGGAATTTCAAGAAACATTCCGCAAGATCTGGGACCAACGACCTTTTCAACTGTTCCTCATCGAAGTCAATTGTTTCCATCAGAAGATGAGATTTAGAACATTGGGCACCTATTAGCTCCTTCGTGAACGCTGACACCTACACACACACTTACTGGCTGCTTCTCCTGCTCTTACCAGTCGTAAATATAGGTGTGTAATTACGCTTTTCACGCCTTACACTACGCTGTACTTATATTACTTCTGTTTTAAGAGATATTGAATTTTCAACTCGGGTTGCTCTACTGCTGTGGCTGTATCTCGTGTTTTTCTAACACCTGTTAGAAAAACTCAAGTTCATAGGATGCCCAACATCCATGTAAGTAAGGATACACCTTGACATCGCCTGCTGCCTTCCTGAGTACCCGTTCGGAGCTATGTCGGAGGCAAAACCTCTTGCTGATCTTGGGTCTAAACAACACGAAAACCCTTTCCGCTCATAACTTCCAAAGTAGGTACTACCGGTGGTCCTGCCCCCGTTTTTATGAGACATCGCCATTGATTGGCGAAGCATAGATAATTGGGCGGGGGCCCTGAGGCCGCTACAACTTGTGATTTAAAAACTGTACGCTCTTCGAATAAATTCTGAAAGCCATGTTCTGAATTTTTTTTTTTTTTTTTACTGTCGATGGAGTCTACCACCGATGAAAAACATTTTTAATTTTTCACAGCCTCCTAGTGCTCACCGATCCTTGCAGGATTCATTTAAATTTAAATTATCGATCATTAAAATTGGAGCATTGATTGTTGACAGATGCAGTACGAAGCTGTGTTGAAGCGAAAGATGGTCGTACTCCTCTCTACCGAGTTTATTTCAGATGTCTCCGATGCAGTATTTAAGTGCCGACTTATCGCTATATGATCGATCCGGTTCGATAGTTGCTGCCATTCAGTTGAGACTCAACTGATGTTGTGGCATCGTTGTGCCTAAACTGCGTGTCTCCTATAACCAGGCGGTTGGGAAAAGTCCCATTACGGATTTAAGCCGTTTTTTGTCGTTTTCTACCTTCGCATTGATATCACCTATCACAGCCGAAATCCGTTAAGCGTATAATTTGTGAAGACGTCTATTTGGCTGTAGAAATCATCCTTAAGATCGTCGTCCGCATAGTTTTGGTTGAGCAGAGCACTGAATGATTATAGTGTTCCTCCTATGGTATCCGTGGTATAATAAAAAAAATTAAAAAAATTATATTAGGGCGCATCTACAGATGTGGATATTCCAATTGCAGCAACTTTCAAGCTTCCAGCTCTGCCATTACTACTTAGTATGCGGTGGCCAAAGTTTGTAGACATATTTTAAACAGCTAAATAGCTCAAAATGAGCGATTTGAAATATGTAAATTGTATGTAGGACCTTGAGATATAACTTAAAATTCAAGGAAAACCGAATTGGATATAGAAATCGCAAACCTTGGCAATTTCAAGACAAACCGTTCCTTTGCCGTTATGCTATAATCATCTCTGGAGGATGTTCATTTTTCCAAAGAAAACCCTATTAAAATTGTTTAATATACAAAAATGTAATAACGCATCAAACATACAACTTTGTAGTAGATTTTTTCACAGTACTATAACGTTATTTGTGTTATTTTTCTCTTTAACATAATTCAAATAAAAAATAAAAATCCTCCATTCTTAAATAGCCGTAAAGTGATTGAGTTTTGCTATTCCTCACCCCGTCTTTCTCATGAGTTCAGTATAATTGACAAGTGACGACTGACGAGCAGCAAAATCTCTTCTCTTTTTCAATAAACCTTTCAACTCGTGAAATGTAAAATGAAAAAAAAAAAAAAATAATAATAAATAAATAAAAGTTTATAATGGAAGCAACAATCTCTTGAGTGGTAGGCAGTTATAGACTCATGTTTAAATGACTGTACAACTTACAGCTACATGGATTAGGTGTATCAAACCGTGACTCAGATAATGCAATTATAATTCATGACTATAAGTAGAGTTGTTGCAGTAAACTGAGTAACTTTTCGGAATGCTCACTTAAACATTCCTTAACGATATTGACTTGGTCTCTTACACTCAATTAATAGTTAGATTTAGGGCATAGTGATGTGATCACACATTCCTAATCATATTCATCTGCATGGGTCTATGTATTACTGTGTGCCGATATAGAAAGTACGAATTGGTCATGAATTTTTGAAAATCCCTTCGAAGCACTAGTTAGAGTTTCTCATAAAATTCCCATTATTCTGTTTGAGTACTCGTACCCCACCCTTGAGGTACAAGTATTGAGTGGAATCTAATACAAAAATCGCGTGGCAAACTTGTCACCCCCAGTGTGTCATGTACATTTTTTTTTTAAAACTTTTTTTTACAACTTTTAGTTTAGTTTCAAAAATACATTAAAACTGCTGAAAAAAGAAACTTAAATATTTTTTGAAAAATTTAAAATGATATCATCGTGGCAAGGTCCCGCTGCTGCTCCAACGTCTGTTCAACAAGAAAACCAAACAACAACAGACAATCAACTCGTATGTAGTATGCTCACGCTCACGCACATTGTCTATTTCATCTTAATTTAGTGCTTTGGTCAAATTTTGTTGTTGCTTATAAGTTTTTTTTTAACATTTTGTTGAGTTATACACCGCCGATCAGCAAGAACATTTAGATACATATTTGTATCTATCACATTCACACTCTTTCAATCGAATGGATCTTTTGTAATTTTTATTTATTTATTTTAGCTCATTTGTGTTGTTGTTCGGATAGGCTGTTTATTATGCTGCTCCGGTTTATTTTGTTATAATAAGCGCTTGAAAGTGTGTTTACGTCATCAGTTTTGTAGATTGTCGTTTTACTTTTTTTTTTTTTTTTTTTTTTGTCAACAAATTGGTTAATAATATACTGGGACTTGGCGGGAGAAACATGGTTTAGTGGAAAGCTGAATATTTTAATGACCCATCATAAGATAGTTAGAAGAAACTCGAGATTCGAATTCGATTGAATTGATTTTCGAAAATAGTCAAGTTACACCGACGTAAGCATCTTCACTGTCTGCGATCAAAAGAACCAATGAAAATGACCAAAATACGTTTTCAAAAGTCTGTGTGTAAATTGTGTGGGGTGACTGTGAGTAAAAGAAAGTTCTCTCTGATGGGTTGTCAAGTCAGTGTTTAAAAATTTTTATGTCGAAAAGTAAAAACCTGTCATCGGTGTGGCCATCTTGCTTAAATTTCTCAAACTATTTATAAAGCGGAGACGATTTAGGGCGAATTAAATAAGCAAAGTGCTATAAATGGTGTAGCTAACAATTCAATTTAGTACTAGGTAGGTACTATCTATTTAATGTAGCCTTTTGCAGGCATTGTCCGTCAATAAGACCTGCGATCCTTTCGAGTTTCTGCAATCCGGTTCAGATTTCCTAATTGTCTTTATTTTTTCCTCAATTGTTCTGCGTCTTGTTTGACTAGGACATCCGGTTTTCCCTTTTGCTTTGATGAGCGGATTCCTTTGTGTGGCCTGCCTCACAATAGAGTTAACTTACATAGTTCCTTACAGGCTGACCTATCCATTGTCCGTATCATATGCTCCTGACCTACTTGCATATGGAGCTGTTTAGGTAGAAGAGTCTTAGGATAATGCGAAGCTATCTATTTTCGTATGTCCGCAGCTTTCATGTGATTCTGATGATTATTTTCCAAGCACTGCGTCCATATTGTAGAACGGACTGAACGTTTGGAGTACCGAAAAAGTACCGAATGCAGCTTTTCATATTCTAGTACTGTTATTTTATACGAAATAAGGCCGATGTCGTCAGCATAGTCCAGTTGTTTCAGGTAAGATGTCGTTTTTCTTTGGATTTGTCTGCTTATTTCATGTGGTGCTATGCGGATAACATAGCTTATTTACAAAAAATTAGACTTTGAAAATTTTTGACAGCGTACCATTAAATAAAGTGCGACATTTTGCATCTTCATACGCAGCCTTAACAATAGCACTGATTTTGTCATTCCTTCTCAAGACTCTTCATATGTACTCTCGATTGGTGCAATCATGAAGCTTAAGTCAGTAACCTTTATTACCTTTCTATTTATCACGCTTCTTGACTAACTGTCTTTAGTTCATTGCACTACAAGATGGTTATTGCCATTATACGATTAACCTTATACGAAAACCACCGTATATCGGTAACTCTCTTCTCCATAATTTTCCTTCGCCCACGTGAATCCCTTTAAATCGAAAGTTTTTAAGACATGCTTTGCAACCCACTCTCTCTAATCATCTGGGGTGACTGATGCGCACTTCTTTGACCAGGTCTCGAATTCATTGTACTGTTATATGGTTCCAGAAAGTTAGTGGAAGAATCTTGCGGTGGCAACGATCAAGGGGATCCTTATTCTTCGTAGCTTACATCCTTGTGAACAGATCATAAATTGTGATGGAAGAGGTTTTTGTATAATTTTTGATAGAGCTTATTACTCAATTACCATCTGGGCCACAGAAACAGGGAGCGCCGAGTATAATTTTTTGTTTGATTTCTGATCAGGTGTTTTTAGAGTTAAGAGTGGAGTAGAGGTAGACGAAATATCTAACTACCTCAAAGATCTGGCTTAACAAAATCGTATCCCGATCTGATCCTCATTCGATGTCACCTTAAAACAGTTGTTTGGTAATAGCATAAACCGCACAGCCGGTACATCGGTTTCCTGCGTATTTGGCCTGTGCTTCTGAAGTGTTGATGTGATTACAACTATCTCGTCTTACTCTTTGGTGTACTTCCTTTGTTTTTGTAAGGTACTGGTCTGATGGAATTAAAATTGAATGGATCAGTGAGATCCGATGCATGTCGATTACTATGTGCTGCGATTTTTCTGGCTCTAACCGTCAAAAATTTCACCTTCAGTTGTATTTTAAAGATCTTCAGTAGTCAGTTCTTCAGATTGGTGTTTTTTTGGGATCCTGTTAAAAATCTGCGGAGCTGGCAAAGCGATCCAAGCTGCGCTTAAAGCCTTGCTGAAAACTCTTACGACTTCCAAGCTACTAGTAGTTGGAGAATGCAAGACTTCACTGGACGCAATCGGGAGACTGAACTCAATGAGTCCTGTCTGGGCTCCAGGTCACAATGGAATCACGGAAAATTAAATCGCAAGGATTAAAGGAGAGTTTTTAAGAACCTCCACCTATAGGGCTTCCATTGATAGTTGGGTTTCATATAAGCATAACCGCAAACGGCACGACCCCAAGTTCCCGGCAGATCAAACGAATATTTCCGACATCACTTTAAGTCAGCCGTTTTCCTACTGTGCCTCAATTGGAGTGACTGTAGGCTGCTTACTGCCGTCGTGACGAGGCACTATTTTTTTACTTACACAAGACTTCAAAAGACCCTAAAGAAAAAAGTACATGGGTGTTAAATCGCTCTTCAGTAAATAGTTTGCTTGAAATTTTGTGTGTTTCTTACAAAATATGTGCGAAAGCGTTAAAAATGTTAATAGTAGCGTACGTATCAACAATGTCGAAAACATAAGCGTACGAGTGGTACAAAAAACAAAAGCGGGCCGTACTGCGTTTGATGATTTACCTCGTTCTGGTCATCCATACACCAGTATGACTGACGTAAACAGCTAAAAGTTTAAGAAAATTGTTTTCGCAGAACATCATGTGAGCATCAGGCAGATAGCAACCGATTTTGGTGTCTCTTTTGAATCGGTGCAGAGCCTTTTACATAAAAGGCAAACCATTTGAGATATTTCAAAAACTTTATTATTGGCTTATATTTTTAATTTGCAGACATTGCTCGTTAGTGTACTTTACCATGATGAAAATGTTGAGTTTACTGAATAAATTGACAGTGATGATTAGTGAAAGAGTGCGTTCACAAATTAAATTCAAAGTTGAGTCGATTAAGGCGATAAAGGAGAAGACGATTCCAAAAATGGCCTATGAAAAGTGTTTTGAAGATTGGAGGAAGCTTTGGAATATGTGTATTACTTGCAATGGAGATTACTTTGAAGGGAATACCACCTTGATCAAAAAGTTCCCGAATTTATTCAGAAAATTAAAAATAAAGTTTTATTAATCTAAATCTATATTGTCCCCTTTAAAGTAATCCCCATCGACTGCAACACACTTAAGCCAGCGCTTGATCCAGTCCTCGAAACATTTTTTATATTCGTTTTTCTGTATATCCATCCAGAATTCCTGCGAATTTTTCCATTACTTCCTCTCGGCTGCTGAAACACCCGTTCCCATAGTGGTTTTTTTAACTCGATTGAACAAAAAGAAGTCACAGGGAGCCAAATCAGGTGAATTCAGTGGCTGTTGGACGGTATTTGTTGCATTTACGAACAATGATGACACTGTGCGACGGTGCTTCATCATAGTGCAAAATCCACGAGTTTTCTGTCACAATTCACGTCTCATAACGCCCAAATAATACTCTTTGTTTACTGTTTGGCCTTCTGGCAAAAATTCTTGAAGCACTACACCGTTGTAATCCATGAAAATCGTTAGCATTGCCTTCTTTTTTGACTGAAAACGAGGTGTTTTTTTTTTGGTCTCGTCTCTAGTAATGATCCTTTTGATGAATGTGGTATCGGATTCAGCCTCGCAAATCAAATCTTTTGCGACGTCAACGCGGTCTCTTTTTTGCATAAAAATGAGGTCTTTTGGAACCAACTTTTCTGCTACACGACGGAAACCCAAGTCCTCCGCTATCTCTCTGATGGTTAATTTACGGTTATTGACCAATATTTTCATCAATATTTTTGTCGGTTTTCGATGTCGATGGTCTGCCACTGCGTTCATCATCTTCGACTGACACACGACCACGTTTAAACCACTGGTAAACGACCGTTTTCTTTAGAGAATCGTTGCCGAAACACTTTCCCAACATTTATGTTTTTTATGCAAAATTTAATACAAGTTCGTTGTTGCAAATTTAAATCCATTTCTAAAATTGTAAAAAATCGCCAACACACACAGAGATATATGTTCTCTTAGCTACGTAACTTTTGCAAATGTCAAGCTATGACGCTAAGATTTAGCGGGAATGTCAACAACAGATGTATCAACTTAACAAAAAAACAGAACTCAAATCGGAACAATGGGAGCTCCACACTGTGACGGCACCGGGAACTTTTTGATCAAGGTGGTATTTTATTACACTTTGTCGTTTAAGATGCCAAATTTTATAAATCTTAAACGGGTTTAAGTTTAAAGTCCGCAAAAATAAATGCAAGGCTTTGTTTTTTAGCGATATCTTTTCCTTAGCTTCCTATTCAATATGTACTACTCGTATTTGCTTCATAGGACTCACGTCCCTGTTATTCGGATGGGAATTAGTAACAAATATGTATGTCAAGCTAATGCAAATCAAATGTTCTCATAAAAACTAATTCGAACGATGGAATGAAGTTCATTTAACAAACCCAGTCATTATTGACGAGCTATTTGATAGAGTTCCTGCATTAACTAGTGCATCTCAATCCCTTTTTCGAATGAAGCCAAACATTATTAAGCTGCAAAGATATACTCGTTCTAAAGAGGATTTAAGTACGAATGTCACATCGATGACAAATAATAGCCTTGCAGAATAACCCTTCTCAA
This sequence comes from Volucella inanis, assembly GCA_907269105.1. NCBI lineage: Eukaryota > Metazoa > Arthropoda > Insecta > Diptera > Syrphidae > Volucella > Volucella inanis. Next base: position 99,670,420 of record OU026156.1, on the reverse strand, counting down.
ATAGCCGGAGTATTATTAAATATCGCTTTGTGGCCAAGCGGCAAAAAAAAAAAAAAAAAAAAAAAACGTTGCTTAAAGTTGCATGATATTGAGCTGATGCACGTTATTGTGCAACCAGAATTCAATCCCTGAATCGAAGTAATTCTTTTCAGACGCGTTGCAATCATTTCGTAAGTGGTGGGTGTTTCGTGACTTCGCAATTGATTGCCTGCCATAGGGGAAGAAACTAATTGCAAAAATGCATGCTGCATGGTCGATTTTCTTTAAATTTTTGCTGATACAAACACTTTCTGATGGATAAACCCACGCCGACGAATCTCTTTAAGTTTGTGATGAGATCCAATGTTTTATTATCATTGAAAATATTTACAAGCCTTGGTATTTCTTATCTCATGCTGCAATGTTCAACATGGTTTAGGGAATGGCTTTTATTTTCTTCTTAAATAAGAAAACAAAACACCCACACCTCTGGTCTGCTTACTAAAATAACAAAAGCAATCAATTTCAATTAACTAACGACGAATGCTGTTCCGAACAGCAGGACATTTGTGGAAGATTAAGGTCATCATCGGGACATAGAGCACCGGAAATGTCCTCTATATCGTTTTGATTTTGTTTGTTGTATTTTTTTTTTTTTAATTTATTTTTTAACCCCTTTCTAGGTCAAATGAAGCAACCAGTCGTTGCGCAGACACCGGAACATTTTGTGTGCTATTATGTCTACCAGTCCAGAAACCAATTTATTCGTTAGCACATATCCATTGGTACTTTGGATAAAAATCCAAATAAAAAAATCTACGAGATAGACCGTAGTGTTGGGGAGTGTATATATATTTTAAAATTGAATAAACTCTATAAAATCTCATTACCTTGATCTAAAATGAGGTCATTTACAAGCATTTCTATAGATACTCGTACAACCGCAAACTATACTCGTTACCTGGCCTTTGCTTTTGCTTACAGAGTATCCATATGTGCTCGTGCGTAATGACCTAAGACTGCTGAAATAAAAGAAATCCAACAGAATCTACAATAAATCATATAGAAGTAGGAGATTACAATAATCATAAACAGAGACGAAGAGCAATTAATTTTTGCTTACATTGTGTAGGTACTATTCTGATAGAAAGTGTTTGGCATTCGAAGGTTTTTGCAGAATATCCAGGTCAGTATAATGTACGTATGTATCTAAACGGCATTAATTCATCCAACGTTTGTTCTTAGAAATTAGAGTCAGTCAGAGATACATATACGCGTACATAACTGATTATCCAAAAATAATATCAATTTCTCATAAAAACTCTGACTCATGGCTGACTTTGTCCACTGGTCTGATGCGAATCTCGATTCCGGATGAATGGTCATTCTACCAAATTGCTTGCATTATAATTCTCATTTTATGACGCAGTTTTGTGGTATCTAAAGAAAAAATAAAGACTACACACACATATTCGCAGTATCTTTTCCAAATTGAATGTGAAAATATTTAATTTTATCTGCAAGAACGTGCTCGAAGATATTCCAATTTTGTTCCTTTTTCCGGCAAAAAGTAGCTGGAAATAAACAAAAATATCAATATTTATTCGCACATACTTGTACGTGTCTATGAAATTTATTTCATTATTACTTGTACTCCTATTCGTAATTCCTGCTGAGACAAGTGGCTCAAAGGACGATATTGATTTTTCTGCAAAGCACAAAAGCCGTACGAACCCGTACATATGAGTATGTACTCATATCTCTCCTTGTTTGTTGAAAAAACGAAACCAACCTTCTGCGACAGGATAACATTGCGATGATGGTGGTTCGGTTGAAAGCTTCAAAAGCTTCCCAAGTACTCTTCGATGTTATGGATACGAGTGTAAATGTGATTCGTGAATGAAATATGTCAAACACATGTTTGTAACTTAAGAAAGTGTTTTTTCCTATTTCATTTTTCAAAACAGTAAAACGACAGTTCATAACCCCGTCCGCCGTATGGTGACATCATTTTTTCCCTGCTATGTATCATGACTATGTGTCGGATTTTTTTTTTATAATTATAACTCTTGAGCACAAGCCAACAATTTTGTGTAGATAAAATTGAAGGCTGAAATTTGAAATTTGAATTTAGTTGTTATTTTATTTTATTTTTTTTTTTTGAGATGAGGATCGAGATACTCGCAATGTTTTGTCGATGAAATGAGCTTCCTTCGAGAGGCTATTATTGGATAAATTATTTTGTTTTTAAGAGTTGTGTTCTTTAATTAATCTGTCAAAGGATATTATTACTGGTTTTTTGAATAGTTTTCTGTTAGTGGCAGATTTAATTATTTAATTATTTGAAATTTTAGTAAATTTCCGTTCTAAACAGAATGAGGAAGAATAGTGAATGACTTCGTTGCTGTGACACAATTATTTTACGACCTTATTTATATTTTGTTAAATATTTATTTATACAGGGTGCGCCATATTTTGTGTCGGTAGGTAAAGATTGAATAACTTTCATATTTACCAACCGATTGACTCTTGACTTTTGAAACTTCAATTACAGTACAATTTTATGAATTGCTTAACACCGAAACAAGGCGCTGATATAGTGACGATGTGCATTAAAAATAGGCATTTAATTGTGTTAACTTAACGTGCATATCATCGAACATATCGAGGGCAACAAGAACCGTCTGACAACACTATTCGTTGTTTGGTGTCAAATTTTGTTGAGCACGGGACAATAGGAGATCTTCGACATATAACCTTCCAATAAACTGGTTTAAGCGATAAGAGAGAGTGTTATCGAGAACTTACATGTGCCATATCGTCACCGCGATCAGAAATTTGGTGTGAGTGGAACCACCTTGCGACGCATTTTGAACGATGATTTTCATTTGTTTTCTATAAAGTGCAATTAACTCAAAGGATATTGCCGACAGACCGTTCACGTCGCTTGGAATACAGACAAACAGTCACTTGAATGGTTGACACTAAACCTGATTTTTTAAGGCAAATTTTGATGACCGACGAGGCAAATTTCAAACTCTCTGGCGCCGTTAACAAATACAATTGCCACATTTGGGGAACGGAGAACCCACACGGGATCTATGAAACACCATTGCATGACCAAAAAGTGATTGTTTGAGCCGGCGTTTGCGCCAAAATCATTTTTCTTCAGAGACGGCGAAACAGTCGATGGGAATCGATATTGGTGGATGTTGGCTCATTATGTCTGTCTAAAAATGTGGAAAAGGTCTGGACGGCTATTGGTTGAAACCGGGCCCCACACTGCGGACCCTATAAATGTTTATTTATTTGATAAAACATATACATATTTATTTATAAGGTGCACAATTAAGTTCTCGTTCTGTTAATAGATAGATAGATAGAAAGCTCCAGAAATAACCAAGCTTAGACATATGGTAAACAAACCGTTTTGATACATTAGTGATTTTGTTTTGGCATCATATACTTTTGGTTGTGTGAAAATGTCTGATTTTGTGCAAAATGATCGTCATTTGCGGGATTTGATTCGAAGAAAACGGCGGTTGTGAAACAACATGCTGTGACTGTTTCTGTCGCTTCAAAGACGGTGATTTCGATGTTGAACACCGTCCGACTGAAGGAAGGCCAAAATCCTTCGAAGACACTGAATTTGAGGCGTTACACGAGTTAGGAGTTAGGAGTTAACCGCCAAGCCATTTCCAAGCGATTGCATGCATTGAGAATGATTCAAAAACAAGAAATTTGGATTCTTTATGATTGGAAGCCAAGGGACATTGAGCGTAGGTTTTTCGCCTGTAAAAAACTGCTCCAGCGGCAAAAAAGCAAGGGTGTTCTTCATCCCATCGTGACGGGTGATGGAAAATGGATTCATTACAGTAACTCAAAGAAAAGAAAGTCATGGCGACTGTCCGGGCATGTTCCTACGTCATCGGCTCGGGCGAATATTCACGCTGTGAAGGTTATGCTGTGTGTATTGTGGGACCAGATCGGTGTTATTTATTATGAATTGGTAAAACCCAATGAAACCATTATTGGGGATAGTAACAACTTCAATTGATGCGGTTGAGCCGAGCACTGCGCGAAAAATGGTCACAATACGAGCAGAGGCACGAAAAAGTGATTCTACAGCATGACGACGCTCGGCCTCACGTTGCTAAATTCGTTAAAAATTACCTTGAAACTCTTAAATAGGAAATCCTATTCCACCCGCCATATTCCCCATATATTGCGCCGTCCGATTATTACTTGTTCCATTCGATGGCACATCAGTTTCGCTGAAAAAAAAAAAACAGCGATAACTTAGTTGCGCATCTAATAAACATATTTTTATACGTCAAGATAGCTATTAAAAAAAATTAAAGTTTTATGACCTGTTAATGGGTAATTTTTATCGGCAATGTCGGTTATTATTAAATAGATGGCAAAGGGCTCTTATTTTTTTTTTTTTAAAAAATATATTTATTTTTAAAATTTTGTACGAACATTTGTATATAAAGGGTGCTCTTTTAAGATTTGTGAGACTTGAAATTTAAATAAAACACACAGAAGTTAAACAATCTACCTAGGTACGTTGAGCAGGAATTGCATCTTGGAGGCCGTATCCCACGAATGGTGGGCTCGATATTGGCTAGATATTGTTCGCATAGATTAACGACTTGAAATATCCCCATAGAAAATAGTAAAACGGAGTAAAATCACATGATCTTGGAGGCGAAACCACAGGTCCATTTCTGCAGATTATGTTGTTGTCGAACACTTCCTTCAATGGTTTCAGTTTTCTTCATTTTTGAAGAAGTACGGCCTGATGGTGTCGTATGCTCTTTTATTTATTTAATTATGTCGATTATATTATTGGGTCTTCGTGCGGTTTGCTAAGAGATGGCGTAACTTGTATTATTTCAATGTTATTATTCTATTGGAACATGCGTTGGAAAGCTACTGTCATTGTACGTCATTTCAGTATATATCATTCTTTCAAGCGTAAACAACAATACTTTTTTTTTCACTCAAATATGTCGAACTTTTTGCCTGAAAAAGTGTTTTTCCGGGGAGTTCTTCTTTATTACTTTAATATGAAGAAAACTGCTGCCGAAATTTTGGTGGCAGTTTATGGTGAACATGCGCTAGCTGAGCGAACGTGCCAAAAGTGGTTTGCAGTGATGATTTTGGCTTGGAAGACGATGAACGTCCTGGGCAGCCAAAAAAGTTTGAAGATGAAGAATTGGAAGCTTTACTCTATGAAGATTGTTGCCAAGCACAAGAAGAGCTCGCAGAATCTTTGGATATCACTCAAGCAGCCATTTCAAAACGTTTAAAGGCATCTAGATATCTTCAAAAGCAAGGAAATTGGGTTACACATGAACGAAATGCTGCTGGAACGTCACAAAAGGAAGTCATTTTTGCATCGGATTGTTACTGGTGGTGAAAAATGGATCCATTACGACAACTCCAAGCGCAAAAAATCATATGTGAAACCCGGCCAACCAGCCAAATCAACGGCAAAGCCGAATATCCATGGCGCGAAGGTAATGCTCTGTATTTTGTGGGATCAGATGGGCGTGCTGTATTATAAGCTGCTAGAACCGGGTGAAACAATGGACAACGCTACCGAACACAATTAATCCGTTTGAAGAGAGCAGTAGCCGAGAACAACCCGGAATATGCGACCAGACACGAGGCAATAATTTTCCATCATGACAACGCTCGGCCCCACTTTGCTATTCCGGTTAAGAACTGTTTGGAAAACAATGGATGGGAAGTCTTATCCCACCCGCCTTATAGCCTAGACCTTATAACCCAGACAACAATTTTTTCCGGTCGATGCAGAACGCCCTCACTGAAATACGGTTCACATCAGAGCAGAATATCAAAAATTGGCTTAATTAATTCTTGGCTGCCAAGCCGGCGCAGTTCTTTTGGGAACGGATCCACAAATTGCCAGAAAGATAGGAAAAAGTCATAGCTTCAGATGGGCAATACTTTGAATAATACTATTGTACATGTCTTTCCATGTATTAAATAAACGTTCAAATTTTGAAAAAAAAACCGCACGAATTAAAATATATACCCAATATGTTACAAAGATTATGATTACATGCGAAGTTTATGGCTTATCAGCAAGTGGTTAAACGCCATATATCTTATTTTATAAATTTTTAGTTTGGAAAGCTATGTAGTTAACAGATTTGAACGGTCCACAAAATTCAAGAAAAATAAATTAAACAAATTCAAAATGGGTTGTAATTCAAAAATAATTAACGACTTCGCAAGATTCTAGCGGTTTAATGAGTTGTTAAGTTAATGAAATAAATTTTAATTGTCACCATATCTTTTTCTGGTTATGTGGGTGAAGACCCACTTTCTATTGCACGTGAATTTACGATGCACAAACGGTTCACTTTGGTACCTCAAGTTCAGTGATGCACAGATTTTAAGCGGCGTACTTTTTGTGCCTCGTTCAGGTCATGAGACATCCACTTTTCGACTTTACTTTTCGTATTATAGATAGGTGTCGACTTATTGCCATAGGAGCTAATCCCATGTTTTGTGCAATGTACCGCACCGTTTTTGTTGTGTCTGCATCTAAAGTTATTTTTAAAACATCATCGTCAATTACCGCTTCTGGTTTCCCATGTGGTTTGTTTTCGAATGTTGCTTAAAAAAAAACTGTTGTAGTTACACGAACCCTAAAACTCTCATACGTCAAATACACAAACAACGGCCTCGCCACACTAAAAGTATCTGTTCCCACTAGATCAACGAAATCAAGTAGTGTTGGGCGCGGTAAGAGTACTTAGATGAGGGACAGCATAGAAACTCGTTACAAATACCGCGTGCTGTTGGCAACGCCACATGGGCATAGTATCCCGGCGTAAGATGCCATTCTGGAGAGTATTGTGCTTTGAGATCTTTTTCGGTTCTGACATGCCTTAACGAAGAAATGAGTGTGTCCGATGAGGCTACAAGCACGTTGAAAAAGTCTTCATTCTGTCGCGTCCTTGAAACCTTACAGGTATTTCGATACCTATATTTCTTGTAGTTTTTATTTTTGGATTCCTGAGCTTCTTCTGACAATTTTCCAAGTGGTAAAAGTAGGTGTGAGTTGATTTTCGCGATATTTCTGTTTTAATAACTTTGTTGTCTTGGCATAATATTCAAATTATATTACCTCTCTCTTGACCTTAGATATACGAGCTGTTGCCGTTCGTTCTGCCTCTAATTCCAATACATGTATCAATATCCTCTCCCTCTTGTCGAAGTGTGTATGTAAGTTTTAAAATAAATTCTTAATTTTTTTTTGTATAATTTCCGCGCGCTCAAGGTATTTTAGTGCCCTTGCAATGCCAGATTGTCCTTGAATGGTTTTTAACGCTCATATAATACGCAGAAAAGACCGGTGATTATGAGGCCTATTTTTCTATAGTTGACTCAGCCAAAAGAGTCTTCTTTCTTGTAGATCGAATAAACGATGCTGACATTACATGCTTCTTACAATAAAATATGCTTGACTAAAATATGGCGGCGCATGTTCCCAACCATGTCACATTCAGTTTCCCTAAATAGGTTAACAGGCAGTCCGCCAATGCCAGCAGCTTTATTACATCTTATTTTATATATTGCTCCCTTAACCTCGTTTAGGTCAGGGGAAAGGAATTCTGTGGTGAATGGTTCGTCTGCTTGGCAGCGATACTTTGACAGGACCGACTGCCACTCTACTATTAGTTGTCCACTATGATCACAGCAGTCTTCAATTTTAGTTGAGCAGCCGTGCCATGTTCGTTTTGTTTTCTAAGAAGACCTTCGAACGATGTTCTTTTTCTTTTCTAGAAGCCTGTGTTCTGCCTTCTTTTTCTGCTCGTAGAGCTCTGATCCTGTATACAAGGTGGGGCAAAAGTAATATCATATTCTGAATTGGGCCTTGTTTTCACGAAAAGTTTATTCAAAGGTGTAAAATTGTTGACATTAAGTTGAAAAAATGATATCCATAAAATGACTATCTTCTGAGTTAATGTTCAATTGTGCACGTTTTACGGCATTTTGAATTGTTGCTTGCAAAACATATGGCTCCAAATTGTTGATTTATTTTCAATGTTGGCTTGGAAGGCTTGTATTGGGGTTTTTTGTGGCAAATGCAAAATTTCAAAAAGCTATAGATCTGACAATCTGGCCGTCTAGTTTAAAAAGGAGAACACATGGCCTGGAAATTGGTGATTCAAAATCTCCATCGTTGTCCGACCTGTGTTAGCGGTTGCTCCGTTCTGGTAGTACTAACAATGTTCGAGACTCAATCCAGCAACTTGCGGCAAAAAACTCGTTAAACATCTGTCTGTTGCGCTCACCAGTTACGGTTACGGTAGTGTCGTTGGCGTTCTCAAAATAATAATAGCTTTTTCACTGCAAATGTCGCATCAAACAATCACTTAGAGAGGATGCAATAGTTCTTTGTGCATTTCATGTGAACGCATACGGATACGAAATAATCCTCTTCTTGCACCAGATTTAACATAGCATGGGAGTAAGTTTACGTAATTTGACGAGGCAGGAGGCAGCAATTGGTAAACGGTTTGCACATTAAAAGGGAATATCTTCAGGTATTTCACCAAAATTCGTGAATCGTTGTTTCTTCGATGTTGGTGAACTCGGACGTCCTCGGCTACAGCAGTGATATTCTCGGTCGAACGAGCAATACGGGGACGCCCACTTCTTGCGACATCTCTAGTATAGCCAGTTTGTACGAGGCGCTCAGTCAAACGCTTAATTGTTCGCGCACATGTATGTGCGGTATGTATCGCTCTGTAGCTTGTTGTTTACCAGTCGAAGTGATTATTCATCGTGTTGAAGACAAAATCCGCACCACGTACTCTACATGACGCAGATCCAACAACGCGTCAACACAATGAAAGAAACGAATGAAACTGTAGCTGCTGTAGGTGTAAATTATAGGTCTATAGCAACAGATTGACCTTTGTCTGTCGACTGTGTGCAGACATCGGCTTATAGCCGTATAAGATCCAGCTGGGTTAGGAACTGAAGCCCCTAGATCATTGGCATATTAGACTCTTATTTGTATCAAAAAATCGTACAATATTTTGTGGCAAGGCTCACCTGTGGCTCAATGTGTTTGTGAACAATCAGTTACAATAATTAATGATGCAAATACTCCTACAGAAAACATTCATGAGATTCAATTTCAAACAATGCAGCACATTGTTTGGCGTTGTCTTCACGCTGGTAGGATCATAATTTTATTAACGTCTAAGACTTGTAAAACCTTATTTTTCACCATATGTAAAACCCACCTTTGATGATTATTCATCAGCATTTTTTTTTTAACGAAATGTAAGGGCAAGTGACACACGGTATGGATACAGTTGTACAATTATAGAATTGTACATACTCAACCCACTTTAAAGATCCCATTTCTCACTGGCATATGTATGTATGTATACGTAACGAGTATATATAAAAAAAAAACGTTAATCTATTCTCTACGACAGAGTAATGGAAACCACAAGAAAAGGTCGGCATTCGCGTAAGGGTGTGTCTTTGCATTGTAATTTGTGGCAGTTTGTGGAATAAAAATAGCATTGGGTACTTACAGCATGCATGCGCGTTATTTTTGATACAATAAAACATTAAACAATTTATTTATGAGGTGCTATTGAAGGTTGGCAGTCGAATTTACAATAGCATCACCACTAGTAAGTCGCTGCCCTTAGAAGCATGTTCAGGGATAATCTCAAATAGCAGTGTTCCTGCTTCCTACTTTTGTATGGTATATGTAGGACGCTTTCGGTGCGGATATTTTTGCGTCTGTAATTATTTACTATAATAAATTAGTGTGTAAATATTAAGTAAACATAGATAAAATCTATCTAAAGCTACTACGATCACGAAATTGTAAGCAATTCTGTTATACCTAACCTTGTTCCACTCTTCTTTTTTTTTAGCAGCGCCCGAAGAAGAAGGACCCAGGTATATATAAATTGTTAAACCTGTGCCTTATGTGATGTTTTTTTTATTTACGAAAAATTTATTTAATTACCAAAAAAGGTAATGTTAGGCCCTTTTTTACCTCTTGGTATGAATAGAACTTGTTCCGACGTTAGACCTTTCGTGTTTCGTGTTCTCTAGACATTTGTTTAGGCGAGTTCACTGGCATGTAAAACGAAATTAGTCGGAATTAAATTGTACCCGCATGGTCTGGTGGTGTTTAATTTTTTTTTTTTTTTTTTTTTTTTTTTTTTTTTTATAGAAAGACTCGTATGTGTTTGACTATTTTCTTGAGAGCTGTTGCTTTTGAATTGCTTACTTGCTACGAATACGAGTACTTTGTTTGGAGCAATGACACAATTGATATGGCCTGCAGGCCTGCATGAGTCAAGCACAATTATTTGAGAACTATCAAAGGCCCTTCACTTTTAATGAATGAAAAACGCAAAGCCAAGATCTGTTTGCTGGGAATTAATAATCACTTTTTATTAAGTAAAAGAAATTATAACACTTAGGTCAAGTCGTAGTGCTTCATTAGAGGTCTACTATGCAGTTAGTTTATGTGGAAATTTTATGAAATGTGTCATCATAGGAATAGCGGGAAAAGCGTGTATTTAACAAATTAAAATAGAAAATTTTCATCTACAGACTTCCTCTGAGGGTCTTACTCATACCTTAAGTGTAGTGAGGTCATTATGGTAAGCACATTTCAGAAGTGTATTTAAGAAAGACCTATTCAATTTGAATAACTTCCTTATTAAAGGAAGACATATTCTTGGAATATTTTGTATATATTTTTGTCCCCTTCTGGGACAAAATCCAGTGGAAGAATTTCTTTTCTTACTTTTCACCAAGACTATTGGTGTGGATATCCAATAAGACTGTGATTAAACTGTGATTAAAAAGGGTGTTAATATCTTTCTTTCTGTGAATTTCATCAATACATTCAAAAATGGCATCTCCTTAGTCGGATGAATCCAAGATAAGGAAAATTCCTGAAACCATCGAATATCATTGTCACGTATTTTTTACTTTTTAAAAATATCAATTACGGAGCTAGTACGTGACGCTCTTTGAAATTAAAGGTGATTAAACAGCTTGTGTGGAAGTTTTCAATAAATTAAACACACATTTATTTTGGAATCAATGTAGAATTTTATTGATTAATAAAGTTCGGTCTATGGTAAACATGAATGGAACACAAAATCGTCCATGCGACCACCACGGCTTCTGAAGCAAGCGATTATCCGAAGGTAAAAATTATCGAAGACTTTTTGAAGAATAAGTGGGTCAATGGCGGTAATTTCAATTTGGATGTTATGTTTGAGATCCTGAATTGTCACTGGGTTATTGGCATAGACCTTACTCTTCAAATAACCCCACAGGAAGAAATCTAAAGGTGTCAAATCGCATGACCTTGTGGGGCCAATCAACTTTTTCTACAACCAAAATAATGATTAATGGCTTGTGTGGGCGGTAGCACCATCCTGTTGAGACCAGAGATCGTTCAGACCCAATTCATTCAGTTTTGAAAAAAAAAAAAGGTCAACTTGTTGCGATAACGTTATCCATTTACTTTAACTGTCTCTCCAGCCTCATCTCCAAAAAAGTAAGGGCCAATTATGCCATCAACCCATAATCGGCACCATAAAGTGAATTTTTTGGGATGCATTGGTTTTTCGTGAATCTCGTTTGGGGTTTCCCGTCCCCAGAAACGACAACTTTGTTTCCTTACGTACTCATCCATCCAAAAATGGGCTTCATCGGAAAAGATCAAATTCGATGACAAATTGTCCTGGCGACCCATTCAGTTAACAAATCGGCGACGTCGTAGATGCCCCAATTGCTTTAATTGTTGTTTAATTTGGATTTTATGGGCATGCAAATGAAGATCAACTTTTAAAATTCGGCGTAAAGTGTCAGAAGTGAGGGTCAATTGTTGACTTCGGCAACGAATTGAGGTGCCTGGTTAGTATTGAACACTTTCGCTCACAGTGGTGATGTTTTGGTATGTATGTGCTGGCCGAGCATGCTGATATGGAAATGACCCGATACTGAACCAGTTTCATCAAAACGCTTCACCATTGCACGAATTCCAGACTCACCAGACAAAAAATTCACGAATTTTACGAAATGTTACTTTTACATATCGCCCATTTTCGTAATAAGATTGAATAATAAAAATGCATTGTTGCGTAGTAAACGACTCCATGATTAAAATTGCCAAAGATTGTATGATATCTGTCAAAAAGATCGACCACATTGAATGTACTAAATGACATTAATTGACAGCCAACATCCACACCATCTGTTGGCTCACACATTAGAAACAATGGTTCTATGAGGTTAATGGTTTGAAGCAATTGTTTTGCTCGTTATAGCACAATGTTACGTCACACTTTTTACAGACTGTGTGTGATACACCAGATATGGAAACTTGCAGCGAATTTTCATACAGGACAATTCTTAACTTGGTATTGTCTGGCGGTTGTATTCCCCATGATGTTTAGTTGGTCAATGGACACGTATCTTTTGTTCACTCTGTCGTGTCTAGAGACTTGTGTCTCTGGCAGCTCACCCACAAAGCTTAAAGCAAGTATTTTTCTTTTTCGGCATTATCTTTCAAAATCAGATCCAAGATCTACTTCAGAAATTGGTCTTAAATTCTGTTCGTTATTTGTTAAGTCAATGACATTTTCAATATCTAGTACAAAATAGACAGAAAATCCAATATACAGAGGTGTTTAGATCTTTGACGTGGAGTCAAAGTTTGGAACACATTATAGGAAGAGTAACACTACCTGAACCCTTTTGTCGAACGAATAGGTTTGTTTTCTGCAAGGATATTTTGATGTGCAGACCTCTTAAAATGTTCATTGCATCGAGGATAGATTTTTCCGGACGGTGATGAAGTTTTTCAAAGCGAGGTTGAAGGTGTTTAGCCAAATGGCAGGGTTGGAGATGTTTTTAAAAATTTTTGTACGCAGATAGTGGGATCTCCTGAGCGACTTATTGATTCGATGCATGACTCTTTAGATTAAAAGTGGCCGTTATATATACGATGTGTGTTCAAAAAATATTTATTATTCCATCAACAATAATGTTGTGCCAACGGTTTTTTGAATCTTCGAAGTACTTCTCATAAGCACTTTTTGGTATAGTCTTTTTGGGAACAGGAAAAAGTCGCATGGGGCCAAATTCGGTGAATAATGGTGGCTGAGGCATGATTGTTGTGTTATTTTTGACCAAAAAATCTCACAAACAACGATGAATGAGCAGGTGCATTATCGTGATGTAAAACCCATGAATTGTTTTACTGATGCACTACGCCACGATGATCGAAAAAAACAGTGATCAAAAATTTGATAATTGATCGAACTTGGTGCGCTTTTTTTGGCCTTGGCTCTCCTGGTTGCTTCCATGGGGACGATTGGGCTTTAGTTTTGAAGTTATATACCCATGATTCGTCACCAGTTACAACCCTTTGGAGCAAACCAGGATCGTCATTGACGTCATTCAAGAGCTCCTGTGCGACGGTTCTTCTGATCAAAATTAAGAAGTTTCGGGACTCTTAAACTATTGTTAAGATAACCTGTAGTTCGAGATTGGCACATATTGGGTCATATAAAAAGTCTCCGCGGTTTTTTGTCACTAGATTATGTTGGTGTCCATTTATCTGGAAACACTAATCTGATTGTGTCAAACGAACACGTGTTTTAAAGGTGACATTTCAGACTACATTTTTTGTGAAGACAGCTGTGTATTCGTAATTCGTTGCTCGTGTTAAAAGTTATACAGATTTGAGTATGAGTAAACTATTGTATCTGAGGAAATACCCTATGCGATGCTTTTTTAATATAAAAAAGGGAAAAACGCTGCAAAAGATGCACCTCGCACTGGTCGGTCTGTCACTGAAAAAGTCGATGAAATTTTGCAACTGATGGAGCAAGACCGGCACGAAAGCTGCTTGGAGATAGCCGAGGCACTAAACATTAACCGTATGACAGTTTGGAATCATCTAAAACTAGCAGGCTACTCAAAGAAGGTCCATGTTTAGGTGCCACATGAATTAACGCAAAGAAATTTAATTGACCGAATAACCATCAGTGAAACGCTGCTAAAACGTAACGAAATCGAAACATTTTTGAAGTGATTTATTACGGGCGCGGAAAAATAGATTATATTCGAGAATATCCAACGCAATCGATAATTGTCAAAGGCCGGTGACCGACCACAAACGACTTCAAAGCCTGGATTGACGGCAAACAAGGTTATGTTGAGTAATTGGTGGGATTGGAACGGAATTGTCTATTATGAGCTGCTAGAACGTGGCGAAACAGTCAATTCGATCCTCTAGTGTGCACAACTCGAATGTTTGAATGAAGCTATCAATAAATAGCGACCAGAATTAGCCGACAGAAAGGGAGTTGTCTTCCATCATAACAATGCTAGACCACACACATTTTTGATAACCCGGAACAAATTGACGGAGCTTGGCTTGGAATTTTTGATTCATCCACCGTTTAGCCCGGATCTTGCACCCTCTGACTACCATTTGTTTCGGTCTTTGCAAAACTCTCTTGATGGAAAAAAATTTGCCGATCGAACAGCCGCTGAAAATCGCCTCGCCAAATGCAGCAACATTAATTAGTTTGTTGTAGAAGGTCTAGTGATTCGGTTTTTGAGTTGGCTAACGCCTCTCAAGTGATTTTACCAAGCTTCTAGTCTTTTAAAAAAAAATATGCTAAGCCTTTGGAAAATTTTAATGCAGCCTGAGCCCGACTTTATTGATATTCTGAAGATATTTCCAGACTAAGAGTTCAGCTATGCATCTTATCTGCTAAGCTATGGAACCAACTTTTTAGCCCTCAAACTATTATTTTAAAAAACAACAACGACTCTTGAAAACTCTGAAACTATTGTTAAGATAACCGTTAGTTCGAGATTGGCGACTCTAACAACATATCTATACGATTTTTAGTTAGTAACAACTTTCAAACGAAACGTATCAAAAATTGATAAAATTTCGACCACTAGTAATCGAGATATTGAACCTTTTCATATTTTCAGAAATATAGATAAAAAACGAATTTAGAACACTGTTGTTTAATGTAAGAAAAAACCGTTAAAACTCAAGAATAACTGAAAAGTGTTGTAAGAAACCTGCTCCTTCGAATGCAACCATTTGTCGCTGGCTTGCTGTATTCAAACGCGGTCGTACAGACACAAATGATACTGAACGCTGTGGGCGCCCAATTATGGCTGTTAAGCCGGAAAAATAAAGAAAAATTACAAAATCGTTATGAGTAACCATAGAGGAAAAGTACCTGAGATAGCTGACATCGTTAAGATATCAATAGACCGTGTATATCATACTTTTCATGAGTACTTGGGTATGCGAAAGCTCTGTTTGAAGTGGATATCGCGTTTGGAACAAAAACGACAACGTGTTGATGATTCAGACCGGTATTTGGAGCTGTTTAAGCGAAATAAAAATAATTCATTGATGCGGTGTGTGACAATGGATCCTATTATCTGTTCGCAAACCTCAAAAAAAAAAAAAAAAAAAAAAAATGCTCTCTGAAAAGTGATATGGCTCCAATGAAGAGGTGATCGCCGAAATTAAAATTTATTTTGAAGGATTGGCCAAATCGTTCTGTTCTATAAGAAAGGTATAGAAATGTTAATGCAGCGCTGGAATACTTGTGTCTCTACAAGAAGATTATGTTGATGAATAAAGTCGAATTTGTGTAAATGACATCGCTCTAAAAATGTGATGTGATTATGATACGTGTTTTACATCTGGTCCCTCGCATAATATGTATCATACCTATATCGCTCAACTTTACGAAACACCACTTTCAAGGTAACCCTTGACAAGTCCTCTTTGTGTCTTTGATGTGATTATATGTATACGTGGCAATCCGAAGGTTAAATACATACAATTTTGTTTATTTCAGTATTACCCCCCAAAGTGTTTGAATTTTTCTATGGCAACTCTTGTTTGTTAAAGGAGGATTTATTGCAAAATTTAAACAAACCAAAAAGTGGCGCTGCAATCAACAATCTTATTTTTATTGCCTGCTGAGAATTTTTCCCCTTTCCCGTACACATTATCCTTTCCATATCGCGGCATATTCTGTGTGGTTCTTATAATTTATTTCTTTGCTCAGTGGTCTTCCCACTGCAACACTGCAAAATAAACCGCGGTTCTGTTTTTTTTTTTTTTTTTTTTTTTTTTTTTTTTTTTTTTTTTTTTTTTTTTTTTTTTGAATAAATAATCCTCACATCGCATTTTGAAGAGGATGCTTTTGCATAAAATAGAAATGTGAATATGTACTCGTAGCTAAGGGTAGAGTGTTGCAAGCATCTAATATTTATAAAGCAGTGTCGATGCTGATGGTTCGCAGTGGTTATTCTTGGCTAGGCAAATCTCTATCTTTTCCATGAATCTAGAATGGCCTGCTCTAATGTCGGTTTTCATAAATAAGTATCTGGTTTAATTATTTTTATTATGAGTTTTCATGTAGAGTGTAAAGCGAGAGAAGTCAAAGTTCCTGTCACATTGAAAACCCATCAATGTGGTGCATTCTAATCCTTTGAGAAAGTCTTCATGTCGGTTGGTTTTTGGAGCCTTTTTAGAATATTTTTGAGTTTTCTCCATCCATTTGTGTGTCTTTAATTTGTTGGTTCCTTTGTTTTGCTTTTAAATTAATGATAAACTCAAAAAGCGACAACTTTCTGATGAATTTCGGTTTTCAATTTGACAGTAGAAAAGTTTTTAGGTGAACGAGAATATGTAGAGATTAATACGAATGCTTACCTGCATTGTTGATTGAGGTAGTCGTTACCTATTGTTATGCCATACTATAATAGTATCTACACAGCTGCATCTCCCTTTACAGATGTTTTCAACATGACGAGGACATGAACTCTTTTCATATCCGTTGCTGCTTAATTTTTTATTTTATTTTATTTTATTTTTTTTTTTTCACAAGGAGAAACCATTAGAACAGCTGCCAGCATCATCATAGATAGAAAGACACCCCACAACAACTATGGAATAAATTTTTATTGATGATGAACTTATTTGCCGACAATTAACAATCAAATCGATCATTTAAGGGCTGATCTGTAGTGTCAACTCAAAAAATCTAATCTGCGGCTTGAAATGTTTAATTAGGACTGATGCAGCGCGCCTGCATTAAATCGAATTTATCCTCTAAAAATTTATTTGCTTAATTCTTATGTAGATATGTCAATTTAGAAGCAAAAAGCCCCTGGTAATCGTTCGTACTCTGCTGTACCATATTCATCTGCCACTGTAACCAATAGGGTTGGTGGCTAAATGGACGTCGAATTCTAAGGGGTGGATATTTTTTAAATTAATGCTGAAGCTGGAGAATGACAGAAGTTAATTTGTGTTCCGTTTTTTTGTGACGCTCGGGTAATTTCAAGTCGCTTTTTATAAGGGTAAGTCTTTGGTGAATTCATAATTGAAGAGAAAAGCATAGAGGATTAATGAACCAACATTTGGTTGCATGTGGGTATTTTATTTTGTTTCTGTAGTAGTATTCTACTGGTTTGCAATTTTTGAAAAGAGTAGATTTTTTTTTTTCTTATAAAGGCACCGGAATTAAATTGAATTTGTTTTTAAGTTGAAAAGAAATATTTGTGTGATACCATCTTTGCATGGAATCGCTGCGGAAATAAGGATGCTTCTGACTTACTTATGAACTCGTACATATTTCTTTTTTGAGTTTGTTGGCATTTTGTCTTCTTGTAACTGTAACTCCTGGACAAATAATAGAAAACTATAAAGAGCAGATTGCTAAATTTTTTTCTGCACCAACAGCAAGGAGTCACAAAACCCAAACACCAGACGTGTCAGCTTCGTGATATGCCATGAAGGCGTAAACCTAGTTTAAATTCGACGAAAGGGTATTGGAAATTTTTAGAAAGAAACCGCTTCAACTTTTACAAGTAAATAGTAGCTTCATTAACTGATTCGAATTAAAGACCACTGTTCTGTTTATAGAGTGAAGTCCAGATCTTTCCTAGACTATAGAAAATTCTCTTACTCGCATCACATATAATATGTTAGGCACGGATACTACTCAAGTTTGTTTCCTTCGTTTTAATTTACAATCTATGAAGCGACAAACTTTAGTATTCAATAGCAAATAGGTCTCATTATGGATAATGCATCGTTCATGATGCTGTTATCGTTATTGGACCCTATTGAAATGATAAAATGAAGTAGCTTTTATAGTCATGAAATCTGACACAACCAACAATTGCGGTTTCGGAAATAATCATTGTTTTAAGTTTTGAGAAAAACAACTAAAAGGCACTTTTATCATCGCAAATATCTATTGTTTTTCAAATTGCTCTTCATTTTTGCATGCATTTGAACCAGTTTTTCTATGCCGAACGAGGTAACTCCAAAACCTGCGTTTTAAGTGGATCAACCGCTTGTTCAAACTTTAAAACAGGTTTTTTAAACGCAATTTATTTTCTTCTTGCGGGGATAAAAAGACTTCATTGGGTGCCAAGTCATGACCCATAAAATTAGCTGTTTTGAGTGCTCAAAAAGTCACTTGTTTCCGCAGACCTTTGAGAGCTCCGATTGTAGCGGTGGAGAATGATGTGTGTTCGAGGGTAGCTTTTTTTTATTTCTCTAAAGATTTCTGGCAAGCAAATGGTGATGTACCATTCCAAATTGACCGTTCTATGTTGCTCTAATGGCACAGTGACGGCTAGTTTAATCGAAAAAGAAGAAATCGCCTTCGAAGTATTTCGTATGCGAATAACTTGTTAGATCTCGATTGTCTAGGAAGATCTACAACCGACAGCCGTTTCGAGCTCTTATGCAGATACTCATGATTTGTCGCCTGTCACAATCTTATAGAAGTTATTTGAAGCACTCCGATCAAATTATTTTGGACAAATCGACATAAGTCTTTTGTGCGGTACCCAAAGCGAATGTTCATGCATGATTAAATGCATGCGAGTATAACTAATGCTTAAGCATGCCCCAATTTTACGATAAGTCACATCACAATCTTGCCCACACAGTTCCCGCACATCATCGATATTTTCTGACACAACAACCGATTTTGGACGACCTCCACGAAAATCGTCCTGTAGCAGCGAACGATTAAATTCGGAAAGCCAGCGGAAAGATTTTCTTGCCATGGTGTAGAGATAAAGTCGTCACAAAAAACTGTAACAACTTGCAAAAATCACTGCAAAAGTCTTGCGTTTAAAGTGACCAAGTATTTCTTTATTCGCGTTCGCTAACGTCCATGTTTTTGTGCAATAGAGGAGAACTGGGATGATAGGTGTCTTATATATTATATATACTCAATTACCTTCATATTGGCTTTTGTAGCTCTTTAATCGATTCCCGATTAGGTGTCATTATTAGAGGTATAGACTTAATGTAACCCCAATGAAAAGAGTCTAAATGAGTTAAATTGCGGGAAGGCCAATTGAAAGGATCATAAGCTTTCAAAAATTTGATTGTGGTACAGACTCTAGGGCAAGTGGTGGGATTCTGGCATATACACATGTCCTCCAAGCCTTCTATTTCCAATTTATCGCAGTAAAAATTGGTTAATATCTGCGGATTGCGGTCTCCATTGATTGTAACTGCCTTGTCAGTATCTTGGAAGAAGTACGGCCCAATGACTCCTTAGCCATGAAAACCATATTAAACAGTGGTTTCTGGATGAAGACCTTTATGCTGCAACTTTGCTTGTCGATAAAGCCATTAAATCAAAAATGCGACTTGTCATTGAGGATGATTTTTCGGTGAAATCCAGATTTTCTTCCATCTTCAGTAGATGGAAAGTGAATGTTCAACCTCCACGAAGCTTATAGACAAGTCTTTTCGCAAAATATGCAACAAAGAGGATTAACACGGAATTGATTAATTGTTGTCACTACTTTTCGAGTCGCGTTCAGCCGCAATATTCTCGTCACAACTGTTCCTATGGTGTGGGCTTGTTTCTCACAATTTTCTCAAGCGTGATGTTAACAAAGTAATAGTACAAAGTTATAGCTAGTTGACACAGCCGCTGAGACATTAATGAGCCTCGTCCGAGAAGATAATTTTTTTGGCCAAAATCCGGATCTCCGGCCAACATTTCCACGAACTTACGGCGTTGCCTATGATCGACCGACTTTTATTATTACGTTAGCAATAATCCATCCAATCTTATATGGATGTAGGCCCAAATTTAATCGCAAAATAAGCCGAGTTGTTTCTCTAGCGATGCCCAATTCAGCAGATCGGCGCTGAATTGACATTTTTGAGTCTTCTTCGATTCTGACGTTTACTTGAGATAAATGTTCATCCTCACTGGACAAATCTCATGCTTTCTCACAGATCAGCCCAAGAATATATTTTTGTTGAAGATTCGGATCCCTCGACGGAATCAACAACCTGTCGGTGTTGCGATGACTGACGTGGGGGAATAATTTGTTTGTTTGTCGATTTATCAATAGCATGTGCACATTTGGTTGTGGTTTCTTTATTTTAAGATCATTTCCGCTTGTTGCTATGAGTTTCAATGTTATAATACCTCTTCAGATATTTTCGATGTGAAAGGAAGATTATAGGGCACAAGTCGTCGATCTTTTGCGGAAGCTTTACTGAAATTAATCAATCCCTTTCCACGAGAGCATAACTTATTTTCTTTAGAAAGCTCTCATCTAAATCTCATCTACTTAATCAATGAATTTCCTCTAATCGTACTTTAATGTTGTTTTAATCCAACACATGACAAACTCTAAGACTTAAACTTAACATAATTCGTTCTTTTCTCAATTTCCTTTTTAACTCTTGTCCTGTAAGCAGGAAAGAAATTTACAGCTCATTTCATCTCGTTGTCGTGAAGAGTCGTTAAAAAGTTTAGAGTGCTTCTCAATTCCATTAGTTCAGAACTTTGCCATGTTTTCGTCACGTTAGTCACGTTAGCATGGAATCTTAGAATCCATCCATCTGAGAGATAAGTGTTTGCCAATTTATTTCTTTAAAAAAAAATTAATAAATGAATTTACATTTTTACAAATCAGTTTGGCAGGTACATACATTCGAATTCGCATTAACTGCAACTAAAGGTCTAGCTATGTGGAGATCTGCCTTAAGCTCTGCAACTCACATATTTTAAGTCCAAACATTATGTAGATAGGTACGTTTTAAACGGACTTAATTCAAAATGAGATGGTAATCTTGCATCAAAGAGCCATTTAAATGATCGGGAAAGCTAAAAACAAAAAGAAGATAGAATCTCCTCTCCAACTGTTTATGTCAGCTACGTGCCAACATCTAAGTTGGGTGATACTTTTTAAACTAACCGCCACAGTCATGATAATGTTTTTTGTCACAAAGTGACAACTGACAAGAAAATCCTGCTGACTTGTATCACAAGATGTTGATCCACTTAAATACCAATAACGGTGAAATGACATTTCTCCTGTAAAAGAGTTGAAAAAATAAAATGCCTTCCAACCTCCAACAGAAGAGGAAGAGGTCCAGGGTGATAATAAGTCAAAGGTTTATTACGAAAGAACTAATAAAACAAGAACACATCACCCGGTTATCGTTATGGGAACAGTTCAAAAGTTCTATGAACTAAAACCCAAATGAGATGAGAATTAGGTAAAACTGTAAATCATTCTGTCTCGTATAGAGTGCAGGGTAGCCTCCTTCTTTTTAATGTTTGCATTTTATCAGTCTATTCAATTATAAGAGTCGATGCAATGGAAAATGTCAGAGACACCAATCAACAAGAACTCAACCGAAAGTAATTTCATGTAGATGCAGATTTTCCAATCGATTCTATACTCGTATCTATGAGTTCATTCGTTTATATAGATATACAGATACGTCCAGATGGCTGATGTGTAGTGAACTCCCCTTTAATTTCCCCGAGAATTGTATCGCATCCAGCCGGCAGTCGGGATTGTCATTAGAGCTCCGATCCGAAAGATTCACATCTGTAAATGAGGAAAACTAGTTTTCCCTTTAAGAGTTCATCTTCAGGTATACGAGCACGGGCAACATAACATAGGATGTGATAGGATGAGAGAGGTACTTGTACGTTGTACGAATAGATGTTGTAGGTATGAAAATGACGTTGCACCTAGGATTAGCGTTGCCAAATCTACTGGAATCTGGTGGAGTATTTTTTTTTATTTTTTTTTTCTTTTCATTTCATTATGAGTTGAACCATTTTTGTTGCTTTCTAAACATATGGTAGGTCTTATCTAATTAGGAAGATTAATTTTACGCTGAATTTGTTCATCTCTATTCTAACTATTAAGATAATTTCCTCTTTCAAAGGGGCCACACATTTCTCCATGAATTTTGCGTCTTAGCTAACGTCCAAGCTTCTTTACCATAGAATTGCCTGGGATGATGGGGGTCTTTTATAGGATATTTGACAAAAGCAAATTATCTCATATTTAACAGATATTGGCAAATTTAGACGCGTTCTAAATTTGAAGACTATTTTCTTAAATCTGCCACTTCGAAGAAATCTATATTCAAAATAGCAATCAGCGGAGAATGTCTCATTGCTTTTCATAATTTTCATTTCACCCGCCTAATCCTATCATACTTCCCGGATAACGTTGACATCTGGTTTATAGCTAGTTAAGGGTTATATCTAAGCCTTTTTTTTGTCAGTTGTTCACCTACATATCACATGCGGACCACGTTTAATGCCAACATTTGTAGGTTGGCTTGAAACCGGGGTTTTTAAGTGGTGAAATAGTTTAACACACACAAAACACTCAACTTAGGGCACTAGACCGCTTGACTAAATGTATCGCTTAACTAAAGCATCGAGAGAATGGTCGAGATCCACTCCATTCGAACTCCCTTGCGAATGCATCCGCCGTCGGTGATGCAAGACGCTTACCAACGTGGAAGATCTTGCGAGAGTGCCCTTAGAATCTGGTAGGCATAATTGAAAGCGCACTCGACAAGAAGGAAAACGCCCTGGGCATTTTCATCGACGTTGAGGATACTTTCGACAATGCGACTTTTGACGGCATGTGTAACTCGGCCAGAGTTGGATAAAATTTATTCTGGTGAATGCACTGATTGCGGATGCCAATATATTATGGGAGTTGGAGGTGGTAAAGAGGGATTGCCCGCAAGGCGGCATTCCGCCTCCACTGCTATTGTGCATATTGTTCGGCTCACTGCTCATCGGGCTCAAAAGTTCTGATGATGCTAGCACTACTGCCTGATTGATCGTGTTTAGCGACTGTTTGCTCTAAAGCGCAGGCAGCCCTAGACGTAATCGATGATTGATTGGTGCACTTGGGCTTTCAGTGAATCCTCTTAAAACCCAGGTTGTTCTCTTAACGAAAAGGAGGAAGCTGCCTGGTCTGACTCATCTAATGCTTAAATGAGTCACCATCCACGTACTGGAGCTCTGTTGACCTTACGCGTTGGCTGTCTTATGACCCTGGTCTTATGGACATGCTACCGGATGCAATGCCACCAACTCCTATTGCGGAAAAAAATATGAAGTCGATTTTCCCTGTGCCCAAGACTGGTTTGGGCAAAATCTGAGCCAGGAAAGGAATGCAGTCTCGTCTTCAAGGACGGCTCCAAAACCAATATAGGATGTGGCGTTGGTGTTGGGCAGGGAACTATATTGTGGAGAACCGGTGAAGGGGACAAATCATTTGCATCTGTAGCGACAGCCAATCAGTGGCTCTTGTCTGGGATCCAGGTCACAATGAGATCATGGGAAATTAAATCACCGGTGAACTTTTGACAGGCATGGTTTAAAGGAGAGTTTTTCAGGACCCGAACATACGTTGGGTCTGCCTGCGTTCTCGATTGGATTGGGACAGTTGGGTCTCATATGAGCAAAACTGCAAATGGCACAGCTACCCGGGATGCAGACAGACCAAACCAATGCTTCCAGACGTCTCTAGGAGGTCAGCGGCCTTTCTGCTGTGCAAGATCTTTGTAATTTGAATTTCAACTCTTCAAGCCACATGGCTTGCGAAACGTCAAGAAATACGTTTGAGAAAATTTTTATTTCTGCAGGAGCTATCTCAATTACGTCGGTGACTCTATGCACCTGATCAATAGTTGAATGCTTACTCCTGAGCCCAATTTGACGTTCAGAGATAAGGTGTTTTTCGCCAATAACCAGCTGTTTAAGCTTGAGTAGCTTCCTCTCAATGTACGAGGTATGAGAAGTGAAGCCGGCTTATGGGACTTCTTGTGGCCGTTGATTTCCCTGGTTTTGATACCATTATTCAGTGACTTCCACTGACTCGGAAAGTATTCTAAATAAGGTCCGCACTTTTCTAGGCAACATTTTTAGCTCTTATCCGGTTACTTAGTGGTAACTGGAGTTTTATTTGGTTTTAATTATTAGTTTCCGGTCATTTGGGATTATGAATGAGCATTGTATGACTATCAACGAATATATATATTTGAAATTGGGTATTTTCATGAAAGGCACAATTGTGGTCCATAACAACTTCATGCAGCCTTCAATTTTTTTGTGTAATATATCTTGAGCCCCAAAAAGTGTACTTTGTGTTGAATTTAGCGCGCGTCTATAGTGAAAGATATTGAGAGACCCATAAAGTACGATATCCACGATAAACCTTGTCAATAAAAATATTAGATCACGCAAAGGTTTGTGATTTTTATGTCTTTTGTGTACAAGGAGAAAAGTGTAGGGCCGAGAATTGAACCCTGTGGTACTTCACCTTGTATGTTATAATTCGATAATTTGTCATCAACATTAACACATTGTTTTCTTCAGTTAAGAAGTGACCCAAAACTATTATGGATTAAGTGGAAAAAGAGTTTTTACTTTAGGTTTTACTGCAAAGTGTCCGTCAAAAGTGTCGTATTGCAGCTGCTGTTGGGTGATGTTTACGTCGAAGATTTTCGCAATGATGAAATTGTGTTAGTGCTATTTTCTCAAAAGATATATTCCTCATTTCCTTCTTTGGGATCGGACTATATTATATTTATTTTTTTCCATTCAGAAGGGAATGTTGATGCAAAGTTGATGCTGATCAGACGCTGTCATATGGGTCTTTCCTAAAATCTTTTTAAGGTTGAATATTTAACTACTAAAACCACGCTAAAATGCATGTCAGTCCTAGCTGCTCATAAATTATGGCAGAAAAATGGGCTATAATAGAGCGCCAAAAATTATGCCTTTTTAAGGAAGATATCGTCTAATTACGATCGTTTTTTTTTAAGGCACTCAGACCCTTACATTCGCAAATATGCCTCAGCGAAGCATAGGTGAAACTGCCGTACTTTCACAGCGGATATTTTTCTGAACGGTATGAACTTCTTGACTTTGCCTTTCCAAACTTTCGGTTTGAGGTTTTACCCTAAAAAACAACACTAATTCACTTGGATATAATTACCTTCAATTTCTCCATCGAGACTCTAGCGTTGCGTTAGTGTTAAAATAGTATTATTTTGTATCCCCGATCTGGTAACAGGAACTCGTCGATCACTCGGCAATACAGCGCAGGGCAGCTATAGTTTCTCCTTGGATTAAAACAAAAAGCCAACTTTTGGACAATGTAAAGGTTTTTGATGGTTGTTGTCGTGACACTTGAAAAAATGTCATGTTTATTACCATAGCTATTGATATGAAAATGTGTTTGACCAGCCAGAAGTGTGTTTACATATCTTCTCGCTGTTGGACAACATTCCCACATTGTTTTGCCAACATTTCTCGCAAAAGAGAGACTCTTTGAGTTGTCAAAAATTTAAAACTTCTTACTTAATTCTGCCTCCAAAGACGAATTCATGTCCAAGGTCAGGTCAATTCTATCTATCTATCTATCTATCTTTGATCGTGTCTTCCGGTTGTTTTGAAGCCTTAAGGTCTTTTTGGGCTTCTTGAGCAGGAAAAATCCGGCGATAGTCAGTATAAGATGGAATTTTACTTCGAAGATGTCAGCGCTACTGTTGACTAAGTTCTGAAAGATCCTAAACTTTGAATATGTGGAAGTATTTATTCTGACGATAAACCATCATCTTCTTCCAAGAAAGTCCTCTCGGCGCGAAAGCATTAGAATCGGACCAAAATGTCCTTCGTTGCTCAAGCACACTTTCGTTGTGCTGCCCAGTCATTATAACTTGCAAACGTTTAAAAACAACGTGCATCACCTCTATTTCTTTCTTTCGCCCGCGCCGTGTAGAAACATTTTACGAGGGGAAAAAAAATAGTTCTTCGAGTGATAGATTTATGGTTCCGGGCTATACCGTCACGTTGATCTGGTCAGAAGGGTTAGAATTCATCGCTTCCAATGATTAGGACATACTGGACACAGTTCCGGCCCGGAATGTCTTCGAACTTATTCCATAAGTGGCGCACTCAGGCGGTAAGAGTTTGGCAATTTCCACTTAAAGTAAGTGTTGATGATAGAATCCTTTTATCTTTTTTAAGAAGCCCACAGCAATGACTGGGCTTCAGAGTTCTGCTGCACATAAGCCGCATATTCATAAAGGCCTCGGACGGCTTCTCGACTAACATACAGCACAGTTTTTAGGTGCAACACACGCCTCTACTTGCTGCGTAATGAAATCGTTATGAAATCTTCCGATGGTATGCAGATCGAGAGAACCTTTCAGAACACCAACTGTGGTATATTTGTATACTCAAACGCTTGATATGACATAAGGCATCTCCCCACCTGGCTGAATAAAATTGAGTCCATAGAATGCCATTTACTTAGATGTTTTGAACTTTAGTTCATACCACTGACGTTGCATTCGATATGCAGTAGCTGCAGTACGAGTATACATTTACGAAAAAATAATAAATAAAAACCAAATGGCAACGCTGCTGAGGATCCTCAGATTTAGAAGCTGGAATTCAATTCAATTGATAACCACAACCAGCCGTAGCAGGCGTTTCACCTTCTTTTGAGAATAGATTTTCTTTGCAAATGCATGAGTTTGTGTGCATCTGTGGGGGATTCATATGCAATTGTAGAATAATGCGAATGGCTACAAACAGACGAGACTGACTACCGGCGCACCTGGTGTAATCATTTCCTTTTGTAAGGAGACAGATTTCCTGTTCTGAAGAACGTCTTTAGAGATGCAACAACCGAAATTTGTCTTTCCGAAGACTAGCGGTTATTCTCGGTGCAGTGGAAAAACTATTCCGTTTGCTGAAATTCACTGCAACCTTATTATTTTAATGCGTTCCACCTTCTTTTTTCCTTTTCTATGCTTTCTCTTTTTTCTGTTTTTATTTTGTTCCCTTTTGTAGTTCGTTCTTTGTATGCGGTTGAGAAATGCTATAGATTCATTGCCCTTTCAGGAATATGTATGTACGTATGCCATGGAAGAGAGTTCGGTCGGCTTGGGATAACGATTTGTAATTTATGTTGTGCCTCTTCCTGGCTGACTTTCTTCTTGCATGGTCATTAATGTTTCTCCTTTTATTGTGGTAATGTCTTGTTTTATTGTTTTATTTTCAAGTGCATTGAAATGTAATGTTTATTCCAATCAAGAAGATTTAAAAATTGCCCGCAACAGACGCAAAATGCGGCTAGACGCTCAGACGCGACAGTAGTTAGGAACTTTCTAAATAGTTTCTATTTAAACAAGAATTGTGTTTGGTAATTATGGTGATTCTCTAATAGTTTTACATTTTTAGGATTTAGGATCAGTTCTAGAGAACTAATTACATAACATTTTTGCAATAGAATGCTCTTGCAGACAATGCCTCTCCTCCTGGTCGACTATTCTCTACGTAGCAGTTGTGAATTTAATTTGTTAAGTAGCGACGGGTTCTGTTTCTAAGGAAGCACATTAATGATTCTGGCTGCCAGTGGGATCGGAGCCAACCAATTAAAAACGTTGACACTAAATTAGGATTAAAGTACCGACAACAGAGCAAAGTCATGTTAAAATAAAATCTTCTGTCAACGAGGAAATGTTACCCTTTTACGCAAGGGTAAAGATACTGAAATGATTTATTTTGCTAAAATATGAGATGTGACGAAAGAAAATCGAAGGCAGTGTATATTTGTTCGAAACACCATAAAGATTATGTGACCAACGTTGCTGATTGCCAAAACAACACGGTCACAATCTCAAAAGTAAATATCAGTACATCAGACCAATATGAACGTACGACTTACGAATGCGGTTAAAGACTCTCTGAAGTAGATGGTCTAGTAAAATTGTTAAATTTTGAAAGCACAGCCTGTAATTCACCTTTCAGTTAGTCGATTTAGACTAAACAATGCCGTAGCATGAGACATGGGAAAGCTGGATACAAGTAAATCATGCAGTTTCATAATCAAATAACAGTCTTGCCAGTCATTTGCGGCCATCCTCATAGACTAATTCTCGTGATAAAACACAATGGCTGCTCTTAGATTCCACAGGGACATTCAGTCTGACAAATTACACAGTAAATTTGGCGACATATTCCTAGAGTTTTTGAGTAAATTGCTATAAAAACCACAATATGTGTGAGAGACGATTACTAGTGAAACTCAAAGACTGCATTGTAATCTTCATATCAAAGCCGATGGTTACCCACGAAAATGTCCGGAGTAATCAGAAAGTTTTCCAAAGGGAGGAAATATATACTCAATAAGTTTCTTGTTTTATTATTTGCCTCGCTTCGCATACACTATTTTCGTTTTATGTCTCAACAAAGACTCTTCAATAGTGATTTTGACGCCCCGTCAAACTTCTTGGCAATGATCATACAGACATAAACAATGAATCCATGACCCATCTCAGAAACATTAGAATTACTACAGAGGTAAAGAGTTTTAAAAATCACGTCTAGATGTCAGTAGTGAATAATTTCTGAACACTACCTTTTTCATGTCAACTTTGACATTTGTGAAGTAGATACATTTACAATTTTAACTATGGATAGCTTCACGCTAGAATACGCATAAAAGTTATTCAAACTTATTGTGAAAATGGTGGATCTTTAAAAAATATATAATACATCGTAAAAGTCTTGTTTTTTGTTATAAATAATCGTGTAAATGAGTCAACAATTCAATGGTTAGTGAAAAAATTTGAAGAAACTGGTTCGGACGAGGATCGAAAAAGGTCTGATAGATCAAAAAGTGGATGCTTTATTGAGAACAATGCTGCTGTAGCACAACGTGTTGCAGAAGAACCTTCAACATCGATATCACGATGTTCTCAGGTATTAGGCATTCATCCATCGACTGTTTGGGGTATAGGGAAATGATAGCAGATTTTGTTTTGCCTCAAATCGAAGGAATAGACACAGATGATCTATATTTTGAACAGGATGGAGCTAGGAGTCACACAATACGTGCAAATATTTAACTATTGGGGTCTAAGTTTCCAGGTCAATTTATTTCACGTAATAATGACAAAAACTGGTCACCTAGATTACGCGTTTTAACGACTTGAGACTATTTTCTTTGAGTTTTTTTGAAAAAAAGCAGGGCTGAAAAAAAAAACATTCGGGCAAAAATTAATGAACTTAATGCAGTAGTGTGTGAGCGAGTCCTTGAAAAATCTGATGTTCGTATGAGAGCCGTGCTCGTGGTGGACATTCAAATGATGTTATTTTTTACCAGTATTGTTAAGAGCCATATTTTTATAAAAATAATAGCACCAGAAAAAGTCTAAGTATTTAAGGTTTTTTTTTTTTTTTTTTTTAAACTTCTAGTCGCAGCTTTCGAAAGATCCTTTAAAATGTCTATCTATGGACTAGGTATACGCTGTAATGTTTTTCGCAAAATTTGCAGAGTTAAGGAAAATGAGAGGTCTATCAAGCAGTTCTTTTGCAATTGCCTTCCAATTGAAAATGGAATGAAAAGGAATGTACCTCATACAGCTCTGAGCTTAGCCTTAAGGGATCGTCAATAATACCTTTGTGTCATAGTTTGCTGACGTGTGTCGCATCAGATCTCTTTTACTTATTGCCGGTGCTTCAACTTCGTTCGAATGACCTATCCATAGTTATTTCTTCTTTTAATTGCTAAATTCTGCTCCTTTATAGTTGAAGATTCTGCTTACAAATACTACAATTTTTATATGATCTTGTTGGCCACTTTTCAAGCACTACATAGAGAGAACTAGTCCATTGTTATAAATTTCTTTCAATGAAATTTTTCAGTTTTTCAAAAATAGATGAGTAAGCTCTTCAGTGATAAAGTGTCCAGCACCCACCACGTCAACTTCAAATATCTGCAGCCTGATGCGAGTGTAAGCCGGACATTCATAGAGGAATGTTCGGCGGTGTCGTCATCATCCTTACTGAGGGGCAGCAGAAAGGCCGCTGACCTTTTAGAGACGTCGGGAAGCACTCCGACAACCTGGAGAATCGTCCCAACAGTCAATAGAAGGCCTAACTGAGTACACAGGCAGACCCAACGTAGGTTCGGGTCCTAAAACAACGCTCCTCTGAGCCTTGGCTAGCAAGTTCATCGCCGTTTTCATTTCCCGTGATCCCATTGTGACCTGTGACTCAGACAAGTCTCTGAATTTAGCCTTCCGAATACGTTCAGTTAAGTAAATGATTCTACAGTTCGGAGAGAACCTGGACCTCAAGCTTTTCCAGTTAGCCCGATTAGTTGCGAACTCAAAGTCGGTTGAGGTCCCATTACATTTATGCGCGCCACCAAAGGTGGCATTATCTGCGTTATAACTCCAGGTTAGATTCAAAGACTCTGTGGGATGGGGCATTGCTGTCAATATGTTCAAACCATCTAAGGCGACTGATACGTAGTTTTCTGACAAGTTTGATGTTGCCATACAGCACGTATACTTTGTTGTTGAATCTGCAAAGTCCGTCAAACCAAACGACCAAGGATATCTTTATTTATTGTTTGGGATAGTAAGGCCCTACTACTCAATTGCCTTCTTAAGCCAAAATAGACAGCGATTGGCAAGAGTGATTCTTTGTCTTATTTCTTATATTATGTTTTTGGTAAAATTGATAGCAGAGCCAAAGACAAAGTCCCTTTCTACTTTAAAGTTATAGCTGTCGACTATGACGTTCTGTCTTAGCTATGTGTCTCTTTTTGTTGATAGCATATACATGTTTTTGCCCTCATTTACCACTTAACCCATAATAGCAGCTTCCGTTTCAATGCCAGCGGACGCACCGGTGACAGCTCGCTGAGTTCTGCCAATTATGTCAATAGGCCCATGCTATTAGTTGCACGGAATTTTGAAATATTGTGCCTCCAATGTTCACTGCTAAGCTACGCACAATTTTTTCAAGTATAATGTCACATATGCTCGTGACGTGACAGAACGTCTCCTTGTCTAAAACCTTTTTTAACATAAAAGGTCGTGGTTAAGTCGTTACCGACCTTAACGGAGTGTTCTCAATCGTCATTCTGCACAGATGCACGAGCTTGTCAGATGATCCGGGATCAAGCGTCTTTCAGCAGTTATTGGTTGTAATCGCTTTGGCAGAAGTTTCTCGTAAACCTTAGATATTATCAGCAGAATGAAGAGTAATTTGTCGGTAAGTGTAGCGGTTGGAAAAGACCAACTTA
Source organism: Volucella inanis (assembly GCA_907269105.1). NCBI lineage: Eukaryota > Metazoa > Arthropoda > Insecta > Diptera > Syrphidae > Volucella > Volucella inanis. Next base: position 99,638,899 of record OU026156.1, on the reverse strand, counting down.
TTTAGGGCTATTGCTCCGTTGTGCTGTTACGTCGATCTGTGATCCTCTTACTCATGGAACAAATTTGAGCTTATGATGAAGTGCAGGAGACTGTTAACGTCTATATTCTTTAGATCGTTTAAGTCATTGTAGAAGAAAGCTCCTAAGTGGTGTTTTTTTCTCTGATAGTGAGCTGGAAAAGTACAGAGAAGGTAGATGATTGTCTCCTCTTCCTCCTCGTCCATCATTTGTAAAGGTGTCTTCTTCCATGCTTGCCTATTAGGCAGAGTTCCGTGATGACACGTACGATGGCGCTGAGGTGTTTCCTGTTTACAAGGATTAGACTATTAGAACGAACTTTTTTAGTAGCTTCTTCAAGATTTCGCCAGTAATTAAATCATATCCTAAAGCCTTTTTATTTTTCATCCTTCTTATTGCCTAATGAAGCAGGAAAAAAAAATTTGTGAGGTCCGGTATTGGCATTGGGATCTCCGGCCAATGGCTGTGCTCCGAACGTCTTGCAAGACATTTGGTGATTACTTATATTTGCATATATTTATGTACTGATTTTGATCTTTGATCACTGATCTGCCTCACTAGCGAGGAGGGCCCTAAATTGTTGGTGAGCTAGAGAACTTTGAAGCCCATCGGTGTTGTGTACCGTCTGAGTACACTGAGTACAAAATTGAGAAATTGATGCAGTTGGACCTTTTTTTCTAATTAGATACTGGAACTCGCAGACTTAATCGAAATTTTGTAACGATCGATCTGGTAAGAATATTCGCAATATGATCACGATCATCATGATGTGATTGATACAGGACACTCCTTCAATATTATAAATGTCGGATCATTTCGAGCAATTAATGTGGACTCCCTTACAACCTCTACGTGCAGAAGACCAGTGGCATTAATTCCAGAAAACGGTCAAAAATGTGGCGATTGATGTGCAGTGTTTCACCCGATCACCCGCAAAGCAACTCGATTATGAAATGGCGTCGAATAGAAGAACGAGACCGGCTCGTATTCTCTACGCGCAAAGAAGCATAGAAAAAGATCCGGAGAAGACGGAAAGAGTATGAGAAAATTGGAAGGTGCAACTAACAGTGAGGTTTTAGGCCGTCTAGGTCCACAATTTAGATCGACACACACACCACCCCTTTATACAAAGCCATGTCTAGTCAAGCCATCCCTGCGAGACTCCTCAGATTGTGCAGAATGACGATGAAGAACTTCTGCTTCTTCGTCAAGGTTGGAAGCAATCTCATTGAGACCTTTGATATTAAAAAAGTGCGCTTCGTTCGGATGACATGTAGAGAATAAATGTCAATGCTCCGGCGTGAAATGTCTTATTCCTACCCGGATAGACGACGCAGTAGAAGAAGACCTCACCATAAGTGGCGTGAATAAGTGGAAGGGGACCATCTTGGAGTGCGTTACTGGTGGCAGTTGTTGGAGTGGTTTATTGGTTGAGAAACAGGTCCACTCTTAGGAAGAAATAAGGCTTAAGGGAAAAGAAGAAAGCCTTTAAATTGTAGGTTATGACTGAAAGAATTAAATCTCGAAAAGATAGATGCTTGAACGACATTCTTTCGTTGTGTGGTTCGGTTGACAAATGATAAATGGACGAATAACAGAGTAGGCAATAAACTTTTTGTTAAGAAGCTGCTTCTTCGTATAGAGCGATCTATCCTCATTCTTTGATTATAGTGTGTTCATGTGGTACCAAGAAGACCCAGAACGCTCTGCTATCAGATAGCTGCTCTTGGAGTCACTTAGCAACTTCACCTTACGGCACTGATGATAATGACAGATGGTGTGCAAAGGCCACAGTGTGATGGATTTAATTTTTATGTAAATCAGCTCAAAACACTATCACTTCATCTTATTTTTTAAAGCTGCCTAAAGTACAATACTAAACCAGTTAGTTAGCGTCTTTAATATTTAAACACCCAAACTGCTTACACATTTTCACTGTGTTATATTCGGGGAATTTATTTTTGTTTATTGAAATGCCTCAAAAGCGTAAGATGTATACTTAGTCCCGTGAACCACATCTCACCCATCCACTTTATATTTTCTTCGATTCTGATTTTAAATAACGCCCACCCACAAAAGTTACGAGTATCTCAATTGAAATACAACAAAAGCTTTCCAGATAAAATGTTTAATATACATGATTAGTAACAGATAATATGTGAAATATTTGATCTATTAACCACTATAACTCTCCATATCCTACATCAACATCTACATGCATCATCGTCATCTCAGATATCGATCTTGTACTTGGTGCAAGACGAATCGCCAAAGGAGTAAAAACTATTCTCTGGAATAGAACAAGAATAAGGAAATCTATATTTTGTATCAGATTCAATTCGATATTCGAACCTCTTACCCTCATCGCTGTCAAAAGAATAATACATGTCATCATCCCTTAGCGATGACCTATTCGATAGACGTCTAGCTAAATGCAATTGCTTTGTGGTTTTTGGTGAATATGTCATTCCAATTGGTGAACCATATTCGGAGCTGGACGAAATCCTTTCAGATGGACAGGTCGATCCGATTGGTGATCCATACTCCGAGTTGGCATTTCGTATTGACACATTGTCTTCGGGACTCTTTCGATGTGAAACTTCGGGACTTGGTGTGGCTTTGGATCGTTTATGGTGCATCTCTGCTCGGAGGTTGTTGTTTCGGGAATCTTCAATTTGTTTGGCACTCGTAGTTGGCTGCTGTGGAATTGGTATTGGTGCTGGACGCTTTTTGTTGCCATTTTGTATGTCGTGGTCTTTCTGTTTGTTTTGGGTTTTTTGCTTTTCTTTTTCTTTTTCCTGTTTTTTTTCTCGTTGGTTCTGGATCTGCCTTTCCTCTTCCTCATCAAAATCAATTTCATTATCATTTACGATAACTTGAATACGCTGACTGGACGAGGAATTATCTTGAGAGTCGTTCTTCTCGAAACGAGATATTAATTTGTTCACCTTGCCCATGTCAGCTGGTTCAATTTCCTCACTGAAATGCCGACGCAGAGATGCTTGCTTGACGAGAGGATTTGCCAGGCGTACCATTGAATCGTTTCGTTCGGGAAGAGCTCGAGGAAGTTTTCGCAATGGTAATGGGGGTGGAGGTGGCGAAAATGATGGAGGTGGTGATGGTGCTCCTGGTAGGAGGTCATCATCGTCGTTACTGGAGAATAGTTCGTTTTCGTCGTAGTTGGCATCTAAACTTTCTTGGCTATTACCAGTGTGTCCTTTCTGTGTTGTCAGGGGACTTCTTCTTTCCCTTGATTCGGTTAAATTGTTATCGTTAACGCTTTCTGGTCTAGATAGGTTTTCCATGCGTACCTCAGTAGTTGTGTTGACCTGAGGTGAAGGTCGTTTGACACGAGTTATCCTGGAAGAATTGTCATAGTCATCTTCGTCGTCAGTGCTCTCGCCGTAGTTTTTGTTTAGGCTATCTACACTAGCTCTGGCGATACGAGCGATTGGTGTAATTGGAACATTCCTCATTTCGTGGTCAAAGTCTTCGAAAGCGTTGCTATCTGGATGAGTAAAAATATCAATGCTCTTGGTCTTATGGATCCTTTCACCTCTAAAGACAGTGTGCACCTTCCATGGTTCGGAGTTTTCGTGGATTTTATTGAGACCAGCCGATGTGGAAGAACTGAAGTTCTTGTATCGATATGTTTCTGGGATCCAGGAATCGGAGTCATTGGAGTCCATTGATCGCTTCCTCAAGTGTCCGCGCTGAACGTCGAGGTATGGTGTTGTTCGAACTGGTGACGGGGTCATTTCTAAAAAGCTGGATACGGCATTTTTGTTTGGAATCCATTCGGACTTTGTTTGATGTTTGGGTTTTGGGAATATTTCATGAATAACCGCTGTCGGAGCTGGTGGTGGTATTGCTGGTTGTGGTATTGCTGGTTGTGGTATTGCTGGTGCTGGCCTAGTAACGGCAATGATGAGAGTCGATTCGAATTGATCAGAGTTGTCTTGGTGGATGAGAACCCTTGGAATTTCACCTTCATCACTGGATTCGAGTGATTGCGAGATGGCTTGATTTGTTGTCCACATGGCTGGGGTACATCTTGGAAGTTCGGTAATTACGCTACAAGGTTCATCTTCACTGTCGGCTTTTTGAACCTTTGGAGGCTTATCAGGACTTTGTTCTACAGCTGCATCTTTGGCTTTTCCATGAAAACTCTTCAATTTCAGCACTTGTTCGTTGACTTTTTTTACGGCTTTATCGCGTGCCTGTTCGAATTTCTCCATGTTGGTTGTTTTTGGCTTTTGGTGTTGCTCACCTTTAAGAGATGATTCGTCATCTTCATCCTCGGAGACAACTTTTTTGCTCCGAATGTGGACTAGCTTTTTCATTAGGGTTGACGATCGTCCTGGTGGTGGTTGTGTTACCGTGGATTGTGTAGGACTCTCCTCAACGGAGCGCTTCATTTGGAAACTTTTCTTCCATTCACTAAACTTATTACTGGTAGATTGGTTATTATGTGGTGATGTTATCTCATCAGCATTAACAGAAGACGAGCGGTCTTTTAGTTTGAGGCGATTAAATTGGGCTTTCAGTTGATCGGAAACGTTTGGTTTGGGTTCTTTGACTTCAGTTTCAGATTCCTCGGTTGGTTCCTGTTTGGTTTTTTTCTGCTGCAAACGTTTGATGCTTTTCTTAATGTTGCTAAACTTACCCTCAGGACTTGAAATCTGAGATTCGCTTACTATATCTGATGAGTCGATACGTCTTAAGTGGACATTGCTTAGCTTCCATCGTTTTTTTTCTTTTTCCACAGGTTGGTCCTGGTCGCTGCTGGCAGAAGCAGATTCCTTTGGAGCTTGTACTCTTTTAGTCTTTCTGAACACACGCTTAGCCTGAGAAGGTTCGGTTTCACTATCCGGATTATCCTTGTTGCTGATGTTCCACAAGGTGCTTCTATTGGGTTTTTGAGGAAGCTCGTTATGACTTTCTTCCGACATCGAATGTTCCATTGATGGTCGTGGTGAATTGAATTTCTTTCTTGCTTTTTTCACAGACGGAGGTGAAGCATTTCTTTGCAATTGGGCGAGCTTAGGACGTTCTGGGCTCGGTTCTATACTAGAGTTCGCCGAATCTGGTGGACTTATACTGTTACTTAAGGAGTTTCGGCGTGCCTCCTTGAATACAATCTCATAATCTCTATCATCTCTCATATCTTGTTGCCTTTCCTCTTCTGATTCTAATTTATATTGCTGTGCATAGACATCCACATCGATTTCAGTTTTCCTAACAACGGTCTTCCGGTTGAAGATACCCTTAAACTTGAATTCGGAAAAGTCCTTGTAAGTTTTTTTGCATTTATTGGTGAACTTTGACGCTGCACTTCCACTTGGTGGTACGTCAACATTTGGTGTCTCTCTATCCGGACAGTTCTCCGCTTCAAAATTATTCGCAGTTCGATACGTCGCTTCACTTTTGTATGTATCATCATTGGGGTTGTTTATATTCATTAAAGATGACACAGTGGAAATCCTTGTCGGAGTTCGATTAATAAACGACAACGATTGGGGTATATGTTCACTTCCGACTCCAACTCCAGTTCCTATTGTCGTTGATGATGCGACTGGTGTTCCTCCTTGTGATTGTGGCTGCTGTGATACATCTTCGCGGGAGCTTTTGAAAATTTTTCGTGATTTGATTTTTGGTAACTTAATCTGTGGCATAGGAGGGAGCTTACCTAAAATGAAAGCAGAAAGGAATTTGCAAAATATAAATTGATTTCTTGAATCAAAATGGCCGTCGCCTTACTCTTTATGCTGTCCACATCGATTTTCTTGTAGAAACTTTTCAAATCCATGATTGCTCAAATCTTCATTAGCGCGCTCCTCCAGTCCAGTGAAAACGAATTCTTTGTTTGGTTTTCTTTCGAATTTGAAATTCGAAAATTTTTAATTGCTTGCAAGGCTTAGATAACAGTTTCTCTGGTAACTATATTGTTTACATCTGTTTTGTGTAGATACAAGTAGTCTTCTGGAGAGCCGATGAATTGTGGTTGATTTGTTGAACCCATTACCTGGTGCTAATTGAATTAGTGTACTGCTCTCACGGCTTTTGAGTTATATTTTGTCTTTGGTTTTTGTTGGACAAGCATACTGCACGAAGAATTGGAAGTAGAAAACTGGAAAATTAATTGAGAATGGTGTAGGGTAAAGCGTAAAGAACTCCTTAGCCTTTTTGAAAAGTCTAAGGTATTCTTGACCATCTGTAGCTTCATTTGTACAAAACTTTATACCTTACCAACGATGTAGAAGAGGCAATTCGAGTTACCCCAATGATAAGTCAAAACGTGAAAATTCGAAAATTACTCAGCCTTAGGATTCACTAATCTTTACAGCCAGTCTAGTTTCGGTTTTTTATTCCTGCTCAAATTGATTGGATTAAACATCACAAATTAAGAAGTACGAAAGGAAACCTTAGATCAGAGAAACTTCTCGGTATGATGAAGAATCTTAAGAGGGCTTCCTTCCTATTTTGTAGCCAAGACTTCGGAGCTTACTGCGATCGATGGTATAATGTAAAAGCGTTTGATTAGTTTGGTTTCTATAGTCCAAGGTACGGAGTCATCCAATATCTAACCTCCTTTTTTTTTTTGCGCAGTTATTTCAACCGATACAAAATTATCCACAGCTGCCTTAAAAATTATCGAACCCTCAAAATGGACAGCAAATCGATTTTTAATGAGTTTTGAGGCAGAAAGAATTGTGTCCCTTTATCTTCGTCTTTATTGCGGGCGATTCACAATTCGACATCCTGTCAAAAGACAGTATGTTAAGAACTTCGCTCCGGACGCGAATACCAGACGTTGGTAGTCAGCCAGCCCTTTGAACCTGTTTTTAGCTTCTCTGATTATAAAAATTATTTTTAAGATGTATGGCTATACAGCGAAAATAAAGTGGTGGTGATATAACAGAATTTTAACTGCTGTAGTTATTCTATAACGACGTGAATGCCGCGTCTGATGTAATCACTGTTCTCTTTGGAGTGAAATCATTTATCCGTCATCGGATAGAGAGGTCTTATAAGATGAATTCCTATAGACGGAAACATAAAAAAAGGTCCAGCTAGTCATAGATGACTCTTTGGATTCCACACTTCCAGATTGTGCAATTTTTCCATTTGCACTTACGTACAATAGATCTACAGTCCGGGATGAACATGACTAACAAGCCTTGCCAACCGTCGCCAGTGCTGCACTCCAAGTTGGTTGAGTCTCTTGCACATACGTGCGCCACCTTCCGGTTAGACCCGTTGTCGTGGTGTTTATTCGCCCAACATGACCCAACTGTCTTATGCGTTAGATCTGTGGATGCCTGACTAGATTGATATCACTGTCCGAGATTGAACATCGTCCTTCATTTCTTTTCGATACAAATGCGACCAACAGTTTTTTTTTTTTATAATTAGCTCGCGCTCCAGATGTCAAATGTTTATTTATCCGCTTCTGATTTCTGTGCTGAAGTTAGCTGATGCCAACGTCATCTTTCTGGCCAAGCCATTAGTGACATGTTTGATAACAGCGTGTACTTTGTCTGGCCTCGTTGATATTCAGACTCATTTTGGGGAAAGACGCCGCAATACTCACTGCTGCATTGACGGCTTGCTGTGTCCAGTCAGTCACATCAATCTCATCCTCGCACGCAAGTAATTGTGCGGGCTATAAAAGGATCATGCCTCTTTTGTTGGCAAGTGAGTTTTGTGAAATTCTTTCTAGTCTTAATTTATATGCATAGCTCTATGACAGTCACATGCCACCTACGGCTTTGAAGTCGACAAGTAGATGGTGAGTGTAGATCTGAAATTCCGGGAATTTCAAGCTCTGCCGTATTTGTTTGTTCATGTATGGTTTCAGACAAGCAAAAAATATGACAGAAAATACGAGTATCTTACAGCCGATAGTTTAGCAGACTTGTTACTCAATAATTAGCGGTCAAAAGTGTCTTTTCTGTGGGTCAGACAAACGAGGCTGAGATTCCATTTATTGGGAACGCTTTCCTCTAACCATAATATATATTGCAGATTCTGTGCCAGCAGCCCAGCCTCATTAGACTTCAACTTCGAAATTGCTTTCTTAACCTTGTCTAGTCTAGCGATACGGAATTCTCCATCATGTTCGTCCACGATGAATGGTTCATTTAACCTCACAGCTGTTTTGACTATCATCACCGTTGTTCAGTCTGCAGAAATAGTCTTTTCATATTTTAAGCATCGGTTGTGACTCTACTACTAATTCTAGTACAGCTTCCATTATGCTTTTGTAAACCTGGCATTTTCATTTTATTCTCTGATAAAATTTTCGAATGTCATTCCTGCAGTAACATCTCTCCGTTTCTTTAATCGCGAATTTATCGTGCTCTTTCTCTTTCCGAGAAGTCTGTGCTCTTTACTTATTTTCTGGTCGTAGAGGTACTACTAGCAGTTTTGGCCTTTTAATGCAGGGCAGCTTTATACTATGCTTCTAGTTTGACTGCATGTACCTACCAACATTCGTTGTCAAACTAGAGACAGAAGGAGCTTCTCTAATATTTCGTTGGCAACCGTCCACACTTGGGCGCATAAAAATTGGAACGGATCCACTTTCGCACTCGTGTACTAGCAGGAATTTTACAAATTTTACGGATCCGCTGGTTCAGATTCTTCTATATATCTTTGACAAAGTTTGACATCAGGTTCTGTTGGCGAAAAGTGTTTATTGGGGATTGAGGAATCTCTTCTTCAATGGATTAGAAATTACCATTCGGTACTTTCAAGTCTGATCCACAAAATAAATGTTGGTGTGTCACAGGGCACTATTCTGTCACCAATACTCTTCTATTCAAATATATTTCTTTGCTCATAGTAGTACTCTCTGAAGAACTCACGTCCCTGCTTTTTGATTGTAGAGTGGGAACGGCAGCATATGTTTAGTTTATTATTAAATTCCAATATAAACAGCATATCTTATTAGGGAACCAGAGTGGAATTTGATACTTCAAAAACGTTGTAACTCCTTCGTTTGTGGTTCGAAACGTTTAGCCGTCATTGTGCTGACGTTTTAGCCTTATTTTTTTACCTTATTTACAATCAATATCGCCTCAGACTCATCCTTCATGTTAACATACCTAAATATGATTTTCCTCGTGCCAGTTGCCTTTTATGACAAGTAGGTCGCTCTGTTAGGCGTGATGTGTAAACCGAGATTTGTCCCCTTTAGGACCTTTCGACTAAATATTTAAATCACTGATCAACGCAAACTTTTTTACCTACCAATGGTCAACAGTGCGTCTAAGCTACGACTTGGTGACAAGAATATTACAACGCCGCCCGTTTAGAATATTAAATCATATCTTCTCGTACAAACTGTCATTTTTGTTTATCAATTAGCTAGTCGCAACGATATATAAAGAAATCTACTTGACAGGTTGATTTGACATTTATCTGTCAAACTATACCTACATCAAACGATAAGTCAATACAAATAATCATTTTTCGTGACAGCGGCTGTCAAAAAACGTAAATAGTGCAATATTGTGCTGTTGTTTTTCAGTGAAGGAAATAAAGTCTGTTTGACTTAGAAAACGCTGTTCGTTCTGTGGTCTCGATGTGAATGAATGATCTTAATTTACAGGTAAATTGTATTCATGGTTTTCACTGCTCCTGAATTAAATGCAAATTTCGTTTGTTGTTTGTTGTTGTCGTCTCGGTGAAACTGAAATACCTATGCTGTCAACATTTTCCAAAGTGCCCCTTTGTTGTTTGATGTTATTTTCTGGATACCTTTTTCCGATGCATTTTTAGTGGCAGTGTAAAGACGAGTACGTACAATTTTCCAGCAATGCAACATTTAACGTTTCACTTTTTTTCTTTTTTTTTTATTTATTTATTCATTCAGGGTTTTCTTTTGGGCCATGGTTCGCATGAATTACTCGGTATTACCAGTTGCAAAGTTTCAGCTTAACATGAGTATGTCGTCGCGTTGTGTCATGACGGTCGGCCAGTTAGGTTGTGGAATGACAATCATGCGCATTGTACAGAGTGAATACTACACCATGTAGGTACAAAAAGATTTCTCTTTCACAGCTGATATGAGTACTCGTTTCATACGAACAATGGACAAGTATGGTAGGTGAACCTATTTTAGAGCTGCATTTAAATTCATAATGCTCATGAATGCATTGTGTTCTCCTAATCATAGGGATACAAGTGAATTTATTAATTTATTTTATTTTATTTTTTTTTTTTTTTTTCAACCGACCTCAGAGCTGAATTGACGTCTCACGGGTACCCACATATTGCTTGGTGAATTGTGTTTAAAAAAAAAGTTGAAATTCCGTTCATAGAACTGTTCTTTTCTCGGATCTGTGCCAGGGCAATGAGTGAGTGAATGTGGTTATTCTCACCGTTTAAGGAATGTGACCTAAAATGTCCATAAATGTTTGCCGGTTTACACCGTTTTTTTTTATTCGTTTCAAGTTATTCAGAAAAAAAAGTTGTACGAGTAGAGCTGCTTTAGTACAAAGTGGATGGAGAAGTTTGTATTGACATTTTTGTTTACACTCAAGAGTAAATAGTGACATTTCTGTTTGAGACCCGCAAGGTGTCAAGAAACGTATTTAATTATTCTTGTAGTAAATCTTGAGGGGGATTTTGACTTTTAAGAATTGTTCAAGGTACAATTGCGTGTTAAAGATTCAGAAGACAAGTACATTTTGTACAAATTTGCTAAAGTCATTATTTGTACTTTAAGTAATCCTACAGTAAAGTACGGTCACTTCAGGTTTATATATATGGTATACTTGGATACTTGAGTGTTTGATTCATCAATTAAGCACTATGAATAAGATGATTATATTTTTATCAACTGGGAACTAATTCTGATCGTTAATTACAATTCGCTAAAATGTCGACAGAAAACGAAAGATGTTTAGTTAAATAGATCGATCTTTGCTAAGAAAGTTTTACTTTATTGTCATTTTTCTTTTCTATACCCATAATTTGATTAACTGAGCAGTTTTTGATGATAACTTTTCAAAACTTATAGGGAAAAACGCTACAGTTAGCTTGACCATAGGAAAACTATCCTTAAATCGTATGCTTATGCTACTTAAGGAAGATGTTAAAAATGTTTATTTTATCTCACAGTTTTATTGATATTCTGCGATGATTACGCAAGGAAATAGCTCCGCCGCAAGGAGTAAATGTTGCTTATCGACTTCCCAGCAGGGCGACTATAGCCAGCAGTTGTTTTCTAGACCTCAACATCGAAAAATGGACCTGACAGTCACCTGTTAAAAAAAGATGTCAACCTAATTGACCAATCGATACAGAATATAGCTTTAGTATTCTGGATTTTGAAAGATTTCGAGAGGCTTACATCGACTCAGATCACTTCGTTGTTGTAGCCAAAGTGCGAATGCAAATATTCCGAACAAAATTCGACTGAGACAAAATTTCTCGTCGAACGGCAACAATCCCACGATACTGCTAGAGCTTTCTCTAGTCGAGTCTCTTAAAACCTAAGCAAACCATTAGACACCGCACAGAAATCCCTGGTTTGACCAAGAGTGTCTGCAAGAATATGCAGCAAAATAAAAGGCATATAAGCCGGCTCTACGAAGAACGACGGGAGCTGCACACAAACTTTATGAACAAAGAATCGGCTTTTCATTAAAAAAAAGAGAAAGAAACAAAGATGGAGATGTTGACCAAGACTACGTTTTAAGTGGTCCATACAGGCAGTCCAAATCTGAATCACGTTTTGGAGCATATTGGCTGTTATCTTGCTAATAATACGTGTAATGTAGTTTTCAAAGGCTGCAATTGACGCTGGTGTATCTGCATAAATGAGGGATTAAGGGTACCTAAATCCCTTGAGCGCGCACAAATTATATATAAAAAAAAGACAGAATCTTTTGTTTCCTATATTTTTTTTTTTTTTGTTTCACGATAAATGGTGGTATAGACGGTTTAATGAGAAGTAGACCAGTGTGTCTCTTATATCATACATTGTGTTGTTTAAGCTAATCGTGGGTAAGACTAGCAACTCTTGGCTTCAAACAGCAGACAGCCTTGAACATGGCCGTTAATTGACTGCACTCTTAAAGCTATTTTCTGTTTAAAAAGAAGCGGTCTTTTGACCCCGTTCTTATTTAATGCCGTCTGATGCAATGACATCAGAATATCAGAAATCGAGCAGGGCAGATGGATTCCGATCTAAAACCGATCTAGAATGCGGAACTGATGTCTTTTACGACAACAACAACCTTCGCTTTAATTGCTCGTTAGGAAAACATTTGTCTGTTTTTATAGCAGAGGTACATGACAATGAACATAGTTCATTAAGTAGTAAAGAATCTTTGAAGAGGACGAAGTATGTGCATCTGTAGCGGCAGCCGGGGCATGCCCAATTATCAAGAGTTCGCTCATAACGTTTTTTAATAAAAAGTGGGGGCAGAACAAAATACTGATCTTATCGTAATGGTTTTCAAATGACGCCACTGAAGGTTGCTACGATTTGACCAGTTACAAGCGGCCGGACTTATATGAGAGTTAGGAGTCTCCCAGATCTCGGTCCGAGCCTGACTTGTTGAAGTAGGCCCTTCTGAAAGCGTCATGGTGCCTGTGGCTTAAACCCAAATCAAAGGAAAGATCTTTCAGTTGGTTTGACCCAATGTAGAGTTGCAATCAGTACTGGGTGCTGTGACCCTAAGATCAGCAAAGGGTGGCACTTATGCCTTCAGCAGAGTACCGTATTGGTATTTATAATACATGCAAGCGATAGCAAGGAGTATCCATGCTCCCGTGAATGTATGGGCATCCCGTGAAATCATGTCTTCACTACAGGTATTCACGATAAATATTTGACTCAATGTAGTGGTAGCCAAGCTGCGCTTAAGGTTTTACAGAATCCTTCCACCACTTTAAAACTATATGGAGAATCCAATGCAGTCAGAAGGCTTAATACACTGAGTGTCCCAATTCACTGTAGGATCACGAAAAATGAGGTTTCCGATTAACTAAGCGAGTCTCAGAGAAGAATTTCTCAGGACCTGCGTTAGTACCGCCTACGTCCTCGGTTAGAGATTACATAGACTGTTGGGTTGAATGTGAGGCTGATTCGTCTTACGTCTGTAAGAGGTCAACGACTTTTCTGCTGTCCCTCAGTGGACTTATTCTTTGTTTATGAGTAAGTGCTCTAACAGAAAAAAAAAACGTTAGGTCTCACACGACTTTAGATATGATATTTACAGTGGATTGAGCAGTGATATCCTCACCTCGTGACATGGCATTTTGTTTAGCTCTGTGCTTCTATATTTTGAACATGTTATCAGTGCTCGCTCATATAAAGTTTTCGTTCAACAGTCAACTACGTAAAGAACATTAAAGCTTAATGAAGCTATGTTTTAGCATATTTTCCATTAATTTAGCTGCCGTTAATTCATCAAGGGATATCTTGAAACTTTTTAGTTAATAAAACACAATTGTAGATTCTGTTACGACTTTTCATTTATAGTGTTCCTTATTAGGAAAGTTTCGCAAATGGAAAGTGTCAAAACTTCTCTCTTCCTATTTTCCATAATTCAATTTATCGTCGTCGGTGATAATTAATTTTTTTGTTCTCATCTGTGCAGCCATGTGATAGTACATCGTATGGTGTACTTGAGCGATTTTTTTTTGTAACTTTTTCGTTAAGATAAGATTTTTACAAAACTTTCCTACACTATAAACCTCTTTTTCTATCCGTCTCATCATATTTCCCCCACTTTAGCTCTCAAATCATAAATTGTAACATAAGGAGGCGTAAGGTATGAGTGTGTATAAGGTGTGAATTGTAAGCCATACGTCTTAGGGTAACACTTCCGCAATACCGCCAACCGTCGACGTGTCGTTGGTTGTATGAAGTATACCTTTTACCTGTTAATACATTCTTAAGGATAATCTTCGGCTTTTTAACTTTATTTTTCTCATTTTTTTTTCTTCTTACATGAAAAGATATCGCATACTTAAAGTATTTTTATCATTTTTCTTTTTCGTTTACAGGGAAAAAGGATTTTGACTGCACTAGGCTAAGAGATATTTGTAAGCGCGTCAACCTCAAGACGCCTGAATTAGGGGAGATTGGAATTGGTTCCCTCCCTCTTTATTACTTTATCCTCGAAGGTAAAGTGGAGTGATTCACTTCTGGCTGGACGTTTTTTTTTAACACCTCAGGAAGTAGAATCCCACAAACACTAAAATGGGGCGGCAGTCATGTACGTTTGCCGTCTTCATGGTCGCGCTTTTGAGCACCACCCAAGCACTGAGTAAGTACACATAAATTATATCTTATGAATAAATTTGTAATTCAAAGTGAAATTTTCAACTGACGTTAACTTGGGTTGATATTAATTATTTAAAGATACTTTCCTAAAATTTATTTTTAATTTTTATTTTTTATATTTGTAGTTATTATAAGTTATGTAACAAAACAAATACCAGATACCTACTTTGATTTGAGTTGAAATTGGAAAACAGAATTCACATTGCAAGAGCCAATTCCGATGTTACTTGATTGAATGAGTTTGGCGACATATTTCTATGTCAATTTGTTTAAATGTATCTCTGATTGGACATCTCGTAATAGATTAAACTTAACTCATGTCTTGTGATTTGTAGACGATCTTTGGTCACGTTGAGTATTTCTTATTGTGGATCGTGACCCTTGATGAATACTTCAGAGAATATCTATTAACTATTTTCCATAATAGAAGACCAAAAAGATGTATGGGCATGGTATCTTATAAAATTTTAAAGTATGATACAGACCCTCACTCTAGGATTTTTTTCAGAATGACTTCTTATTTCCGGGCCTGACAGCCTGTTTTAACCCTTGTTAGTTGGTCCATGTTGAACTCGTTTATGCTTAGTGCAGGACATAATTAAATCTTTCAGAATATGTTTTAGTGTCTCGAAGTCGGAATTAGTTTATTTGAAAAAAGAATTTTGTGGTAAATTGGCTTGCAATTCCTCTTAAACTTACGGAAAACTAGATTAATTGTACCAGATAGACTGCAAGTTGTTTACTTTCGTCCATCCGTGCTTGGCGATTAACCAAAGATCGCGTGTTAAATGTCTACGTCTTCACTATTCGCTACATGAACATGCATGAACATTTATCCTATAAGTGTGACTGCAAGATTATGACTATAGTGCCTACGGGCTATTGAACAGCGTCCTAACTCTAGGCCTTATGCAGAGTACACCTGCTAGTTCTACTGCTGGCTTGCCCATCAACAGATTCAGGATAGATATCTGGTGAAATCTAAATTATATTTCCTCATTGAGCTTCTGGCAGTTAACACATGTGAAAATGTCCGCTCAATTGTAGAACACTTTCTCGTAACTGGAGTAATCGATTATCCCTTTCAGCTCCATCACAAAAAAACAAGCAAGGAACTCCTCAGAAAAGTTTTCCGTCTTACGATACGCAGCCATACATACTCGTATATTCACCGCTTTCCCGCGGAATAGTTGTTAGATACAATATTACATCGCAGCCAACTCATGCTTTGCATTCATTTTTAGAATGCTTATTACGAAGGAATAGATTTCAAACCAGTTGTCCTTAAACCTCATCATATTGCATATTAGAGGCTGGGACATTCACTCTTCTTTCCAAACTGCCTAAAGTTAAACATTGTATGCTAAATATCTTCCTCTTAATTCAGGTATTCTGAGGAGAAAACCTCGGTCTGTCCAATTCTGACGAATTATTTCCAAAAGCCGTATTGTGATAGGAAATGCGTAATGTGCTAGTTGTAGACCACGTGTGCTCTCTTTGTTCAGACCTCGGTGATGGAAATTAAAGAATCTTCCTTGCTAAATTGCTACAGATATTGACTCTTCTCCTGCTTTAATTCTCGTGTCGGTTTGTAGTTCGTCTAAGGTAAGTTCTTTTCTTCTTGTTAGTGAGAGTATCGATATGGGCCATTCCGGTTTCAACGCATTTTCTAACTTGCATGCGAAATTTCACGGGAACTCTTTATTGTTCTGATTATGAAGAGTGTATAAGCAAACGAAAGCTCCCATCCTGTTTCTTTCATTGTAAGAATTTTCTAACTGGATAAGTGTATAATCGGTTTGGGTTGACCTTTCTGCTTCCGGGTAAGTACTACCTGTATACGGTATGTCAGCCTTTTCATTAGAGAACTCGCTGTGATTCTTTGAATCGTCCGATCTCTTTTGAAAATGCCTTAGTCGAAGGATAAGTCTTCCCACTCATAGGTGTAATGTCTGCAGTAAGCTCGTAGCCTGCTTTACAAGATGTACATATATTCTTTAGCATTGTTTGCCAGACTTATTGTCCAGGGATCAATGCTTCGATGATTGCTTGTCCCCTTGTATCCGTAGTGCTAATCTCCCATTTAATGTTGCAATCATTAGCAATAACCACTAAGTGAAGTACTTTTGGGCAGTCCATGGGTGGCTGACTGCTGGGTGCATAACAGTTTAAGAATTTGGTTACGATGTATTTCTGAGCGTAGTTTCCACGATTCATATTGTCGGCATTACTTATCATCACGAGCGCACTGAAATATGTTCATCACAGGGACTCCCCACAACGGAGTGAGGAGCAAAAAACTTTGTTAAAGGCTTTAAACACTTGATGACAGATAGATCATTATAAAGTTCTGCCTTATAATTTAATATAACGGATCACTATCAATATTTACGGATATGTCTTAAGCTCAGAAAGATGTCGGCGCACCATTTCCTCAGAAGACCTGAACACCCAGCTCTACTTCAATGTCTCAAATCATTGCACCGTTTACAAACCGAAACTAGTGAGTACTTCTCGGGCACGTGTCGTACACCTATTCCATGGTCTAAAGGATCTTAGCGATGTACTCTTATGTACATCTATATATACATACATAACATTTTTTTTTTTTTTTGTAATATTGCCAGTGCTCGCGGAATGGACCTAATTTGGTCTCAGTGTCCATTACCAATGGCAGCTTCAAATTTAACGAACATCAAATGCTTTGGGTTTGTCTTCTGGTCTTTGACAATAAAGTTTAAAGAGTCCTTAGTTCAGTACAATTATCACGGACTAGCCATTGTTCTTGTATAAGGATGACGTCCACTTTGCTTTTGCTGAGACGAATCGGAAGGTATACCGAGTAGCTTGGCTCCAGTGTGGTTATAACTCTGGATTGTTGTATTTGGCTTTTGGTTCATAAAAATCCGCTGATTAAGATGCGCTTTACTGAATACAATTGTACTTTGTGTCTTATGGAGACACATGAGAAGCTTTTTGGCTTCTCTAAGGCGGCTCTAAAACTTTAAGAAAGTCAGTTCGGAAACGAAGCGTGAAGTTTGCTCCTGGGAGAATTGTATGCAGCTATCAATGGCATATCCAATTTCTATCTTGAAAAAATGCTTCTCTTGTTTCTCTTTCTGTTTCTCAAACTACTGCCGATGGCAGTGGAGTGGATTTCGTTTAATGTGGTGCGCAGCCCGAATCCCCAGCTCTTCTTTTTTATGAAATTTGAAATAGGGGTATCCCGAGAAGTTATGAAAAAGACAGTTAATTTGTATAAAGCTTCGCATTATATAATTAAATCAGACGTATTCCAGGAGGATTTCAGCACATCGGAGCAAGGGAACTGCACAATATTACAGTATCCCAGTAAAATATATTGGTCCATCCCAACACTTATTTACAATCACATTCTAACTGTTAGCTCTTTTAATAAGGTTAATCTGCTTGTTGCGTAGTTCGCAGCCAGCCCAACGCCTTCTTATTGTGTCGTGACTCCATCTACACTTAAGCGGGTTGAACATTCTAAAGGACGAATCTTTTTTCTCCAATCGTGTAGTTTAAGGTGGGGAAAAAGTAATGTCATAATGTGAGTGTGCCTTAAATTTTTGCAAATGGCGTCAAGTGTCATTGTGCTTCGACATAGGGAGATAGGCAAATAGAGAATGAGTTGACAATAAGCAATAAACCGGTACACACCTGAAAAACGCGGAATTATTGTTTCTGCTTATTTGACGAATTTCTGGTATGTTTAACGTAGTATTGAATTTTGTTTTCGTTTTTCACATCGTCGTGCACCATATGCACGAGCAACTAAACGTTTGTTTGAGCGTCTCATGCAAACTGGTTCTACTAGAGAGGTCGCAAAATTTTTGCTCGTTCGATCGAGAATATCACTGCTGTGATCGAGGACGTCCCAAAGAGTTCACAAACATCGACAAGACAACGGTGCACACAATTTGGCATCAGCTGACATTCATTGCGTGGAATTTCGCTGAAAGACCTGAAGATTTTCCCTTGTAACGGCTAACCTATCACTAATTGCTGCCTGCTGACCTTCAAATGAGGTGAAGTTACTTCCACGCTTTGTTTAAGCTTTGTTAAACCACTTAAATGGTTATGTCAATAAGCAAAATTTGCATTTTCGGAGCACGGATAATCGACATAAAATGCTCGAATAGCTAATTCATCACCTTAAGGTGACTTTATTGCAACATTTGCAATAAAAAAGTGGCTGACCCTTATTCTTTTGATGACGACGACGGCACCACCCTAACCGGAAATGGTGACAGACAGATGTGAAACCGTTTTTTTTTTTTTTTTTTTTTTGCAGCATTGTCGGTTCCAGCAGGGCGGAGCAATTACTCACACAGGTCGGGCAACGATGGAGATTTTGAATCACCAATTCCCAGGTCATGTGATCTTTTGGCGATCAAATAAACTTTTTGTGAAAACAGAGCCCAATTTTTTTCACTTCTAACTAAATGGCAGCCA
Organism: Volucella inanis; assembly: GCA_907269105.1. Taxonomy (NCBI): domain Eukaryota; kingdom Metazoa; phylum Arthropoda; class Insecta; order Diptera; family Syrphidae; genus Volucella; species Volucella inanis. Next base: position 99,620,097 of record OU026156.1, on the reverse strand, counting down.
ATCCACATTATGACATTACTTTTGCCAGACTTTCTAGTTAGAATAATCAAAGATTTCAATAAACAAAAATCGGTTGGTGTAGATGGCCTGATCCCTCTTCTTATGAAGACAGTTTCTTCCACGTTATCAAAACCATTGCATAAGCCTTTTTAAGAATCTTTCTCTTTGGAAAAATTAGAAATCCAAATACCCAAATAAAACAATAGACTTGTCCAAGGGCCCGGTCTGTGTTCGATACACTTTACTGCCACTTCTAATGCAGTATATTCCTTTACTGACGTCAGTAGACTTCGTTTTTACAATTCGTTTAAGGGCGTTTGGACTGTTAAATTAAAACGTCAGCTTATGTTAAGTTTATAAAATGTTGCTATTAACAGCACAACTAATTGGATAACCACCCACTGAGGGGAATTTAATACCATAAGTACTTTACTCCGTTTAATATATGGTACTCGCGAAATTGTAATACAATGGCAAAATCTGGTTAGCTGCTAATAAGACCTCTCTGCACCTGCAAGATAGGATTGAAAGCCATACGACAAAATTCAGAGTTATCATTGCCTACGCAATTGAAACCCTTTAACACCGAAGCAAGGTTTTGTGTCTTACTTTCTTCTGACGCTATTTTCATCACGAACCAATCTGCTAGTAACGTTTCGCTTCTTTAAACCTTCAACTGTAACACCTGTTTCGTTATGAATGCTCATCACTTTTCCTGAAATATCGTGATTGTTTCCGTGCCGTGCAATCCGTTTATGGAATGCCCTACCGAGCTCCTCATTTCCTAGTCATTATAAACTACTAACATTCAAAACCAAAGTAAATCGGTACATCTCTCGATCTTAATTAATTTTGTCTGCGGACTCAGCTAACACATAGCCAGCGAAATATTTTGCCAACTGTCTCCTGTACCGCACATAAAGTTGGTGGAGATTCCTTTCCTATTGTGCCACTTAAGTTGAGTTCGTCCTCTACTGAGTTGTCCCTCTGGATTCCGCTCAAGGTGACCTAGCCATCTAAACTGAATTAACCGAACTTTTCTGACGAGGTCAGCTTCCCTGTAGATGTCGTAGTGTTCGCTGTTGAAACATCTCCTCCATTGATGCAAACGGGACTGAAAGTAACCTGAAGAATTTTTCTACGCTTTCGTCATTGTCCACGCTTCTGCGCCGTGTCGAGGGAGGGAGGGCCTTATTATTTTGCTACTTATCTTTTAATTTCAAAAAAGCACCGACTAGCAAGACTGATTCTTCGCGTGACTTCCGAGCTGGTTTCGTTATCGAAGTTGATAGATGAGCCGAAGTAGATAAAGTCCCTTGCTATCTATAAGTCTTACACGTGACGTTTTGTCCTATGGCATCAATGTTATGACAGCATACATATATGATACTTTGTTTTTCCTTCTTTAACCGCTAAACCTATATTTGCCGCCTTTGCTTCAATAGTTGGAAATGTTCCATTGGCAGCTCGCTGTATTTTTCTCAATGTCAATGTCGTCTGCATATGGGAGTAACTGAACAAACTTTTGAGAGATAGTGTTTTGTATAATTCTTTCAAGAAAGATGTTGAAAAATCACATGACAGCCAATTGCCTTGTTCAAGTCATTTTCTGATATTGAAGGCTTCGGTCTTCGCGGAGCAGCGTACATCATTATCCTGTACTGTCGAATGATCTTGGCAGCAATTCCAAAGCTTGTCATGATTCTGTATAGACTCTATAGACTGTCATATGCGGCTTTGAAATCAGTGAGTAGGGAAACCATGGCTTCATCATCAATTAGGAACTCTTGAGTTTTTTTGAAGATCTGACGTAAGGGAAAAATTTGATCCATGATGGACTTTTCTAAAATCACACTGATAGGGTTAGACTGTTGACAAAAGGTTGGAGGCGATGTTTGGGAGATTTAATCCCATGTAGTTGGCGCAGATTAGGGTAGCAGAGGTTCCATTCGTCGGGCAGGCTTTCGTGGACCGTGATTTTGGAGTGAAGTATCCAATCATCATCTGCTGCTTTCAACAGCTCGGCAGTCAAGCCATCTTCTTTGTTGGACTTAAGCTTGGAAATGGCTGTTCTGACTTCATCCTGTTTGGATGGACGGAAATATTGTCTGCCTTTGTCCAGGCTGAAGTGTTTATTTTGCCTGACGTTGGAATGTTGTTCGTCATCACCATTCAACAGTCTGCAGAAATAATCTTTCCAGATCCTCGGCACCGATTGTGGTTCTACTATGCGGTTTCCTTCTTCATACTTGCAGATTTCTGTCCGGCTTTACAATTTTGTCACGTTCGTTTTATTTGTTTGTAAAACTTCCGAGCTTCGTTCTTCCGGTAGCACCTCTCTTCGATGCTGCGCTTTTCATGTTCTTTCTTTTTTCTTCTGAGGAGCCTATGTTTGTTTCTGCTTTCCTGCTCGTAGCGTTCTCCAGCCCCTTTCGTTCTTTTCTGCAGATTCTCTCTGTACATCCGTTGTTTTTTTTTTTTTTTTTTTCAGGCTTACGTATCTGCATTCGTCATTGAACTTGGGGTTCTTTTGTTACGTTGGATTAAAAACACTAGAGAAGTGATTTGCGTCGATTGTATGTAATTTGATCAACTTGGATGACGGTTGGTTGATGAAGATTCAGCCATGTCCCTTTATGGATATCAAGGTGTGGAAACCGTGTGCCGGTTATCGTTACATTGCGTCCCGCCGCAAAACCAATAAGCCTGTGTCCGCTTTCGGAATAGATGGCATGGAAACTGTACATCCCTACTATATTACCAAAGATGCCCTCCTTCTAGCTTGACATTAAAATCGCCAAGGACAATTTCACGTCATAATTAGGACGTTGCGGTAGGTTTTGTCGAGGAGCTCGTGAAGTAGTTTCTTGTAAGGTGGTCCTTTTCCTCTGTCGTGGCTTATGCGCTTATAAGGCTACGTTGGTGAATTTACCTCTTATGCGAATTGCCATCAAGCGTTTGCTTACATGCCTAAAGCTCAAAACTTCTCTTCTAAGTCTTCTTATGGGGAATCTGCATCCGAATAAACTCTGCGACTGCTGTCCTTGTCGTTCTCTTTGTCTATATTATCCTGCATATTAGATATCACAGTTTTTCATCCTCTTTTAGTCCGGTCCATCCCGTTGCACTTCTTGAATGGAGGTAATGTATGGTTTGTAGCAGGCGAGAATTTCCTCTGGTTGTTCTATTACACGCTGTGTTTTAAAGGTTCGAGCATTCCACGTGCAGGTCTGAAGATCGTTAACAGTTAACAGTGATTCGTCACATTTTTAAATCTCTCCGTTTAGGATTGTGGGCCCTGTTTCGCCCACCAAGGTTATGATACTCGTCGAGCATGCCCTGCAAGAATCGGTTACATACGTTGCTGTGTAAAATAGGCAATGATGTTGGCCTTACAGTGCTTTACATATTATCGATTAAAAGTCGATGTCACAGAAACACTGAGCCATTTATTCCATACGAAATGCGAGTGTATCTAGGGTTTGCTAGAAAATCAATATTTGATGAATTGATGAAAATACTTTTTGCCTTATTGAATCTATATTAGACCTTATGTCGTTGCTACCACGCGTTCAAATCCAGCTTTTAACGTCGCAACTTATTCCTTTAAGCTGGCAGGTTTAAAATTAACTTCTACAAGAAAATATAAGGAGGCCAAAACGCTTCAAAATATATCATTCTCAGTCAATGAATATGTACATTAGACTCATTTGCGAAAAAGTTGGACCCAATCATTTCACTATCCTGGTAAAGTAGATGTCAGCCCTAAAAATAAACAAAAATATCGGTGAATTGTCTTATATGGAACATATGTTGTATAGTAGAGTTCAATTAAAATATATTTCACGATGTCCTTCATCAACAAGGAGTAGTGAAACTCAAATAAAACAAATATACAACACTCAGAATCTAAGCCTCTATTCTGAAAATTTAGAACCAGTAAATGTCTGTCCACATTGCATATTTTTTTTAGAAAAAAAAAAAAAAAAAAATTCTTGGAAATGACTGACGAGTACGACAATAAAAGTCCGCCTAAATTTCAAATGTCATCAAAATATTTTCACATGGAAATATATTGTAAATTCAAAACGTGATGACTGCAAAAGTGTTGTCATCGCTAAGAACATTATTCTAAGAGATGATGCCAACTTCTGAGTCATCCTATTGATGACTGCAAAAATTTATGGTAATCCAAAGTATCATACATTTTTGTGCACTTAAATCATCTACCAAAGATATCTAATTGACTGACTGATGATTGTTTATTCTGTGTTTTAGTCTCGGGGCATTTATCATAACCAAGGTATGGTTTTCGGAGATGTCTTCTTGGCCATGGTCATGATGATGAATTGAAAAGAATGGAAAAATTATTCAAAAAAAAAAAAAAAAAAAAAAAAAAAAAAAAAAAACCATATCTAACAAATAGTTAATTTTGTATCTGTAGATACCGTATACCTTTATATATCACTGAGTGACCGTAGTTACACAAACGACAGTATGAACCCTGTGTATACAGAGCAATCAAGAATGATTGAAGCTAGTTGACTTTCATAGTTTAATTCGACTTGACGGTATAAAAGAAGGAAGACACAACTGATGAATCAATTGCAAAAGAAAGCGCAAACACACGAATATGAACTATCAAATGAAGAGTGATTTAAGCGGCATCGTTGTTGATGTTAATCCTCACTTGGGCTGCTTTAAGAGGGACGTTTATTTCGTGACACGGAAAAGTTGATTTGAAATTCATTGTAGCATGTTACCTTCAATGGTTTTCATAACGCTTGGTATTGAGTACAAAATGCGTGCTTAATTCATTCTAGACTTGCATTTAAATTTGTTCATAATCTGTTGGATATAATTAATTTCATTGAGCAGAATTTGCGATATGTGCTCCCTCAATGTCAGCACATTAGTTTGAGTGAAATTCCTTTTTAATTTCGTTTCATCATCTCTAGACCCAAGAATACTCGGGTGTTGCTGATACACACAGCAGAAGTCACTTTAATTTGGGGTACCTTCTTGAGTTAAAGCGCCTACACACAGAAGAATTTCCGATTTCACCTTGCAACCAGCAGGAAAATTGCCTCGTGTGGAGGGCTATTGGGCTTCCATTGGGCCTCCTCCATAACGTCTTCGTCTTCGAAATTGTGTCGTGTGTAGTCGAATTGCTACCATTTGATCCCTAACATTCATTTGGCATTCATTGAGTGAAGATCGGTTGCACGCGGATAACAACAGGACAACATCTTAGAAGTTGTATGTATAGGGTTTTCTAATAACGACTTGACAACTTTTTTTTTTTTTTTTAAAAAAAAAAGGCAAACCATTTGAGATATTTCAAAAACTTTATTATTGGCTTGAAGTACAATCAAAACATATATGAATGGAACTCGACTTCGTTCAAATGGCCACCGCGGGCATGTTTGCAGCGGTCGATTCGTAGGACCCAATTTTCAACGACTCGACCACACATTTCGGCCGAAACGGCGGCTATTTCGCGTTCAATGTTGGCTCTGAGCTCTTCCAACGTCGTCGGCGTGTTGGCATAAACCAATGACTTAACGTAGCCCCACAGAAAATAGTCAAGCGGCGTTAAATCGCACGAACGAGGCGGCCAATCGACTGGCCCATGTATTGAGATAACACGCTCACCATACTTACTCTTCAATAAATCGATCGTAGCGTGTGCTGTGTGGCACCATCCTGTTGAAACCACATGTCGTCCAAGTCCATATCTTCCAATTCGGGCCAAAAACAATCGGTGATCATGGCGCGATAACGCTGACCATTCACAGTAACGTGACGATCGTTATCGTCGAAGAAAAAATATGGCTCAATAACTCCGTCGGCATGCAAACCGCACCAAACAGTAATTTTTTGTGGATGAAGTGGTGATTCATGAAGCACATGTGGGTTTTCAGCTAATAACGCATATTTTGCTTATTGACGAACCCATTGAGACAAAAATGAGCTTCGTCACTGAAGATGATTTTGCGACTCCGAATATCTGCAGAAAATATTTATAATTTGCAGATGTTGCTAGTAAGTGTACTTTACCATGATGAAAATGTTGAGTTTACTTAATTGACAGTGACAGTTTGATGATTAGTGAGAGTGCGTTCACAAATTAAATTCAAAATTGTCAAGTCCCTATTGGAAAACCCTATTTAATTTTCTAAGTGTGTAGGCGCTTTTAGACTGTTTATTGGTTAAGACTTCACCTTAATTGTGCGCGTCACTTAGGAAAAAACTTTTCATTACAAAATTGCACTAGGTAATACAATGGTAGACTCTGTGGGCAGCAGTGCCATTAATACTTCTAGTTCAGCATGTCGAAAAGCAACCAACTATGGAAAATGCCGCCCGCTTTCATTTCACGATTGCTCATGTCAAGCTGTGTCTGGATGTAGAAATCACATGCCAAGTTAGAGCTTGCCGAACTCAGCAAAGTTCGGTAGTTAGAAGAATTTAAACATTGCCAAACGATGTAGGTCACAACTTGGTTGGGAAACCTACAAGGCTCTACAAACGAGCAGCGTGGAAGGCCTAACGTAGGTTTTGGCATAGTTCAGTTCAACCTTAAAAGGCGGCTCTAAGATATACGAAGGTGTTGGAACAGGTGTATTTTCTGAGGACCTTTGCATACATAAATTTCTCCGTCTATCCAAATACTGTATTGTATTCCAAACCGAAGTATTAGCTATTTATCAGGCAAGTGCTTGACTTAGCCTACACGGAACAGCACAAAATCACACTCTGTTGTATCCTAGGACATTCGGATGTCTCAGGACGCCCTTCCTTTGCAACTGTCCGCGCTGTTACTACTTCTGAGATCTGAATGAGCTCTGCTTTATGAAGATCACCGATCTTGACCAATATATTGAAAATCTCTTTGATTCCAGGATTAGCTGGGGCGTTCTCCCTTCCCAGGCTCATTGTGGTATCACAATGGACTTATAATTGATCCAAGTTCATGTCAACGAGGAACCCAACCTAACCTAGTGCAAAAAAACCTCCATTGAGAAATGTTGTATATAACTTCAATATCAAAACTTGTTTCTATACTCGTAAATTCGGCAGTTTTAGGCCTTCATGACCATGATCACACTTATCTGACCAATCTTTAAAATGTGCGTAGTGCTCAACTAAATTAACACGAACTGTTTTAAATAGCTTTGCTGTTTAAATAGCATATGTAGTTCGCTCTGACTTTCGACGGTATGAAAGTGGCCTCATTTTCATCTAAATCCATCCTTTCCGCTTTTTTTTTTTATTACTTGCCAATTTTACCAGACAGCTCGATGTTTTTTACCAGTGCCATCTTCATGTGCAAGTGATAGCACATACTTTTAAAAAATTGTGACTTTCGGGATATGCACAATTTTCTCAAGTATGAAGCCCCTATTTGACACAAAGAACTCTGTGAGACCTTCACGATGCAGCGGCCTTCCCTCATCGTCATTTGGCGTAATCTAACGAGTGTGTCGAAGATACCAAAACTAGACATGACGCTGTCATCACGACACGTTTACACGTAGATGCTGTCAGAAACCGACGTAATGAGTGTCGATCGTCTGATCTGTCATAATGTGAATATCATATTTGACCAATTCTGGACTTAAACGGGCTAAAACCAGTTTCCTTTTTTTTTTTTTTTTTTTTTTTTTTTGTGAGTCAGACAAAGAATCCTATTGTGTCACCGGGCATACAATCCTGCCACCTAATCATGGAAATGAGTTGGTATATACCTTCAAACACGTCATCTCCTGCTGCCTTGAATAGCAGCAGCTGGACTTATACTTAAGTTTTAGTCAGTTGGACTGAAATCTTGGCTTTCATTCCTCAAGATAAATGGTTCGGTCCGCGTACCAGCGGAGATTGAATCGTCCCGTTTTTTTCTGGTTTACAGTCTATAGAAGAGGTATTTTTCAGTATCAATTGTGATTTCCTTCTATTCGGATCTTGTTGGTTGATGTTCAGAATCACAATGTTTTAGACTACGTCTAATAATGAGCTTAAGGGTGTACTGATTCATTCATTGCGAGACGGGTTTGACGGTTAAAAGTTTGAAGGGCTGAATGCTACTGGCAAATTCAGTGGAGCACTGGTGGTGATAATAGCGTTTAGAACTAGGTGAGCCAAGAGACGTTATATCGGTGCTCAAGTGTGTCTATTGACTGTGTAATATTTGTGTCAGCTATGAGTTTTAAATATTATCTAGCAAGCGTAAAGAGCTCTTGGGGGCACCTGATCAGACGTGGATATTGAATTCCAATTTTGGGGGGATAAACGCCTTATGTATTGAGGCCAGATCAGAGAGATCTGGCTCTTTTTTGAGGAAACCTAGACATTTCGCAGCATTTTTGGTGACATCGAATATACCATATGGTCATTTAAATTTAAGGAAAGTTTTTCGGTTTCGTCGATGCAAGTGCCATTTATGGACAATGACTGGGTATTTAAATTTCGCTGTAACGACAGCAGACAGCATTGTGTTTAGGAAGAATTAAATTACACTGTGTTGATAGTTCCCCAATTGGTTATGCTGTTAATATCTGAGTTTAATGAGCTTAATCTACGCAGTCATTCCCGTTCTGCAGCCGAAAAGCAAGGAATGTATATGAAAAGAGAGTGATGTCGTCATCAAAGGAATAATTTGGGTTAGAAGTAGCAGACAAGAGATCACTGATGAAAATTGAAGAGTGTCGGAGAAAGATGGTGGCACACCACCATCCAAGACAACTCGAATTTAACATTCCGAAAGGTAATTTGTAATCCTTCGATAAAAGAGCTTGATGCCAAACTTTGTAAGTGACGTGCCGTCACTCTTTTCTCCGTCCGTTTCTAAAAAAGGGCACCACTTGAATTAAATCCATACCATTCAGTTAGTACCAACCTTCAAAAGATACGTATAAATTTGACAGCTGTCTGACGATTAGTTCTCGAGATATAGTGTTGTGAGTGAAGCAACTTTTGTTATTGTGAAAAAAATGGATTCAAAGCAATTTCGTGTTTTGATTTATCATTGCTTTTTGATGGGAAAAATGCAGCCGATGCAAAGAAATGGCTTGATAAGTGTTACCCGGACTCCGCACCAGCCGAACGAACCATCGCAAGTGGATTGAAAAATTTAAAAGTGGTCATACAAGCACGTGGACGTCCAAAAGAGGCTGTTTCAGATGAAAACATCAAAGTCCACAAAATGATTACGAATGACCGTAAAGTGAAGTTGATCGAGATAGCTGAGTCTCTGAAGATATCAAAAGAGCGTGTTGGATATATCATACACGAATATTTGGACATGCGAAAGCTCTGTTCAAAGTAGATGCCGCGTTTGCTCACAGTCGACCAAAAACAATAACGTGTTGATGATTCAGCTGTTCAACCGCAATAAAGCCGAATTTTTGCGTCGGTATGTGACAATGGATGAAACTTGGCTCCATCACTTCACACCAGAATCCAGTCGGCAGTCAGCTGAGTGGCGAGCAGGCGACGAACCTCGGCCAAAACAACCAAAAACTCAACAGTCGGCTGGCAAGAATAGAATAATTTTCATCGACTATATCCAAAAGGGGCAGACTATCAACATCGACTATAACATTGCGTTTGAAGGACCAAACCGCAGAAAAACGGAAAAAAGAAAGTGCTGTTTCATCAAGACAATGCACCGTGTCACAAGTCGATGAAAACAATGGCAAAATCGAATGAATTCGTATTCTCCAGATTTGGCCCCCAGCGACTATTTCCTGTTCGCAGATGTGTCAGATGCCATATCGTAATCGCCGAAACAGAGGCCTATTTTGAGGCTAAGCCCAAATCGTACTACAAACTGGTATTGAAATATTGAAAAATCGTTTCAATCAGTGTATCGCTCTCGAAGGTAACTATATTCATAAATAAAGTTGAATCTTGCAAAAATTTTGTGTTTTACCATAAAACGGCATTGACTTTTCAGCCCATGTGTTATGATGGTTCATCAGCATTTTTATGGCCTTGTAAAGAAGGAACATAAGTGCAATGGGTCTGTAGAAGAAGAAAGAAGAAGATTCGGCTTTTTTAGAGACGGGCTGGACAAATGCTGTTTTCTATCTTTTCGGAGAGAGTCCTAAAGAGTAGGATGGATAGAAAAGCTTACGCAGTAGTCTTGTCAGAGTGGAAGAACACCATATTCAGAAGAAAGAGAGATACCCTCGTACCTTCTGGATTAGCGGATTTATGTATGCTTAAATATTTAAATACTCTTGCTATTCTTATTAAATCGAGCAACAATATTTCTCCACTGTCATGGCATCTGACATATCCGTAGCCATATTTTGGCTACAATTAGATAGTGTTCCCAGTCTACATTGGCCGTGCGGAAAATTTGGGATATCTATAACACAGAAAGAGTGCATTGCTTTGAAAGTAACATGATCGATTTAATTGACTGTTTTACAGAGGACCTGTCCATTTGCAGGTATTAAGGTTTTGATACCGTGTGCTAGATGTAGTGATATTTGTAAATCGCATATACTCGTATCATACAGATTATGGCAACTCCCAACCTGGAGGGCCAGACCATTTCTGGGCAAATTAGGAAAGATTTCCCAATCCAGCAGCCCGCTTCAGGGATACACTTGCGGTCATAAAAACCGCACCATATCAAATTGATTGAAAAATTGTTAATAACTACGATAATAATTTTTTTTATAATGAAATGAAATTTTTGTTGAGTACTCCGCAGTAGTTTATAAGTATTTTTATCTAATTTCCATCTGTTTATTGAATGTCTGATATTCAATTAGATATTAACAAAGAAAGAAAAACCAGTTAGTTTTCTTATTTTTTTAAAATATTTTAATGCAGTCATTGGTTAACAAAATTAAACGATACATTTTTTATGTATGTGTATAAAAGATATGCCACTTTTACCAAAAAATTATCAATACCGAGTTGCTCCTCCTTTGGCGGTTATAACCGCTTTTATTTTAGAAGGCATCGAGTTTTTTAGAAGTTCAGAAACATCCCTTGAAATTTCTGTATTCCATACATGTTCCAGAACTTCATTTAGATTTTTTTTACTCTCTGGTTTATGTTCAGCCACCTTACGTTTCATTACATGCCACAAGTGTTCGATTAAGTTTAAATCGGTCGAATTAGCTCGCCAGTCTAGTCTGGTAATTAAAGGTCAAAATTCATCAAACGTTGTCTTGAACTGAAAATTATTGAAGGACTCTAGTTACTTGTCTGTTTATTATTTATAAAGTAGACATCTAGAAGTTGATTTATAACACTTTACTTACGGATTTGGCGCGGTGGCAAGATGCAGAATCATCTTGAAAAATGCACTTGTCAGTATACGAATGATGCTGTTCAATTGCTGGTACCAAAAACTCCCTTACTACATCTCCATACTTTTGAGCGTTCATAGTTCCATTAAAAAAGTTCAAAGGTCCCAAAACGTAAAAAGAAAAATATCCCCTGAATCTGGCTTTGAGGAAACTTCACTATTTTGACTATGCACTCGTCCTTGAACCTTTCATCTGCTGACCGTCGTACGTATGGCAAATTGTCGGCACACAACAAATTAAATTTACCATATCACACATCGCCAATCACCCTGCGTCCAATCTTCGTACTTTTTTGCCCACGTCAAGCGAACTTTTTTCATTTTTTTGGTTAGGAGAGGTCTTTTCGCTGGTCGTCTTCCATATAAATCTATCTTCCGTAGCCGTCGGCTTATGGTTTCGGTGCTTAGATCAACTTGATGAAATTCACTCAGCTCTGCTAATTCGTTGTAATACATTGTCCGTCTTCTGGGTTGTTTTACGTTTTCGTCCCGAGCCTTTTTTCCATTCCAGTGGATCCAAATTTTCTTTTTTCTTCATCAGTTGTACGATAGTTGAATGACAGCATCCTATTTTAACCGCAATCTCACGATAGCCAAGCCCTTCTTCGACTAAAGTCAATATTTGAGCTTTTTCGTCCCGAGTCACCGTCACAACTCAATTCAAACTGGTTGTTTCTTGCACTGAGTACGAGGCCGAACTCCGGCATGGGGAATACCCTTCATTAGTATGGGAAAAACACTTACGATCTGATGTAATTAGGCATTTTTTGGAAACTCATTAGGTGGTGCGGTTTTTATGACCGCAAGTGTATGTACATGTTAAGGTTTTACTTGCCACCATCTCTATCTCAGCATTCTGACATATTCTGAAAATTCCGTATTGACGTTGGTTCCAAATATACTGCAATCGTTTATACCACGAATCTGTCATACTATTTATTGACGCCAACGTTGATTCTGTCATCCGCCTTTCGTCCCTCTTTTGAGGTGAAGTCATGAAGGACGCCCTTCTCTTCCTGTTTTCTCCTGGTCAATACTCATGAAACTAATAGCCTCTCTTGATGCCTCTTTTTTTCAAGAATTTTAAAGTTGAAAAGATTAGCGGAGTGCGCTCCATTGAATAGATTATGTAGGTGGCTGACATATATTGACGTCGTTGTTGTTTGTTTGGAGCCTCGTTAATGGACATTTATTTCTGCAATTCAATAAATGTACATTTAGGCAAATTATTGTGTAGCAAGCTCTTGAAATATTCTCACAAATGTACGAGTACTTTTAGGCCATACATCGAAATTGTTTTGTCACATCTAAGTCGTTACCTACCTAAAATTACCTTTTGATACCTTGTCATCTCGTTCTCTAATTTTTTGTTTTTATTTCTTCTTTTTTCAGTAAATTCACCGCCACGTATTATTAAGCAACCTCCTACAGATGAGTTACTTTTCAAAGTTGCCCAACAATCAAAGGAAAGCGACAAACCATTCATCATTGAATGTGAAGCTGAAGGACAACCTGATCCAACGTAAGTGCCCTTATTTAACTAATTTCTACCAAGAATATCCATCTTAACAATAGGAGGAAGCATTTTATTACAAATTTTAAAGCCTCCATTGTGACACTTTAATTAGAACATACAAATTTCTCGCTTCTTAATTGATGTCGCCAAGTTACAGAGTCCCACTGTTTTATGTTGTGCTAAACTAGATGCTAATGCTGACATGATTGTAATTCTAGTGCCACCTTGAGACCACCCAATACTGTGCCTCCAACAACCAACTGTTGTTGGCTATGCGCTTTTAAGAATCCGTATGTCACAGTCACAGTGCCGAAACGCCAAGTGACACAATTCGAAACCTGTGGACAGGCCTATTGGGAGCACTCTCATGCTCTAAAATTACCATTTGCTATTTTCGAACTGTGTCGATATTGCGTGGTGGATGTTGATGGTGCGTTTCGATTTAAAATACGTATCACCGTTTCTATTCCCAGAGGCCGAGTGCTTAAGCATTGATGTGCTCGAACAGATAAAATTCCTGAACTGATGGACGTTACAACGAGTAAGGGGTTCTCAGTTGGACCTGCTTTCGTTTTATTTCTGAAAGAGAATTTTTTGACAAAATTTTGAATCAACATTTTTGTGTAGCGTTTTCGGTACGAGTGTAATAGCAGCATGTGGTTTTTGCTGGCGTATTGGGGTATTTAGGTTTTGGTTATATACAATTAATTTTTTTATTTAAAGTCGGAAAGCTATTTCGCAGGCAACATTCTAACAGATACACAGATACGTGAAAGTATTTTATATGGCGCTGGGAGTTGATTGATTTACGATAGAAGGAATCATACAGTTGCTTGTGTTCAACTGGATGTGGTTTATGGTGGGCTATAAAATTATTTAAAGACTGCAGACTTGTTAAATGCTTGGAATTGTAAGTTCTCGAGTTAGACAGTAATGTTTGTAGAGTTCGCTCCCAAAAATATATAAAATCGATATCTGTGAAGGTCAGTTTCACTTCTAACGCATTAGCTGCCTACGTTCACAGAAATAGAAATGCTTATGATCTGATTGATTATTTAAATCGCAATGAGTTGCCCTTGAGTCTGATTCATATGATAAAAGCCGTTCGAATGCTTTGTAAAAGTGAAGATTGTGTTATAGATTGGAACGCTTATTTTTGTTTCCTATTGTAATCTTAACATTCAAAACCAAGGTGCATCGATACTTTATATATTTTTCGTGTTGGAAACAAAGATTTCCCTTCACCCGACCAAAATAAAGTAACGATTCCAATATTAAGACTTAAGTGAAGACAGACAAGACTAAATTTAGCCTTCTGACTGCGCTCAGTGAAGTCTTGCATTCTCGAACTAGCTTGGAAGTCGTAAGAGAGTTAAGCAAGACTCTAAGCGCAGCTTGGCTGTCGCTGTCGCCTCCTCCACTGATTTTTTACAATATCTATTTCGTTGCCATCAACCAGTCGCAAGTTTTTCCTAACTATCAGTCAAATCTAACGTTGTCGTCCTCCAGAAGACAAAAGCAACGAATCTTAGATAGTTTTTGGATGCATCCATGAAGACGCGACTATATTTCTTTCCTGGGTCAGATTCTGGACGAAACCAGTCTTGAGCACAGGGAAAGTCGATTTAGTATTTTTGTTCAGCAAGAGTTCTGGTGTCATTGCATCTGTCTCGGCATGTCTTCCTAAACGAAAGATGGCTTTCAGGGTGCCGCCCATAATTTGAATATTAAGGAGAGAGAGATTCAACAATGCATCTGAAGCATTTTCTGAGCAGTGGAGATAGAACGCTGTCTCGTCGTTTTGCGGGGAACCACTGCTTATTTCCGCCATCATTTATTGGCCGCAGTCAGCATCCACGATCAGTATCCTATTCACCAGCCCTGCTTTGATCCACAAAAATATTGATTTGTCTACTCCGTGTGGCTATCTATCTGATTTAAACGTGTTACACTGCAGACATAAATTGCATTCCCAAAGGCGTTTTGCGCACATGGATCTCGATCATTCTTTCTATGCTTTTGAGGTCAGACTTACACATACTAGGTGTACCGGTATGGAGTGAGTGTTTTTTTGTGAAAACATTAATTTTTAATGGGAAAGTAAAAACATTTTATTTAAAGTATTGGCCATTGCTAGCTACACATTTTTCTCATCTTTCAGGCAATTTATGGATAAAACTGTTCGTCTTTTGAAGCAAACCAAAAACTCGCCCAATTTTCGACTTCCTCGTATGATTCGAAGTGCTGCTCAGCTAATGCGTGTCCCATCGATGAAAACAAATGGTAGTCGGAAGGAGCCAAGTCTGCGGAATATGACGGGTGGGGTAGCAGCTCCCAACCAAGTGCTTTGGTTGTATCCTGAACCTGTTTTGCTTTGTATGCAGGTACATTGTCATGGAGCAAAATTTCCTTGCGTGTCTTTTGGGCCATTCTGGTCGTTTTTCGATCAATGCATGGTTTAAAGTGATCATTTGTTGTCGGCAGCGATCTGTATTAACGGCTTCACCAGGTTTTAGGAGCTCAGTCGAAGTTGATGGTTGTCCCGGATTAACACATGATTTTTTTCCGTTTAGGATTCGATGCAAAACTGATTGTTTATCGTGTCTTTGAAGCAAAAGTTCACAAGTGGTTTTTCGGTTTTCCATCTGTCTTTCATTTAATTCATATGTCACCCATTTTCCAGACTTTTGGAATTTTTCCATAACTTTTAAACGGTCGGAAACGGTCGGTCGTTTGTTGTGCAACGTTTAACATTTCTGCCATTTGATTCTGGCGCAGTGTCATCTTCATCCAATATTGTTTGCAATTCGACGTCCTCAAACTTTTTTGGTGGTCTCCCACGTTCTTCATTTCTCACATCGAAATCGTTAACTATGAACCGTTGAAGCCATCTTTTGCATGTTGCTTCTGATAGAGCATGATCACCATATGCCTCGACAAGCATTCGATGCACTTTTCTTCAAATGAAATCAAAAAATTAATGCTTTCCGCAAGTCAAAATTTTCTGGTAACAAACTCGACATTTTTAACACAATGAAAAAATATGATGTTGTTTGCTCAATGACTTGTTGTATACTAAATATGTTTGACAGGTGTCATAGCAATTAAACAAAAAAATGAAGGCCCGTTCAGAATAAATGCTCCCTATCGAGACATTTGTATCTTGACGCTCACGAGTCTTGGCGAGCATGTAGTCCCCTTTTCCACTTTTCGATTTGAACGCTGCTGTCACTATTCACCAGGGTTCCGGTATGTATGCCAGTGCCAGGCTAGTAGTGAAGTTTACCTTCAGAATTAGATTATTCACTTCACTGTCGAGTACAGGATTCTGGGTATGAAGGCGAAACAGCATACTCCCCGTTTCCTTGAGTTGTCCCGGAACCCAGAAGATGACGCGCAGCAATTTCGGTTGCCTGAAATCCTCGCAAGTTTCCAGGGGAAGGATTTTCGGAACAGATTTATTCAACCATTCAAGAGTTTGCTGCGTGGAACACTTCACTCTAAGAGTTCCGTTTTCAATATACCAGTCTTCTGCTTCAATGCAAACATTTTCTGCTTTGACTATCTCCTACAGTTGGTGGACACAGTGTATGCATTCAGCGTCATTCATTATCATTTCCATTATTCCTAATTTGAAACAGAGAGGTGATAGCATTATTATAAATACGCTTTTCGAGGTTTTTTTGGAGGTGGGTTTTTCGGCAACATCCAAGTTTCGTTCTTCCCAAGTACAATTTGCTGGTTGCAGCACCGGTTTTACCCGGATCCTTGGAATGGGGATAACTACCACCAAAGTTGTTACTTAGAGGCCTTATCTGATATAGCTGGTTTTGTTTTTGTCGATTGGTTTAATTGCTTAATGCGATTTCCGTCCACCGGAACTGCAGTTTTTGTTGATTGCAGCACCGGAGTGTCGGAAATTTTCTTCCTCTTGGTCTTGCCCGGGCCAGAAGAAGATGGTGCAGTTTCAGTCTCGAGAGGTTGGTTGGTTTCAGTGAGTGTCACTTCCGCCAAACACTCTGACCAAGCACTTGTCTCTTCTAATGGTGTTTAACCGTAACAAGCAGAGCCTCTCCAGCACTTCCCCCATCGTACCAGCCCGATCTACTGAACATGTCGTAGAAAGAGTCACATGAGTCATCGGATTGGAGTGATCTAGGATCTTCTTTGACAACGCCTAAATCGGCGGAGGGTTTGTTGAATATGTCGATCAGGGCTTCTAGAATACTTGCTCCCGCCGCGGTTAAGAACACCACGATTGTGGCTAAAGCGATTATTACCTTGAGTAGTATCCATATAGTTCGCTTCTAGAAATAATCATTTTATGTATAGTTTGGATGGCTTTGGCGCCTAATTCCTTATCTCACTTGAGCTCTTTTCAGAACCTTATGAATTTTGACTATTAAGCCTGCCTGCCACGACAAGACAGCCAAAGAAAGAAAGGTTGGGTTTGATTACTCATAACTGATTACTTTGATTACTCTGTGTTTTTATTATTAATTTCAAAATCGTTGAGTTTCTTAATTGCTTGTCTAAGTTGTCTGCCAGATTTATAAACTTATTTCTACCTTTCTACCTTTTTCTCGCTCTCCACTCTTGTTTGAAAAGGATAATAGTCACCTGTCAGGCTTTCTTGTTTGATGTTTGTCATATTTCCCCGAACTAAAATCTCACATGGGCTGTTTATGCTCTGAATCAAATTGCTCGTAATGGTATAAATGTTTCTATATTTTCTTGACTTAATGTCCTCATTCAGAGTCAGTAGAATAGGTGAATGGTTCGGGCTTAAATCTAGATATTTTTAACTATGTATTGGGTATATAATTTAATTCGTGCGGTTTTTTTTCCAAAATTTGAACGTATTATTCAAAGTATTGCCCATCTGAAGCTATGACTTTTTCCTAACTTTGTGGCAATTTTTGGATCCCATCCCTAAAGAACTGCGCCGGCTTGGCAGCCAAGAATGAATCAAGCCAATTTTTGATATTCTGCTCTGATGTGAACCGTATTTTAGTGAGGGCGTTCTGCATCGACCAGAACAAATGGTAGTCAGAAGGGGCAAGATCTGGGCTATAAAGCGGGTGGGGTAAGACTTCCCATCCACTGTTTTCCAAATGGTTCTAAACCGGAATAGCAACGTGGGGCCGAGCGTTGTCATGAAGGAAAATTATTGTCTTGTGTCTGGTCGCATATTCCGGGCGTTTTTCGGCGACTGCTCTCTTCAAATGGATTAATTGTGTTCGGTAGTGTTGTCTACTGATGGTTTCACCCGGTTTTAGCAGCTCATAGTACAGCACACCCATCTGATCCCACCAAATACAGAGCATTACCTTCGCGCCATGGATATTCGGCTTTGCCGTTGATTTAGCTGGTTGGCCGGGTTTCACATATGATTTCTTGCGCTTGGGGTTGTCGTAATGGATCCATTTTTCATCACCAGTTACAATCCGATGCAAAAATGACTTCCTTTTGTGGCGTTCCAACAGCATTTCGAACATGCAAAACCGCCTTTCGACGTCTCTCGGCTTGAGTTCATGTGGAACCCAATTTCCTTGCTTTTGAATATATCCAGCTGCTTTTAAACGTTTTGAAATGTCTGCTTGAGTGACACCCAAAGATTCTGCGAGCTCTTCTTGTGTTTGGCAACAATCTTCATAGAGTAATGCTTCCAGTTCTTCATCTTCAAACTTTTTTGGCTGCCCAGGACGTTCATCGTTTTCCAAGCCAAAATCACCACTTTTAAATCGTGCAAACCACTTTTAGCACGTTCGCTCAACTAGCGCATGTTCACCATAAACTTCCACCAAAATAGGATGACTTGCGGCAGCAGTTTTCAGTAATGAAGAAGAACTCCCCGCAAAAACACTTTTTCAGGCACAAAGTTCGACATATTTGAGTGAAAAAAAAAAAATTATTGTTGTTTACGCTTCAAATAAATGACATGTACTGAAGTGACGTACAATGACAGTAGCTTTTCAACGCATGTTCCAATGGAATTATAACAATGGAATAATACAAGTTACTCCATCTCTTAGCAAACCGCACGAATTAAGTTATAGACCCAATAGAACTCAACTTTATTGTCTATTTTTTCTGGATCAGATCAAAGCTGGCCATTAAGCAGGCTTTCCTTTAGATAATAAAATTTTGTCCCAAGTGATTGAAAAGTTCCGAATATTCTTTTTTTTTTTTATCTAGTATGTAGGAGAGCAATAAATTTTAGCAACAACTAGCACGAATTGTCTATATACAATTATGTTGCAGATAATTTTTTTTAAACCTAAGAAGTGCTAATTTCTCTTATTGTACTATGCACAATAAACTTCAAATAAAAATTTATGTAGACTATTTTAGGGTCATTACTCTGCTGGTTAGTGGTCACCAAAAACAGTTGATATCAATTGTGGATATAATTATGTATTTGTTATAATTGTAGAATTGGTCTGAGGAACTGGCAAAAATAAAAGTTGCACAATTTCAAATAAGCAAGCTTATCAAGTTGTTTGTCAGGCGTAATGCTCATGAAGTCATTTTCGACTAAAATTAATTCTCTCATTTTTTGTCACTAATTGTCCGGCATAGTTTCAATTTTAATTCATAAAACAAGTAATACAATTACAAGCGACTTAAACGGTAAAATTGTTTGATATGCAACACATCCGTCACTGATTGCAATACACTAAAGAAACCTTATAACTGTTATCTTCACCCATAAATATTTAATTAAAGTACCATATGTACCTCTTGTTGTCGTTATTGCCACAATGTGACTCTCGCGACACGACCACTAATCGTTGATAAATGAGCGCACCGAACTGATAGTAAAAAAACAACAACACTTTCTTTTATGAGTTTTTTGGTACTGCAGTTGAAGCCTTTATTTTTGTTATTACGAGAGAATATTTGATAGTTCTTAGCTATAGGTAATGTCTGTGTAGCATGATTTTCAATGTATCAACAGCAAGGCCGAATACAAAAATCACATCCAACTGCGGCCATGGATTGAGTTGCATCCAGTGTATCATATGTCACAGGGGCGGATTTGGTAGATTATTTTACATTTAAAAGTCCATAGAGGTTTTTATGTGCAGAAAGTTCATAATTGATATGAGGTAATGTGCCAAGGTAGTTCCAAAAATCAATTGAGCTCTTTTCTATTCGTCTTCCCAGTACTGTTATAATGCACACAAATGTTAAAGTACTTAATTATGAATAATTAATTTCAAAATTTAGTCCCATTAAATAAATCGTTAATCTTCGTTGTTTATTTAGCTTCTAATTAGTCATTTGTCTGCTCGTAGTTCTGAAAGACATTCGATATGTAATAAATCTTCACAAATCAACCATCATCGAGACTCATTGCCTTTAGGGAGGAGTAACTAACTATGGATAAATCCAGGAAGGAATACAGAACGCGACCTCAATTCAATATCGAAATGCGTTTCTGCGGTTTTTGTTTTGACTTAACAATTGCGGCTACCTAGCGACTGATATTCGTTCTTCATATTCAGGCGTCATTTTGGTATAGTCCTCCTCTCCCTTTCCTCTGTCGATTTAATATTAGCTGGTTATAAATCGACACGCATTCGAAGTAAAACGGGATAACACCTTTAAAGGTTTTGAATAGTAAAACAGAAAAAAGATACAGAAATCGTGTCATGGATAACGTGAAAAAGCGATTAAATATCTTGGTAGTACATTTTATGGTTTTACTTTCTTAAAGAGTACAAATGACTTCATACTCGTATATAGTTGGGAGTGGTTTTGAAATACCGTAAATACAAATGTACGAATATGTACTCCTATTTCGTCATTTATGCAACGTGAAACAAGTTTAATTTGCTAAAAAAGGCTTAACTTTTTGGACATGTGTCCTTAGTATTGTTTGAAAAACTATCTTGGAAAGACTTATGGCAGACGAACGCTTCCAGATCATGCAAAAGCAAAGAAATTAACTTGATTTTCTTTGTCTTGAAGTGAGCTCGCTACTCGACAAATTTCGTACCACTTACAGTCTGAATGCCGGACGCAAAGCAAACGGCGCACTGTGGTACAAAATCTTATCATTATTGAACCACTTCTCAAAATGACAGGAACCTGATTGTAACAATGGAAGTTTGAAGTAAACGAACCTTTTTGTGAGAACCGGCTTAGAGCATTTAAATCTGCTTTCGTCAGTATATATGCTTCTGCGTCGTAAAGCGGGATTGGGATGGTCAGTGTTTTGTACAATATTTTTTTGGTTGCTCGATGGAGGACCTTACTACTTACCTTTTAATCCAAAAGATGCAACGATTAACAAGAAAGATTCGAAGTTGTTAGATACAGTCCCTTGCTACCTGGAAGTCGTAGCCTCCAATTGTGACGTTTTGTTCTAGGCATCGATGTTATGACAGCATACACATATGATACTATGTTTTTCCTTCTGTAACTGCTTAACCTTTCTTTGCCACCTCTGCTTCAATAGCTGCAAACGCTACAGTGACAGCTCGCTGTGTTTTTCACATTATTTTAATGTTGTCTGAATATGGAGCCTTTGAAGATGACTTGTAGAGTTTCGCATAATTTTTTCACAGACATCGTATCGACTTGTTTAAGCCCTTTTCTGACATTGAAGGTTTCGGTTTTGTTACTACTGACCTTGACGGAGCAGCGTATATTCCCCATCATCAATCTTGTACGGTCAAATGAGCTCGGCAACGAAGCCAACGCAAGTCATGACTCTGAGTCTCCACAGACTCTGTCATATGGAGCTTTGAAATCAGTGAATAGGGAAACCACGTCTTCATTGATTTGAAATTCTTGGGTTTTTTCCAAGACCTGATGTTATGCGAAAAATTTGATCCATGGTGGACTTTTCTAAAACCACACTGAAAGGAACCGGATAGACTGTTGACAAAAGGTTGTAGGTGATCACATATTAGAGCAGAGAGAATTTTATAAGCGATGTTGAGGAGACTCAATCACCTGTAGTTGGAGCAGATTTTCTAGATGAGTATCCAATTTTCATCTGCTGCTTTCAATAGCTGGACAAGTAAGCCATCTACTTTGTTGGATTTAAGTTTGGAAATGGCTGTTCGAACTTTATTCTGTTCGGATGGACGGAAATATTGTCTGTCTTCGTCCAGGTTGAAAGGTTCATTCTGCCTGATGGTGGATGTTGTTCGTCATCACCATTCAACAGTCTGCAGAGAAGCACTTTTCTAAGGCTTCGATCGGGAGCTTTTCATGTTTTCACGTTTCTTTTTCCTTCTGAGAAGTCTACGTTCTTTCTGCAGGGCCTCTCTGTACATCCGTTGTTTTTTCAGATTGGCCTGTCTGCATTCTTCATCGTATTTCTTTGGAGCGGGTTGAAACCCAGTACATAAGAGTGAGGGGGGGAGGGGGGCAGTGATGTTCTACAATCTATGCTATCTGCATTAAATTTCTCAATAGGTTAAGGCAAATTTGATCGGAAAAGGCCCTGGCGGTGTTTTTGGGCTGTTACGGATATCCGCATTCCGTCTTAGTGGACGCTACCTAGCTCGGAACGTTCGAGCATTTAAAACACTGTATGAGTGTCTTGCGTCAATCACAATGTGATCAATTTGTGTAAGGGTTTGTCAATCAGAACTCAGCCAGGTCTCTTTATGGGTATTAAGGTGTGGAGACCGTGTGCCTGTGTCCAATTCCCGAGATGGTATCGTAAAAGCTGTATTTTCACACTTCCTAGCTTTCATTTTCACATGCAAATATTTGGGGCATTTCGAGTAGGTTTTGTCGAGGAGCTCGTAGAAGCAGTTTATTTTTTATAAAGTTGTCCTCATCTGTCGAGGCGAAAACGTTTATGAGACTTATGCTGGCGAAGTTACCCTTTGTGCGAATCGTCGTCAGGCGTTCATTTACATATGTACATGTATGAAGCTCAAGGCCTCTTCCCTAAGCGAACCTCCATCCGAGTAAATGGTAAGACTTCTGTTCTAGTCGTGCCGGTTATCTGTATCATCATACATATTAGATATCATGGCTTTTAATCCTCTTTTTGTCCGGTCCATCCCATAACACTTTTTGAATGGAGGTTATGTCTGCTTTGCAGAAGTTGGGGATCTCTGTTAGTTAATCGTTTGCACCCGGTCTGTTAAGAGTTCGCACATTCGACAGGAAGATGCGAAAATCCTTGTACTTTGATCGTTTGCCAGAGTCGTCAATAGTAAATCTCTTGCATGTAGGTTTGTGAGCCTTTGACAGCTGAAGTCATCGTTATTCCTTAATTTGGAAAAGACTTATGCGTGAAACGAAACGATTTCCAATTTGTTAGTCTATTGTCCTTCCTGTTCAAAACACTGAAAAATCTGATTGAAAATTACCATTACAGCTCTGGCTGCTACGGTCCATGCGTATTCTAGGGTAATCACAAACGTACTACCAAATTTGTAAATGAGTTTTTCACTCAAAGTTCCTTAACAATGTTTTGCTGATGGAAATCGTAGCGATCCATAGAAAAGTTTTTATTTATTTCGAAAGGCCGTTTTATACAGACGTTTTTGTCCTACAAAGATAACATCAGATCACATATACTACATGTTAGGGCATAGGCGCATTCTGGGAATCCTCACGACTAATGGGACCACGGAAAGCTAACTATTCTTAAGGTTCTGCTTATGTAGGAACATAAGTGGCGAGCTGGATTTGTACCTCACTTCATGTATTTATTTGTTTAAGTTGGATGCTTTCAGCTAGCCTTGATTATAGATCTGACGTTTCAAATCTAAAACAAATGTAATCTAAACATTGATAACTTTTTGTTGATATCGTATTTTATTTTTTAGTTATAAATATAAGCTCTTACCTGCATGCAAGTCAATAACCCGTCGATCGGCTTTAGTCTTTGTGTATCCAAGTTAACGACAATTTCACAAAATACTATAAATAAACAAACGAGTAGCTAACTACTCGTATTCCCAAAGCATTGACAATTTGTATTCTGTAATTCTCGTTCAACATGCGATAAAGCAATTAATTAAAGCATATCGTGCTGACAGTGATATTTTCCGACGAACGGATGTAATTTCAGTCATGATGACCGATTTAAAATATGTTTTCCGTTTCAAACACTTTCATAAACACAGATTCAGACAAGCACGTGTGCCGATGATTGAACTGAAAAACCATTTCTAAATCACTGCAGACACATCATCCCCATATATTTTTTTTAAAGTTTTGGTTCCTTTCAAAGTCAGAGGGTTAAACCAACCCTCCACTAAACAAGAAAGAAGGAGGACATTTCGTGCAAATTAATCTACTTAAGTATGATAATGTCCATGAATATCTCCCCATTCGATGTATCTGAGAAACTCACTTGGAAATTGTACGATATTCCAACTTAAAATGGAGTTCTCTCGAAAGCCTGTAACTGAAAGTATGCCGAATGCCCAATACCCTATGAAGATGGAAATAAACTAATGACATCATGGCGACCATTCGTCCATTGCAAGTTCAACTTACCACAAGCTCCAGCCGATACCATCATAAATTATTGAACAACAAATAATTTTATTAACATGAAATTAATTCTCATTTTTAAACACGACCATGGCGGTCATTTTCGATGACATAACCCACTGAAACAATTCACAATTCATTTAAATTCGAATTCAACTTCGACTTTGACTCCGACTTCGAAACAAGGAATCAATTTTGTTCTGACAGGAATTCCCTTTCGAATTACTTGTGAAACATGATAAGAGTATCCACGCAATAACTCCAATTTCATGAAATCGTTCCCAACAAATAAATGGAACACCCAAAAAAACAAGGCGACATATTTCAAAGTGACATGTGGGCATGTTCAATAAATGAATCAGTTATGAGAGTTGACACATTGTGATCCAATTATTAATTGTCGGGTGCTAAATCACCATTTTAAAAAATGACAAAACCGTTTAAAGATAATAAAAAAAAAATTCATATACATATAAATAAAAAATGAGTTGTTATTGAAAAAAAAATTCACGAAACAACAACCATTTCGTAATTGAAGAGAATTAAGTCGAAAAAGTGATCCGCCCGCCAGAATGATAGAATGTTCAGCTCTGTTCGTTGTGGTGAATGGAATGGTGGCGATACTCGTATTCGTATCATATGCCGGTGAACTTGTAAAGATGATCATCAAAGCGCGCAAACGGATAAACGGGTTTTTTCTCGTTTCTTCTATGCATGTTTTTCATTTGAAAAGAATTACAAGTACACATACCTACTCGTATGTGATCTAATATATCGTAATTAAGTGGAAATAGGTAAAATGTCGTCATCAACAGATCAAGTATCGAGATAGATTTTTATTAATTTATTTTTTTTTTATTCAACATTTAGATTTAACGACTTTGATCAGAGATTTATTTTCTACATTGCAAGTTTTAATTGATTGGTCATTGAAAGGTGTTTTTTTCGCCAGATAGAGAAGTTTGTGCATTATGTTCAATTTAAGGCGTGTCACAGGGTCTAATTGTAGTTGAAAGACGCTCTCAGAAAGCTCCAGTTGAAAAAGGAAGCCATAAACTATAATTTAGTCTTGTGAACGCACTAATTTAATTGAAGATACATTCATTTGTGTCACAGCAAGTAGAGTTTAGTTAAGAAAGCATTCATTTTGAAATTAATTCTCTAAATGTTCTTTTTTTGCTTTGATGTGAGCATAAGCAAATTCACAAATGGAGCATGTTAATCGTTTGATCAGTCACTAGTAGAGAACATGTTCTCTTTGGACTCTTCCTTTGGATTAGAAGAGGGATGTAACAAGTATAGTACTTATACATATTTCCGGTCTCTAAACTCGTAGATGGAAATGTGGAAAAAGTCGAGTGTTTCAGGAACTTGTTCAGACAGATCATAAGTACTGCTCAGTAAGAGATGAATCGAAAGATTTGGTTGACAACGAAGATGTGACCTTCTACAGTTCATACTTTAAAAACGTTATTTGCTAATCTAAGGAGTTACTCAACTCTCTATTTTATAAAAGAGTGAGCTATGACTGAAATCCTATGAATGCTCCTGAATGTTCCGGAAAGCAAATGTCAACTCAGACAACCACCTCATCGTAGCAAACGGATGAGCAACAAACGAACAAAATATTTTAAAGTAAAGTCAAAGCCAAACGGCAGTGACCTGGAGACCGCAATGGCTTTTAACTTTAAGGAATACTTCCGTCAAGGCTTGATTTTTCTGCAAATGTGGCCGTTTTCCGAAGTCCCTTACTTTAGCTTATGAAATAATGATGTGTAGTATTCTCCTGTAATGGTTTTTCTTTATTCAATATAATCGATAAAGACAACTCCGTGAATATCCTAGAAAACATTCGCCATCACTTTCCGAGCAGAAGGAACAGGTCTGCCGTTATGGAGCCAATCCCTCCTTTATAGTCCACTGTTTTGATAAACGTTTTACGAGGTGTATTCAAAAAGTAAGGTGACTATATTTTTATAAAAAAATATTTATTTATTCATCAATATTAATGTTGTCCTCTTTAAAGTAATCCCCCTCAGATATAATACACTTTTGCCAATGTTTTTTCCTATCCTCGAATTACTTCTCATAAGTACTTTTTGGTATACCCTTGAGCTCTTGCAGCGATACCGTTTTTATTTCTTCAACCGTTGCAAATCTCCGTCCTTTCACATGTCTCTTCAGTTTTGGGAATAGGAAAAATTCGTATAGGATGAAATCCGGTGAATATGGTGGCTGAGGCATGATTGTTGTGTTGTTTTGGCCAAAAAATCTCTCACATATGATGGTTCTTTTAATCAAAATTCAGAAGTTTCGGATCAAACTTCGCTGACACACGTCTCATGCCCAAAACATCGAAAAATTGCATGACACAAGCTGGTCGCTATGCCAACATCCTCAGCAACTTTTATGGTAATTTGACGATTTTCTAAAACAATTTTCTTTACTATTTCGACGTTATCATCTTTTGCTGATGTGCTGGGGCGTCCAGAGCGAGGTTTGTAATTGGCATCTTCCCAGCCATTTGAACTGTCAACAATTCAAGTGTTTTAGAGCACTTCATTCTATTTTTTTTACATTTTCCATTTATTTTACACAAAAATTGATGCAAATTCTTTGCTCCATTTTTTATAATAATTAAAAATCGCTGAGCACACCAAAAACAAACTAAGTATGCTATATACTTGAAACTGTAAACATGTGTTCAGGACATGTGTACCACCACATCGTTCGTAAAATTTCTAAAATCACCTTACTTTTTCAACATACCTTGTATTTCTGGAACATAATAGTTTCATTTACAGCAATTAACCGGCACCAAAACTTGGATTAAAGGCGTTGGAAATGTTCATTCGAACACATTTTGTCTATATGTGACAAAAACGTTCTTTGAACATTTCATATACTTTGCTTTCTCTCTAACCTTAGTTCGACGGTTGTTTAAAACTATTTAGTGAACTTGAGCGATGTTTTCGTCCAACAGTGGTTGCAGTTTTTGGACCTCCTAAACGTTCGTCTTTCGAAAGATCGAAAGATTTGCGTTGAACTGATGTTTTTCAAGAACAAGTACTTAATGACAACTCGATACTCGATTTTCTCCAGTTTCACAAAAACTCTCATATCGACTCACTTAAACGATTGTCAAACAACAACTGTGTGTTCAAAATGGCTTAAATTTCGGAGATTACGAATACCGTTCATAGCATACGCAAACACATTTCCCAACTTTTATCGGCGGGTGCTACCATCTTCATGTTGAGTTCGGAATCTTTTCAGACAGCCCCAGTTTTTTTTTTTTTTTTTTTTCTTTTCAGTTTTGACATTCCAATCTTCTGACGATTATTTAGAATGGCGATAGAGAATCACGCCTGTACGTAGATACTGTTAACGTCAAAGTGCATGGTAATTCTTCAGTGGTGAAGTTGAAGGAATTATGCAAAAATTATAGGCACAGTCTGACATAATATAAGTCAGGACAATTACTGTCACACATAAGTGTCATTGGAATTATTCGAAGAATCTACCAAGTTGTCCATGTTCCATTTTCTAGTACACATGGAAACGACAAAAGTGGACTCAACACTGTGCTGTCCAAAGAGATCGATAGTTTAGCTTGGACTTCAGAATTAATACCAACACGTTTGATCGCTGACGAACCTTTTTTCTGTCGGAGTAGAAAACTCAAACATAAAACTAGTCCATTGTACACCCTGTAGGCACCTTTAACGAAATTTCGCAGTCTTTCGAAGAAAGGTGAATAAACGCTTCAGTGATAAGGTGCCTACAGTACCAGCACCCACCACGTCAGCGCAAAGTATTTACATCCTGTTGCAAGCATAACCGTACGTTCATAGAGATCTAAACGAGGAAGCAGGTAGACCTAACGTAGGTTAACTTAAAGTTAACATGGCTGAGAGCCAATATTTTTGACAACCAGATCAGATAAGAGTATGAAATCCAGGAAATTGTAGTCTCTCACTTTGTATTAGCATCGCAGCATATGACGGCTTACCGCCGAATGCAAACTCAGCATTACATATCTGATTTATAAAAAGATGGCTTCAGATGAGTTGTATAAGTTGTCGCAGTCCCAGTTTTCATATTCCCATTAGAATTGGGATCACACTCCAATATGGAATAGCACAGAAGTAATTAAGAAGAGTACACAACGCGGAGAAGATTGCGAAATAGCTGTGAAACGATCATGGCACTCGGAATGTTCTGCACTCGTGTAAAATGCTCAGAATTGAGCTTGATAGAATTCTGGCTTACTGAAACATGGTTCGTGACTTAGCTTACTGAGGAATAGATCTTACAGAGCATATGGTTGAAATTTTACTTTGCGAAAGCATTTTCAAGAAATCTGGGCAAACTGTATATGACAACTTAAGTCTCAAGTAGCTATTCCTTACGTCCAATGAGTTTATGCATTCCATCCTTTCATCACATTCCAAAAACCAACCACGTTCTCAGTATTTCACTGAGAAATCTACTATTTACCACATTCTTTTCCAATCAAGTGCATTCTGCCTCATAAGCATATCAGTTTAACGTACGTGTACGGACCCTTATAATGTGCTGACTGTATGGTAATTCATTTTTATTTTTTTATTTTTTATTTATTTGTTGTAAACGTACTTCCTCTGCACCTGGTCACTTCGAACGTACTCATTAATTAATGCGCACTTTTTTCAGCATATATAACCACGTGTTATGGCCATCTTCGGACTCTGGAAAAAAAAAATGATCCAACTATTTCTATGCAGAAGGCTAAATTTAAGCCAATAAAGGTTTTCCTATTGAAATTCATTGAGCATTTGAATTTTGATTCATATAAAACACTAGACTCCTTTTTGGATATGTTACGTGTTGCCAGGCTGGGTAGATTTATTAATCAAAACACGTTCCGCTAATTTGTAGTTAAAATGTCGTCTAACATTTCTTTCGGGCGTGTTTTGTCTGAGAATATGATAAACGTTGCGCAGTGTGCAAAGGAAGTGCCATACATTTGACGGTTCTGGAAAAGGAAACTTTTCACGGCCAGGCCGTTGACAATGTCATGGTCAGTTGGCAGCGGTTTTCTTTTGAAATTTGTCTTTCTGAAGTGACCAAAATTCTGTACGCACTTGCAGATAGAGTTTACTTAGCAGAGGTTTAGGTGGCATAGTCATTTGAACGGAAACCGAAGCTTTATATAGGTAGCCGTTTAGATAGCCTTAATTTTGCTGGCTGAGCAAGTGTGCAGGAATGTTGTTGTTTTTAATATATCCTTAGTTTTTACCTGAATATGTAGTTGTCCAGTTCGAATCCTGTGAGCTTTTAAATCTCCAGAATGTTGAGGAATCTCTAGAAAATGTAAGACCTCGTATAAATCCGAAATCAGTATGTATGTTTCTTTGATTTAATTTCTCGTCTTTTGTCTAAAGATGAGACATAAATGATAAAGCGCTCACAGAACGACCTCCAACCACATTTTCTGCTAGGTAGCAAGAATGCTGCTTTCTTTTCGGAAACATAGAAAACCATTTAAAATTGCTAAAATCTGCAAACGGATAGTTACGGAATATAAAGTTGCACTCACAAAAAACTTAATTATCAATGGAAGCCCTTACCAATGACGCAGGTAGTCCTAAAATAGATTCAAGTCCTTACCTAGCAATTTATATTATATTTTTGGAGCAGATATTACATATACTAAACGAATAAGTCCCTCCCTTCATTGAAGCCATGTACTGTCGAATTAGTTTTGTAATGGCAAAACGGTTGAACAATACTGGACGCAATTTACGAGGTAATAAATATAACTTGTGTATCTGTTCTCGGGCACTCAGTGGAAGGGAAACACAAAGAAATACTACGCCATTATAACCTTGTACGTGGATCGCATTTAATTCGGTGAATTCAGAACGGATTCTGAACTGTCTTCATCGGATTGAAATACCTGAGAATCTCTAACGATAACGATCTAGGTATTCCTCAAATATAATCTTCCTCTATCACTCTGAAGATAATGTAAGTTACTGTCAGTGTGCCACAACGGTCGATTTTAGGTCCCATACTGTGGAACATTATGTAATTTCACGCTTACAGATTTTATGCGAAGCGTGGATTACCAAATTTGTTGATCATTTTGCGATCGACGTAAAGGATGTCCAATATTCTGGACGGCTGAACCTCCCGGGCAGACAGCATTGGCTTGAATCAGTACCTTGTTGTAACCAAGGTATGAATGTAGAATTCCCAAGGCTCAACCAGTAGAAACACTGTCAACGTACCTTCAGAGACGCCGCAGATGATGTGCATCAACAAGAAATAGCTGGTTTAATGAATGCCGGCAGCTACATGCAGCTCAACACGAATCATACAGAATCGGAGCTGTAACGTAGGACAAGAGTGAGCTTTATAAGTAAAAGAGACGGAATAAAAAATGAATACATTCTTCCTCAGAATGTATAACGGCGACGAAGCCCAACATCCCGCCATCAGGCAGAATAAACCATTTAACTTAAACGATGATACCCAAACTTCCGTTCATCTGACCAAAACCAAGTAAGGATAGTAATATGTAAGTTTTAATATAACAAAGATGTGGACCTGACGGGTTGCCGGCTTACCGGCCTAGGTGTTCAGAGCTGCTGAAAGTGACTTTGTGGAGAGCATACATCAACTTATTTTTCGTATCTGGTCAGAAGAGTGTGTGCCTGATGAATGGAATCTCAGCATCATTTGCTCGATCCACAAAAAGGTAGGGAGTCTACATCAATGGCGTCAACTATAGCGGTATAGGTCTCGTCAATATTGCATACAAAGTCTTACGTAATGCTGTGTGAACGTCTGAATACTTTCGTCTTTAACCTGGTTCGACCCTATCAGTGTGGTTTCAGACTGAAAGAGCCCACAATCAACCAAATCTTCACACTCCGACAGGTCTTGGAAAAAAACTCAAGAAGTCCAAATCGCTACCTATCATCTTTTCATAGATTTTAAGGTCGCATATAAATGCATTTATGGAGTCGAGCTTTATAGAACCATCCGTCTGTGCAGAATGAAAATGTTGAATGCTCGCTGTACAGCGAAATCGACCCAGTTGGAAAACTGCGCTTCAGTCGTCTGAGATGTCTAAATGGACACTAATGCGGAAAGCGACACCGCAGCTGAAAAAAACTCAGCTTAGGTGCCAGGCGAAAGCAGAAGGCAACCTTAACCACCTGGGGGTGCGCAACTGGATGTTGTTGTTTCTAAGGATTGGGCTAACCAAAGAGGTTTTCCATGCCCCACATATCTTCCCGAACTGTAGCGCCACCTAGCCAATCAACGAACTACCCACAATGGAAACAGATGAGTGACTATTCGACAAAATAAAAGGAGTATTGTACATCTTACGTACAGCCTTACTCCACTGGTTTGATCACGACAATCCTCATTTTTGCGCAAAAAATTCATAAAATCAGAAAGAGGAAAACTGCTAAAAACATCAGTTGAGAAGTTTGGCAGGCAGTAAGCTCCTTAGTAAAGCAATACTTTTGTTAAGAGCAAGCATTATTTTAAAATAGAATATTTTAATCGAACTGCAATTATCAATTTGTCCTTAATTGCAAGTCCCTATTTAAATATGCCCATACTCCCCCTTAAACACAACAAGAATGAATCCAATTTAAAGTGTCGATCGATGGAACAGAACGGCGCCAACATCCTTTTTATTTACACATTCAATTACATGTCAATCAGAACCCATCACCGCCTTTGCCCCAACAAATAAAGCAAACGGACCTTCTTCCTTTTGCATTTAATTTTCTCCATAAAAAAAATAGAAAGACAAACTTAACCTAACCCAAAGCCAATGACTAACCTTCCAAGCAGCAAATGCAATTTGCTTTAAATTTGATGACTCATCTTTCGGACCCTCATCTTTGCACTCATTTCCGAATTAAGCTCCCTTCCTTATTTATTTTTTTTTTTATTTTTTATTTTTATTCTTTTCAGTCCATCGATTATATTCTTCGTTGCTCCCCATATATTCGTACATACATATGTATAAGTAGATAACTCGTAGTACATGGAAACAAGACCAAGTAAAGCGGTAGTAGGTTGTGACAGGGAATTTTTAACCCTTGTCTCTATAGTATGTAAGTAGAAAATGACTCAGAAAATATTTATCATGACACCCAATCACCACCCCAGACACGTCCGGAACAATATACAAAAAGAAAATACCAAAACGAAGCGTAACGAAAACGAAAGTTGAGAGTGAAATTATTGATCCTTGTGTCCGTAATATGAGTAGAAAGCCTTGGAAGTGTTGATTACTGCAGAAATGTGTGACATACGGCACTGGCTCTTGACGGAATACGGAAGGATGTAGGGACGGACCTAGATATACGAGTAGTAGAACTAAAATCGCACTTTAGCAAGCTGAATTGATATTGACTGACATACATGCATTCAATGGTGTCAAGGACTTTTCTACAAGATCAAGAAGAATCCTCTCTAAATCCTTTATCTTCTTTAAAGACTTACAGACGTTTTTCTTTTCAAAAAATATGAATAGGCAGAGAGCTTGAATCTAAAATCCTTATTCATAAAGAAGAATGGTGTGTGACATTAGGTTTTGAACATAACCTTCGCTGTTCTTGACGAAACCCATTCTGTCAGTGCAATTCTGGGGTCCTCTTTTGATTATATGATAGTTTGTGGTCTATCGGAATACACTAAAAGCTTTACATAGAGTGGCACGATCTCGGTGCTCAATTCATCTGTTCATTTCGCTATATAATATTGTTTAATGGAGTCCTTCTGGAAGCACATATTTTCCGGATTAATGTCGTCCTCATTTTTAAGGAAATTATTTAAAAACTAAGGGGCAGGAGGAGTACGACGAGAGTCATAAGTAGATTAAAGAACATTTGACTTCCCACAGCATTCTAGACATTGGTTCAAGGTATCCTTAATTTGTTCGGTAAATATTGAGGCAAAAGAGGGCACAGATCTAAAATGAAATGGGTTAGTCTTCAAAGAGATGAGATGATGTAAATGGGGGGGCTATTAAACTTACTTACAAAAATTTGATGAACAAAGTGTATATCAGCAGCTTTGCGGCGTATAGAGAGAGGTTGTAAGTCTATAAATGTTAGTCGATCAATGTAGAGTGGTATGTTAATGTCATCAGTGCAGGGAAGTCCTCGTAAGACGAATCGGAGTAATTGTTGACAGGTTATTGTTTGGCACTTGTTAAGATTGAGCTCCAGGAAATTTATTTGAAAGCAATTAGAAAATCTGTACAAATCATCTTACAGTGCAAGACAATCAGCAGGAGATGAGATATGTCTGAAGATTTTCATGTCGTCATATATATATATAGTGTCATCCAACAAGAGGTGTCATTTCTATTTTAATCTATTAAAGAAACTAGAGGGTTAGTAATGGAATTTAATATCTTTCAAATGTCCGCCTCGGCTTTGCCTACAAACGGTAATTTTTTAATGAAATTTTTGATCACGTTTCCACGTAATTGCGGCTGTATTTCGCGAATACAGCTCTGGTATTTTCCTATAGCGCATGAAACGTTGGTTCAGCATTGACATAGATCTTATATTTAACATAGTCCCAAAGGAGAGAGTGTAATGGTGTTAAATCGCACCAATCTCTGTGGTCAAATGTCAAATTGTCACCCAATAGACCTTTTGTTTCAACAACTGTGTGGCATGTGGCGCCATTCTGCTGAAAAGAAAAGTCGTCCACGTACATAGCATTAATTTTTGGTAAAAAAGTCAGTCGACGTCATTCGGTATCCATTCACTAAAACCGTCGCACGGCCATCTTTTTTGGAAAAAAAAAATTGAAATTTAGAAAAAAAACACCACCAGCCCAATAACCGCATCAAACTCTCACTCGTTATGGATGGAGACGTTCTTCCACTATTCCACTATAGATTTTCGGAGCTCTAGATGTGACAGTTTAGTTTGTTTACGTAACCAGACAAATGGAAATGAGAAATCATTCATTTCCACCACACAATCAGTAGAAAGTAGTGCGTTATGCATTGTCTGTCTACTTCAATTTTCTTGTCAACTGGACCTTATAAGCACTTAGACAAAGATCTTTATGCAAAATGCGGTGCAAAGTGATTGTAGAAAGACCCAATTCCTGTGATCGTCTCGAAATGGAAGCACCCCTGTTTTCAGTCATGTTCTCAGCTACGGTGGTGATATTTTCAGCTGACTTTGCCGGACGAACACGAGTTGGATTATTCGCATTATAAACCTGTCCGAGATGTTCAAACTTAGTGATTACTTTCACTGTAGCTGTGTGAGATGGCACTTGATGATGAACAAAAGCAATAAGAATTTTACGCAACATTTTTGCGATATTTTCATCGTTTTTTTAGCGAATTTTCATTACATGAAATGAAATGAACGTTTGATATTAGAATGAATAATGTAGGCCTAAAATGGGTTAGTGGGACCTTGGACATAAATGGATCGTTGTAATGTCGATTTTCTAAGTAGGATTCAATCCATAAAATAAAACTTAATTGAAAACACGGGTAGATACGAGATTTTATCAAAGGCTTTGCTGAAATCGGTAGCGATCATATCAAATTCTACCCCGCCTTCAATTGTGCACACAATATTTGACACGAAGTCGGTAAGGTTTCTCGTTGTAGATCGACCTTCTAGCATTCCGTGTTTTTTTTTTTTTTTTTTTGTACTGTGGCTAAAATGCCGTACGTATATATATATTGGCCCATTGATGGTTTGCGGATCTTTATCAATTTCTAAAATAACATTTACCAATTACTCTATCGGCCATATTTCTAAGCCAAACAGTGCATCTTAGAGATTATAATTTACGCTGATGCAACGTTCTCAGATTCTGCGTAGCCCGAATTCTGTAGTTCTGTTTATTCACATATCCATTTAAAGGGTAAATGTGCTTCATCGCTCATATTTAGGTCGTTTAAAGAGTCGGCATATCATTGACGTTGTTCAGCATCGCATGGTAGTAGCTTTTGGGCCAATTAAATTTTGTATATAAAAAGCTTCAGAACATGTTTCAAAATCCGCCTTAGCAATATTTTGGAGATGCCCAACTGAGTAGCATGTCAACAAGTAGTCTCATTCGTTGACACTCTGGCATACAGCCTCCGAAACTGAGGTCGTAATTCGAAGACCCCCTTGGAGCATAATTGTCCATTCGCTTGATATGACTTAGGCAGTTTAGTACACGTGTCCGTGTATATAGTGGCTCTTAGAAGTTATGGCTCTGTCTTCTCCACCGTTATCATCGCATTCCGGACGAAATATTCGTCGAAAAAGTGTTCAATATCTGCTCAGTTTTCCTGCACCCAACTCTATTTAGCAGAACTGGTGGGATCAATGCTGGTGTAGAGCATGCATTTCGTGTCCCAAATTAGGACTTGTTCCGAGTGTGCTAATGTATCCCATTGGTCGATAGGAAGTTGCGTGACCTTTAATGCACGTAACGAACGATTTCTGCACTGTGTCCACTATTGTCTGTGTAGACTCTTCTGCGGTTGTTCTTATGCTGAGAAAGCGGGATACACGTATTCTGGCCAACCACTTTTGGTTGTCAAAACGTTTATTTAAGGCTGCTCACACTTTCTCATATCCACATAATAGTAAAACGTACAAATTAAGTGCACAACACTTGCACAGATTACCTGTCGGAGTTTGCAGATTTGCATTCCCTGATTTAGGGATAAAAATGACATGAAGTGCGTGACTTCTCGCCAGGTTTTAGTGAGATACCCCGGGATAACGATTTCTGCAGATCTTTTTAATTACCATGTTTATGTTGTATTCAGTGCAGCTGTAGTTCTACAAAACCGATAGGCTACCTGCCACCAGAAAAAGGAGTGCTCCTAAGAAATTCTTATTGTCTCTTTGTATGTATCAAGCTAGAAGCCTTCATCTTCGATGATACTAGACACCGGCGATGGTGTTTTGATCGGAATTTTCATTAAACGAAGCTTTTTACTCAGTGATTCGATATACCCTCATAATTCTGGCTAGGAGCTCTACTTTACCAGTCTGATGTCACTCTTCAGCTCCTTGTGCCTTGGTCGAAGGATTTTTTTTTTATATATCCTTTTCTAGGATATGCTGAATAAAGTTCCATTTCAGATTTTGCAAATGACTTACCTTACCCTACCTAGTCAGAATACTAATTTTGAGACTAGTGACAATCTAAGTCAGCCAAAGGTATTTTTCTGACGTGATCCCCTAAACTAATTTTATTGTTTAGAAAGTTGCCCATAAAATTTGTCAGAAGTGTTGTAGAAAATATCGCAAGTTAAGTCGTGAGCTGAGTTATGTCCTGATGGGGTATCTTAAGCATGGGTAGTCTGACGCCTCTGAATACATCAGATTGTGGTTATGTGCTACCAATCTCATAGTAGTTTGCTTTAAGGTGTTTGTCTAACTGGTTGACGGTGCTCCATGTAGGCTTCTGCCACCAAAATATAGTCTAAGTAGAAACTAAATCCAAACGAATTTACCCTTATTTTGCCTATCTGGGCCCTGATACCATGCTTGTAGTAGTAGTTCGGTGCGACTGTAATGGAGCCCATTCTTTTAAAGGAAGAAACAATTCTTAGTGACTTCTACTTATAGTGTTTTAAGTTAGGAACTGCAAGAACTCCCATTGACTAGATATTGGAATTTTTTATATGATGTGAGGAATGGCATTTTTTCCTACCTTAGCACGTTTCCCAGTTGAAAGGGAAATTCCTTTTGCAGCAGAAAAGCCCACTGATTGCTTTGTTTGAGGCTTCATCATAATCAAAAGCTACCAAAACCTTTTAGGTCTGATAAAGATTTCAAATTTCTTAGGTCTTTTAAAGGTCAGCAGCGTAGATAGTCAAACCTATTGCTGCCAAATTAAAACGGCACACCTTTCTCTGTAAGTTTAAGATGAATAAAGCCATGTATCTAGTATGTTTTTTTTCGAATGAATACATCTCCTTATTAAGTGAAATTAAATATGTAAAGAGTCCATTGTATAAAGGCACTCCATTGTCTAACATTTGTGAACTCGCTACCAGGTTCGCTTTTTAATGAATTCCAAGGTTTACTGACTTTTTTTCTTAACAACCACATGATGCAGTCATGTGCTCCAATGTGAAATTAGTAATTCCCTAGAAATATTACTGACTGACTGACATGCGCTTTTGGAAAATTCTCATTCTCATTACCCTGCAGTGGAACCAATTTTATAAGCACGTCAATACTTGAGAGTTTCCCACCCTTTCTGAATTTCGAATATGATAAAACTTTCCCAAAGTAGTTTTTTATATTTCTCTTATTATATACTTTCTTCCTACTCAAAGTAAAAATAAAAAAGTTAAAACACGCTTCAAAGTTAACTCAGTTTAGCTTAACTGAGTAGCTTTGAAGTGTTCCCTTCAATGTTCCATTGTACCTCCTATCTACCACCCACAAGTTTAACGAGTATTTGCTCCTATTTTGTTCAACCAACAAAAAGAGATTTCAATTGGAACAACAAATGAAGATTGTTGAACCCTTTAAATCCATAGCCATTCCTTGAACTCTTCTTTATGGGTATGCACCACTACAAACGCTGTGAATCCCCGAAGGATTTTTGCTGGGGTGGATATAAAAAAACATAGGGACGAAATGCATCCTTGCAATGTGATCTGGATGTAGGGTAGTGTTTGTTGCACCTTGCCGTAGTTGGTATTCCGTATTGCATCCACCTGTAAAATGTGAATGTCCTGCGCCGTATGAAACTGAACTTTAATGGCATTACTCAACGTTTCCGCAACATTGCATTTGTCGTTTTGTGCAAACACATAAACAGAAGGCTCCTACAGTCCTATCTAACAGAGAACTGGTTTCACTCCCCAAACAACCTCCTCACCGTTCTCCATTCCAACAAAGTATCATGGGCTTGCTGTGGTACGAACGAATATAAAATTGTTTTTTTTTTTTGTTTCTTCTTCGCCTTTTTTTTTTTTTTTGTTTATTTATGTGGTTCCTTGTGTTAGGAATTTTTTTTTTCTTCTGATATCTCGCCCGGGAGAAGTGACTGACTCAGTTTTCTATTTACCTGTATTATGCTCTTTCCTTGGCCGGCACTAGCTTTGGAAAGTATACAAATAAGATGATAGGAGCGCATTGGAGAACTGACTTGGTTATCGTTGTCGTGTGCTGTTTGTAGGTGAAAGCTTATTAAATTTTCACCATACGGCATATCATTGTGCTCGATTTT
The DNA here is from genome assembly GCA_907269105.1 of Volucella inanis. Taxonomy (NCBI): domain Eukaryota; kingdom Metazoa; phylum Arthropoda; class Insecta; order Diptera; family Syrphidae; genus Volucella; species Volucella inanis. The sequence continues at coordinate 99,581,518 of OU026156.1, read as the reverse complement.
GCAACCCGGGAATCGTTATCCAGATAGAATTTATATATAATTAATTAGCTAGACAGATAGACGGTAAGGGTTCAAAGAACTGTTCTACATTATTAAACGGACAGAGAACCGAACCGTCAGTTGTATCTGGTTAATGATTTGTTAGCAAATGTGGCAAAACATTCAAAAGGATTCCTTGGTGCTCTAATTAGTGCTGTGCAAAAGGACGATGCAATAGAAAACGCCGTAAAATTACTTTCATTTGTTTTCTCCTGGGAAATTAAACTACAAAAAGTACAAGTATCGCTCTCGGTATCTTTAGCTTTGGAATAACACTCTGGAATACTAGAAACACATTTTCTTGGAAGAATATCGATATCGTGGGCTTGACGTGAGGCAAACCACTATTGTGGTTGCTGGGTCGAATCAGAGAGAAGCCTTTTTTAAGTGTCCTAATCCAGCACAGATCTTACATAAATACATAGATGCTCTTAGTCACGCGCAGATAGTTGTAATTTAGGTTGATGTTAAGGTTAAGATTAAATTTGAGGTTGAAGTTATATTTTAATGCATTTCTTCTCTTCTCTTTCTATCGCTTTTCAGAAAAATGTTGACAGAACACTTGACGAATTGGGTTCAAAAAGAATGTGTTAACTTGGGTTCTTTTTTTATTTTTTTTATTGCGGTTAATGTGGAAACCTTTAGGTCGTTTTCTACGTGTCGCAATATATGGTATGCCACCTATTTAGAGATGCCCTGCTATTGGTGAATGCTGGTGTGAATGGCTTACCAACCACCTGTGGTGAATTGCACCATTTGCATTCAAAACTTTGTCGGCCATACAATGCGATCCTCTGAAGTTATGTTTAAACAACGGTCTTGATCCTTTTCAGTGCAATTTCAGATTAGTTCTACGATCAATAAAGTAATTATTTATGCTGCAACAGATATTGAAGGGAATCAAAAAGTTTTGGTGGATCTTTGAAACCGACAACCCACGCATACGCTTTTAATAAGATTTTTTGTGTTTTAATTAGCGCGCTCAGGGAAATTACGCTCATTTAAAACGTTTGCACACAGCGCGTGAGAAATAAAATTAGGGAGAAAATTAAGAGAGGTACCGATGTACGTTGGTCTTAAATGTCTGAATTTTACAATAATAGGAGACGAGTATTGCGGTTGAAGGTTTGAATGGGCTAAATGCTACTGGTCGCACTTTAAGTAAATTCTTTGTATGTTGCGTTGTCTTATTAGGATGAATTCGAAGATCCTGCGGGCTAGTGTGCTGATGTCCAATGCGATCGATATGACCTAGAAATATTAATTACTGTAAATTAAGCATTCAGATTGGATCCATTACGCTATTGTTTTTCGTTCTACCTTCTAAAAAAACCATCAACGCAGACTGAACCGAAAAATACACTGATGATCTTTTTCCCAAATCCGCTAAGTTTTCACCCGCTCTTGAGGGTGTTCATGCCTCTACGTCGTATACAAGGACAAGGACAAATGGTGATAGCCTTATTGTGTTCTGTCTAAGGCGTCGGTGTTGATCGACTTTTTTTCGATGAGAGCATACCATATATCGTATTTCGTTTCGTTTTCATTGACCCACAGACAGATTTTTGCATCTACATCTACCTAATTTCTTAGAAATGCCCCACTAAGATCCCGCAGGTATATGGAAGAAGTTGGACAGATTTTATGTTAAAGATGCTGCATGTTTGCGTTTCGCCCTGTCCGAGACCCTTTAAAACGTCAAACGATTGGGTAATATTGCTTCCGAATTTAAAAGAGCAACGTGAGTTTGGCAACGAAACCAAGATAAGGTCTCTATAGGCAACTTTAAATTAGACAAAGAGGTAGCGGCCATCGATTTGGTGTTCTTGAATCATTTTTATCATCACAAATTACCAGTAAAAACCATTTTAGGAAAAGAATGCGTAACGAAGTCCGATTTTCAGCTGGTCTGTTTAGAGCTGGCAGGGTTAAAGGAAAAGAACAACGAGATTTCAGCAAAAGTCGATCACCTAAAATGTTGAAATAAATTATTAGAGCCATGTACAAAAGTGCGAAAGTGAATATTGTCGTGAATAAATGCGATTGAAACAACATCGAGCCAGCTTATATAATTACAGGCCGAGACCTTCGTATTGCTGCAGTAATAGTTAAAATAAAATCCTGAAGCTCCACAATTGATGTCCTAAAGAACGCATACAAAAATCCGCATCCACAAAATCATTCAGCGCAATGTACGACAGAGAAAGGCCAAGTTACTTCCTCTAATGGGATATGAAAATTGTTCTAAAGGACGGAAAACTGTACGTTGCAGATAAGCTATTCACCTGGGACTTATCAAAAGGACTAAAATGTGGCATCGAGGATGGAACGGAACTAATTCAAGAAATGTTTAGAGAAATTTCTATACATTTAACAAAGTTCGAAAGTAATTTGCAAAAACAAATCATAAATAATGCGTATGAACTGTCAATGTCATCTGAAGCTGTCAGCCTCAGAAATCAAACACGCGCTATAGGTGCAATCACAAGGAAATATGTATGCGATTTGAGTGTACACAAAAGTGGCCGTTCTTACGAAATGATACGTGGGTACGTTCTAAGAAAAAAAAAAGATCCTGCAGTAAGCGCCTATTTTCAACGTTGATATCATGTATCGAAGATTTAAGAAGAGGCTTACTTTGATGTACGCTGACCCACATTAACGGAAATTGCTCTGTTAATACTAAAGGTAGAAACATTGTTTAAACATTGTTTACATTAGAAATGATAGCCAATGTAACTGCGTTTAAATAAAGTTGATATCTTGTTTGAGTTTTCAGATATCCAATTTTTTTTGCTCGTGCTAATTTTTGACTTCGAGGTCATTTTCAACAGAAAATTTGTAATAAACATAACTTTTTACTATTTTTTTTTTTCCCTTATGAATTCCTTATGAAAATTATCAACAATTTCGCAAAAAATCCAATTGATTTTATAATACATGGGAAAACTTGCACCAGGTTTTTTTGCTTTAAGCTTCAAAGGCTATGAATAAAAAATGATTTTGTGTGGTTTTAGATAATTTTTATTTTATGTGTGTACTAAAACACTTATAACAGGTGCTCAAAGTGTCCTCCTTGGTTTTGTATACATGCTAGAGCCTGTGCTGCCTCACTTTTGATGACGCTTTGAAAATACGCTCTTCTAATTCACTTAAAGTTGCTATTTCGGTTGAATAAACAATTTCTTCCATTCTTCCCTTTACAAAAAAACTTCAATACTGTAAGGTCAGGAGAGTTTGCATGCCGGTGAACTGATCCATTTCTTCCTATCCAACGTTTCATCTAGCCAATTCTTGACCCTACGACTATAGTGAGCTGGAGCACCATCGTAAAGGAGCCGATTAACTTTTTTTCAATTATACCTGCCCACATATGACGCTGAATTTGTGTTGAAATGATTAATGTCGCCTTGTTTGTAGATTGTGGGCAGCCCATATATGAAGATTATGATCCCATCTCTTGTAAATTGAGATTCGGCGATCCAACGAATTCTGCTAATAAATTCGTTGTCATCCAAACTCCGCTCCAGCAACAAGTTAGAAAACTCAAGTGTCTCTTCCAAATCATCGGAAATCTGGAGAAAAGTGACCTCAAAGTCAGAAATTAGAATTGAAAGAAAGAAAGAAAAATGGAACAGGCTTAAAAATTGGATGTCTGAAGACTCGAACAAGATATTAACTTTATTTAAACTCAGTTACAAAGGCTAGTATTCTATTCTAAAAATAAAATCCAAAACGACGTTTCTACCATTAGTATTAACAGAGCAATTTCCGTTAACATGCGTCAGGGTACACCAAAGTAAGCCTTTTCTTAAATCCTCGATAAATAATGTCAACTTTAAAGGTAGACATTTACTGTAGACCAATTTTTTTCTTAAAATATATCCAAGAACCAATCCAAATTATCATTTAAAACCCAGCAAGTTTAGGTAGAAGATTCTTTATTTTAGCAACCCAAAAATTCTGAGTCCATGTGTGCCCTAGGGTTCAGTTCTTGGGCCAGTACTGTTTCTGGTTTATATTAACCACTTTTTCGGCAGCCATTTATAGGAAGAGTTACCGCCTTTGCTGATGGCATAGACATTGCATATCGCTCAAATAGTGTTCTAAAACTAAGTGCTGACATAAATCACGACGTTAAATATTTTTATTACTTTAAAATATTAAAAATGCTGTTTGTAAAAGGTGGTTATATGCAAAATCCTGTACTAAATCCTCGTAACCTACGTAGCAAATTCAATTAGTATTGTCGTCTTACCTACATTTCGAACTACGCTATTCAAAAACTTTAGCTTCGTGGTACTCTGTGCTTCCTTTGAATATTCGTGTTATTAGATCTTTGACAATCTTCTTAAAAAAAAGTTAAAATATGATTTCTCAATTTTGATCAAAAAGAAATTGAAATTTTGCTGCTCTATGTTGTCTGAATTGAGATAGAACTATTTTTTTTTACTGGTTATCATTGTATCCTTATACCCTTACCTAATCTATATTTAAGATTTTTCCGCACCCCACATCCTGAAGTATTGTCCTAAGAAGTGGCATTAACACTATCTTCAACTTTTTTATACAAATGTCACTATATACTCTTAAATCAAATATTGTTTAAATTAGTCTTAATAAAGACGTTTTGTTAAAATAAAGAATATTTTCGGTCCTTAGTTAATTCCCTCGAATTGCGCACTCCAATTGGTAGAGGTCTCCTTCTAAGGCTCTGCTTGCCGTGGTATTGGTGTCCACTCGCTTTTCATGTCCTAACCATCTTAGCAGTTTGTCGTTTAATCTTCTCCTGTAAAACTCGTCATCGGAAACGGGGGTCGTTTTTTCTCCTGAAACGACTGAGGATATCTTCATCCGCTTTTGAAAGACTCCATACTGCTAAAGGTGGACTGGGATTATCAGGGTGTTATATAGGGTTTTCGAATAGGGACTTGAAAACTTTAATTTGTGAACGCACTCTTTCACTAATCATCAAACTGTCATTGTCAATTTATTCAGTAAACTCAACATTTTCATCATGGTAAAGTACACTAACGAGCAACGTCTGCAAACGTTCTCCGATTGGGTTCTGGAGAAGGTGCTCCAAGATGATGAATTTCATCGCAAAATCATCTTCAGGTCGGGTGAAAACCCACATGTGCTTCATGAATCACCACTTCATCCACAACAAATAACTGTTTGGTGCGGTTTGCATGCCAGCGGCGTTATTGGGCCATATTTTTTCGTCGACGAAAACGATCGTCACGTTATTGTGAATGGTCAGCGTTATCGCGCCATGATCACCGATTATTTTTGGCCCGAATTAGAAGATATGGACTATGACGACATGTGGTTTTAACAGGTGGTGCCACAAGCCACACAGCATAAAAAGTAAGTATGTTGAGCGTGTTATCTCAAGACATGGGCCAGTCGATTGGCCACCTAGTTCGTGCGATTTAACGCCGCTTGACTATTTTCTGTGGGGCTACGTTAAGTCATTGATTTATGCCAACACGCCGACGACGTTGGAAGAGCTCAGAGCCAACATTGAACGGGAAATAGCGGCCGTTTCGGCCGAAATGTGTGGCCGAGTCGTTGAAAATTGGGTCTAACGAATTGACCGCTGCAAACGTGCCCACGGTTGCCATATGAACGAAGTCGAGTTCCATTCATAAATGTTTTAATTGTACTTCAAGCCAATCATAAAGTTTTTGAAATATTTCAAAAGGTTTGCCTTTTATTTAAAACAAAAAAAAAAATGTTGTCAAGTCGTTATTAGAAAACCCTATATATGTTCATTATATGGCTTAATTACAACCCTATTATTGCAGCGATTGGTAAGAGTTATTCTTCGTTTTATTTTTACTGAGGAGTTGTTGGAAAAATTTATAGGGAAAGTCTCTTACAACCTCGAAATTGTAGCTGTCGACTGTGACGTTCTGTCCAATTCGCTGATGTTGTGTGTCTCTTCTTGTTAACAGCATATACTTGATTTTTCCTTTATTTATCGCTAAATCCATTTTCGCAGCTTCCGTTGCAATTCTACCAAACGCACCGTTGATAGCTCGCTGAGCTTTGCGAATTATCTCAATGTCATCGGCGTACGCTAGTAGTTGCACAGACTTTTGAAAGATTGTTAAAGAAGTCACCTTGTCTAAAATATTTTTTGATATCAAAGATCTCGGTGAAGTCGTTATGAAGCTTGACGAAGCAGCGAGCGATCTTTATCGTCAATCTGCACAGAAGCACAAGCTTGGCAGGGATGCCAATACTAGACATGGCACTATATAGCTCGTTTCTGTAAATGCTGTCATATACGGCCCTTAAATCGATGAAAAGATGGTGGGTATCGAAAAGTTTGTCGATTGTGGACTTTTCTGGTCTAAAACAACTAACAGATTGTTGACGAAGGGTTTCAGACGTTCACACAATATGGCAGATAAGACCTTGTATGCGATGTTGAGAAATCTGATACCTCTGTAGTACCCACATCAGGAGTTTATGAAGGAGTTTGGGGGAAATACGGTCATTAAGGGCTCTGACAATTTTTGTGACATCTCCCCGCGCTGCACCGCTTTTGATATTAGCAATGTACTAGAATACATATTTTCCAATATAATCAATCTGTCTTGTATTTAGGTCAACGCACTGCCATTTGCTTTGCGAATCCTGGTATGTGTGAAATGAAATGAAATAAAATGAGTCCGTTTCTGGATGTGATGTCATACAGACGGTGCATACTCATCAATTCCAAATGAGCCCTACTTTCCGTTTGGTTGTCTTCATCACATTGCTTAAGTGTCGTATTGTTTGGACATTTATTTCTTACGGTATGACTTTTGAGTCTCATATAACATCATCTCAAATCAATAAGATATATACACTTTGCTGTAAGTTTTCGTTTAAGGCTACATCTAATACCCTACTCTGTTAGTCAAATTGTTGCTACCTTCTGTATTAGCGACTACAAATTGCTTACTAGCGTCTTAAAAGACACAATCCTCTTGCTAAGCACTTCAATGTTCTAGGCATAAGTGACATCATCTCTTGCAAAGGTTGCTAAAAGAAGAACTTTTAACTAAATCTGACACTTGTTCTTCTGTCACAAATTCTGGATACAGATACTTTTCCGACGGTTGTCATCTGACTATTTTTTTGTGCATACGAATATATGTCAGTATCCAGAATGGAGCGGACTGTAGCGCCAACAATTGTATTGCTTTTAGCAATATATATTATGTCTGCCAGCCAATCCTAGAATTTTGTCAGAACTTTATCTTCAAAAACGAACTGAGATCTGTCTATTTTACTTGAGAAGTCTTCCAGCTACCAAAGCTCCTGTTGCTAGTCATACCAATGGGATAGGCAACGTATGCAAAGGCATTGTTAAATTTCTTAATAATATTGTTTTCAGGCTCTTGGTAATAAAAATACCAATACGATGATAGTTTATGAGGATTTTGAATACAAAATATGGGTAGACTGTTTAAAAAGATGTGGTCCCATATTATGTCTGAATTCTTTAAAGAACTATCACTTCATCATGTTAAATCCAAGAAAGAAATATCTAAACCTTGACAATTCGAAAGACATCTGACCCTTAACTCTCAAATAGAACAGTTTTCACAAAACAACTTTGCCCAACACGTATTGCTGAGCAGTTTTCCTCGCCTATTATTAATCTCTGTTGACTTTGGTTTGCAACATTTAAGTCCCTCACTTTGGACTTCCTTTTTCACATTTACCCGCATAATTGTGTCAATTTAAATAACTAAATCCAAAGTCTGTCATTGCAATTTTACCCAGGGACATCCTGTCGAGGTTGAAACTGCGGTTTCTCACTACCACCCCTCTAAACAGGCAACAATCAATATGTGTTTTGTCAACATTTTTGCAAACTTTCTCAACACTTAACACTCGCCAATTGAAAACACCCTCCCCCTGCAGCTGATTCTGAGTGCTCAACACAAAAGGTGGCAGTTCTAAAACTTTCCTGGAACACCACTCATTTCAAGATTATTTTTGTATTTCCCTACTTCAGCAATCGTTGCAGTGTTCTTCAAAACCTACTCTGCACAAACAGGCCAGCACCAAAACCAAACAGAGTGTTCAACTGTCTAAAGTGACTGCACGTGTTATCTACGCCCCGGACTAAGCCGGTTTTTCAAATAAATCATTTAATTCGCATGCCTGAAACGAAACAAGCCAAAAAGAGAGTCCTCTCGTTTGCCCTTACCCTTGAAAAATTGCAAAAAAATTAGGCCCTCGTCTAGTTCCTTGGAAAACTTAAACCATTGTTCCAGTCTTGGTTCGGGATTGTGTGTTGCTAATGCTAGATGGTGGTGAATGAATATGGATGCAGTAAAAGGGAGAATAATTGTCGCGTGTCACTTGTGCACGGTGTAATAATTTCCAACCACCCTATTCGCCCGCCTATGTGCGTTCATTTGACGCCAGTACAGCTTATGGTTCATGGGATATAGGTTGCACAAGTACTCGTATTATTGTGCCAGCCTCAGCATATCATCCCCCTTGAGTTCACATTAAGCTGGCGTTTAATATATACATGACTCTACTGTAGTCCAGTCTATTGTTTTCGTTGATATGCAACTCTGAGCGAGGGTCAGTGACGACAGCGACAGTCTACGGTTCAGGCTCAAGTCCACCCTTTTATATTTCGTAAAATGACAGAAGGAAAATAGCTTTACACTACGTACGAGGAATACTAGTTCCATTTTCAGCTGCAGACACTTTCCTCCCGCATACCAATTGTGAAAGTAAAAAATAATTATTCATTTTCTCTATTTGTCTCACCATTAAAGTAAATTTGGAATACTATGTACTATGTCTGGGAACACTTACAGAATGCATTGTTAATGGGAAGTTGAACGTAGGTACGAGTATTGTGGTATTTATTGTTCGGATTGGTATAAGGGTGCTAATGTATTCAAAAATTTGCCATAGGACAGAGGAAGGCATAAAGGGTGTTTTTTTAAATAAAAAAAAATAAATAAAACGCAAAGAAATTAACTTAATGACGATTTATTAAATTCTTTCTAAAGAATAATTTTCCAGTGTGTAGTTGCTTTAAAGCGAATAGCTGCAGTAGCTTTTTCATGTGAGGTAGAGTATCCAGTGCCCTGGAGGAAGCAGTACGTAAGGATCTGCTTATAAACAGACACCTTTGGACTCTGCGTAGTTTGCTGCAGTTAACTGCATTGGCTAAGGCCGTCCAACAGGCAATCAGCTCTTATTCCCCATGACTTTTTTCAAGAGAATAAAGCTACTTCTACTTTTTTTTAAATATTCGGTTGCCTAGTTTCTTGTCAAAAATAGGATTCAGATATTTCGCTGTATCGGGTAAGACTGAGCTGGAAGCGTTGATTGAGAAAGTAACTACGATTGGAATTTCAAATTTTCTGGGGTTTATTAAGCTTTATTCCCAATCCAATTTGTTAAGATTTTGCTAAGGAATTCTATAATGATATTGAGATGCTTTCTTAAGGCGGCTATAGCAAAAATCATCCGCATAGGCACTCACTCTGCTACCACGTACTTCCAGTTACTCGTATAATAGCAGTTCGTTGACCACTAAGTTCCAGAGAAGGGTTAAAAACACACCGCCTTGTGGCGTACCTCTGCTCACACATTTTTTAGCAGAAGCCCCCAGTTTGGAGTTGATTACCCTTCTTAGCCTTTAGTATAAGGCTAATCAACTCCCCAAGTGAGTTAATATAGTATATCTTCCTTCAGAGTTGACAGTGCGGTCGTAATTGCGGATGTGTTGACGTTATTAAAATTTATATATTAAATTTATATTTAAAATATTTATACACAATGCGGGCGAAGAGAATTTAGGAGAAAGAAAGGAGAAGTACTGATGTACATTGTCATTAAATGTTTTCACGTTATAACGTCCAGGAAATAGAGAGTTCGACAGGCCATTCCATAAACGAGTTGTACGGCTTAGGAACGAATCATGATATCTTAGAGTCCGTCCGAATGTGGGCTTTGAGGGTATACTGTTGAGCATTCATAACGAGATGGGTGTTACGGTTGAAGGTTTGAAGCGGCGGAATGCTACTGGCGATTTCAATGGAACACAAAGTGAGACAAGAGGCATTACTGACTGATGTAAGTATCACCTATGAGTCTTATCGCACTTTTTTGCATCCTATTTAGGAGCACCTTTTGAGGCTATCCAGGAATCAAGCAATTTTTTTATGTCTTCATAGCGGCACTGCTGATCAGTCAGACTATGTGCCATCGAACAGAACAAGTAATAATCGGACGGCGCAATATCTGGAGAACATGGAGGATGGGGCAGGACTTCTCATTTAAGCGTCTCTAGGTAGGTTTTAACGAGTTTGCCAATGTGAGACCGAGCGTTGTCATGCTGTAAAATCACTTTTTTGTGCCTCTGTTTGTATTGTGGCTGTTTTTTGCGCAGTGCTCGGCTCAATCGTATCGATTACTTGTACCAGCAAATACACAGAATTGCCTTCGCAGCGTGAATATCCTGCCGAGCCAACGACGTAGAATCATGACCTGGCATGGGTACTTTGTACAGCTCGGGTCGTACCACGCTGGTAAGAGGGATAACGGCTCTTATTCCAAAGAGAGTAGTATCTGTGGTCATATCAGCAGCGGCATCCACGTCGTTATCGGAGAAACATAACGACCAGTTAAAATTCCTAAAGAAGCTGTTAAGACCGCTCCAATTGTCTCTTTCGTATTGCCATTTGGTTCTTTTAGGAATCTTTTCTCTAACTGTGTGGTGGGTATACGAGAACACAGATGATAGACTTATTTGTTAAGTTTGAGGTCCTTTGGGAAAACATAAGAACATTTTCTGGCTGTGGGAACGAAACTTTATAAACTTTTCTCCATGACAAAAGGAAGTGGATCATCTCTACGCAACTCCTCATGATATTCTCTAACGTTCGCAGGAGGAATTGTGTAATTTGAAGCGAGGCAAAGCTCCGAGCAGTTGTAGTCGGGGCTGTAGTCCTGCTAAGGTTGCTACATAAAAAGCGGCTGTCCAGAAGCAGGTTGAATGGCATTGAACAGGCAATCAGCTCTTATATGAGCTTCTATCTTATGCGATTTTGAAGCGCCCATTTATTCCCAATGACTTTTTTCAAGAGAATAAAGCTACTTCTACTTTTGGATTGGAATTTCAAATTTCCTGGGGTTTATTGAGCTTTATTCCCAATCGAATTTGTTAAGATTTTGCTAAGGAGTTCTATAATGATATTGAGATGCTTTCCTAACGCGGCTATAACAAAAATCATCCACATAGGCACTCACTCTGCTACCACGTGCTTCCAGGTACTCGTATCATAGCAGTTCGCTGACCACTAAGTTCCAGAGAAGGGCTAAAAACACACCGCCTTGTGGCGTACCTCTGCTCACACATTTTTTAGCAGAAGCCCCCAGTTTGGAGTTGATTACCCTTCTTAGCCTTTAGTATAAGGCTGATCAACTCCCCAAATGAGGTAATATAGTATATCTTCCTTCAGAGTTGACAGTGCGGTCGTAATTGCGGATGTGTTGACGTTATTAAAATTTATATATTAAATTTATATTTAAAATATTTATACACAATGCGGGCGAAGAGAATTTAGGAGAAAGAAAGGAGAAGTACTGATGTACATTGTCATTAAATGTTTTCACGTTATAACGTCCAGGAAATAGAGAGTTCGACAGGCCATTCCATAAACGAGTTGTACGGCTTAGGAACGAATCATGATATCTTAGAGTCCGTCCGAATGTGGGCTTTGAGGGTATACTGTTGAGCATTCATAACGAGATGGGTGTTACGGTTGAAGGTTTGAAGCGGCGGAATGCTACTGGCGATTTCAATGGAACACAAAGTGAGACAAGAGGCATTACTGACTGATGTAAGTATCACCTATGAGTCTTATCGCACTTTTTTGCATCCTATTTAGGAGCACCTTTTGAGGCTATCCAGGAATCAAGCAATTTTTTTATGTCTTCATAGCGGCACTGCTGATCAGTCAGACTATGTGCCATCGAACAGAACAAGTAATAATCGGACGGCGCAATATCTGGAGAACATGGAGGATGGGGCAGGACTTCTCATTTAAGCGTCTCTAGGTAGGTTTTAACGAGTTTGCCAATGTGAGACCGAGCGTTGTCATGCTGTAAAATCACTTTTTTGTGCCTCTGTTTGTATTGTGGCTGTTTTTTGCGCAGTGCTCGGCTCAATCGTATCGATTACTTGTACCAGCAAATACACAGAATTGCCTTCGCAGCGTGAATATCCTGCCGAGCCAACGACGTAGAATCATGACCTGGCATGGGTACTTTGTACAGCTCGGGTCGTACCACGCTGGTAAGAGGGATAACGGCTCTTATTCCAAAGAGAGTAGTATCTGTGGTCATATCAGCAGCGGCATCCACGTCGTTATCGGAGAAACATAACGACCAGTTAAAATTCCTAAAGAAGCTGTTAAGACCGCTCCAATTGTCTCTTTCGTATTGCCATTTGGTTCTTTTAGGAATCTTTTCTCTAACTGTGTGGTGGGTATACGAGAACACAGATGATAGACTTATTTGTTAAGTTTGAGGTCCTTTGGGAAAACATAAGAACATTTTCTGGCTGTGGGAACGAAACTTTTCTCCATGACAAAAGGAAGTGGATCATCTCTACGCAACTCCTCATGATATTCTCTAACGTTCGCAGGAGGAATTGTGTAATTTGAAGCGAGGCAAAGCTCCGAGCAGTTGTAGTCGGGGCTGTAGTCCTGCTAAGGTTGCTACATAAAAAGCGGCTGTCCAGAAGCAGGTTGAATGGCATTGAACAGGCAATCAGCTCTTATATGAGCTTCTATCTTATGCGATTTTGAAGCGCCCATTTATTCCCAATGACTTTTTTCAAGAGAATAAAGCTACTTCTACTTTTGGATTGGAATTTCAAATTTCCTGGGGTTTATTGAGCTTTATTCCCAATCGAATTTGTTAAGATTTTGCTAAGGAGTTCTATAATGATATTGAGATGCTTTCCTAACGCGGCTATAACAAAAATCATCCACATAGGCACTCACTCTGCTACCACGTGCTTCCAGGTACTCGTATCATAGCAGTTCGCTGACCACTAAGTTCCAGAGAAGGGCTAAAAACACACCGCCTTGTGGCGTACCTCTGCTCACACATTTTTTAGCAGAAGCCCCCAGTTTGGAGTTGATTACCCTTCTTAGCCTTTAGTATAAGGCTGATCAACTCCCCAAATGAGGTAATATAGTATATCTTCCTTCAGAGTTGACAGTGCGGTCGTAATTGCGGATGTGTTGACGTTATTAAAATTTATATATTAAATTTATATTTAAAATATTTATACACAATGCGGGCGAAGAGAATTTAGGAGAAAGAAAGGAGAAGTACTGATGTACATTGTCATTAAATGTTTTCACGTTATAACGTCCAGGAAATAGAGAGTTCGACAGGCCATTCCATAAACGAGTTGTACGGCTTAGGAACGAATCATGATATCTTAGAGTCCGTCCGAATGTGGGCTTTGAGGGTATACTGTTGAGCATTCATAACGAGATGGGTGTTACGGTTGAAGGTTTGAAGCGGCGGAATGCTACTGGCGATTTCAATGGAACACAAAGTGAGACAAGAGGCATTACTGACTGATGTAAGTATCACCTATGAGTCTTATCGCACTTTTTTGCATCCTATTTAGGAGCACCTTTTGAGGCTATCCAGGAATCAAGCAATTTTTTTATGTCTTCATAGCGGCACTGCTGATCAGTCAGACTATGTGCCATCGAACAGAACAAGTAATAATCGGACGGCGCAATATCTGGAGAACATGGAGGATGGGGCAGGACTTCTCATTTAAGCGTCTCTAGGTAGGTTTTAACGAGTTTGCCAATGTGAGACCGAGCGTTGTCATGCTGTAAAATCACTTTTTTGTGCCTCTGTTTGTATTGTGGCTGTTTTTTGCGCAGTGCTCGGCTCAATCGTATCGATTACTTGTACCAGCAAATACACAGAATTGCCTTCGCAGCGTGAATATCCTGCCGAGCCAACGACGTAGAATCATGACCTGGCATGGGTACTTTGTACAGCTCGGGTCGTACCACGCTGGTAAGAGGGATAACGGCTCTTATTCCAAAGAGAGTAGTATCTGTGGTCATATCAGCAGCGGCATCCACGTCGTTATCGGAGAAACATAACGACCAGTTAAAATTCCTAAAGAAGCTGTTAAGACCGCTCCAATTGTCTCTTTCGTACTGCCATTCGGTTCTTTTAGGAATCTTTTCTCTAACTGTGTGGTGGGTATACGAGAACACAATGTTTCGACGAGCCTAAAGCCCAGATGATAGACTTATTTGTTTAGTTTGAGGACCTTTGAGAAAACATAAGAACATTTTCTGGCTGTGGGAACGAAACTTCATAAACTTTTCACCATGACAAAAGGAAGTGGATCATCTCTACGCAACTCCTCATTATATTCTCTAACGTTCGCAGGAGGATATCTGAAGACCTTTATAGCTCGGCAGGTCTGACCCAGCAGAATTGTGTAATTTGAAGCTAGGCAACGTTCCGAGCAGCTGTAGTCGGGGCTGTAGTCCTGCTAAGGTTGCTACATAAAAAGCGGCTGTCCAGAAGCAGGTTGAATGGCATTGTAGGATTTTTCTTCGCCACCTCATAGGTTTCTATTATTTTGTCACAAAATAACTTCCAGGATTATCACTTTACCTTCCTCAATTCTTTTTTATTATATATATTTTGAGGGCTTCCTTGTAAGAGTCCCAGTTTGTCACTTTTCTTGTGCTGTTGCTTGGTTCAAAAGTCTCTGGCATGCTGTAAAGCCGGCATTTTCCTGAGAAATTTTGTAAATTCTTCCGTTTGAGTCTAACACATTTTCTGAGCTGAGGGGGGAATTCGATATGTCTTTGGTGAAAGTGAAGGCCAAATATGCTTAAATGTACTCAGGAACCTATTGAAAGAGAAAGGGTGATGTGTGTTATATTGAGTGGTGCTTTGAATTTAAAAATAAAATTGTGTGCTTATTTTGAAAGAGCCTACATTTCCTATCAACCCGGTCAACAAAAAAGTTGTCAAATATCTCCGGAGTAGCTTGATGCCACATTTATTCAAAACGTTCTTCGCCAGAAGAACTAAACTGTGTGCAAAAGCAGAATATTAAGCTTCCTGTTAGGATGCAGTCATTGAAAGCAAGGACGATGTGTACCAACTATGAGGTAGATGACTAAGGTAATTGACATTTCCGTTGCCACTGCCTTGCACAGATTCCCATATTTTCAAGGATAACACAATGTCTTCGGAAGATAGATGTCCTGAAAATAAAAAGGATAAGACCCTGTCAATCTTCTATTGAGACATGACATGAACTTTAAAAATACCCCACTTGTTTCCATAAACAAAATTCCTAAACCAAAGTGACGTGTCAATCCTTCGTCATTATCATCCCTGCCATAGTGTACAGTCTATAAAGCCCTGTGTATATGTGTAGTAGAATTTTATTTCACTCGGATTAGATATGCAAAATAAAATTTATTGCTCGTGAATCCACCCTTACGAGAAACAAAACATTTAAATGAATAAAAAGCGGAAGGAAGCACCAACAAAAGACATGGAAAACCGATAAAAGAAGGAGAAAAAAAAAAAAAAAAACCAAAACCCATTATGAGTTTTTGCCCCCTTAGTGTAACCCTGGAGCTAACTTTTTAGGCAGACATGCAATGAACCTTATACCCTAGCTAGACGATCCCATTAATATTACATACATGTGTACGAGTATATACTTGTGTCTATGAGTCAGAGCAAGTAATGAAAAGAAAAAAAGGATCTGAATGGATAAACGTTCGGACACATATGTATGTTACTATCTTGTTCCTCATTTTGTTAGTTCTTGCAAAAAATGAATTCATGCTGCCAAGAAAGAAAGTTCTACACCAAAAAATCCTTTCCTTGCTGCTTTCCTTCTCAAAAGATGGAAAGAGAAAGTTCTGTAAAGTAAAGTAAAGATTGTTCTTATTCGCTTCTAGTTCTCAGGAGTTTTTTTCAAAGGCATAGCTTCCAACGTTTTACTCTTAAATTTTTGTTTACCATTCAACAAAGGACAAGGATATCATATTTTTCTCGTTTTCGTCTACTGTCTAGGCACTAGATAGTCATACTTTGGCTCAAAACCGTAATGTTCGTAGAAAGTTCGAAAAGTATCATTCGATGACTGCATTGGGGAGAGTTAATCAATAAAATTTGTCTACTTTGACCATGCGAAGACCTTGCAGTCATCCTACGTGTATTGGCAGAAACGTCGTTTAACGTTGAAAAATGACTTGTCCCTGATAGACTGAAGGAGAAGGAGTTAAAATGGTCCTATTCCCCGTTTAGACGTTGACAAAGCCAGTGAATTTCGAAGAGAGAGCATCATTCTACAATTTATGATTCAATTTGTTAAAGAAATAAAAGTGAGGATAGTCCAACCCCATGAAAAATCGAATTTGTAACAACAACTGATGTCTGACGCCATCGTCCAACCAGCCGAGTCATTAAAGTTAGTTGTGTGATGATTGGCTTGACTCCAATACTGGCAGTTAAGGACTTAAGCTCTTTGATCCAGACCGCTTGTCTGATATAAGACAAAAGTCAAACAAAACCGATTTTTCAATGGCAACAGAACCGGAAAACACTTTCGAGAGTTGGGAAAGTGGTCGGAATGAGCTTTTGTGTTTTTCTCTTTTTTTTTTTTTTTGTAGACTGCAAGGGTTGTAGTGGAATTGTGCTCTCCTTTGCAATGTTTATACACTAGAGCTGCTGATGTTTTTTTTTTTTTTGTTTGTTTTTGCTTTTGATTACCATGTAATCCTTAGAATCATGGCACTTCATTACGGTTCGGTGCTTATTTTTGTGCGTCAAGATTCTATAAATATAAATCAGCCGATAATTTTATAGCATTTTCATGCAGTTGTCTGGGTTTTATTTTTATTTTTTCGATGTTGAGCTGTACGTTCTTAACCTTGATTTTAAAAGAGGCACTTGGTCATCTCAAATCCGGATTCGGGTGATTCATAGGAAGTTTTAGAAATCAATATTAGTTTTCTGTAAAGATAAACGATCTTTTCACAGCAGTTTTTCTTTGTTGTGGCCCTTGGGAAATCTGTTATTGCACTTTGGATGCGACAAGGTGGTGATCCGAGTCAATATTGATTGCACGGAATGTTCGGACGTCCAGTATACTTAGGACATGCCTTCTGCCCATCGCAAAATGATCAATTTAATTTAGCGTTTGATGATCCAGAGGCCGCCATGTCCATTTGTGTATATTGGGATGAGGAAACTGTTTGTTTGCTATACGAGGGCTGTTTGAAAGATAGGTGGCGCTACTGGACCAAATAAGTGTACTATCATTTAGTATAACCTCTTTTAGCCTGCCTATCAATTAGTGATAATCCGACGCTTAGTTTTGTTTTTTGGAAAAACAGCAGTATCGCGCCATGAAATCAAGCTCATTTTCGATGGTGTGTATGGGACCCATTCACCTTCCCATAAAACCGTTTACCATTTCTTCGCAGATTTCGCCGTGGCCGCACGTCAGTTATTGATAAACCCCGCCCAGGTGGCTCAAAAACGGTTACTACAGAGGAACTCGTTGACAAAATCAATGATTTTCATATCGGCGGTCCGCCAAGTGAAAATTTGCGAGTTGGCTGAGATAGCAGGCATCTAAACTGAACACGTTAGCCAAATCCTGTTTAATCGAAAGCCGAAGGAGTTTCTGCGTCGTTTCGTGATTGTCGTTGAGACATGGATTCATGGTAATACACCAGAGATCAAAAAACAATCGAAAAAATGGGTTTTACCCGGTGAACGTTATCCAAAGCAGGAGAAGACCGTGCCTTCGGTCGGAAAGGTTATGGCCACCGTGCTTTGGGATGCGCGATTTGTGAGCCACGTTGACTATTTGAAGAAGGTAAAAACAATCACGGTAGCATACTAAGTCGATTTATTGGTCGAAGAAAAAAGTGCTCTTCCAACACGATATCGCACCGGCTTACACTTCCACAGTCGCCACAGCCAAATTGGCCGAATTGCATTACGAATTGCTCCCCTTTCCTTTGTATTCTCCGAATTTGGCTCGCTGCGACTTCTTTTTGTTTCAGGCCTTAAAAGATCGCTCACCGGAAAGAAGTACGGGTCGAAAGAGGAAGTTATCGTCGCCGCGGAAGAGTATTTTGCAAGTTAATTAAAGTCGTACTATAGGAAGGGGTTAAAAAAGTTGCAGCACCGCTGGGAAAACTGTATCGAGTTAAAAGGGGATTATATTGAAAAATAAATTGTCAAAACCTAAAAAAGTTGCATTTTCATTTCTAATTCGGGTATTCATCAAACAGCCCTCGAAATGATGTTTTCTACCGCAAAACCTAAGTCAATAAGCCTAAGCCCGTTGCAAAACGTCGTGTCATGTTAGCTATGCATACCAATTGTCCTACCAGAAATGTTCTCCTTTCCTATCCTGGCGTTAAAATCGCCTAATAGGATATTAACGTCATACTTCTCACGTTGCTCATATGTCTTGCCGAGGAACTCGTAGGAGCATTTTTTGGTGGTGTCGTCCTTGTTTTATGTTAGCTAAGTTTACGTGTCAGAAGCTTAAGACTTTATGCATAAGTTTGCTGCATATGACAAATCCGCATCCGATAAAGCGCTGTTTTTTTTTTCTCTATAACAATCACCATAGTATATAGTATATTACAATTTTTCATCCCCATTATTTAAAGCGCATCCAATCGCACTTCCTGGAAGGCGGTGATATCTACGTGATGGCAGTCAAGGGCCTCTGCATATTAGGGTCCAAACGTTCGACATGCAGATCCGAAGGTCGTTGTCCTTTAACGTTTGCCAGGGTCGCCAACAGTAAGTGCATTTCTTAGTTAGTTCGTTTCATATTTTTAATCATTTCCGTTGGGAACCCTGTGACTGTGTAACCGAGAATAATGTACTGGTCGTGCGTGCCCTTGCCATTTTAGCTGCGGACCACCACTGGGAGGTAAGACAGCACTTCGCTATGAAATTAGTAGGACACTCAACAGTTTCCCGATCAATCGTCACACAGATCTCCACCTGATATCACATCAGTTCAAAAGAAAACTGCAACCATGGAGCCCTTAGAATGTCTTGTCTTTAACAAATTCACAACCAAAAAAGGATAACTTAAAACGATAATGGAACAACTGAAAAAACCCACGAAGAACAAATATAAAAGAATGAGCCAACTTCAGTGCAGTCTACAAAGGAGATTTTGTATTTTAAGTCTGCCGAAGATATGCCCTGTTGTCGGATTGGACCTTTTTACAATGATTGCTTAGGGTTGTTACTGAATAGTTTTAGTCTATGTACATATACACACAGATGTGAACATACAAGGCAACGAAGCAACCAAATCATGTGGAACTAAAAAAGGCAGTTCCGCCTTCCTAGATAGTGCTCGTTGAAGAAGTCCTTAATCATCTTCAATGAGATGATTCAGTGACTCACTCTTCATAGACGTTGTATTTGATAGTTATGGCGCATCACTAATGTCTTTGTTTAGTATATCCCTGAGTGCTCTGAAACTTAAAACCACATAAACACAGAAAACAATTCAATGTTCGTCTCTCATATGACACTATTCGTAAAAAGCACTTGTGCAAGAAATGTCAAACAAAAACATTTTCCAAAATAAACAACTATGATGAGGCGAAAGAAAAAAGTTTTGAAATTTTTCTCTAAAGAAAATACATTTGCCCGGAACCGTGGAGCGCCGCATGAGGAGAGGAAACGCTAGTAGAATACTAGTGTAGGAATTCTTCAAACATATAGAAGTTGTCTAGCAGAATGGAACTTCCATTTAAATGTCGTTAGTTCAGTGCTCCCATCGCTCAACGGTCGTTCAGCGATCCATGAAATTCAAATCCTTGGGCGTTGGGCCCCTTTTTTTTTTGAATTTTATTTTATTTTTACTATTATCCTTGAGCGTGGTGGGTAAATGAATTGAAATGGCGTTGTATTACCACCGTAGGTAGTCATCATCGTCATGCTTTACATCACAACGGCCGGTGTAAATAAATACGAGACCACGCTCACATAGAGCACATAGGTCATCATGACCAGGATATAGGATACTCGGGAAATTTCTACTCGTTTATGGAAGCGTGTGGTCGTCGATTTTCAGCTAGAGTGAATTTGCAATGAATCATGCAGTGAAGGGTGTTTGGTATTGACATTTTAGGCTTTAGCTAAAAACAAAAAAAAAAAAAAAAATCCTATTAATTAATCTTGTTGGTCTGCATTCAACCTGCAGTTTATGTAAATATTGCGTATCGATCCGACAATTCGAATTTGTGTAAAGTTTGTTGCCTTGTTATTTGAAATATGGAATTTTATAGATTTAGGGATAGGCCTTTGCTCGTAGAGAATTGAATACTTTAGATACAGTCGACAGAAAAAGATCAATTGTACGTCCATTTCTTTAGCTAATTTGGTCGTCCTAATTGGATTGACGACGAGTTTAAGGAAATGTGAGAAATAATATTCCCAGGGCAGATTTTGGTAGGTGCTGAGGCCCCTCTTTATTTAGCCTTATAACAGAAAGACCTACGAGCTAGGAACCAAGAAAATGATGGAATAGATCCTGTTTGAGATGAGGAGTTCTTAGGTTGCAATCAAAAGCATAGATTCGGAGCATACGGGTGATTGGTTCGTTGGAGACATAATAGGTTTGGGGGACCGGTAAATAGAAAAGACCAGGACAACTTAGATTACGTGGGTTGGTGTTGAAGGAAATAGAGTTGAGAAAGGATGTGTAGTTGATGGAACCTGAGAGCAGTCAATGAATGAAAATATTCAATGTCAGCAATATTCCTACACTCTACTTATGAATTTATATTGAGAAGTTTGAGGCGTTCCTGATAGGGAGGTAAGACTAGAGTCGTTTCAAGGCAGACCACAAAGAGCCAATGAGAAGAATCGACATTGAATACCTACCCTCGATTCAAGAAACATGAACTCGGTGAAAGTGGCACCAAGCTTGACTGGCATATTTTACAGGGCGAGAATAAAGGTAACATGGAGTGATCTGGTAAGGTACGGGTTGGAAAATTCGTGGTTCACGTCAAACACGTCAAAACAAACGAGTTCGAAAATCACACGCAGTATCTTCCTCTCAAAACGGCCCAGTACTTCTTCATAAGCTTTCGACAGATTCCAAGCCTCTGGCACGGATGTTAAAACTAGGCATGCCTTTGTATAGTTCATATTTATCTTAAAGTCGACATATTATAAATTGTGCGCATCGACCTGAAATTCCCAGGTCTTGCCCAAGATTTACCGTTATCTGAATATTTTATCGATGGTAGACTTTTCTGGAATGAAACCGCATTGATATACACCAAGCAGATTGTAAACAAATGGTTTTAGACGCTCACATAATACGGCAGAAAAGATCTTAAGGGTGACGATTAGTTGCCACTATAGTTGGCGCAGCCAAAAGGGTGTCTCCTTACTTGTGGATCGGACAAACGATGAAAGGACTCGGTCATGGTTTATCCTGACAATATCTTACAGATGAGTTTGGTGCACGTTTCTTCAGCTGCAGTCCTTCTGCGCAGCGGTTTTATAAGATATAAGCTTTGATATTGCAACCCTAACTTCGTCTAGGTCAGAGGGACGAAATTATTTATCGGCTTCGCCCAGGGTGAATGGTTCAATCTGCCTGACAACGGTATTTTAATATTATACAGTCTGCACAAGTTGTTTTTCCACATTATCAGTACCCTGGGAATCTTTGCAGGTTTCCATTCCGGCTTTGTAAAGCTGGCATTTTCATTTTATTCTCTGATAAAACATTTGAATGTAATTTCTGCTTAAAATTCTTCATATCTCCGATCGTGTGCTTCTCGCGCCCTTTCTTATTCCTTCCGAGAAACCTTTGCTCTTTTTTTTCCTTCTATTGATGCGGCGCAGCTTTAGATGCTTCTTATTTGGTTACATCTGCCTGCCTACAATCGATGTCAAACCATAGGTTTTTTGCACTGCCCTTCAGATATACATACGGGTGTACCTATATGGAATGTACATAAAATTGCATTAGAGAACTGTGAAGCTACGACTTGCCCTTTAATTAACTTCTTGCTGTCTCAATATCCAAAGGTTTCTTCAATCTACACCTCATGTATGTGTTTGTAGAAAATTCGAATGCGGGAACGAACCAGTTCAGTCAGCCACTTAATTAGCTTTACGGTTTACCTTTGAAATATCCTGATGTTGACTCATGAACATGAATCCGATTAGCGGTCTTCAAATATTGTTTGGGGCTGCTTATTTGCTTTTCTATATACGAATGCAAAGGTTCAAATAAAGGATTTTTTTTTTCTTATTTTGTGGACAAAGGATTTTGTAAATTGTCGAGGTTCTTTAAGAATCAAGTTTGCTTTGTCAAAATAATATTGGAGGGTAAATCGATATCAAAAAAGGGTATTAAAACGAGTCTGGATTATGTACACAGTGCTTGACGATAGTAAGTATTTCATTGCCGTCATATTACTCGTTACAATGTCATTTCTCCCTTGTCACTGTTTGTTATGAATCATTGGGGTAAGAATAACAAGAAAACCTCTAAAATGATTGCCATTGTTCTTTGGGGGAGACTTCGTGGAATAGCAATGCATGACTTTTTGTTTTATTACCATTTGTACATACTAAAACTATTTAATGTTATGCGTGTACAGAAATTGCTATATGCACTGTCTTGAAGAATGTAACTCTGTACCCGATCGTAAAAAAAAAGAGGGCAATCAACGTCTGATGTTGACACTAAAAAAGTACTCTGTGCATCAGTGTGGTGCAATAACTTACGAGTAATCCTAATATATTCCTATGAAATGGATGAGATAAAATAAAATAGTAACTCTACTCTGAAAATCAATAAATGTCTCACGGTACCACAGAACTATTTCCGATGAAACTGAAGTCTAATGGATGTTGAAAGAAACGGATGATAGCGCACACTATCCATGAATTTGCTTTGTTTCTTTCAATGGTGAAGGTAGACTGCTGAACAAATAATAAATAATAGATAAAAATTATAAACACAATACAGAACTTTTTGTGACTAGATTGGAAATCAATGGATTATCGGACGAACTACAAGACAAATTGTAATTATTTGATAGTTTTAAGATTCTTAATTGGTATGGTATGTAACTCTTCAGTAGAGGAATGCCACGGGAAATCAAAAATCATTTTCAAAAGTTTATTCTGACAAATTTAAAGCTTGCGAATGTGGCTAATTTCACAATTTCCCCAAACAGGGCAACCGTAGAACATTATTGCCTGGAAAATTATCTTGAAAATTATCAATTTATTATCAATATTCAGCTTTTTTATGTTAGCATTTATTTAACGTATCGTTTGCTGGACATGTAGCCAAAAGTTAAGGTTTTATCCAGGTGTACACCAGGATACTTGGCACTTTCTTTCCACTCAGTCTGAATTCCGTTAATATGAAGATTGTTGCTTGGTAAGAACCAGGCTTTTCTTTTTCTAGTAAAAAAGACAGCCTGAGTCTTTGAAGCATTTATCTTAATCTTATTGTTGTTGAGATACGTTAGTACAACATTCAAAGCAGATTGCAAATTGGTTATAATGTTGGAACGGAGAGCATCTGATGAGAGAATG
Organism: Volucella inanis; assembly: GCA_907269105.1. Lineage (NCBI taxonomy): Eukaryota > Metazoa > Arthropoda > Insecta > Diptera > Syrphidae > Volucella > Volucella inanis. The sequence continues at coordinate 99,557,782 of OU026156.1, read as the reverse complement.
TATGCATCAGCAAACATAGCAGATTGACAATTATTAAGTTCTGGAATGTCAGATGTATTCATAGTGTTCCTTGAGGAACCCCCGCAACTATTCGCTTGAAAGCTGATTATTATCTGACACCTTAAAATAACGCTCAGATGAAAATGAATTTATGGTCTTGACTAGGTAAATTGGAAAATTTAAAAAGATAAGCTTGTGCAGCATACCATTATGATAAATTGTATCGAACGCTTTCTCAACTTCAAGTAATACCATACCTGTACTTTTACTTTCAATAAAGTTTATTTTAATGCGATTCGAGATACGGTGTGCCTGTTGGATTGTGTTATATTGTGCCCTAAGTCCAAATTGTTTAGGAACAACATATGCGAATTCATGTACGACACTAATTTATTTTTAATTACTTTCTATAAGCATTTGCTCAGGGAGCTAAATAAACTTATCAGTCTGTAGCTGTCAGGTAAGGTGGCATTTTTACCAGGTTTCAAGATTGGGATAACTTTGGCAGATTTCCAATCTGCCGGTAAAACAGCTTTTAAACATACCTTGAAGAAATTGAACACAATTTTTAGGAATATGTCTTAGATATAGATTCTTTAATCCATCAAAGCCAGAGTGCTTAACTGCTGAAGTTATATTGTTGTTGGTATTGATATTATTAGTCATGCTATGGTTTCAGAAAAATTCACTAGCTAAAGCGTTTGCTTTTTCGAGATTTGATAGCATCACGGAGTTATCTACTTTAAATGCAGGAATGTGAAATTTTTCCTTCCTGAAGCTTATAATTACAGGAATGGTTTCTAAAAAGGACTTCTGGTAGCAATCCAGTCAGATCTTAAGATATTTCTGATTTTGATTAGTTGTTGTATTGGGTATGTAATTTAATTCGTGCGGTTTTTTTTTTTCAAAATTTGAACGTTTATTTAAGAAAAACATGTATAATAGCATTATTCAAAGTATTGCCCATCTGAAGCTATGACTTTTTCCTATTTTTCTGGCAATTTTTGGATCCCATTTCAAAAGAACTGCCCCGGCTTAGCAGCCAAGAATGAATCAAGCCAATTTTTGATATTCTGCTCTGATGTGAACCGTATTTCAGTGAGGGCGTCTTGTATCGACCGGAACAAATGGTAGTCAGAAGGGGCAAGGTCTGGACTATAAGGCGGGTGGGGTAAGACTTCCCATCCACTGTTTTCCAAATAGTTCTTAACCGGAATAGCAACGTGGGGCCGAGCGTTGTCATGATGGAAAATTATTGCCTTCTGTCTGGTCGCATATTCCAGCCGTTTTTCGGCTACTGTTCTCTTCAAATGGATTAATTGTGTTCGGTAGCGTTGTCCATTGATGGTTTCACCCGGTTTTAGCAGCTCATAATACAGCACACCCATCTTATCCCACCAAACGGCTCTGCCGTTGGTTTGGCTGGTGGGCCGGGTTTCATATATGATTTTTTGCGCTTGGGGTTGTCGTAATGGATCCATTTTTCATCACCAGTAACAATCCGATGCAAAAATGACTTCCTTTTGTGGCGTTCCAGCAGCATTTCGGACATGCAAAACCGCCTTTCGACGTCTCTCGGCTTGCGTTCATGTGGAACCCAATTTCCTTGCTTTTGAATATATCCAGCTGCTTTTAAACGTTCTGAAATGGCTGCTTGAGTGACACCAAACGATTCTGCGAGCTCTTCTTGTGTTTGGCAACAATCTTCATAAAGTAATGCTTCCAGTTCTTCATCTTCAAACTTTTTTGGCTGCCCAGGACGTTCATCGTCTTCCAAGCCAAAATCACCACTTTTAAGTCGTGCGAACCACTTTTGGCACGTTCGCTCAGCTAGCGCATGTTCACTATAAACTTCCAGCAAAATACGATGACTTTCGACAGCAGTTTTCTTCATATTAAAGTAATGAAGAAGAACTCCCCGCAAAAACACTTTCATGCACAAAATTCGACATATTTGAGTGAAAAAAAAAATTGTTGTTGTTTACGCTTCAAATGAATGACATATACTGAAATGACGTACAATGACAGTAGCTTTCCAACGCATGTTCCAATGAAATAATAACAATGGAATAATACAAGTTACGCCATCTCTTAGCAAACCGCACGAATTAAGTTATAGACCCAATATGTGAAACGGTAGTGATTTGGCACTGTCACGACGTTTAATTTTTTTGAGTACAGAATGCTGCATGCTTTTTAGGACCGCACTGGTAAACGATCCTACGGCCTGATCAATCATAGATCGGTTTGCAGCACTAGTTACATCAGTTGGCATGCTTACAGCTATAGACTAAAGGCGAACTTAACACAATGCTGGCAAATGATCTGAAGATCATTAATAACCATGGGTTGGCTAAAAAGTTCTGGAGTATTTGTCAAAAAAAAGTTCAAAGTTGACGGATTTGACCGAGAGCTTGCTGGAATATACGTAGGATGTGGCTCTCAGGCATCCCCAACTGCTATGCTTACAATTAAGATCCCCTCCTAACAAAAAAAATGTCATTTAAACTTACTAGTCGGCGCAGATCATTTTTCATCTCTGACCGTTTATTAGCTGATCTTGATTTAGCACCTGGAAAATATACAGAAAATATTTTCATTAGAAAAAATTCTAACATTTTACCTCGAATGCTTCTAGCATTCCAACAAATTATTTTCAGGCTACAATTCGATATTTACCTTGATACAGATAATTAACAGCTAATTTTGCAATGATATAACATAGAATTGCTCTGCTTTAGTATTACATCTCCCTAGCAGCGTAATTATCTTAGCAGTGAGCGCATTGATCTCCTCCATGGAAAAAAGAACATTAACCCCATTAGGTCCTCCACTGCTGTTGTTGTTGTTCGTCCAAGCATTTGGTAAATTATTACAGCTGACAGCTGAACGTGACACGGCGCTACTCTTTCGTTGAGTATTGGGAGCAGGAAATTCATTGATGTTCGGTGTAAATGCTGGATGCTGTTGCATTCCTCTCTTTGGTTGATGAGAATTGTTCTACGCTGCATGCTTCTCTCGAATTTCAAGAAAGCTTTTTCGGCTAATGCATGACTAATTTGCAGTTCGCATATTTTATATTGGAAGAATCACATGTTTCGGTATTGTGGTTCTCAGAGCAAATTGCGCAATGTGTCTTAATGTGACAATGTTTTCACCAAGGCCATACATCTGACAGTTATAGCATTGTGTTAATTTTCTCTTCTGTCTCCGAGCAAAGTCTCATTTAACCCATCACGAGAAAAACAACATAGAACTCGTCGGTAAAGTTCTCTACTTGGGCGTCTCGGTCCTGAACTTCAACTATCATTGTCTTGTCAAACCAGAGCATCAACGAATTGCTAGGATCAACCTACTCCAATCGCCTTCTTCCGCAATGCTCTTCACTTACAATTTTCACAAAGCTGGTTTTCGTAAAATCAATATCTGTCTAAGTAGGGCTTCCCTTAAACTTACTAATCTATCTCTGGTCGATGCCCTTTTCCCTTCATCTGCCCCATTTTCCACCATAGAATAGAAATAGAAACAAAAGAAACAAGTTATGGACGGTATCATTCGCGCCTATTCTTCTTCCAACTATTCGAACTATCTAAGTACATACGAGTATGTAGGTATCTTCATTTCATCGAACTCTACAACTCTCTCTATCAACGCTACCTAAGTACTGCGCAAGCCCATCTTATAAACGACCCCAATTAATTTTTCCAATTCATTTCTTTCGAAAACAAATCTTAAAGTGATCCTCCTTCTATCGCCAACTTTTTTACTACACTTTTTAAACAATCATTTCCCAACAACTCTTTCGTTCTAGATCCCTCTTACTTAAATGACCTATCAAATTTCTTAGTTGGTCCCTTTTTCACTCAAAATATGAATCCTGCTGTTATTGAAGCAAAGTTACAAGTCTCTCGGCCTTTTTTTTTTTTTTAAATGCTCTTCCAATCTTTCTCCCACATTCCTACTTATTTCGTCTTTCCCTTACACAGGAAAAGTTTCCCGAAAGACCTAATTTGTAATCCAGATACACAAAAAGGAATCAAAAAATGAAGTTACCAATTACCAATAAGTCTTTTATTTTTCTTGGACAACATGGTTTTCTGAAAGGCAGGTCAATGGCAGAATGGCAGAAAAATCGATATTGTCTCAAAGCGTTTGATAAGTTATTTCAACTCAAGTTATTTCGACTCAAACTTCTCTGTTTTTGATTTCACCCTTAGCACTTCTTGTCTCAAATTAGAGCTCATCTCCACCGTTCCCTTGGCCTCTTGCTTTTAAGTCTTTTTGTAAGTTTTTAAATCATATCAGCAGATCCCTATTAACATGTCATTTGAATTGTGAATATTTATTCTGAGATACATGATCTCTTTAACTACTTGTACGAGATCTGTTTGATAAGTACCTGGATTGGAAGATAGGTGGCGCTACTAAACCAAAATGAGTGTACCATCATTTAATATAATCTCTTTTAGCCCGCCTGTCAAAATTTAATGACAATCCGATGCTTACTTTTGGTTTGACACTCATTTCAAAACATTGTGTTAATGTTTTTTGAGACCATGGAAAAAGAGCAGTATCGCTCCGTGATCCGATTCTTGTTTTTGAGTAGCAAAACCTGCGAGGAAATCAAGCCCATTCCCGTACAACCGTTTACCATTGGTTCGCAGAGTTTCGCCGTGGCCGCACGTCGATTTTTGATGAACCAACCCAAAAACGGTTACCACTGAGAAAATCGTGGAAATCCGTGATATCGTATTGGCGGAACGCCGAGTGAAAATTTGCGAGTTGGCTGAGATAGAAGGTTCTCAACTGAATGCGTTAGCCATATTCTGCACGAGATTTTAGACATGAAAAAGCTGTTCGCGCGATAGGTGCCGCGTTTGATCACACAGGAGGACAATTGCAATCGTGAGACTACTTCCAAGACGTGCTTGACCCTGTTTATTCGAAATACGGAGGACTTTCTGCGTCGTTTCGTGACCACCGATGAGACATGGATTCATTTGTACACACCAGAGACCAAAGAACAATCGAAACAATGGGTGGTGAAAGTGCTCCAAAGAAGGCTAAGACCGTGCCTTCGCCCGGAAAGGTGATGACCAATGTTTTTTTGGGACACACGAGATGTGATCCACGTTGATTTATTGAAGAAGGTGAAAACAATCATAGTAACGTACTACGTCGATTTATTAGGCCGATTCAACGCCGATTTGAATAAAAATGACCACATTTGGTGAAGAAAAAAGTGTTCTTTCACCACGATAACGCACCGCAGTCGCCACAACAAAATTGATCGAATTGCAATACGAATTACTCCCCCATCCTCCGCATTCTCTGGACTTAGCTCCCTGCGACTTCTTTTTGTTCCCAAACCTTAAAAGATCGCTCGTCGGAAAGAAGTACGGGTCGAACAAGGAAATCATTGCCGCCGCGGAGGAGTCGTACTATACGGAGGGGTTAGAAAAGTTGCAGCACTGCTGGGAAAAGTGTATCGGTTGAAAGGGGATTATATTGAAAAATATAAAAAAAAAAAAATGGGCGCATGCGAATACCTGACGTTAATACCCATACGGTCGGAACCCTGAAATTATTTTTAACTTCTCACCCTGACAAGTACGTCGTCGTTGTGCTATACCATCTAGGCTCGTTGGACTACTGTCATCTTACCACCTTATTTCTCGTACACTGGCCACACAAGTAAAGAAATGATTCCTTATAGAACCGTATTGCGACGTGGATGTGCCACTATTTCCTCATCAAATATATCGTATCAGACTGAAAGAATACATAATACGTAATAGAGAACTGTAAAACGAATCCGCTTTCGTACTTGTGTATTAGCAAAAACTCCTTATAATTTTCATTACTGATCTCTTGTCTCCACTTCTAATGCAATATATTCATTTATTGACAACTCTCTGCTTTTCATATTCGTTCACAGCTCTTCGGCTGTAGACCAAAGATGGGAGCGTATAAATACGATAATTGGGGACCAACCAAGTGTGAAATTTAATGATTCCAAAAGACAGCTGTCGTTGGAGGGCACCTTAAACAAACACTCAGCCGTTATCCATAAATAGTAAATACTTGCAATTTCAAAACTGAAAAACTTTACATTCTTGGTAAGTGTGTCAATGACAACCCACGTTGGAATAAACACAGCGAAATAGGAGCTGTGAAATGTCTAGTCAGAGTTGAATCTGTGGAAGGTCATCAGTCTGCCACCAAGCCTGCTCTCAGACATCCTCTGAAATATCAACATTCTTTTCTTAGCTGTAGAAATCGCCTGCAGAATGACCCGCCGTGCTCATTTTGCTTCAGACGATGAGCAACTGTTTTTTGTTTTCCTACAGCATGTACCTTATCTTATCCTCATTTAGGTTCAAATTTGCCCTTTCCCATCGATTCCTTAATTATTGCAAACGGCAAGTTGGCTTCAACCATTCCAAAAACCGCACAGACTTATTGAAGACAGAGTTTTGCTCAAGCTTTAATTTTAGGAAGTCATACCATATAATATCGTATTTTCTTATCGATATACTAGGTGGAGTGAAAAGTAACCTCTTTGACCGCCAGAATGCGCTGCTACTGCAAAAAAGGTTATGGTGCCTTGAAGTCCGTTCATATTTAGGCAGATATGCCAAATTTCAGTGCGATACTGTCTTTAGTTTTGTTTTGACAGCAAATTGTTGTTGACGTGTTTGGCATAATGTTAAGTATGGACAAAAACAATTTTCGTTCTCCCATAAAACATTATTTTTTGAAAGGCAAAACGGCGAAGAAAACAAAAGAAAAGTTGGATAAATATTATGGGGCTAATGCTGCATCAGATTACACCGTCAAATATTGGTTTCGAGAGTTTCGTGGTGGCCGCAACTCCACTACCGATCAAGTCCGCAGCGGCAGGCCCTCCGATGCGGTTACAGAGGACAATGTCAAAAAAACACATGAGATGGTGTTGGCTGACCGGAAAGTGAAGGTGTGCGAGCTAGCAGATACCACAAAGATTAGTACTGAGCGCAAACACCATATTTTGGGCAATATTCTGCATATGAAAATGTTATCCTGCCGCTAGGTGCCGCGCATACTCACTCCTGAATAACAACATAAACGCTAGAGCACTTTGAAAGAGTGTTTGGACTTGCCGATGCGGAATCGGGCGGACTTTTGGCGTCGATTGGTAACTGTTGAACACCAGAGAACAGAATGAGTGCCGGGCACTCCGATGAGTCGGAAAGGTTATGGCGTCGGTTTTCTGGCATACTCTTCGTGGACTACCTCGAAAAAGGAAAAACCATCAACAGCGAGTTCTACTGTGCATTACTGGAGCGATTGAAGTCCGAAATCGCTGTAAAACGGCTTCACATGAAGCGAAAAAAAACTTTGTTTTTGCAAAACAATGCACCGGCGCACAAGAGCATCGCAACCATGGCTTAAATCAATGACTTACGGCACCAATTGCTATCGCATCCACCGTATTCGCCCGATTTGGCTCCTTCGGACTAATATCTCTTCCCAAACGTCAAAAGATGGCTCATCAATAAAAAATTCAGCTCACGCGAGGAAATCATCGATGCCACTGAGGAGTATTTTGCAGACCTTCCGGAAAATTACTTTTCGGACGGGATCAAGAAGTTGGAAAATCGCTTTTTTTTCATTCAAAAGGAGGTTACTTTTCACCCCATCAAATGTATACTCGTTTCTGGAATAGTTTTTAAGAGGAGTTTCCAAACCGTACCTGTTATCAAGTCTTAGCACCACCAGTTTTTGTAGAGCTCCAAACGAAGAATACTTTCAAATCTTCAACGATTTATCTGAACGAGGAGATTGGCTTAAATCAAAGCTATACTAGTATTTGCGAATGGATCTGGTGTCAAAAGCTTTTGGAAGTTCAAGAACGGTAGATAGGAATTTGTTTTTGTGTGACATATAAAAGGTATATTTCATCAGTAGTTCTTACAAGACATCAGCTACATACGTATATATCTAACCTTGCACGTTGTTGCCTTTCAGCCTTTAAATTGTGGTGGTATTTCTGACGATATTCTTGTAATCTTTGGGGCTTTACTCCCCAACAAGTCTTTACCAATTTCAGCATTTGAATGTCCGAAATCCGAATATTATTTTGACGTTTCACTCCGAAAATGTTGCCAACAGTTCACTACGTTTCGAGTACTAAAATCCATTCATTATCTAGAACTACAAAATCAGTGAATATGATTTCTTTAACTTTGCGCTCTAAAAGATCGCATGGCTCTATTACTACTGATTTCAGCAAAACTTTCGATAAAATTTCTTGTAAAATAGGCCTATCCAAATTTAATTTTTTTAGGTCCACAGTATCTAAACCCATGGTTTTTCCGGTGTACCGTAAGATAGCCATCTCGATCCTCTGTCATTAAACCTAACAATTGATGATGTTAACTCTATCATTGTAAATTCGTTTATACCAGTGTATGCAGGTGACATCAACATAAACATTTTTTCTACACGGTGACGGGAAAACTCTCTCGAACTCAAGGTCAACAAATGTCAAACTATAATTACGGAGAAATTAAAGGTGATTGTGACATGGGATCTATAATGGACAACACTAAGTGAACTCACCATTCCGATTGGCTTCAGTGATGTCTTGCCTCGTACTAGCTTGAAAGTCTTAAGAGAGTTGAACAAGGCTTTTGGTGCAGCTTGGCCGTCGCTACAGATGCAGATCCATTGTAATGGCTCATCATCAATATTCCGTATCCCCACTTGGAACACAGACCCAAGAGTGAAATCTAACGTTGTTGTCCTCCAGAAAGACGATTTGCGCATCCTATATTGATTTTGAAGACCCGACTACATTCCTTTCCTGGCTCGATTTTGGCTGAAACCAGTCAGTTTCTTATTTTTTCAACATTAAAATCGATGCATAGTACGAGTATATATTTGACATTATCGGCAGAGTAGATACCGTGCCGTACGCTCCTGTACACTGCCATACGACCGACAGGACCTTTAAGTTTTTTTTTTTTTTTCAGCACCCAGACAAAGAACTAGTCCATTGTACTCTTTGTAAGTTCCTTTTATTGGAATCTTTCAGTCTTTCGAAGAAAGTTGAGTAAGCGCTTCAGTGATAAAGTGCTTACATTACCAGCACCCACCACGTCCACGCCGAGTACCTGCGATCGTAAGCCGGACTTTCACAGACGTAGTGCTCCGCGGTGTCGTCCTCACTTTCATAGCAAGTGTCGCAAGTGTTGTGTCACTTATGCTTAGTACCTTTAAGTGCTTAGCAAGGGTGTAATGCTCCCACACGTAAGTGCTCGTAAGCAACCTGCAATCTTTCTTGCAGAACGACGGCAAGAAAGCTGTTGACGTCCTAGAAACGTCGAGAATCATTCGTATGGTTGTGCGCATATGAAACCCAACTGTCAATGGAAGTCTTAACCGAGAGCGCAGACAAACCCAACGTAGATTCGTGTCCTGAAAACCTCTCCTCTGAATCTTGCCTGAAATCGTTGGTTGCATTTGACGTGATCCTATTGTGATTTGGGAACCAGATAAGACTCAGTGAAATTAGCCTTCCGACTGCGTTCAATGATGTTTTGTATTCCTGAAATAGCTTTACAGTCCTAAGATGCAAATGCTTCGCCCCCTCCACCACCCCTTCAAGCGCATATCTTCGCTTAAAAAACAGACGCAAGATTTCCTAACGAGAATTGAAATCTAACTTTGTCGTCCTCCAGAAAGACATCAGCGCCAGATCCTATATCGGTTTTAGAGCCGTTAGCGAATGACCGAAACCAGTCTTGATCACAGAGAAAGCCGATTTCGTATTTTATCCGCAGCAGGAATTCTGGTGTTTTTGCATCCGATGGCATGTCTATGGTGTAAGACCAGTCATAAGACAGTCGGCGTGCAAGGTCATCTAAGCACCAGTACGTGTTTTACCAAAGACTACTTTTTTAGCGGAAGATAGGCTTGAGAGCTTGAGAGCGCAAAGAGACACATCAAACCGTCTATAGCGAAGTCAGGTTTGGTAGCAAGGGGCCCCATGCAGGCGAGACAGACCGTTTTTTGGAGTCTTGTAAAAGCAGCGAAGACATATTTTCATGAGAACTCATTTGCACTGCCAGAAGGCTTTCGACGTAATATGTTTAGTCGATAAAAGTTTGCTATCAAGGATGACACCTAAATACGTAGATTCTATGGAGATTTTGATGGTGATGCCTTTCGGCATTAGTGAACTGGAACAATTAGCCTCCTCCTTCTCGAAGAGAGAATAACCTCAGTTTTGAGAGCATTGATTTCTTGTACACCAATGGTCGATCACGTCTGGAGACAGTCTCTAAGCATGATCCAACTGACAGTACAGCTACAACATCTGCATATGCCTGGACATAGCCGTCAGAAATAGAATTATGGTATTGAGAGTGTTAAGCTGTGAGTAGACCAACATGCACCATTGCAGCGTCAGAATCCTATGCAGCAACAATACTTTTATCCACGAAACTAGTGGTTCATCCACGCCGTATTGTCTGGTTGATTTGAATTAAAATAGACTTCGACCACCTTCATAGATATTCATTGGTCAGACTGTGTAATTATCGCACCATCTTTCCGTTTCCTTAAAGGAAATATGTTTATTTTTTCCAGCTTCTTTGTCTTTACTCAACCTAGATGTGAACCGCACTTGGAAAAGTATTTCTCCCTTTCAATATGGTCCCATGCGATCAATGAGAGAAACGAAAAATCCATTTCACTTTCCATATTGATGAATCCCCATCTAGATTTCACCTACATTCATCATTTTACTTTTGGTTTCAATAGTTTCCTGGCAAACCCACTTAGAGTGTTTTGCTTGATAACCAGATCCTCTTATTCACAGAATCTGAACAGAAACCAGAGAGCAATTACTTAATGATGAAATTATGTATCTGACGATTTCTCGTTTCTTCACATCTTAATTTCTTGATTGTAAATTTCCGCACATTACATAAAAATTACTCTTAATTTCTAAATGAGGATAAGTCCCTTGGAATGCGATTCAGGTCATTCAGAGTTCATCGTTCTTATATGTAAATGGTCTGAGTAAATGATATATACGAATAGCCGCACCGTCCACCGATTAGTGTTGTTTTCTGAACTGGAAGCAATTAGCAACAATCTAACTGAATGGGCATGTGTAAAGTGAGTCAGAATTACCGCTGCCTCTCAGTCAAGCCGAGCATAATTTCACTTTCTTATTTAAATGCATCGTAATCTGTAGATAGATTATGCATCACCATCCACGACTAACTTAATTATAAGCACTTAAAAAATTCAAGCGTCTAGACAAAGATTTAATGGTTCGTGTCTTTCTTTTCTTTTGCAGGTATACATGGGTAAAGAACGGCAAAAAATTCGACTGGCAAGCGTACGATAATCGAATGTTACAACAACCCGGTCGTGGTACTTTGGTAATCACATCTCCTAAAGATGAGGATTTGGGTCAATATCAGTGTTTTGCTGAGAACGAATTTGGTATTGCAACTTCGAACTCGGTATTTGTGCGTAAAGCGGAATTGAATGCCTTCAAAGATGAAACACCAAAAACAATTGAAGCCAATGAGGGTGAACCCTTCTCCCTACAGTGTGAACCTCCAGATGGATGGCCAAAACCCATTGTAAACTGGTTGATTCAACAATCTGATGGTGCAATTAAGAGTATTAACAATTCTCGCATGACTTTGGATCCTGAAGGCACATTGTGGTTTTCCAATGTTACCCGTGATGATGCATCTGAAGATTTCTTTTACTCATGTTCAGCCACTTCAGTATTCCGAAATGAATATAAAATTGGTAATCGAGTTCTTCTCGATGTAAAGCAAACCGGCATTAGTTCATCGCAGAATAAACATGAACCAGTTCGTCAGTATACCACTCGTAAGAATGAAGTAGCACTGCGTGGAAAGAAGGTGGAGCTGTATTGTATATATGGCGGGACGCCCCTCCCGCAGACAGTATGGATGAAACAAGGAAGACCGATATTTTGGAGTGATCGAATAACGCAGGGTCACTATGGTAAATCGTTAGTTATACGGCATGCTACATTCGAAGATGCTGGCTCATATACATGTGACACATCAAACGGCGTTGGAAACGCTCAGTCATATTCGATTAATTTGCAAATTCTTGCGACACCATATTTCACAAAAGAACCAGAAATCCAAAATGCAGCTGAAGACGAAACTGTTGAATTCCTTTGTGAGGCCGCCGGTAATCCAGAGCCCACAATTCAATGGATCCATAATGGTAAACCAATCGCAGAAGCAACACCTAATCCCCGTCGTATTGTACAAAACAATCGCATCATCATCCATGATCTGGTGAAGGGTGATACCGGAAATTACGGTTGTAACGCAACAAATTCCCTTGGTTATGTCTACAAAGATGTCTACTTGAATGTTCTCGCTCTGCCGCCAGAGATCCAGGAAGCACCACGAAAAGAAGCCACCGTAGACGGAAAGAATGTAACGATGAGATGTCGTGTATTCGGTGCACCTAAACCAAAAGTCAAATGGATGCGAAATGGACTTGAATTGACCGGTGGAAGATATTCAATTTTGCCTTCAGGTGATTTGGAGATTTCTCAAGTGGGTTTCGGTGATGCTGGCCAGTATATGTGTCATGCAGCCAACAAATTTGGAAGCAAATCAGCGAATGGAAGTTTGTCTGTTAAAGAACACACTCGAATCACTCAGGAACCACAGAACTACGAAGTTGCTGCTGGACAATCTGCAACGTTTAGATGTAATGAAGCTCATGACGATACACTGACACTAGAAATTGAATGGTGGAAGGATGGCGAACCGATTGACTTTGACAATCAAGTGCGATTTGTTAAAACTAATGACAACTCTTTGACAATTTCCAAGACTATTGAACTGGATTCAGGAGAATACACTTGTGTAGCACGAACTGAACTCGACGAAGCCACTGCCAGAGCAAATTTAATTGTCCAGGATGTGCCAAATCCACCCAGCCTTGTGGGTATTGTTTGTAAAGCTACAGAAGCTGAAATCACCTGGAAACCACAGGGTGATAATCGTTCCCCCATCCTACACTATACCATTCAATACAACACATCATTTACTCCACAAACATGGGACTCAGCCTTTGAAAAGGTTCCATCCACCGATTTTAGTTATGCTGTTGGTATGACCCCATGGGCCAATTATACTTTCCGTGTAATTGCCTTCAACAAAATCGGACCATCAACACCTTCGGAACATAGTGATGTCTGTACCACACAACCTGATGTACCATACAAAAATCCCGACAATGTCGAAGGTCAGGGAACTGAACCAAACAATTTAGTTATCACATGGACTCCTATGCCAGAAATCGAACATAATGCACCAAACTTCCAATACCGTGTATCATGGAAGAGAGATATACCAGCTGCAAGTTGGGAAAATAAGGATATTTTCGATTGGCGTCAAAACTCCTTAATAGTAGAGGATCAACCAACTTTTGTGAAATATCTGATTAAAGTGATTGCCATCAATCAAAAGGGTGAATCGAATGTTGCTGCGGTTGAAGTAATCGGTTATTCTGGCGAAGATAGACCTTTGGAGGCACCAACCAACTTTTCAATGATACAAGTTACCAGTAGTACATCGGCTATTTTGGGTTGGATCCCAGTTAGTCCTGAATCCATACGTGGACATTTTAAGGGTTATAAAATCCAAACATGGACTGAGGAGGAAGGTGAAGAATCATTGCGTGAAATTCATGTAAAGGGAGACTCTAACCAAGCTTTGGTTACACAATTTAAGCCCGATTCAAAGAATTTTGCTCGTGTACTTGCATATAATTTACGTTTCAATGGTCCACCCAGTGCTGTTATTGATTTTGATACACCCGAAGGTGTGCCATCGGCCATTGAGAGCTTAGAAGCTTACCCATTAGGTTCATCGGCATTCTTATTGACATGGAAGAAACCGTTGCATCCAAATGGTAAGCTTACCGGTTATAAGATCTACTATGAGGACGTTAAGGGCAGCTATGTGGGTGAACGACGCGAACGAGATCCACACATTGAGGATCCACGAATTACAAGAGCGAAGCTGGCAGGTCTTAAGCCAAATACGAAATATAGGATTTCAATTACTGCTACAACTAAAATGGGAGAAGGAACAGAGTATGTTTTAATGAAATTTAACTTATTGTGATTATTTTTTATTAATTATTCATTAATTGTCATCCATTTTAGAAACTTTATTGAGAAGAAAACATTAGGAGGAGCTTTCCAGGAACCAGGCGTACCAGATTTCAGTTGGGAACAACTTCCATCCGATAACGGATATGCACAATTTAAGGTGAATTGGCATCCAACTACCGATGGTGGTCATCCAGGAACACATTTCTTCACAAAGTACAGGTAAATTCCTAAAGAAAATCTTATTTTCCCCACCGGAAAGGTTCTTATCGTGTTTTTATTTATTTATTTATTTTTGTTTTTTTAAGGGTAAAAGGAGAGACTGAATGGCAGACTACTAATCAAGAACTGAACGAAGACTTCCAAATTGTTCGTGGTTTAGATCCAGAGACTGTTTATGAATTCCGTGTTGTTTCGGTCGATGGGCATTATTTTAAAGAAAGCGCATCACAAGAAATCGATACAAATGGTATCGACGGACCAATAATGGTGCCAAATGAGAATGTTGCCAATGCTGGATGGTTCATTGGGATGATGCTCGCATTGGCCATCATTATTATTCTCTTTATCATCATTTGTATCATACGAAGAAATCGTGGTGGAAAATATGATGTTCATGATCGTGAAATGGCCAATGGACGTCGTGATTATCCTGACGAAGGTGGCTTCCATGAATATTCACAACCGTAAGTTGTATTTCCTTGTAAACATTTGGTTTCTAATCGTTTTTTGAATTTCTCTTAATTTGTTTTTTATTCTACAATAGCTTGGATAACAAGAGTGCGGGCCGACAATCAGTGAGTTCAGCGAATAAACCTGTAGAAAGTGATACCGATTCGTTGGCCGAATACGGTGATGGTGATACAGGTGAGTGATACCGATGACTTGGCATAGCAAATCACTTTTACACGTTTTTTTCTCTCTCTCTCGTTTTTATATTTGTAATGTGTACTTGTGAAAAAAAACCGTTTTAAAAATTTATATTTTTTTGGTTATGTTATGGAAATTGAGGTGGAAAAGTTGAAAGTGCAATCAAAAAGTAACGTGCACAGGGAACAGGTAATTGTTTTACGTTGATTGCTTCTACGCAACGCAATGAGATGAATCTAATAAAAGCTTTAAATCCGAATTGGCAGTATTTACTACGCCTTATTTGACGCTATTTAGCGGTTCATTATATTGCTATGAAAAAAAAAAAAACAGATTTTTTATTTTTGTGTTTGTTCCTAATACATAACTGCGTTTAAACTAACAATAACTCTTACCAGTGTTACATTGTTTTTGTTTTTTTTTTTGTGTGTGTGTGTTTTCAAAGATATACACATATTTGATTTTTGAATTAAGCCTCTGAACGACAGGGCGTTACACAAGCAGATGTGTGGTGAAGGATCTACTTTTTATGGGAAAACGCAAATTTAACTTTTTCACTATTTTTATGTACCGTACGCATATAAAATCACAATCTTAACGTTGCGACTTAATAGTTTTATATATGCATTAAAGATTCTTCGTAGCTATCTTTTGCATCGCACATCTGAACTTCGTTCTCTTGAAAGGACCAACTATGACCTCTTAAGCTGAGGGCTTTACTTATTTACTTACTTATATCGTCCCATGATTCACTTCACTTTACAAAAAATTCTGCAATTAGCTCGATGCTAACTTCCTTAAGATGAGGCCTTTCTCTAATGTTTTGACGATTTGTAGAAAATCGAGACTTTTACAATTCTGCACGCTACCCAAGACAGGACTTAGGTGATGCTTCAGTTCGGAGTGAACTTGGGCCTCAACTAGCAAGCCATTACAGTTAGCCAGTTCCTGAACACTGCCTCCAGTTGCGCACTTCATGTGCGCTTAGGTGAGGTCTTTCTCTACTGCACTGCCCTCTTCGAGTTACATGTCTCTCTACATGGCTTCACATGTCTTACCTAATTCAGGCGTATGATACGAAGTTTTCTGTACAACTCGTATTGTATAGTTCGTCAACCCAAACAGGACCGAGTATTGTAAGAAAGGCCTTTCAAAAAGATCTAGGATATCTTCATTCGCTTTCGATAGAACCCATGCTTTAAAGCCATAAAGTAGGACAGGGATGGTCAATGCGTTACGAGTATAACGCAGTCTTTTTATTGTAGTTTTTAAGAATACGGCCTTATTTCTCGTATGCGTTATTAGCCCAAAGAAACAGCGATTGGCAAGAGTGATTCTTCGTTATATTTCTGCGGAGGTATTGTTGGCAAAATTGGTAAGAGAGCGAAGATAGACGAAGTCCCTCTCAACCTCAAAATTATAGCTATCGACTGTGTTTATCTATCCAATTCGTCGATATTGTGTGTCCCTTCTTGTATATACTTGGTTTTGCCCTCATTTACCGTCAAACCCATTTTGCCAGCTTCCATGTCAATATCATCGGCGTACGCTAGTTTTTGTTGCACAGATTTCCTATTTGAGTTCCTCACAATTCTTTCAACAATAATGTTAAAGAAGTCACATGATAGCGCGTCACCTTGTTTAAAACATTTTTCAATTACCGACCTTGACGGAGCAGCTGGCGTTTTTCATCGTCATTCTGCACAGGCGGAAGGTTTTGGTAAAGATACCAAACCAGGTATGGCTTTATGTATGTAGCTCGTCTCCATAAATGCTATTATATGCGGCTTTAAAATCAATGAAAAGATTAAGGATATCGATTTGGAACTCTTGAGATTTTTTTCCAGGCTCTGCCAGAGTTTGAAGGTTTGGTACATTGTGGACTTTGATGCTCTAAAACTGTACTGATAAGGGCCAGGATCAGGCTGTTGACGACGGATTTTAAACGTTCACACGATATGGCAGATAAGATCTTGTATGTAATGTTGAGGTGACTTATACACCTATAGTTGGAGCAATTGATGGGGGCTCCTTTTTTGTGAAAGGGACAAACGATGCTGAGATTCCATTCATCAGCACATACTTTTCTGACCAGATCTGAGAAATGAGATGGTGTATGCTCTCCATAAAGTGACTTCCAGCAGCTCTGAATACCTCGACCGGTAAACCGTCAGGTGCAGCCGCTTTGTTGGATTTAGGCTTACATATTGCTATTATTACTTCTTTTTGGTCAGGTTTCCGGAAGTTTTGGCTATCATTGTCTAAGTTAAATGGTCTATTCTGCCTGACGGCTTCGTCGCTGTTATACAGTTTCCAGAAGAAATTTTTCCATATCCTCAACACCAACAGTGACTCTATTGCAAGGTTTCCTTCTTCATCTTTACAGGTTTCTGAACGAATCTTTTTGCCTTGACACGGTCCTTTTACCCATTGGTAAAACTTCCATACATTATTCCTGGAGTACAAACTCTCAATATTTTCGATATCACGCTTCTTGTGCTATCACAAGTTGCTGCATTTCTGATGGCAGGTTAAAAGAGTTGGCACTGGTTTTAAATTCTTGATGCTGGTGGCATAGAAATTGTTGAGAGACTTCGGGATACGTGTTCTCTTACGATTACAGCTTTTCCACGTTATATCATCTCACTGTAGTTCTTTTTTGTTGTTTCGCTTGGAAAATTTACATTCGTACCTTGGCTGCAACATAGTAATGATCTGAGTCAATGTTGGCTGCCCGGAACGTTCGGACGTCCAGAATACTGAACATGCCTTACGTCGATCGCAAAATGATCGCAATTTGGTTTAAGGTTTCATGATCCGGAAACCGGCATGTCCCCTAGTGTATATTTAGACGAGGAAACCGTGTGCCTGCAATAGTGATATTTCCTCCCACAAAGCCTTGACGTGGTGTTCTGCAGGTTATGCTTATCAACTGTCCTGGCAAAAATGTCCTCTCGTATTCTCGTGTTTAAATCACTGAGCGCAGGATAGGCCTTCTTCTCCTTAATTGATCCTTTGGTGCAGAACCGAAGAGTATAACATATATTTTAGTTTACCTTCGTTTGCAATTTACAATAACCTATCTTTGCTGCTTCTGTTGCGAATTTCATCAACGTTGTATAGTCTTTTATAATATTTTGTCGCTGATATTAGCCTGTAAAATGTGTACAATATTTTCAACAGTGCTTCGTGGAGATCCTTTACGAAGCGAGTGTGTTTGATCTTCATTCTTCACAGGCAGATGAAGTTATACCCATTCAATTGCTAATAATTTAGTCTCCCCATTAAATGTTGGATGGAGCGAAATAACCATCGAGTACAAACAATTTTCTCTCTCTCTCTCTCTATCCAATTTTCCGAAAAAATTAACATGTGCTCCGGCATTTTAAGAGAAGTCACACCCTCCAGTGTTTCAATTATGAAACTGGCATTTGATGCTGACTGTATAAGACTATACGAAATATTGAGAGTTTCTATCGGAAATGGCTCTAGCTTGGATTGCAGCCGTTCGACGTAAAATTTCTTGACTTTTCCGATGTTTTGGGAGCCGATTAATCTGCATTTGTATGCATTTGGCTACAACAGTGGGGTTAGTGGATCAAGATAAAGTTTGTTTCACATAACGTTCGGACGTCTGAAGTTTTGCCTAGTGTCGGTCAAAATGTGATTTATCTTTTTTGATCAAAATTATCAGAACCTTTGTGGAAGTTTGGCCCCCAGAAAATTGACTTAGCTTGAACCTCTTTCGACTCTAATTGTCAGTTGTTTTGTCTCAGTTAGACTTCTCCTTAACTTACCATTAATATCACCAGCAACGAACTTAATCTTATAAAGTCATCTTTCTTCTTTGTGAGCCCGTGGACGCATATCAGATTCATGTTACAGAATTCTGCGTTATCAGCGGATGATTATAAAACTCAAATTTCTTTGCGATTCTTTGCTCTATACCCCCAGCGCATAGCTACGGGTATAACTTCTGGAGGATAAGGTTTTTAGCAGAATAATTATAAAAACTCATTACGAAGGTTTGAGTATGAATTATGAGTGAACTACTCCTTCAACATGTCTTTTTCGATAAAGAATCCTCAAACGATCTCCGATTCTCCGAATATTGTGAACAAACTCAAAATAGGATACCGCTAAGCCGACTTCTGACGAGCCCTTTGATTCCACTCTGAAAAATTTCTTCGCCAAAACGTTCATTGATGGCTTGTTTGTACCGATCCTATTAACTAAAATTCATCAAGTTCTGCTAATGCAAGTCGGAGTGTTCAGTTAAATTTGCACAGCCAAATTCAGCGGTTCCCCTTTTGAAGTTATCATCACCCCTTAAGGTTCTCGCGGATAATTTGTTTTGCCAACCTACACCCACTTTACTTTACCTTACCCCAACATGTCCAACTTATATGGGACGGATTCTTGTATTAACCGAAGGCATTTAAAGGGCAGCGTCTTCATATTCAGTATATGTACAAACCAATGTTTGCCCGGATACAGTAGCAGTTAGAGGTCCATCTTGTTTGGAATTGGAATTGTGCAATGTCCTTTAAACATAAGCCACCTATACACAGTGAAAAAAAAAACACAAAACGCGTTGGAAGAGAATTTTTTACTTAATTTGCAATATATCGTAGTATCCTGCCCTCTTTATACAAAATTTTAACTGGTCAACGCCCTTTTGGAAGGAAGGTGAAATGTATTCCTGCTTCACTGCGCTCTCGTCAAATTTCATTGAATAGCCTCCAAGTCATCAAATCGCTCGCCTTTCCTGGCAGTCTTCAACTAAGGAAAATGCAGGTGGACTCAGATCCGGCGAATATGGTGGGTAGTTGCTCACAGAAACAGACTTTTAGCCAAAATTGGGTTCTCAATAACAATGTATCCATTTCAAAAGCCAAAAATACTGCGTTGGCTATCCGTTGTGAAAAAATACCGCGGGAATCGAAAAAAAAAAAAATAAATCAATAAATTATCGTCGCTTTTGACATACTGGAGCGAACTTTAACTGATCACCCTTTGTTGGGACTATGGCATTCTGGCGTTGGACGCTTTATGAAAAGATCGTTCACGATTCGTCGTCTTTAATAATTTTATTCAAAAAATGTTTGTCTTGACCGCGAAAAACGAGCACACGCATTTTAAACAAATACTGTGCAGTGACTAAAGATAGTTTCATAGTTTCATGTGCAAAACATACGATTGGTAAGGCCACTTGAAAATTTAATATAAAATCAGTCTCGTAGCTTTTGAATAAACTTTATGTATGTCTCAATCGAATCCTTATGTTAAGCCATTTCTTTCTTAAATCGCACAACATCGTTACTATCTACTCGTTGTACAAAATTTCAATTCACCACACTCATTCTCCATAACACAACTGAAACAAATTAAACTTTTACAAGTAGCACTTACCACCACAGCATACCATCTGACCAATGATAAAAATAAAAACTAAAAACCGAAAAAAAAGGAAAAAAAAACAGTTGTCTTCGAATTTAATTGAATTTTTTTCAGATCTGCTCTTTTTATAAATATGTACGTAGTAAATTAAACAAATTGTGTTGCATTCTTCTATTTTTTTTTTTTTTTTTTATTATTTTCTTTATTTTGCTTTTGTTCATTTTTATTAATCATCACTTTTTCCTAGTAGGCATGAACGAAGATGGCTCATTTATTGGCCAATATGGACGGAAAGGACTATGATTCCTGTTAATCTGTTAATCCTGTACTTCATATATAAATATATTTGTCTATTTTTTGTTCTTCTAAAACTACGATATTTAGAATTCAAAAAAAAAAGGGGAAAAAAATTAAACAAAAACCAACAATTGAACAGTAGATATAAGAATTAAAACAAAAACGATGAAGAATGAATTCTTTATAGAAAAAACAAACGCTTTTACATATTGTTGCCTTCTGTTAACTACATTCCGACATTGGATGTCTTCTTTGATATCGGCAATATTTCAGTTTCATTCTTTGAGGTAGAGTGTTTATTTTATTCATCATCAAAGCTATGTGTTTTAACGTTTTAATCATTTTAAATTAATCCAAATATGGTTATGGTTTATTCATATGTACCTATGATAAAGCTAATTACTGGTTACGGGCATAGATTTACATATGTTTTATTATTATTATTATTTTTATTATTATTATTTTTTTTTAATAAAAATCTAACTTCATGACTCTTGTAAAATTAAAATCATATTTCTCTTATATTTTTCTTTCTGTGTTTTATAAATGAAAGTCTACTGTAGCAGTCCTATCATTTAATCTAGAAGCCTAAAATAGTATCTTTAAAATTGAGTTATTGAAATATTCCTATTGTAGACCATGGGAATACTTCTGGGGTAAAAGAACGTTTTTCCTTAATACAATAAAATCACACTACCAATAAATATGGGTCAACATCCATGCCAACATTTGCAGGAACTCGATTATTTTGCGATCGTCATTTTCGAACTTCGGTTTCAGTTAAGATTTCGGTGTGTTCATGATATTTTCAGCGCCTTTTACATGTAATTGTTACCCTTGCTAGACTTTCTTTTTTATTAACTGCGTCGCTTGCCCGCTTATCCATATTTATCGCTCTTTGGACCATTCTACAAGTCGCTCTATTTTGGATCACCTGGGTGCCCCAGAGTCTGCAGATATTTTTTACTTTTAAGAGATCCATTTATTTATTTTTTTCACCCTTTCTTCGAACCTCGGCTGGATCTGTAGCCTCTATTGCTTCTTGGACCGGATTTTGCGACGATATTCGTTAAACATATGGAGACTTCCGCGAAGGTTTTCCACTACCAACTTGCCCTAATATGCGTGCATCTTATTAGATCGCGTTTTGTTACACCCGTAACATTTTGATTTATGTCATTGGCGAAAATAAGAGAAGTTCCGGACTCGTGAATGTGCTGTTGCAATAGAAAATCATTCACAACATGATAACATCAAAATAAGCGATCTGCAAACTTTTTCGAACGCTTTTTCCGAATCGTTTAAGACGATGTGTAGATTGTTTAAAGCTTCACCATGTTTTTCCATCATTACCGGTAAACTTTGAATCGCGTCATACATATGTCCACCTGCCACCCACATAGCGGCATTGACTACCTTGGAGTTTACAAATATGATGTCGTCCACTGTCTAGAACTCTCTTGTATATTTTCATAGTACACATGATTACGGGTAATTTCGCCTATCGGTAAATGTTGCAATTTCTCGTGTCGCCTTTATACAATGGAACAAGAAAACTCTCCTTTCACTGTTTAGGCATCTGGTCGCCTCTCATCATTTTATTGAAGAAAATTGCTAGCCATTTAAATCCAAGATTCCCTATCGTGGCCAGTACTTTGGAGGGTATCTGATCCATACCGACTGCACGCCCTGGGTTGATTAATTAGTTTTACTGCTTCGCTAGCTTCGGTTTCCTTTAAATCCACCATTTCCTATTCATCCACAGCAGCCGATGTAATTCTTCATTATGTTACTCATAGAAATACTCTATCCATCTCCAATTTCGTTGTTCCCCTATAGGAGATGTCCCTGCTCGTCTTCAGCATATTTCGGCGAATAAATCTTTTGCGAATTTTTTCTTTATTGTGCTCGATATTAGTAATGTAAGCTCGTTTATTCGTACTTCGAGGTTGCGGTTATTCTACTGTTTATCGTCTGCATTTGGGTCCCTCTTCTTGCAACGTTCGTAGTCTAACTCGGTTTGTCTATTTTCATAGTACTGGTTCTACGCGTGAAAGTTTTGCTTTTTGTTTCTTACTGATTTAACATTGCCGTAATGTGTTTTCTATTTGGAAACTTTTCCCCGTATTTGTATTCACCACGGTATCATTCTTCTGCTGTGCAGAAAAAATGCCCGGCGGTGTTGTATGTTAGTATGTGTACGAGGGGAGTTTAAAAAGTAAAGTGACTATACTTTTATAAAAAAAAATATTTATTTATTCATCAATATTAATGTTGTCCCCTTGAAAGTAATCCCCCTCAGATATAATACACTTGTGCCAAAGCTTTTTCCAATTCTCGAAGCACTTCGCATAAGCACTTTTTGGTATTGCCTTGAGCTCTTCAAACGGTGCCGTTTTTATTTCCTCAATCGTTGTAAATCTCCGTCCTTTTATAGGTCTCTTCAGTTTTGCGACAAGACCAGTTATTCGTCTCCAGTTATGACTCTTTTGAGAAGAAGGATTATCATTGACGTCATTCAAGAACTCCTGAGCGATGCTCATGTGACAGTTCTTCTGATCGAAATTAAGAAGTTTTTGAAGAAACGTCACTGTCACACACACCCAAAATATCAGAAAAAATTACATGACACGAGCCAACATCCTCAGCAACTTCTCTTATGGCAATTCGACGAATTTCCAAAACAATTTTCTTCACAACTTCGACGTTATTATCTTTTGTTGATATGCTGGGGCGTCCAGAGCGTGGTTCGTCACTGGCTTCTTCCCGGGCATCTTGGAAGAGCTTATACCACTTGTAAATACTTTTTTTTTCACTTAGTGTAGACTCGTCGTATGCCACTGTCAACATTTCAAGTGTTTTAGAACACTTTAGAGCACACTTTAGAGGCATGTGTCCAACACAGCAAAATATATATATAAATCGATAATCGATTGTACGTTGCCAGCGAAATGTATGTATGTACGAGATAACGTGCTTTCCTCCTTATATATTTTGCAGGAGAGAGATGCAATTGATCCTTAAACTGTAATTTAACGTGAAACTAATTTTAGGGGCTTTCATTTTGTACTGCAGTTAGTGAAACTTTTATAAGGTTGTCTGGCCTTATGTTATCATGGATCAGTATAATCTCGTGTCTGTAAAATAACGAAGGGTGTTTAACCATCATTTTGTTTATATTTCTCTGCTTTTATTGTTTCACCAGGTTGGAAGTAAGTATAATGAATATCACCTGCTAAAAACTACCAAACCGTCAATATAACCTTCTTTTGCTGCAGACTTATCGTTGGCATGTATTTATGTGATTCGTCGCCGGTTGACATCAGCATCAGATACAGTAGCGAATAAGTGATTCCAATGACAGCCTTAAAATATTTGCACAAGTGGAAGAAAAGTGATCACGTTGGTCTTAAATGTATGTAGACTATAATGTCTGGAAAATAAATACTATGCCATGGTATTGTACAGCCGGTTAACGATAAGATTCTTACAAACTGTTGCTAGTAGATGAGCGCCAATTATAATATTCAGTTGAATATTTAGAATATCTCTAATATGACTTACTTAGATAGAGCTAAAGTCTGAGATGGATCTGGGTCTTAATTAACAACCTATCAAGTTAGCTCGCTCATTAGCCGCTCCATATCTCCGGATGACAAGTTTTTTGAGGTCGCTTTTTACAGCGCAACGCATACGAGACTAAAAATTAATGAGAGTATTTTGCAGTCGAAAGGATCAATGGTATCTTCATTAGCTATGAATAAAGTCCATATCTCTACACCTTGACTAGGATGATGGTCTTATATAAAGTAATAGCGAGAGTGATAACTCTTCGTTTGGTCTCTACGCAGATGCGGTTAATCGTGTGCCCTAGGTAGGCAAAATCCCGGACTACCTCGTACATAAGTCGATAGGTTATATCTGTTTATTTTATGCAGCATATGATTCGTTTTAAACTCATCTAAGGTAAAAGCAATTTTCGACATGTCTGCTTCAATACTCACAAACTTCCTGTGTCAGAGACCTAGGAAATCCTATATAAAATCATATAAAACACATTTATATGAACCTATCAAGTTATTGTCGTAGGAACTTGTTGTTCAGACGTGTTCACATAACATGGCAAGTAGGCTCTTATTAGCTAACGAGTCTTGCGCAAAGAACTATGACTGATATGATGACGGTCTGTAACATTGTAATATCTTAACGTATCTGCATTGCTACTACGCCGCGTGTTGGGGTTTGCTAATTTTGCGGAAATTGAACCATTATGCAAGTTACTTAATTTTTTGGATCACTTCATTACTGAGGTCAAGAGTTTGTTGATGTTTTCGCATTTCAGTGTTCCAATTATTCTGCTTTCTTCGTTCATCTTGTTGAATATGATGATATACAGGCTGCTCTTCATCGTCCGACATTGCGATGCGTATGTTGAAGATGGACAAAATGCTGTGTAGTTTCCGCAACATTTGGCCTCCGTACATAATTTGCTTCCATGATGGTGTATAGCATTTCACTACGGCACGATGACTCCTTTAAAAAAGATGTCAGAAGTTTGCTTTGTGGGTCCAGAAAACAACGATCCAAATACTTAGTTTCAGTTTTTTTTAGTGTGAAATAAAAACCTTTTTTTTATGCAAAGAATAAACTTTAAACAAATATAGCATATCTGAATTTTTTTTTTTTTTCGAAGACCTTCTGTTTTGACTTCTTGATTCATTGTCAACTTCACAAAACTTGACCAAATGAAATTTCAGATCATCATCATTGGTGAAGGTTTATCCATTCCAATAGTTTTGAAAACTTCCGACCAACCGAAAATCTGATGGTGCAAGATCGGATCTGTATGGTATGTGACATCACTTCCCAACCGAGGTTCAATAATTTTTCACGAGTGACCAAAGACGTGTATGGTTTAATGTTACCATTATGGAACGCGATTTTCTTACGATTTGCCAATTCTGCCCATTTTTCTTTGATTACTGCCTCCAGTTTCATGAGTTATTGACAGTAAATATCTAAATTTATCGTTTGGTTCTTTGGAAGCACCTTTATAATCCCACTAAATTGAAGACATTGCCTTATTTCGATTCATTTCAGTTTTTGATTGATGTTGTTTCAGGCAATGCATTTTTAGCACCAGTGAAGAGTCGTTTCAAAACGTATCAAGTTCATTGCGTTTGAAATATTGATTCGTTGTGTTAAGTGATGCTTATTCAAGCCAACTGGAACCCAAATATTGAGCGTTTTTGCGAGTCCAGGATTTTAAGTGATTTTAAGTTGTGTGATCCTCTCTGCGTTATATGCAGCACCGCCATATAATGGTTTGATTCAATTATGACTATTTGATGTGTTCATCATCAACTTCAGTTAGTCCAGAATGCTGGTTATCTTTGAGTAAAAAATTTCCAGAACGGAATTTCTTTAATCAATTCAAACACGTGTTTTCTGTTGAGTAGTCAACACTTAACATATTTCTTTGTGATCCTCAGCAGCTTTCTTGTCAATTTGCTTCGAAAGTAAACTCACAGTGATGGCTACGAAATATCAGAAGAAAAAAAAATCAATTAATACAACTCAATCTACATGTAAAAACCGAAATTACTATCTTGCCATTCCAATAGATGTCTGAAAAACAGTAATGCAGCCATTCAATCTTAGTACTACTGATAGTACCCGTTATCCTATAATGCCTTTACCCAATTATTAAGAGTTGTCTGAAGAGCTGTAACGTCGTTGCTTTAAGGGGTTATACGCACTTGCGTATTTTAATATATTTTTTTCTGAAAATGTATTATATTTTACAAAAACATTTACATGTAGAGGCAACATCTAAGTTTATAATGGCACTAATGATTTGTAAAAATATCTGCAGTGTGCTCCTGCAGATGATCTCCTGAAGATCCGCCAATAAAAGATGCCTCCGGTTTAGTTCATCTGAAATCAAAAAACTCGAAAGATTCTTTTAGTGGATAGATAAAACTAGGTATTGATCAAAGAAAGAATCGAAATTTTGATTTTTGACAAAATGGCGGCTTTGTAAAAATAAAAAAACAAATTTTCGACCAAGATTTCCAAGTTTTTTAAAAAAACAGAAATAATTATCCGCAATCTTATTCCTTTAATCAATGCCTGAGGAATATATCTGAGAAGGTTGTGTTAACATTTCATACCGATCGGTTGAGCCGTTTTTTTAGAAATCTTGATCACGGACTTTGAAAGCATAGTTTTGAGAAAAAGGTGTTTAAATTTTCAAAAGAAGTTTACACATATATAGTATAACCTTTTTTTTTTTTTTTTTGCTTACATGAAGTCATCTATTCCAGAGCCATAAGATGGACCCTACCTACGAATAGCATTAGCAGTTTCTAGTACCTCGAGTTGATGTTGTATATGAGCCATTCTTCTCTCTCGCGTTCTCCCATGCGCTCTCAAGTCAGAGATCATGACGCACTCTGCATCTTCTTTTTTAATATAGGCATGGGCATTGGACCCAATTGATGTTTCGAAAATTACTTACCGGATCGATTTGAAATTTCAGGAAATATGGTCAGATATATAGGGTTTTCCAATAGCGACTTCACAACTTTGACTTTAATTTGTGAACGCACTCTTTCACTAATCATTAAACTGTCACTGTCAATTTATTCAGTAAACTCAACATTTTTATTGTGGTAAAGTACACTAACGAACAACGTCTACAAATTATAAAAATTTTCTACAGATATTCGGAGTCACAAAATCATCTTCAGTGACGAAGCTCATTTTTGGCTAAATGAATTCGTCAATAAGCAAAATATGCGTTATTGGTCGGATGAAAACCAACATGTGCTTCATGAATCACTACTTCATCCACAAAAAATAACTGTTTGGTGCGGTTTGCATGCCGGCGGCTTTATTGGGCCATATTTTTTCGTCGACGATAACGATCGTCACGTTACTGTAAATGGTCAGCGTTATCGCGCCATGGTCACCAATTATTTTTGGCCCGAATTGGAAGATATACTTGGACGACATGTGGTTTCAACAGGATGGTGCCACAAGCCACACAGCACACGCTACAATCGATTTATTGAAGAGTAAGTATGGTGAGCGTGTTATCTCAAGACATGGGCCAGTCGATAGGCCGCCTTGTTCGTGTGATTTAACGCCGCTTGACTATTTTCTGTGGGGCTACGTTAAGTCATTGATTTATGCCCATACGCCGACGACGTTGGAAGAGCTCAAAGCCAACATTGAACGGGAAATAGCGGCCGTTTCGGGCGAAATGTATGGCGAAGTCGTTGAAAATTTGGTCCAACGAATCTACCGCTGCAAACGTGCCCGCGGTGGCCATATCAACGAAGTCGGGTTCCATTCATAAATGTTATGATTGTACTTCAAGCCAATAATAAAGTTTTTGAAATATCTCAAATGGTTTGCCTTTTATTTAAAAAAAAAAAAAGTTGTCAATTCGTTATAAGAAAACCCTATATGTATGTACGTACATTACTAATTTCGCTTTCATCAGCGAAAAAAGGAAGGCTCGTTTATGGTTTGTTAATGTTAATCTTAAATCTGATAAGCTCTGAAGTAAATTTATTTCTTTTGTAATTTATTATAGTATATGATTCGAATTTTTATAAATATTTTCATACTTCTTTTCATCAAATTATCATTGTGAATTGTTCATTTTTAAGTGGTGTTACACCAATATCTATACACAAATAATAACCTTTATTCTGGGTTTATGGTTTCTTTCGTGTCCCTCATTTCATCTAACTAACTTGTAAATGTTTTCCAATCTAATCGTTTGTGTAAAATTGTACATTAACTAATTCCACTAAATCGGTTAAACAAAACCGTCACTAAAATGTACTCTCACATTGGCTGATATATATCTATTCATAACTAAAGTAAAATAACTAATTTATTGTTTTCTTTTTATCGTCATTTAGGACAATTTACCGAAGACGGCTCGTTTATAGGTCAGTACGTTCCAGAAAAACTTCAACAACCAGTAAGTCCTCAGCCCACCCCTCATCAGCCAGCGCCATCCACACAAGGTTCCAATGCTGTAGCTACTTATGTTTAAGTTTATCCCTTCCTATCCCCCCAACAATTAATCCAATGGAAAAGCAAACACTAGAACAGGAATATTTTTTAAAAATATTTCAAGAAACCATGTTTATTTAATTTTTTTTTTCTATATAATAATTTAAATTGAAAATAAAAATGAAAAAAAAAAAACAATAAATATTAATATATACATACATAAATCTATATATAGTATAAATATGAAAAGAAAAGCCTTTTTTTGTAAGTTCAATGTAATTTTTTATTCTTTTTTTCTACTTCAAAATTAAGAATCTCATTTTCTTATAAGAAAACACCATTGGCAAAGTTAATGTAAAAAAAAAAAAACAAATAACAAATATTTGAAGTTAAAATCGCATTACTATTCTTTTTGTCTATTTAAATTTTTTGCAAATAGCGATGTGTAAATGTTCAAATTTGTGTAAAAAAAAAAAAAAAAAACAAAAACGTATTGAATACATTTGAAGAAGTATATATAGATTGGTTTACACAACAAATTACAGAGAGACATTGTTGTAAAAAATTTCAACTTTTATTTCATAGACCGTAAAAATATAAAATCATGTCTATACATAATGCACACGAATCAAGTGAACTGTTTTTGTTTGGTTTTTTTTTAATTTCTTTTTATTTTAATTAGTTGACTTAAGAATAAATAACAATGAAAATCACATTTTTTTTTTTAAATTTAAAAATCGTTTCCAATGTTTTATTTTTTTGGAAACAAAAAACAATATTATGTGTTCAAAGAGCATACAACCAATGTAATCATATATTTTTCTTTCCTGTTTTTTTTTATATATTTAACACCTTTATCTCCAGTTTACTAGAGAGATATATAAAAACATAAAATAAATCGAATATAATGTAATACATTTAAGTTCTAAGATTCATTAATTATATAAGATATTTTAGTAAACTTGAATCTTTTTTACAGATGAAAACTTTGTAGACAAATATTAAAAACAAAAAAAAAAAGTGAGAAAGAAATTTTATACATAACATGATTAAAAAAAAAAAACGTCCATTATTAGTATTTTTTTCTTTTTTGTTTTCTTCTGTTAAAGTAAATCCAGTTGTTTTTTTTTATAGTTTATTTATATTTGCAATAAGTAATCATGATTTTGTAGGACCACCTTTTACATAGCGTTTGCTGCTTATATGTATCATTTATTTCTTTCTTATTTAATAGATTTAATTTAATGCAATTTTATTTTATTTTTTTTTTCGACGACCGGCTTTTTAACTTGTACGTAGGTAATATTTTGAATATTATTTTCTAAAGTAAATGTTATAAGTTGAAATAAAAAAAAAATTAAATAATTTCTTTTCGTTTTTTTTTTATGAGTTTTTTTTTTTATGTTTTGTTGGTAAAGGAAACTGCATCTAAATAGTTGTATATGATTTGATGTGAATTTACCTCTACGAGACGCTCAACCCATGGGCATTCTTCCATTTTCCTGCAGTGCTTATATCGCAGGCTAATGGATCTGGACCAAATATTTACATTTTTAATACCTTAGCGTTCGAGAGGGTATGAATTCGCCAAAAATGCCTATACATGTGTTCCAATTTTTTTAAAATCAGATACAGTAGATCAGATAGATACATAGATGGCATCCAACATTTAATGGGAAGACTAAATTATAAGTGTAGTTGGACTTGTTGTATTCTAGCCTCCCCACTTATCTTGGATAGATCTTTTGATTGACTGAAAAACCTCGGTTGGTCGTGAATCGGAAGCCAAACCATCAGATTGGAGAGCTACCACTTGAGGTGCTACCACCCATCTTTGGTCAACTGTTTTCACGTGGGTACTCTTCTTCCACTTATTGGACACACATAAGAAGTCAATCCCTATTGATTATCTCTCGGGGTAGAAAGTACTCTTTGGAGCACGCCGGTATTTTCATAGGTACATGCGCTAGCCATGTGAGGCGATTGATGCGCTTTTTCTGGATAGGGAGATTTCGTTTTGCAGCTCCTAGAGTTTGTTTAATCTCCTCCAAACACCATCACTCAAAGAATCTTGTGTTCAAAGCGGACGAACATACCCGTATCCGACTTCGCTTACATATATACGCCTGCCCCATAAAACAGGACTGGGATGGCTAGGGTCTAAAAGAAAGCCACAGCCACCCAGCATTGGCCATCTGCCTCCAGTTACACAAGGATGTTTGAGGTTCCCTACTACTTGTGCATGTTACCAAAGGGAAATAGTTGCTCGATTGCGTTTTCCCTCCAGGTACGAATCGAAAACTCACTGTTCCGGGCTGTAATATTCATTCGAGCTGGTCACATAGGCTTTACTGATGTGAATTTTTTCCGACGTCTAACTGGAAAAATATTAAGTTCAAAACGAACAAGAGTATCTTCATCCGCCTTCGGTAATGTCTATGCTACTGCGTCATAAGGTAATATTAGTATTACATCAGCGATACCTCGTTGCGTTCTGCAACGTTATCAGCGTATGCACAGTTTTTACAAAGAATCTTAAAAATATATGCCTCTTACCGTTTCTTTACAATTTTTTTCAAGTATGATATTAAAAAGGTCATGGGACAGCGCATCTTCTTGTCTTAGTTCAGGCCAATGATTAGTCGAGTACGAAGTACGAGTACATAAATCTTGATAATTGAAATGTCACAAGTCCCCATTTATCTCATTTGTGCTAAATATGTAAATGATACTCGTAAGGGCTAGACTCTTGTCATTATAAGTCTTCGACTTATATGTATTTTCATCAATTTTCAATCTGGATAAGTGAAAGGCCTTAAATGTTTGTCTTCTCCATGAATGACGATAGAAAATTTTAGCAAAATGCGTTAAAGATTTAAATATTGAATTATACAAAAATCAATGCTGACGAGTTTTAAGCCTATTTCCAAATATAAGAGTTAAAAACATATTGATGAAAACTTTTATTGGAATTTGAATGAAGCTGTTTCCCTATGCTTGGGATATTTTCTTGCTGTAGGGGAAATGGTTTAGATTAGGTTTTATCCAGTTCAGAAGAAGTAAAGAAATGCAATTCGGGTATTTTTCTGAACACGCAGTAGTCCAAGAGGCTACTTATGGTTTATACCAGATTGAACTTTTCCTCTAGAAACCCAAATGCAGATTCTTTTAAGTTCGAAAACATAGGAACTTTGGGCTCTTAACACAAGTTTATATATTTAAAACACCTTATATCGGATGAATCTTTTAATTAAATTGCACATATTTACACTTGCTCTTCAACTATCCATCAGTCAGAAAAAACCTTGATCGAAAAGGGAAATCAACGGGCTTTAGTACTAAGTACTAAGTACTATGATGCAGTTGAATATTGCTCGAAATATCTTGAAATTTGCTGCTAAACATAAAAACACTGCATTTAGCTGTTGTATCACGCTTTGGCTTAGAATTCTACGAGTGTCATTTCTACATTCAAATGTTTGACAACTTTTTATGAGGAATGAGTTCAGAACTCGGCTAAGGTAATAAAACAGGGAAAGCAAACTTTCGGCGGACAATAGAAAGCCACCACTGACAATCGGCAGAGCATCGTAGAAACTCTCTTACTGTGTATACAAAGGGATAAGACGGATGGCATAGTAAGTGGGAGAGACTTGACTTTGGACCAGGTGTCAGACTGTTTTAAGGTAGTGCAAATATGATATATACCTATGTAAGTTGGTGAATAGAATAATAATGGTTTCAAAAGTAGTCTCCTATACTGGACTTACTGGAAAATGAAAGCAAAAACTCAGATTGTTCTCTTGGTTGCCTTCGATGTTAGATTGAATATCTACTAAGACTGAAGCTTATAAGGTTTTCCAATAGTTCATCGGTTGCTATTAAAAACTTTTAAATAGTATTTGCATGCATAATAACCCGGTAAGCTCTTGAGATTGTTCAAATCTAGATCAGTATCGTATTTTCTTAAAATTTAATTTAAGACCTTTCCCGGTCGTATTTTCATTAAACAAAAGTCTATTGCCCTATGTGAAAGAAAACAGTCATTGCATTTTTGAATACGAACTCTTCTGTCCAAGCGATCTTTACCAAAATTGTCGAAGACTTTGGATGGCAGAGGCAAGGCAGACTTACAATATTTGTCATTTAGCACGCAAAGTATCTACATATTTGATTCGAGACGAGGAGTTTTGACATATGTAGATATCATCATTGTCTGTTACTCATCTATCTTAACTGACATTTCTGGTCTTTGTTATCCCGAAAAGGGATTATTAACAAATTTCAATTATGGAAACCCTACTTACCCTACACTTAAATTTGTGTAAGTCCCCCATCCGAAGGTAGTTACCACAATTTACTGTTTGTGGTCAACCTGACCGTAAGTTGTGATTACGGATTACTTGCTTTAGATATTTCGTTTGGTTTTATGACGATTAAGACGTTAAAATTGTTCAAATCCCGACTGTGGAAATTGTTGCACCGTTACAAGTGATGGGCGAGGTCCAGCATTGTCATGCAATGGGATCGCACCGTTCATATTCCCCAATGCAGGTTGCTTTTCAGCCAATTTCGCATGGATTTTGTCGATTTCCTCACAATATTTGACTGCGTTTATCGTTTCCCTTGGTGGAAGAAATGAAAAGCGAATTTGTTCTTTCGATGCCACTAGATTGTCATCATAATCTTTTCCGTGTGAAGACCTAGTTTAAGGGTGTCTTTTGGTTTTTCTTTTGCATCTAACCAGTACCCAGATCTTTTACAGTTGCCACACGAAGTTCAATTTTCATCGCACGTGATTATATGGTGCTAAAATTGTTGCTTTTGGTATCTCAAACTCAGCGATGCACAGATTTCTAAGCGGCGCACTTTTTGTGCCTCGTTCAGTTTATGGGGCACCCAATTTTTGAGGTTTTTGCCAACTTATTGTCATGGGAGATACTCTTGTGTTCTGCGCAATATCCCGCACCGGTTTTGTTGGGTCTGCACCTACCGTGCTTTCGAGGCCAAGATCTCTCGAACGGAACTTAGCAAACCAATGTCGAATGTTGCGTTCGTTTACCCCTATTTTCTTAAATGCGTCATTAATGTTTTTCGCTGCAAGACACGGATTATGCTTCAGTTTAAACTCATCAAGAAAGGGAGTTCAAGATTAAGCCGTCGACAGCATGATAAGCAATTTCAAGAAAAAAATTACTGTAGCTGCAACGAACCCTAAAGGTATTACACGTCAAACGTACGTACCACTTTATCTTTAAACAAAAAATCTCCACTTTCTGCTACAGATTTTAACTCTTGCTTGCTGTTATGATTCGAGAAAAAATCGTTGTTCCTAATCGTCTATGTCTGCATAAAGTCTGCATAAGGCAAACAAAATAAAATGCGTCTCGAAACAAGGTCGGTGTCCTCATATGAAAAATTACAGCTTTCTTTTATTTTATTGTAAATTTCTATAGAAATGAAATGCGTGTCAATGCTTTAACTGAAGATTAAGTTTACAGTCAGCCTGCAATTAGATTCAGGATCGAATTCATCATGGATAGGTGTTCATAATGCATAGAGATCTGGTTGACTGGTTTTGCAAAGACGGGAATGACGTTCAGATAAGATTAAAGGCAGCCTATAAACTGATACAGCATATAAACTTGTTGCAAATTCACTCTTCTACCTATAACTCATCTTCGATAGGGGTTTATAAGGCATACAGAACTGGTTGACTAGTTTTGCAAAGAAAGCAATTGCCAATTTCCACACTAAGAGCAACTCTAGGAATTTAAACGACAAGTTTAAATGACCGGGCTAAGTTTTGAGTTTATATATATATATATACATATATATTTTTTATTTGGAAAAATATTTCGGAAATACCATATAGCCAGAATCAGGATTTTTATTTATTTATTTATTTATTTTTTTTTTTTGATAAAGTGCATTGGGGTAAATTTTTTTTTTTTAAAAAACAATGTAAGCCCAAAAAAGGGTAAATGTAGATGACATAGTGTCCTTTTTTTTATATCGATTGTTCTAAATGATGGGAGTGATTTCGTGAAAAGGCAGTTAAGTACCATATCTCAATTGAGTAATAACGAATTCCAATAAAGCAGGCTTACTGGCTTTTTAATTTTACTCCCACATCCTTAAATGTATACAATTTCACAGCGAATTTTTATGTGATGTATTTTTTTTTAAATGTATAGCGTTCGTATTGTCTAAATCACAATAAAAAAAGAAGAAGAAAAAAACAGAAACAAATAAATTTTAACAATAAGAACGTAATGAGAAGGAAACCTAAATTTTAAGAGAACATAAAACAATTAAATGTCTTAAAATAAAATACTATTTTTTTATATATAAGAAAATTAAACAAAAAACAAAATCAAGCTATCCATCAATTGTAGTAGTTGCATTTAAAAGCACAGCATATATAAATGTAAAAATAATTATTTATATATGTATCTTCCGCACTAATTGATGTGCATGCAAATACTATTAACGTATTTATTTACCTAACTAAAAAAATTAAAAACAAGTCCAAACTATTTGCTTATTACCAAACGGAAATAAATTTATTGCTTAGAATTAAAACGCTTTGTGTTCATTAAAGAAAAAAAAAGAAGAAATTAAAAACCATATGTTTAAAAATGAAATAAATTATTTGCTTACTATAGTTAAAAAAAAAAACAAACCATTCTCTATATTTCACGCGCAATTACAGGGTCGTTTAGCAAAATTTATTTAAAGAAAAACAAAAAAAAATATTAAATAAACAAACAAATTATTATATTATATTTATAAATCTATATGTAGTAGTATATACAAAAAAAGTAACAACTCTCACCTAACTAATAATTATTATATTATTATTAAAAAAAAGGAAAGACATGTGTAAAAAAAAGTGTATTATAAGAAAAGTGCTTGCTTATTATATGGTATTGTATGAATTGAAGGAGGCAATTGATTTTGAAGATCATCAGATGGGAAGTGATGGTAAATGTGTAAGAAAATAGAATTTCAAATTTTGTGAGAATACGCTTTAAGTGAATTTCTAATTTATTTATTGTATTATTTACACAAATCTTGTTTAAAAGTTTATCTAAGCTATTTATGTATGAGTATTTTTATGTGTTTCTTTTTGTCTGTGTCTTCAAGGTAAAACTTTATTTATTTTTTAGGTTATACGAATAAAATAGAATTTATACTGTAAATTTATTTAAAATAAAAACTAAAATGATAACTATTAAAAAAAAAAAACAACAAATAAACGAAACAAAACACTGCAGGAAGGTATTGTGAATAAAAATTTCAAAAATTTTAACGCTGACTTAGCAAGCGATTGTCGTTGAAAATTTGAAGAAGTCATTTTGATTGTACGGACTGGTAAAGTTTTTTTTTTTATTAAACAATTCAAGAAATTAACGAATAATTTTTTATGCGAAACAGATTAAATTTGAATGCAAAAAGAAGAAACAGTATGTCTTAACCAAATAAACGACTGCAGATACGAGTATTTAAAATGCTGATATAAAAAGATTGAGCGATGCTTCAGTAATATCAGAAATCCAAAAATTTGGAACGCGCTTTCGTTCTTATATAGTATATACAATATAGTTTATGTAATGCAGTTTAGTACCATGAAACCAGGACTGGAGGTGCACTCCTTTTTTTCAGTCGCAACGGAGCATTCATCCAAATAACTATTCAATCTATTTTACTTCTAGGTTATTCGTTTTAATTAAAATTTGTCTGACTTTTGTCTAACAGAAGCGATATATCCAAATATAATCAAACCCACTAACCGGGAACCTAGACTTTATCAACCTTCAGGTGTAGATTCTGACAAGTACTTCTTTGAGCATCGTCGTTCAAGTTCTCCGTCGAAATTATTATATTTCCCATGATTCCTTTGTGATTCAAAACCCAATTTATTCAGGTTTCCGAATTTTGTAAAAGCACAGCTCTGTTGTCGCTACTAATACAGTGATATGCAAAATAATAGTGTCACTCATGAGCATTTTTGAAAAAAAAAAAAATCGAGAATGAATTTCAAAATTATAAATGCAAATAACATGGCCCGAAATTTGTACATAAGAATAAGAAAAAAATGATGTTGCAATTTCTCTTATTTAGCCTGTGAAAAAAAAAAAAAAAAAAAAAAATAGGGAGAGCTGAAAACATCTCTGAACGCAAGCTAACGCAAAGGAAATTGATGTTAGAGTATAATACATGGAATATTTGATCGAATAGCTACTTCAGTATTTCGTTGAATAGCCTTAGTTCTTGATAACAGTCAAACAACGTCGTTGCATCGAATCCATTAGTTTTTGGCAAATACTAGATCGAATGGCTTCCTACGCAGCCTTAACGTGCGCCCACAAAACATTGTAATTGGACGCTGTCACACCCCTAAATTATACTTTGAACTCTTGCCACAGTTTCTCAATCGGATTTAAGTCTAGTGATTGAGAGGGCCAGATTAAAACATTGAGACTCTTCTACACGGTTTGATGAGTGTTTAGAATCATCGAAAAGGCATGTTGTTTTTCGCTGCTGTCATAGTGCTTTCAATTCTGAGAATGGGACATACACCCTGATAGGAAGCAACCCCATGTGCCATATTGGGTGGTCTCCGCACTACTGAACTATAGCGATCTAAGTTAAATAAATTTACATAGTTCCATGATAGAGGGAGGGTTATAAGGGTAGACTTTAGTCTGGAATTCTCAGTGGCGTCTCGAGGAAAATGTTCACATAAAAAGTGCATGGAAGTTCCAGTGGTACTCGAAGTCACTTCATCTTATTAAAACCACGTGTGTGACTTGCAAGATGAATGTGCTCGCGAATTAGAAAAAATAATAATCTTTAGAATTTTCAAAAAAACAAGCCCCGATAATTCGTTCATCGATAAAACACGCCAAACACTTATACAGGATACACAATGTTAAGGCCGTTGTTTAAGGTGTTAATTATGCCTTTGTTAAGCCCAGCCGCTTTATAAGATGAAATTCGTGGTGCGAAATCTCTCCAAAATTGTTTCCTCAAAGTTTTTGAGTAAATTAAAATCATTTTCCTTAAGTTATTGGACCAATTGAGTGTGATATTTTAAAGATATTCTGTTTTTGCAGCTTTGAAGCAGACACACTTTTCTCTTCTCCAAGCTTTGTTCCACCTCACCAATATTTTCTGTGATCCTTGATGTCCTGCTGGACCCCGAATGATGGGTATTTAGAAGAAGTTTCACTAAACCTTTACGCCCACGAACGCCGAATATTGTTATGTGAACAAGCTTGCCGGCGAGTACACACATAAGAATCCCCACATAAGAAAAAAGGGCTAAATAGCGAGTTCATTATGTCCTCCCAGCAACGTCGACATCGTGACTAAAAAGCCCGTACCGTTTATAATATTTTTGTGATATTCATATTGGAAAGATAAATCCACCATTGGATATCTTGTATGGTATATCTGAAAATATTCGCTCGCTCTTCATATTATGAACTAGCCGTTAACTAACCATTAGAGTCGCATATGTCTCCGTTTAAAAAGTAGAAAAATATTCCTTCCGAGTCAAGTGTAAGGTTGTCGCGTTTCATCCAAAGACACAGGTGACAGACCGTTGAAAAATGCAGGATAGTGCAAGATGATGAGCTTACACTCCACGGCTTGTTTGAAAACACACAATTTGAAAAAATAAATAAAAAAATTGCATTTTGAATGCAATTGCTATTTTTGTACATTAATTGTTAGTTGTCTAGATTATGACTAAAAATGAAGACTTAATTAATTTTCATATTTATTATTTTTTGGTGGGGCTGGGGCTCTGGCTTGTCCCCATCTTACACCAGAAATTGTACTCCTTTATTCACACTGTATTCTTTATTAACATCACAACGAATTGGAAACCGCCAACCCGGTGAATTTTAATGCCTCCAAACTACAATGCTATCTGTTGTCGTCAAAAAGAAATGTAAACCCTCAGCCATTAGACATGAATGACAGAGAAACCGAAAGATTTATACTCTCGGTTTTTGTTTTAATAACATAAATATAAAAAATATATTTGATCCTCTAGTCTGTTTTCAATATATAATACGAGTGTAAGCTTATATCCGCCCAATATTGCAGCACTTGCTAGATAAAATTCAAAACCAATATGACCGATAACATCCTTAAAGATTAACCGAAAGTCCATTGCCTTATTTTTCCCAGCAGTGTCAAATTTGCTGTCAAGAACAACATCTATCTTGATATCGGTAAACGGATAGTGACACATTTTCACATTGGGTGAGGCAGACATGTTTAATGGATATTTTGGAAATAAGTTTTAAATGTTTCCCAATGTTGTTCAAGTTTTAACCAATCTATTTTGTACTTTGTTGATGCGGTTCTAGCCTTGGTGCGTCCAGTGAAACCTAAGATTAGAAATGTGTTTAAAAATTCGTGAAAATGCAGTGAAATAAATGAAATGTGCAGAACAGGAACTTGTTCGTTACTTTGTTATTGTATGACAGTTCTTAGGAAGATATTTTGTACTATTCAACCAACTACGGCTAGAGCGTAGTTCTTGACAGCCACTGATACGTTTTGGTGCATGCCAGTGCACTTAAGTAAAGCAGGCTGCGAACATACTTACTGTTTTTTGCGCGCAAAAAGGTGTCAGTTTCGAAATGAGAATCAATTTAAAAACGAACCAACGGGGACCAGTCTTTTCTTTGCCTTTCTTTTCCTGTCAAAGACTCTTAATGAGTAACTACGCTTTGCTGACTGAAAATGTCAGTGGAAAGCACTACTTATATATAGTTTTCAAGCAGTTCTCTATCTTGACGAAGTTTTAATTGGTTGGCCTAGGTACTTATTAAGGCGTATCCAATTCGCAGTTTCGATAAAAATATCTATTGTCTGACATTTACATTTCCCTTTATCTAAAATGTAGGTCTATCCGGTTTTTAGAATGATTTCCATCCGAATATTCTGCCTAGTGGGCGTCTTAATCGATCTGCTCATCTTTCGTATTGTTTTAGTGGATCTAGTTCACTGCATTATCTGTCTGCGGATTGTGCCCGATGGCATTTTCTTGTCTTTTTATTTGTCTTCGGTGGAAATACATGCAAATATGCGTTAGTGAGCATACGGAATCAGTTCAGTCTCAAATTCGTCCATTTTGGTCAAGTTGGCACGGAAGAGATAAATCCGGCTAGCTCGATGCCGAAAATATATTCATGATGAAATTTTATTTGTGGAAGAATGATATGATTGGCAAATCGTAGACTTCTGCTTGTACAATTCACTCCAAGACTTCTTTTTCTAAGAATCTTGACGATAAACCTTTTTTTCATATTTCTCGGAAAGTAGTCTTAGAGACTGAGAGTCTCAGGCACTCTAAAGGTACTTTTGCAGAAGTTGTTGGCTCCAGGAGTCTCCAAAAACTGATCTGTTCTCCCAATTTTGCCATATTGCGATAAGATATTGCTGGCATACTACAAGATGAAGTAAAGGGTGGGAATGATCACCTGGTTTGTTCCTCTCTACGAAAAATGTTTCTTTATTTCTTAGGGCATATACGAGTTCCTTATCTGATGATATTGTACCGGGACAATCTAGTGATGTTGCGAAATCAAGCAAGTACCTAGCTTGATAGCGGGTTCTATAAGTGGTGGTGGTGATGTTGTGCCCCGATGACGATATCTTAGTTCGGTTCTGCATATTTTTTTGACGCCCCACACTTGCTTATTGAAGTACTTCACGCCGCAAGATTAGCTGAGGAATAATATTAATCGTGACATATCTTACTCTAAATTGTTAGTTGATTGAAGTCCGCTGACCATCGCGGATAGGTAAATCAAATACTTTCAGTTTAAGTGTTGAATGCTATCCGATCACATGCAATGCGGATTGCTCGAGTGATTCAAACTTGTTTACAGGGTTTTAACCAACCAACATATCCGTTGTTTAGTTAAGTGATTGCAGTTTTTACTTCAAATTATTTTAAGTCTCTTTCCAGCACTTGGATATTGTTGCGGTTTTGTATCTTTAAGTTGCAATACGCATTCAAAGATTTTCATTCAATTCAAAGCACCAACCACTCGTTGAGAATTTTTGCCCCTCCAGTTTATATGAACAGAAAAGAATTTGGCTACTCTAAACTCGATTGCAAGTTCTCTGTCTTTTGAAAATTCGTCTTGATTATTATTAATTTTTATGTTGCAGATTTTGTCTATCGATCCTCTATTCAGTTCATCGACATTGAGGTTTCGGTTTCCTCTAATTATTGTACGGTCTTTTAGGTCTTGCCATGGTTCAACTTACACAATAAGGTTTCAACTAATTCTGCTTTGACATCAGTCTTCTCGGTTCTCATCCTGAACAGACATGTTAGTTCGGTGGAAATGCTTAAGCTAGACTTTTCTGTCTATAAAGACGCCAACGCAGGCTGCTGAAAAGTTCATAAGATGGCGATGAGTATGGTCTTCGATTTTCCAGCTTTTGGCCAGGATTTGTCAAAATTTGGTTCTTGAAGAACGATATAATAGATAGTCTCTGAATAGAACGTGATTATTTCGTTGTTAAAATTAGAGTATTCTTGTTTTCTTATCCGAGT
This sequence comes from Volucella inanis, assembly GCA_907269105.1. NCBI lineage: Eukaryota > Metazoa > Arthropoda > Insecta > Diptera > Syrphidae > Volucella > Volucella inanis. The sequence goes on along the minus strand of OU026156.1, from coordinate 99,516,404 downwards.
AGATTGATCAGTTCCATTCTGCATTCCGCATTCTGCATCATTCCACATGGTATCATTCCACCAGAAGTATGACATATATCTGCGTATGCCTTGGTCTAATATTGGATTCGTTGCAGGGTTATTATCTTATTTTAGATTTCCGACTTCAATCCTCAAGGCAATATTGTTTTGTTGTCTCTAGTTCGACTACGAAAAGTATTCTTAATTTTAGATTTCACTTCAATATAAGCAAAATTGTATCAACGCGCTCTCTGCAGTTCTTTGAGCAAGATTAGCATGGTTCAGCTTGTGATATAATATTCTAGCTTAAAGTCTTGTAAATATTAGAACAGATGAAATTGGAAAAAACTAAACTTTACGAAAATCTTAAGCAAATTTACAATAAGCCGGCACATTGTGTCTGCATTCAAAAAATCTTTGCCAATTTTATGAGGATCAAATTTCTAAAACAAGAATCCAAAAAAAAAAAAAATAAAAAAAGAGAAAAAAAACTTTCACTGCCGAATTCCGCTCATTTGGAAAAAAAAGACATAATAATTAATAATTTATTAACTTTAAAATTAGGGACACATTGAATAATCTTCCACTGCTCTTAAGTTTAACAAAAGAACAAAAAATAAAAACAAAGAAAAATTGTCCGCGCAATCACTACAGAGTTTAAAAAAAATTCCTTAAAATGTTAGCCAAATATAATTACCATTTTCTTACTCCGCAATATTTATCACAATTCAATTCAATTTCTAACCGTAAAAACTGAATATTTTCATAAACAAAAAAAAAAAATAATAATAATAATAAAAATAATTGGTTTTTAGGTTTTTATATACAAAAACTAAATAAGAGAAAAAAAAAAACAGCATTGTAGAAAATTCGAACGAATAAATGTCCTGTAAAATTATTAAACAAAAAGAAAAAATAAAAAAATTACAATTAAAGTTTAAAAAAATAAAAAAATTATATGTATGTGTGTACGAGTATAATGTAAACAATTTACACTTTCCGCTTGAATTATAAATTATACACAATGTTTATACACCTATACTGTACTGTACAATGTCTAAATTTGATCTTACAATTAGGAATAGAAATTCAAACAATAAATTTGTTTTCTTGTAAAGTCAGATAATTAAATAAGAAACAAACAAAAATTAAAAATAAAAAAAAAAAAAAAATAAAAAATGAAATAGTTCACGAAAAGGTGAAAACAAGAGAAGAAAATGGATTTTAGGTACGTAATGTAAGGAACACAAAACAAAAAAAATGTGAATGAACAAATGCAAATGCAAATGTAAAAGTTAAATGAACTATATAAAACTGAACACATTTAAAAAAATAGTTTCTAAATTTTTTATTCTTTCGGAACAGAACAATCAAACAAAAAACTACGTACGAGTAGTCCATGTTAGATATTGTAAGTTCCTTTTACTCAAATTTCTCAGTATTTCATAGAAAGCCGATATGTGATATGTGATTTTAATACAACCGTCGAGTAAATGCAGCCTGGTACGAGCTTAGGCTGGACATTAACAGAGGTATAGCTCCACGATATCGTCATCACTTTCACAGCAGTATGTTGCTTCTTACATAAGTTTTGAGAAAAACAAGGAAAAACAAATATTTCTCATCGAAAATGGTTTTATTGTTTTTCAAGATACTCTCCACGAACATCAATACACTTGTACATTCGTTTAAATCAATTTTCAAAGCACTTTTAACACTCAGAGCGAGGTATCTCCAAAACTTCTGTCTTCTGTCACTTTTCTTTTGGGAACACAGTTATTTAATTCGAGATACTACAGAATCTATACAAAATAATACCTAAAACAAATGTTTCAACCAGTTTTGAACAAAAGATAGTTTTTTTTTTTGGAAAAAAGAACACAGGTGCAGGGATAAATAACTTCACGGGAATTTACTCCATCTAGGAACTTATTCTACACATTTGGTGTGGTAGATTTGGAAAAATACTCCTCAATTTTTGAAGTAATAAAGGAAAAAAAGGAGAAAAATCAAAAACGTTTTACGAGTATACGATTATGGATTAAAAAAAAAAAGAAAATAACAAAAATTAAATGCATTATTCTGTGATCTGTGTATCAAATTTATGTATTTTAAAATCTTAAAACAAAGATATACTCGCATGTAGATAATATGTAACTTTTAATGGTTTCCAGAAGTTTGTGAATGGAGAATTGACACTTTGATTGGTAGCTGCGATTGCGCGGTGTTAACTCGTTGGTGGGAGTGCATGTGGTTTAGGATTTGCTGCTTTTCTCCGAAACTTACGAATTATCGTGTCATAGAGCAAAGGGAAATAAATAAAGTTTGTAACTTAAGGTTTTAGACTTAATTTGATACATTAATTTGATTACATTTATTAGTTAATAGAAATTAATGTCGAATGTATGATAGACCTAAAGAAATTTATAAAAAGTAAAGTAAGGCAAAAGAGAGGAAAGAGTTACATACAAAAGATACATACCAAATTTAATAAATTGTTGATTTGTACGAAATCAAAATTGAATAGCCATATTTTCAATTCACTTTTTTAATTAAGACTGTTAGATCTTGATACTATGGCAAGCCCATTACGATTACCAAGCGATTACCGCTTCTAACAAAGAACACTTTTACACTTGTAAAAGTAAAGATGTTTTAAACAGAGAATACCTTATGTAATAGACAATTGTAATATCATCAGCAAAAGCAATTTGTAAACCCCTCAAAGGTAGATCAAAAATAGAATTTATAAATATTAGAAATAACACAGGCCCAAGAACTGTGCCTCGTGGCACGCCAGTGAGAATATCAAGGCATTCACTAAAAATTCCACCAACTTTTACCATTTGTTTTCTATCCTTGAGATAAGACGTGAACCAGTCAAAAATAGGACCTCTAAGCCCAGCATTTTCTAACTTAGACATTAGAAAATGATGATCCACAGTATCAAACGCTTTCGTTATGCGAATAAAAAAGGAAGCAGTTATCTTCTTGTTGTTCAGACTGGCGTATACATTGGTGCAAACATTTAAGAGTGCATCTTCAGTAGACTTACATTCTCTAAATCCATATTGATTAGGACTAAAGAAGGAGTTTCTCTCAAGAAAACGTATAGCCCGGCTTTTTGTGACCTTTCAAAGATTTTCGAGAAACTCGAACTATTTTAAAAATAGGTTTAACTTCCTTCAGCTTGAGATTAGAAGAAAAGTTAATTCTAGATATACTTTCATTAAAAATGTAAGCTAAAACGTCGACAATATTCTTTATAAAGACATTTGTATAACTATTCCGTGAAGATTAATTAAATTTATTCAGATTCATTATTAGCTTATGCACTTCAAACGAACTAATTGGCTCCAAAAAGAAACTGTTTGCTTGAATTTTATTACTATTGGAGGGGATGTTAGAGGGAGCATTTAGGAAAAACTCATTAATAGTCGTGTCGATAGAATCGTAATAGGTTGGTGATCCAGAAGAAATCTTTTTGTTAAAAAGTTAGCTTGAGTAAATTTATTGATTATAGGAACTGCAATAAAAAATTTTTTGCAAACCTTCAGATAGTAAGACTTTAGACGGATATCATTAGGAGTAATTTATATTTAGTAAATTCTTTTTCAGCAAATTCATAGTCATTCAAGGCTTGAGCCTTTTTAATTTAGGTCTTCCAGTATCACCAACTTCGTTACACATCACAACATGTATTGGGTCTATAATTCTTGCGGTTTGCTAAGAGTTGGCGTAACTTGTATTATTCCATTGTTATTATTCCATTGGAACATGCGGTGGAAAGCTGCTGTCATTGTACGTCATTTCAGTATATGTCATTCATTTGAAGCGTAAAAAACAATAATTTTTTTTCACTCAAATATGTCGAACTTTGTGCCTGAAAAAGTGTTTTTGCGGTTAGTTCTTCTTCATTACTTTAATATGAAGAAAACTGCTGCTGAAAGTCATCGTAATTTGATGGAAGTTTATGATGAACATGCGCTAGCTGAGCGAACGTGCCAAAAGTGGTTTGCACGATTTAAAAGTGGTGATTTTGGCTTGGAAGACGATGAACGTCCTGGGCAGCCAAAAAAGTTTGAAGATGAAAAACTGGAAGCATTACTCTATGAAGATTGTTGCCAAACACAAGAAGAGCTCGCAGAATCTTTGGGTGTCACTTAAGCAGCCATTTCAAAACGTTTAGAAGCAGCTGCATATATTCAAAAGCATCGAAATTGGATTACACATGAACTCAAGCCGAGAGACGTCGAAAGGCGGTTTTGCATGTCCGAAATGCTGCTGGAACGCCACAAAAGGAAGTCATTTTTGCATCAGATTGTTACTAGTAATGAAAAATAGATCCATTACGACAACCCCAAGCGCAAAAAATCATATGTGAAACCCGGCCAACCAGCCAAATCAACGGCAAAGCCGAATATCCATGGTGCGAAGGTAATGCTCTGTATTTGATGGGATCAGTGCTGTATTATGAGATGCTAAAACACAATTAATCCGTTTGAAGAGAGCAATAGCCGAAAAACGCCCGGAATATGCGACCGGGCGAGGAAATAATTTTCCATCATGACAACGCTCGGCTCCACGTTGCTATTCCGGTTAAGAACTATTTGGAAAACAGTGGATGGGAAGTCTTACCCCACCCGCCTTATAGCTCAGACCTTGCCCCTTCTGACTACCATTTATTCCGGTCGATGCAGAACGCCCTCGCTGAAATACGGTTCACATCAGAGCAGAATATCAAAAATTGGCTTGGTTCATTCTTGGCTGCCAAGCCGGGGCAGTTATTTTGGGATGGGATCCAAAAATTGCCAGAAAAATAGGAAAGAGTCATAGCTTCAGATGGGCAATACTTTGAATAATACTATTGTACATGTTTTTCTTAAATAAACGTTCAAATTTTGAAAAAGAAAAACCGCAAGAATTAAAATATATACCCAATATATTTAAGATACTAAGAAAAAGATCAAAAGCACTGGAGAGATCCGATTGACTGACCAGTTTTCGTGAAGTAAGCGAGCATTAAGGTTATTAAAATTTAAACGTTTATTAAGTTCAATCGGTATGTACCGATTTGGAGGTTTTTCTCGCGTATTCTAAAAAATGACACACGTCATGCAATGATCGGTGATTCTAATATCAGATACCGAGTTAATTTACGATAGATTTGAATTGCGGTCAAGTTGAGCGAAAATAGGGTCAATGCAAGTTGCGGAAGAAACAGTGATTCTATTGGGTACATTTATACAAGACTTTAGACCAATAGCCGATATTAGATTCTTGTAGTTAACTAAGTCAGTAGAATCCTGTAGAAGATCGAGATTAATATCATCAACAATGAAAAGATTACTGGCATTCTCTATTCTTAAAAGTGAGGATAAGTCCTAAATAAAAACACTTTTACTTTTACAATGAAGTTCGTAGCCACATAGAAAAACCAGATTGTGATTTTCTAAAGCACAAGATACTTTAATCAAATCTGAACTAGGGATAGAAATAGATTGACACTCACAGCCCAAATTTTCATTTCAAAAGACAGCAACATACGTATTATTACAATTAGGATCGAACTAATATCCAGGAATATTATAAAAGTCTTTTTGATATTCATATATCCGTATTTCCGATACGAAAATTATATCAAGATTGTTGGTAAATGAATCAATGTGAGCACTCAATCCCAACCGCTCCGAAAGCATTCATTTTTTCAGTTAACAAAACTCAAAAAAGATGAAAAGTTGACTAGAAATCAACAATAAGCCAACTTTCGCTAATAATTTAGTCTCCCCATTAAATGTTGGATGCCACTCATGGAGGGAAAAAGCCACTGAGCAAAAACATCTTTCTGCTCTTTCTGTCCCATTTTCCGAAAAACTTAACACATGCTTTAGCATCAAAAGTGTAGTCATACCCACTTGAGTGTTTATAATTCAAGCGGAAAGTGTAAATTGTTTACATTATACTCCTACATACATACTAAACGTATAATTATTATGGTTTTTCCTTTTTAAACTTAGCGCTGATTGAGGCCAAAACCAAGTATATGCTGTCAACAAGAAAGCACACACAACATAAACGAATGAGACAGGACGTCACAGTCGACAACTACAAATTCTATTTAGTAAGGGACTTTGTCTATCTCGACTCTGCTTTAAATTTTGCTAACAACACAGAAGTAAGGAAGTAGGGAAGGGAAGGGAAGTAAGCATATATAAGACCTTGATAGTCCTATGTTTCGAAAGCGGATGAAGATATCCTCGGTCGTTTCCGTTCGCCTTGACAGGCTTTGCAGGAGAAGATTCAACAACAAACTATGCTAGCTGTATAGCGACATCGGCCTAGTCAGAAAAAAAAAAAAAATGCGTCAGTCGCCTGAGTTGGTTAGGACGTGTAGAGCGAATGTACAACAATGCTCCGGCCCGCAAAGTCTTCCAAATTAAAAAATTTAAAATTTTGGTTTATGTTCTCTGATATTTTCGCGAATTATTTTTGCTACACAGTCACCGACTAACTTTTAAGCCGGCAGCATCGTGTAATTACATACAACTGAGTTCGCTCTGATTGCTCTTTTCATCGGTGCGTTTTCCCATTATTCTCTGTCTAAATTTTTTTTTTCTACTCTAGAGTGAGTGCAATTTATAGTTCATAGGGTGTGAACAAAATCTGTACATTACAGGATTTTTTTTTTTTAGATTTAGGACCATTGTTGGAACTTTTTGATTTTTGTTGAATTGATAGTGCACGTTCGATAGACTAGACTTATTTTTTCATACCTGGATTGGGAGGTTATACTTCTCTACCAATGGCTTCTAAGTTGAATGGATGTTGGTTTCTTGGTGTTAGTTGATTGGTATCTTGTCTCCGACTTCTTTGCACTTTGCATTCGGAAACCGAAATCGCGAAGGTTCTTTTACAAAATTGTCTTTTTTATATGTTCTATATGTAGTCTTTTGTGTTTAGTTCTAGGTTTTTTTGTTTTTTGCTATGCGAACAATTTTTTCACTGGATTGCAGACTTTTTTTTTGTTTTACCGGGGTTCGGGAACTTGGGCGCCAAAGTGAACGATCAGACCGACCTTTTTGACAGTCAGCCTCGAATATATTTTCCTCGTATCAGGAATAAGTTTTATCCGGGTTGATTTGAACTATGAGTATATTGAAAATTGAAGACTGTGCAACCCGCAACCGTGACAAACAAGCAAAACGAGCAATAGCAATAAATGAAACGCTAGGCTTCCACCAGTGTGGCGCCCCACGTTGGGCGCCAAAGTGGAATCAAACCGACCTTTTTGACCGTCAACCTCGAATATCTTTTCCTCGTATCAGGAATACGTTTTATCCGGGTTGATTTGAACTACGAGTATATTGAAAATTGAAGATTGTGCAACCCGCAACCGTGACAAACGAGCAAAACGAGCGAAAATGAGCGATAGCAAAAAGTGAAACGCGAGCTTCCACCAGTGTAATTATACAAAAGGAAAAAAATTATTTATTTCTACTATTTGTTTTTATAGGCTTCTTTGAACAACAGTTATAATAACAATTTTATAATTCAGAAAAATATGGCGATTGGTATTATTGTTTGCGGGAAATTTAAAAGTTATAACAATTTTATCTTCTCCAACATTCCGGACCCTTTGAAAGCACTGCCTTTCAAACCGGCAGTGCTGCTAGTTTGCATACTGGACAAAGCATGGTACCTCTGGATGTCGTTATATCTCCCACTCGAACTCTTCCATCCTAGATTTCGATGACATTGCTGATCCTTCCCATCTGCCACTTTTGAGGAGGGATGTTGTCGCCATGAATGATGACTAGAGTACCAGGCTTTATGTTTGGACTTGGTGTGAACCATTTGGACCGACATTGCAGCTCGTTGACATACTTCGCCAACCATCGTTTCTTCACGGCATGAAGCTGATGTCCAAGACTTCTGTTGCTAGTTTGGGAATGGCCTTTGAGGAAAACCCGATGAGAAGGTGACCTGGCGTGAGTGCTTCGAAGTCGTTAGGGTCTGACGTCATCTGTGTAATGGGCCTCGAGTTCATGACCGCCTCGATTTCGACTAGTGCTGTTGACAACTCTTCGAACGTTACAAGTGGCCCTTGGCAACTTTGACGGCCGCCTTCCAAATGCCTCCAAAGTGCGGTGCCCTGGGGGTATAAAATTGAAGTTTATATTTCTTTTAGTGGAAAAATTAGATATGATTTCTTGTGAGGATTTCTTCATCAACATATTACGCGAGAAGTTTTGAATGGACCCTACGAAATTTGTTGCGTTATCGCAATGAATGTCACTCGGAAGCCCTCTACGACCTATCATCCTTTTCAAGGCCGCAATAAACGCATCTGCAGAAAGATCTGTTACTGCCTCCAAACGAACCGCTTTCGAAGAAAAACTTATAGGGTACCTTCCCTCTAATCTTTAAGTAAGTGTTGATTGGACCACAGAAATCGACTCCGCAAACTAAAGAGGGACGTGAAGCTGTCAATCTCTCCCGAGGTATATTTCCCATCATTTGCTCCAATAATTTTGGGCGATATTTTGCACAATGTATGCATTGCCGGACGACCTGCCTAGAGAGTTCCCTTGCATTTAATATCCAAAATCGCTGCCTTATCAATGCCACGAGTGACTTCGCCCCCGCATGATAATTTGACCGATGCAGATATCTAACGAGAAGTTTGCTGAATCCGTTGTTTCTTGGTAGTAAAAAAGGGTATTTACAATCGTCAGAAATGTCCGCATGTTTGAGTCGTCTACCTACCCTTAGCAAACGAACATTGTTGACCTTTTCAACGAACGGATTAAGCCACTTTACTCTGCCCTTCAGGTTTCCATTCTTCTCGATGGATACTATTTCTTCAGCGAAACAAGAAATTTGTACCGCCGAGACCACAAGTAAAAGTGCTTCGTTCAAATCCGATGGAGTTAACATGCTTTTGACGTGACTTGTTTTGTTCCTCAAATGACTGCAAAATCGAATAACATATGCAACTATTCGAAAAAGTTTTGTGTATGAACTAAAACGCTCTAGTAATTCCAACAAAAAATTATACTTTGGTTGTATGCAGATGAGAACTGATCTTCGCTTTTCTAGCGTAAGGTCTTCTGGGGAGAGATTTAGTTGAACAATCGACGGCCAATTTTCTTCCTGTTGACGTAAGTATCTAGGACCCTGAAACCATATGGAGCTTTTTAATTCCTCTAGTAAGTTTGTCTGTACAATACCTGACGAATCTGTAGCTCTCAGATATAAATAGCACCCATATGCTTGCATAGAAGCGTCCGCAAACTCATGAATTTGATACGTACATGTATCTGCTATTAATGCATGTCGTGGAACAGTCAGGTTTTGCAACGACTGCAGATCACCCACGAACTGTCGCCACTAGGAATCGATACCTTGTAGGATTGGTGCATCCAAGTCCAGTTTTTCGTCCAGTTTTTGGACAGCCTGCGTTCAAGTGATAAAAACCTTTTAAATGCAATGTCGTAGGATACCCCTAAACAGCTCGGATCCTTTTTAAAAGGAAGTCTAACTATCAGTCGACCACTGGATGAAATTTCAACATTTTGCTTGAAAAAATTGTCACACTCCTGCTGCTCATCTGTCCAATTTGATTTCCGTCCTTGAACGTCCTCCAGTTGCCAGAATTTTTCGACATAGTGATCCAAGTTGTCTTCTCTCAACAAACTTATGCAGCAAGATTGATTGTCCTTCTCTACCTCTGTTTTGTATCTGCCCGACACTATCCAGCCGAATAACGTCCTTGGTAGCGTTGGAAGTCCTTCGCCGAGCTTAACTTGCCCTGTCTGCAGCAAGTCGAAGAATGTTTCAGCGCCCAAAAGCAAGTCTATTGATGATGGTTGTTTGAAGTGTTCGTCTGCCAACTCCAGATTACAGGGCATGTTCCAGTTCCTCACATTTAACGTTTTTTCTGGATAATATCCGGTTAAAGATGGAGCGACGAGCAATTCTAGAGTTCGAAATTATTGTACCTCGAGCTAATCGTTGTTTGCGTTTGGAAATTAATTTTTGTCTCACTAACCCTTATTCCAGCAATGTCTACTCGTTTTCTCTCCTTCTTGAGATGAAGACTATTTGCGAATCTTTCATTATTGAGATTAACCTGCGAGCCTGAGTCAAGTAGAACCCTACCTGTTTAGAAGCTACCTGACGAATGCTGAACAAGAACCAATGCCGTTGCCAGAATAACTTGCGTATTTTGAAAACTTGCGTGAATTGCTGCTGATGTCGATGGTCCGTCATTTCTGTCCATATTGCGTGACCTAGAAGTTTCTTCGTTCCTTCCAGTGCTCTCGTTGGGTTGTGTGATGAGGTTGTTTGCAGTTCTTACAACTATATGTTGATGGACATTTTGCTAGATCATGACCCTTTCTTAGACAATTAAGACAAAGACCTAGTTTTTTAGCGTTTTCGAATCGATCCTTGACAGAAAGAGTATTGAACCTGGAACAACTTAAGATAGAATGGCTACCATCGCGACAAAAAACACAAGACCGTTGAGTGATAGTCAATAATGTTTTGGAACGATAATTCTTATGTGGCCTGTTCAAACTTCGACAAGCTGGTTCCGATCGAACTTGTTTACTTTCCCTCGCTTCAAGATATTGACAACGTTTGCTTAGTGCCGCATTCAGAGCACTAAGGCAGGTTTGTATAATTTAAGTTTTCATCCCATTTTGAGTGAGACTCAGAGTCGAGTTTGGACATTGCAATATATATAATAACTGCGTTACATATATCCTCAGAACATATTGATTGAAGCGAATTATAGAGAGCTGAAATATTGTCTTCTAAGCTTCGCAAGGCATTCGGTAACTCGAACAGTTCTGAAATGTACTCTACAAAGATTAAACAGTTATTGTCGTATCTTTCCTTGAGTGATGCGATAGCTTTTGGATAGTTCTCCTCACTAACCTGAAATGGTCTAATTGTTCCTAATGCCTTATCACTTAAACATGTCAATAAGTGGTTGAATTTTTCTATTTTTGTGTTAGCGATGGGTCGCTGTCCACCAAAGTAGTAAACGAATAAATAAAATTCTTGTATTCAGAATATTTACCATTAAATCGAGGTAACTTTAACTTTTTTAAATGATTAACTGAATGTGGGAGAGAAAATGTTAACTCTGCAACACTAAGACGTCGATTAGATCCCAAAAGAGAAAGAATTTTGGTTTTTGTGGAGATATACAAGTCTTTTAAATCTCCTCGACTTTTTTCGGATGGCACTAGTCGCTCTATCTGAGTTTGATACGCTAGAAGTTGTTTAAAGTACGATTCCACAATACCCAAACGACATTCCAACTCGGTTTGTGAAAGGTTACTTTCCTTTGTGTCTACTTTTTTTTTCCACCAATGTGGTTTTTTCCAGACAATAAAGAGATTCCTCTTTCACCTTTCGGTGTCGTTTTGTTAAAAAAACAGTCGACGGAATAAGTATTGCGTATAATAGTTTTTTTCTAGTTTTGAATGCATTTTATTTTCTTAAACACTAACTCTTACATACTAACAGAAAATGCTTAAATGCTTACAATTATTTAACAATCTTATACTAACTTACTGGCCCCACACAGGCACTCTAAGCTACTCTAAATTCTTATATCTATGCCTTTCGACTTCATTTACATTTTATTTAAAAAATTTTATTTTATATACTTAGGGCTAAGAAAAAATTGTTAACAAAAAACTTAGCCTATGGATGTAATTTTTTATTTTTTATAAAAACTTAATATCTAACTTAAAATAAACCTTAGTCTACCTAATCCTACATACACAATACACAAATACACACACATAGACATTACACAATTATATACATATAACATCTTCTCCATCATTCAACCACCAGAAATGCTGGTGCTGCCGAACGACATCCCTCTTATCGCGATTCCCCACCGCCCTACTGAACCTGAGGCGATCCACACTGCCGTGTGCGACGTCTCTGTTGTAGTTGAGTCGCCTGTCCCCTGCTGTCCGACCGACATGGAAGATTAACGGAACCGCTGATCTATCCTGGATCAACCCTATCTGATCTAGGTAGAGGAATGCTTCCGGTGGAACGAAGCCGTCAGAGCGCACGCTCTCGTGGTAAAGGTAATTGGGGTAGTAAGAACCAGATATCAGGTTATTCGTCGAGGTCATTGCTCTTGCAATCTGCCTTCGAGTCATCTTAATTACGAAGTTGTCCACTCGTATTAGGTTAGCCCTGTTGTAAAGGACCTCATTAGGATAAAATTTCTTGTACTTCGACTCTGGCGTTCTGTATAAGCGAAGACAAGCCCTTAAGCAAGCCCTCTCCAACACCCGAATATCTCTAGAGGCTCTAGACAACGGCGTCTTAAAGAGAATGGTTTCCGACTTCAACTTACAGTCATCGCAAAATCGTCTTATCTTATCGAAGTCACGCTGCAAGAGAGTATTAATGACCTCGATTTTTGGACCTGTGCTGTACGCTATCAAATCGTCTGCGTACGCAATAGTATGGGGAAGTGAACCTATCAAGTCGCTTGTATAAATGTTGAACAGGATAGGCGAATTGACCGCGCCTTGCGCCGCGCCAGAAGTCACATCAACATTCTTCACAATGAACTGTCTGTTGGTTAGCATATTATAAAGAATGTACAAGAGTGGTTTACTGATCCCCAGCCTAGTCAGCTTATAGAAAAGACCCTCTAACCATACGGTGTCGAAGGCCTTCTCCAAGTCAACAAGGCAGACACCATTACATTGGTTTTTGCATTTATTCCATTGTATATCGGACACCAGTTTAGACGCGGCATGTGAGATATCATGTCCCGCCTTAAAACAGAATTGATTATCCGGAACTATATGTTTGTCCTCAACACACCTAGACAGAGCTCTATCGATTACTTTTTCAAAAACCTTACTGATATTCGGAGGGAGACTTATCGACTGAAGATTCGCTGGATTGGATATATCATTTCCCTTTTTGGGGATAGGTTGAACTAGCGCCATTTTCTAATGCGCTGAATAATGTGCATTATTCATTGCATTATTAAACAGGGTAGTATAAATGTCCACCGCTTCTAGAGGAAGATGTCGAAGCACGCTGTTCGGAATACTATCGGTCCCCAATGATTTTTTAGCCCTGATTGTGTCGAAGATGTCATGGAGTTCTTCCTTCAAAATGAACGGGGGCAGGTCACCCTCTCTGGTAATGACATTATTTGCCATGTTTTCGTCGCTGAACTGAGTGAAACCAGAGCCTTCGGATCGCCAGTTCTCTACTGCATTTCGAATGTAGAAGTCGTGCACCAAGACGCGATCGTCCAGGTCATAATCAGGGCCAATGGTATCATTGGCCTTGTATACTTCCTGGAAAGTCGCCCCTATGGCCTCAACCTTCTCCTGTATATCCTCGATCACAAAGAAGTCGTCATCATCAGCGGCCTCATTTGAATTAATACCTACTATTGTCAGTAACCGTTCGTTGTCTGATGTCCGGGCTATTTTAAGACACTGAAAGGCGTTTTGATTTTTTCTTCGAAATAGTTTATTTATTTGCGGAAACATATTCACTGGTGTTTACAGCCCGAACCTTGTTGTTCCAATACAAACTTACAGAAATTCTGTAATTCTCTTGTTGGGGTGTTGTCTGTCGGTAAAATGTCTGTACAAGTTTTTGAGTCTTGACAGAAGTCTACTTTTCTGTCGGTGCAGTGCGTCAATAGTAGGATTGCAGAGCAGGTCTTCATTAGTCGTACGTCGATACCGCGGTATTGTAGTGTCCATAGTTTGTTTAATTGTTTCGTCCATTTGTTTTAGCTAATTGTCGATCTCCTAGTTTGACAAATTCCGAGGAGAAGCGTGTCCATCGAGCCTTACTGTAGTTGTAAGAATATCTTTGGACAAACTCCTCCAATTCCGCAATTTCGTTGGGAACTGTAATTTCGGTGCTAAAACCGCAATGGTCGCTGTCATACACGAATGTGTGCAGACAGTTTAGCGTTTGTAAATCTGTACCTGTCATTCGTATACGTTCGTCGTACAGCAGTAGATCCAAATAAGACCGGCCTCTGGGAAACGACGGGTTATCCGTCGCTTTTTGACCGAGTCTATACATGACATCGTGCTGACCCCAGCAATCGAGTAGTAAGTTCCCTCTAGTATTTGGCAAATGATTTCCCCAATCTCTGTGTTTAGCGTTGAAATATCCGCCGATTATAAAATAATTCTCCGCCGATTCCAGCCTCAGAATTCGAAAAGGCGTCTTGAGCTCTGTGATGAATAAGGTGGATTGTGAAGCCTCAGGTGCATAAGCAGAGGCCAAGTACAGCCGCTTTCCACTGCGGAACGGGATGTAAATGACCACAGCTTCCAACACCCGAAATCTGCGAAACACGCCCTTGTACACTCTGTGAAATTTTATGCCTTCTTTAATGAAGAATGCGACACCACCTCCACGTTTGGATCTGGGCCGGTTTCTTCTTCTAACAATATAATTATTGTACTCCAGTTTGTGATTATCGGCTAGCTTGGTTTCGCTAGCGGAAAGCACATCAGAAGTTTGGTCTTGTAGCAATTTAAACATCGCGGCTCTACGTTCGATCCTAATCAGTGAATTAACATTCACTGCAAGGACCTTCAAAGTTTGCTCCACCATGTGCGTACCCATTACGACATATGTTGCGTTAGGCCCGGCAGCAGCGCCTAGATTTGGTCCATCTGCTTGGCTTGTTCTTGCACCTGCTTTTGCAACTGAGCCATCTGCCCTTGGATTGCGAGCAAGATGGCCAGCATGTTAGGTGCAGCTTTCGTTGTTCTTGGCATTGGCGTCGGAGAAACAACAGTCGCTTGCTGTACCGTAGCCCCCCTACCTGCCGCCATTTGGGCGTAGAAAATTTGGGACGTGACGGCTGGTGTTTGATACCTAACAGGTGAACGTTTGACCTCCACCTTCTGCTGCCGAGCCAGTTTTGCTTTCTTAATGTCAGCGAACTTAGGACAACCCCGATAGTTTTCAGTGTGTCCCACGTTTCCACATAACACGCACGAGAGCTGCGACCTATCGGATGCTCCGTCAACACCCACAGCACACTCGTCAGAACTGTGGTTCTTGGCGTTCACGCATCGAGGCTGCATTTGGCGGTTCGACGCTGCGTGCCCGAACCTCTGGCAGCAAAAGCATTGTATAACGCCTTCGCTCCTTTTTAATTTTTCCCAGTGAACCACTTGGTAGTCTAGGACATTAATACTCCTTAGACTATCCAGACAGCTTTCGGGACTGAGCTGCACCAGGAAGAACGACAGACTCCGCTTCTCCTGCCTGGCTCTATCTGTGGTAAATGATTTTACCCCCACAAACTTGAGTCCTTCGCGCTCCTTCTATTTGAGCAGTGCCAGGATCTCCTCAGGATCAGAAGATGGTTCTAACCCCTTCAGCAGCATCGATTGCCGCTTTTCACACTTCGGTGTGAATGAAAAGTGCTCCGTCGTCGTTTCTTTTATGAGCTTTTTCACTTTCGCGTGGCCTTCCACTGTATTACAGTGGATGGCATGATGATCGTTCTCCAATCTCTTAATGTTAAAATTGTTATCAATGACCAACTTCCACAGTTTTGGAAGTTTTGGAAGCAGTTGTTTCTGCTGCTGTTGTTTCTGCTGCTCCTGTTTTGTTTGCTGCAGTTGTTGTTTCTGCTACTGCTGGTTTTGTTGTTGGGAGCTCGCTGCTTCTAATTGCTCCCTCTGCCTGCGTGCTTTTTGTTTTTGCTTAATAGCAAGCCCTTTTTTTGCAGCTTTTGTATGCTGCTGTTAATGTCGTTTAATTCTTCATCCTCATCTTCCGACTCAGGTGCCGCAAAGTTGTTATTGCCCCCCTCATAATTGACCTCATCAGCCGTTAAAATGGCATTTATTTTCCTTTTAGTAAGATTAGGAGGGGTTTTCAGACTCCTTCTCATTTTAATTACTTTCGCCACGGCACCGGCAACACTATTGTTGCCTTTTCCCACTCCCGTTATGGGAAGAGCGGAGCGCTCTCCACCATCCACCACGTGATTTGCTTTTGAGTTTGATAACTTTTTATTATCAAACAACACTTTGAGGGGAAACAGAAAGATATATATATATAAAAACTTCCAAGTTTTGCCTGGGCTCGAACCCGTGCCCCATTATTCAACAACCAACGCCGCTGATCGCACGACTACCAGGTGTACTGAATAAATTTCAACTAATTTCCTTGAGGAGGAAACTGTATCACTATTTTTTTTACTTTATGTAAAACCGAAGCATGTTTGTTCTCTGCTGAGATCTGCGAACGACTGAGTATTGCGTATAACTACATAACCCAATTCCACGATGGGATGTCGATTTTTATTATCCGAAAATATTCTTTCCAGTCTCTGCCCTTGCAATGTAGCTCTTCACACTAACTTCACACTAACTAATGAAATCTCAAGGCGTCACGGATGTCTTAAAAATTTTAAATTTAAAAAATATTCAGATGGTATACAACACCCCACCGGGCTTTTACTATCTACCTTCGACCTTTTCCGTCCCCCAAATACAGTAAGCATTGGCTGATATAACGTCAAAGTTAAGAAATATTTCTCCAATATGCTGTCATTGCTGCCAACTACTAGGCCACTGCACAAAAGAATGCAATGACAATGCATCGTGCGAAACGTGTTATCTGCCACCTCATTCTTCTAACAATTGCTCTCGTGTGTCATGTGCTTGGTGAACACCCGTTCTCCTCTAAAACATGATCATTAATCTATTAAGCCAAGCAAGGAACCGGTTTACTGATTCACAAATTTGTGCCGCACAAACCGCTAACAATAAACTCAAATATATCCGCAGTAGCCATTGAAGTCTCCCTTAAATACAAAACAATTGTCGTATGCCTCTATAACCACCCTTCCCAACCATTTACTGCCTCAGACATCAGCAACATAGTCACTTCATTCCACACACCCATATTAATAACGAGCGATTTTAACGCCTGGAAGTCACAATAGGGATCACATGTATTTGACAGCAGAGGCAAAGATGTTAAAATCCTATAACAAACTCGAACAGTACATTCACACATCTAGACCCAACTATCATATCCCCTCAATTAATACCCTACACATCATGGTTCAAAAGTGAAAATCTTCATGGCAGTGATCACTTCCCAATATTGACAACTATCTGCCTGGGGAATAATTCACATATCTAGACCACTCGCTAAATTTATTACCGATCGTGCAGATTGGAATATCTACCAGCGTAACACAACTTTATTTTTTTACACCAATAGAGAAGCCACTACGATAACTAACCTGCTAACCTTTCGATTCTCCGATCAAATAACATTCCACAAAAATTATTTGTTCTAAGGTGGAACTCTGAAATAAACACACTGTGAAAAACCAAAAAAAAAAAAAAACCAAAAAAAAAAAAAAAATTGGGAACCTTTTTAAAAAATGCCATACTGAAGCCAACTTAATTAGTTACCGTAAAGCAAGCGCATTATTTCGGAAAAAAACCGAAAAGATCCAAAAAGTTTACAGCCGACATCAAAACATTGACAGTTCATTCATTTTACACCTTATCGAATCAAGACCCTGTGCACTGGCTCTGAAACTATCACCAACCCACATGAAATGTGTGAGTATCTTGCTAAAACCCGGTCTAACTACTCGAGCGATTTGAAGTCACAGGGAGCCAAATCAGGTGAATTTGGTGGCTGTTGGATGGTATTTATTGCATTTTTCGTCAAAAAATTACAAATAATGATGGCACTGTGCGACGGTGCGTTATCATGGTGCAAAGTCCACGAGTTTTCTGCCCACAATTCTGGTCTCTTTCGGCGAATTGCTTCACACAAACGTCTCATAACGCCAAAATAATACTCTTTGTTTACTGTCTGGCCTTCTGGCAAAAATTCATAATGTGCTACACCGTTGTAATCTATGAAAACCGTGAGCATTGCCTTCTTTTTTGACAGAAAACGACGTGTTTTTTTGTCTCGCTTCATTTGGTCAACACCATTCACTTGCCATAAACCCACGTTTCGTCACTAGTTATGATCCTTTTGATGAATGTGGGATCGGATTCAGCTTCGCAAATCATCATCTAGTCAACGCGGTCTCTTTTCTGCATGAAATTGAGGTCTTTTGGCACTAACTTTGCTGCTACACGACGGAAACCCAAATCATTAACCAAAATGTCTTGGACGGATCCATTGGCAATGTTCAAGTCCTCCGCTATTGCTCTGATGGTTGATTTGCGGTTATTGACCAACATTTCTTTTACTTCATCAACGTTTTCGTCGGTTTTCGATGTCGATGGTCTCCCACTGCATTCATCATCTTCGATTGACTCTCGACCACATTTGAACCGCTCGTGCCACTGGCAAACTACCGTTTCCTTTAGAGAGTCGTTGCCGAAACACTTTTTAAACATCTTCAACGTTCGCGCACCATTAAATCCGTTTTTTACGCAAAATTTAATAAAAGTTCGTTGTTGCAAATTTAATTCCATTTCTAAAATTGTAAAAAATCGCCAACACACACAGAGATAGATGTACGCTTGGATATGTAACTTTTGCAAATGTCAAGCTATGACGCTAAGATTTAGAGGGATTGTCAACAACAGATGTACCAACTTAACAAAAGAAACAGAACTAAAATCGGAACAATAAGAGGGCCGCAAGGTGCTTATTCTGTTTTTTTTTTTTTTTTTTTTTTTTTTTTTGACAAGGTGGTATTTTTACAAATATGGAAAACTGCTTTCATCGTACATATCGCGATCCCCAAGCCTAAGAAACAAATCAACAAGTTCATACATCTATCCATCTATCTATCTATCCATCTATTCATCTCCATCTCTCTCTAAATGCCTATTGAGTGCGTTCAATTCGCTGGGCTCCGTGAGAGAGGCAGGTTTACATACTGTAATTAAAACAAAAGGTAAAGAAGCGTATCCACCCTGGTTGCCTCTGCTTAAAGCCACTAACACATTAAAAAAAAACCGACGCCTTAAAAAAAGTACATCCAACTGTTTCATGTGTTGATCAGTAGATACAACAATAGCTCGTGGTACATAATTTACACAGACGGCTCTAAAAGCGAGATTATTAGTGGATTCGGAGTAGTCTCCCCAAACGGCAACGTCTATTTCACTGTGAAACTACTAGACTACTTTTCGATATTCTCCTTAGAAGCTTTAGCGATCCTCAAAGCAACAGGAGCTGCAAAAAAATCTGGCAAAAACACTCCAATTTACACCGACAGTCTCTCTACGATTAACGCAATCTGAAACATCAATGCCGTACCACCATCATCACAAGAATTGGAGACGACATCATACGAAAC
The DNA here is from genome assembly GCA_907269105.1 of Volucella inanis. Taxonomy (NCBI): domain Eukaryota; kingdom Metazoa; phylum Arthropoda; class Insecta; order Diptera; family Syrphidae; genus Volucella; species Volucella inanis. Next base: position 99,497,053 of record OU026156.1, on the reverse strand, counting down.
TCACCGTAAACTCTAGATCCCAGATAATCCGGGCATCTGCGGTAATGATCTAGCAGACAGCGCAGCTCACAAATGACGCATTGAAAATTTCTTAGAACTGCGTGCATCAACTTAGTATTAATAGCAAACAATATAGGACACCCAGTTCTTCGGGCTCTGGCTATCGGCTGGGGGTTTAGATTCTTTCAGTATATCAGACTAATTAAGCCTTTACTGGTTTTCCCTAGTCGTGAATTAACTCGGGTTCCGCCTTCCTTAATGACATTTTTAAGTATTTGAATATCTCCTTCTAGGAAATACTGGAAGCAATTGTTGAATAATAAACTAATTAAAATCACAAAATACAAAGCACACGTCCCGCGTAAGTTTTACGAAATCTTTTTAGCCAGGTAGAAAATGTTTATAATTACCTTTTATGCTACCTAAGGATCCTACAATAATTAACAAAAAAAAACTGTCAGTATAAAAGCTGAGGTGTTGAAAATGCCAGAGACAGTCGAATTCCGATCACCAGTTTAACTACAAGTCGAACAGAGATACATCATGGATCAAACAACACAGGCTCCTTCCACATCTACCCAGATAATTAAAGATATAAACAACACCAAAGATTTGTGCAGCGATTTTGATTTCGATGCTCATAATAAGCTTCGCAAGATGATCCAAGACTTAGACGGAATCGCTTTTAAGATAGTAATCCACCCAAAAGGATCACCATTGGAAAATGAGCCATTGTACTCCATTGAGTTTGCCTTGGAAAAAATGGAACAAAAGGACAAGGAACAACCAAAGACATCACAGAAAGCTAATGAAACCGAGGATGATGTTCTTGACGCATTGTTGGATCATATTGAGTTTTTGCAGAAAAGTTACGACCAAGTCATGGCCCAATTAAACAATAAAATGAAGGACCTACAAGTACAATACAAAAAAGAGGAATACCAAATAACTCTAATTAAAGGAAGACCTGCACAAACTGAACCAGGACCTTTACCAGCACCAGATAAATCAGGTAAGCAAAATCTAGAATCATCTATCGTACCTATTACTTTTAGAAGAAAATTAGATTTCAAAAGTTCAAACTTACCTCATCCACTAAAACAAATGTCCACCAAAGAGTTTCCAAAACCATCAGATAAATCTCCGGAAACTCTGATTATTGGACCGAATGGAACAGAAGTTTCCCGTGAGGATTTTCATAAAATCTCTTGGCACAATCATGCAGGAGCAACGAGAAAACTTTGCGAATTCATATTTGGAGAACGGGTCCTGGCCTCTCATTCATTGACTGGTAACCCATCACCCGCATTTCAAGGACGTGAAAGGCCCAAGAAGGGACGATTGGATACCCAAAAGACCGGAGACATCATTTATTTAGTTTGCGCCAAGTTTAATATAAGCCAACAACTTGTACGATCGACCATCACTTCCAAATGTGCAGATTCCACAAAGAAACTTAACCGTTTGGCAGTAAAAAATGTTCAGAAGTAAAAATAAATAAATAAAATAAAAATGTAAATCTGTCTTTTTTTTGTATCACTTGTCACTTTTCTTTCAGGAACACATTACTATGGTGTGAGAGAGTCTTACATATCTTCTTGGGTAAGCATGTAAAAACGGTGCGATTGTACACCCTTTAACACGTGCTGCGGTATTTTTAACTTGCCCCGTAAACCTTGATCTCAATAAAAATGTGGTTTGGCTGATAACAATCTCAAACTATTTCAGTTCATTTCATGTCAGATAGTTTTATCCAGAATATAAAAGTATCCAATAAGTTGTAAGTGGCCAATAATATTCAAAATCGTTAGACAAAACTATGGAATCCGTGGAATTAGACTCAGCTGAGTGCAGAGCTTTAGAACTGGAGGAATTCCTTGGTTTAGACGTAAGATTCAAAGGAAACCTCACTTAAATCAGAAAGCGGACGGCTATCAGCCACTACTTTGTCGTGCCCATCCATGCGAGTATTTTCAATTCAGAAACATTTCAATATTGTTTTACAAAAACGACAACAGTCGACTTCCTGCAACAACAATACGAGAGGCAAAACTATCAAATCATTATTATAAAACGTAGATACCAGACAAATAATACAGCTTGACAAGGATTTGATTTAAGTTGTGTTGAGATAGTTTAAAGTGAAAGTACAGTACAGTCCATAAACTAAATATGGAAATAATCGGTCGTCGCACTTGTGAAAAGCGCCCCAATAAATTTTGTTATGTAAGTGGCCAATATATTGTAAAGGCCCAATGAAGGGCTGTAACTGAAATAGTAAAGCAAGCTTATCAATTTTATTTTAAGCCTTCTATAAAACAAGAAAAAGAACGGATTCCGAATTTGTTTTGTATCTCGTGTCATGTTACACTTATCGAATGGTTAAATGGGAATCATTATGAGGACTTTTTTATTTGTTTAACTAACGTCAAAGGGTTTTCAAAAAAAGTAGATACTGTGTCCATTCTAAAAACACAAGAACCATGTGCAAAGTCACGTGATGCGCTAGAGAAGAAAATATCCGGATATGTACCTCTTAGAAGTTTATTGAAAGAACCACACATGATGCAGCAGCAAGAGTTCAATGATTTATTCCATGACTTGTATGTATCCATCAGACAGTCTGAAATTCTCGGTTCTAGAATACAAGAACAGAATTTGTTATCATCAGAAACTCAGATATCTTTCCCAAGCAAAAAGAACAAACATTTAGCTACCTCCTTCACACGGAACGGATTGATGTATGAACTACGGATCACTTACAGAGCAAATGAATGGCGTCGCTTTATTGTATGTAGTATATTCAATACTTCAAAAGAGACATACGATGCTATGCAATTTATACTAAACTTTATAAAGTATAGAGACTCAAGTTGGATAACCTTGTTACTAGGATCGCAGAATGGCTTTACAAAGTATTGCTGCTTATTTTATGTTTATTTTTATGTTACCGTACAATCTAGTGTCAAATATTCACGTCTAAACGAGCCAAAAATGTTCTGCTGAAGGCATTTTACATTTTAAATCTGTATTCCCTAAATTAGTTGATGTCACACTTGAAGAAGGTATCTTTGTTTGACCGCGAATACGAAAACTTATGAACGATGTAAATTGGCCTTAAACTAAATACAAAGGAACTAGCAGCGGAAGCGTTGAAAATATTAACGGTAGCTTACGGGGATTTGACAATGTCGAAAACATAAGCTTACGAGTGATACAAATAGTTTAAAGGGTCTACAGCGGAAAGTGATCTATTTAATTTGAAACTCAGATAGGTAACCACGTCAACAAAATTGAGATGCCAGTCATTCAGGAATACTGTGGTATTCTGTCAATGTCAAAGTTTTGTGTTTTTTTTATATAAAGGGTAACCAGATAAAACGGTAAAAATTTTTTTTAATAAAACAACAACTGTGTGAGATATATGGTAAAATTGACTTCTGGGTTATTTTGAAGCTACATCCATAATATTATGTGTGAAATAGCACGTGATTCACTTGGCCGTCTCGGTTTTGCTGATTCGGTCCAACATGTTTAGTGTTATTCCATCAATAGCGTGTCGAATGTTGGCCTCGATTTCGTCCAAATCAGTAGGCTTGTAAACGTCGACTAATAACTTGACGTAGCCATAGAGAAAATAACCGAGTGGTGTCAGATCGCCCAGTCTGCAAAGTTGTCATTATAACACCGTCTTGTTTGAACCACAGCTCGGATATATCGATGTTGTCGAGCTCTGACCACAGAAAGTCGGTTGACATCACTCTATACCTGAGACTATTGACGATAACCACGTCTTCTTCCTCATTTCGAAAGAAATAAGATAAGATGATGCCGCCATGCCGTACACAGCGCCAAACAGTCAATCTTTGTGGATGCATTGGGGATTGACTTGTGGATTGTGTCCGCTCCAATAACGGCAATTTTATTTGTTGACATAGCCGCTTAACCAAAAATGGGCCTCGTCCGAGAAGATGATTCTTCGGCCAAAATCCGGATCACCGGATTAAATCTTAATTAACACTATCAAAATCCTTCGAGAACTCAAGCAAACATAGCACAGTTAAGTAAAACCGAACTCCTGCAACTGTGTGCAGGCTATCCTAGTTGTATGGGGCGAGCGTTATTGTGATGGAATAGAACAGCTCTTCGATTAACAAGACATAGCCGTTGCTGCTCTTGTGCCGACTTTAATCTGCATACCTGTTGACTCACCTTAAAGGAAATAACACCTTGAGCAGGTGAACTCCAATTCTGGAATGTTGTGCTGATCTGTCTTCTGGACTAAGCCATTGATGGCAAGGTTCAATGTAAATGTATATTCGGTAATGATTCGGTAAAACAACAGCTGTTGATTGTGATGCAATGGAAGCGCAGTGTAAGCTTCGATGCTTTTTTAGAAAATTATTTTGTGATAGATGATGTGGTACACAATTTCTCAATTTTATGACTTTTCATGTGTCGATGGATAGTCATATGACTTACCATAAGATCCTACACTCTCTCCGTACACAATTTGGATGTGTAGTGCAGTGACTTCACTTCCATTCTGGTTTTTCCTGAGCAAAAGCTATAAAATATGCCGAATATGCCTTTGCTACACAATAGGCAATGTATCTCAAATACTAATCTCAATAACGGTTTCAGCATTGAATGGGTTGTGAACATTTTATGACGATTGGAAAATAACGTTGCTACCTCAAATCCATCACTTTTCTCGTCAAAAAGCATATTTTAAAATAACGCACCCAAATTTTCAATTGACAGATCTGTCAAATACTCGTACTTTAGTTGTGATAACCATTTGAAACAAACGCCTACGAGAATTTTTAGTGAAAATCGAAAATGCGAACTTCGAGTACTCTTCAAACACTATTTTGTAGGCAGAAAAGCCATCACGCAAACCAAACAATAGCTAGGAAAAAAGGTATTATGGGGACTCTTAACCATCAATTGGAACCATCCCCCACTAGATTACTCAGTTTCCAGCCAGAATACGAAACTTGAATATTCGATCACCTGTTTTCAGAATTTAATTAAAAATTAATTTGCAACAACAAGAAATATTTGTGTTTTTCTTTTTATTAGCACTTTTTCAAACTATATTTAAAGCAACATGGTTTTAATAATTGAATTTAATATACAAGCAAAACTCGACATGATTTGATCTTTATATGCGAATCTCTCAACGCGGTCCGTTAGTGGAGTCCTCACTATAGCCAAAGCACATCCTAATACTCTGGGACGGAGCAAGATCTGCAATAATTCTCAATTGCTGGAGCAGTATCTTACTATCGAATTTTATCGAACCCATCGATCTCGTTCGATATGGCCCAAGATGCATGCGTGCAATAGACTCGGAGTCTCCCGATTGCAGAGTGTATTCGGTTATTTTTGAAGCACCGACTGCAAAAACTCCACGTTTTAAACAGCTGTTATGTCTCCTCGTATCCAAACAAAACCAATAAATTCCGCGATTACTATAAAGCAGAAAAGTGTCCTTTAAAATATTTTCTATTGTGAACGTGAAACAGTCTCCTTCTTCAATGTTCTTAACAAATCTCCGATGGAACGTGTAACAATGATTAAGAAGTCCATTGATATGCCCGTGCCAGGTGCAATTGAATCGACAGTTGACAAACATTTTGATCGTTTTTAGATAACTTGTGCAAACTTAATTTGATGAAATGTATGTTACTCTTTGTGTTGACGAACCTGGCAGCACTGGCCAATTTGCGATGTAGTGAATATTAGGACACAAAAAGCTGTATTTTAACGAGATAGTCCAAGCACGAGAGTTGAAAGTTGTAAGATTTCTTTTAAATTCTTTAAAAATTAAATAAATCACGGCTCGAAATTTGACTTTAACACTATGAAACCAGGTCTAGTACTGAATAACAGATGTCATGGATGCAGATTTTATACATAACAATGATCTACCTGTAAAGAAAGGGTCATAAAATTTTCCTGATAATCCCGCGTTAATTAGAAAAATTTATCCTGAATAAGGTAAATGACTTAAGAGCGGGGTTGGAATTCTTCGTTTAATACAATGTGGGCTGATTAACAAGAATGTTAGTTGGTAAATTTTTTACGGGTTTTCTGCTTTGTGTTTTTATGACATTGAAACTTTGGTTTTTGTTCAAACACTTGAGAAATGCGCGTTTAAACAACAAAATACAACTTATTTTTTTATTTTTCCCTAAGACTGGTACTTTTGCTTTTATTTTGCTTTGATTTATAATGTTATTTCAAAATAAATTCTGAGCATAGGTGGAAAATAATTTCCATTCATACATGAAACAAAATGACACCGGTTTCTCAAAACCCACAATAGTTTAATTTGAGACCTTTAACTTGCATTACGAGTATATTTAAACAAAGCTTAAAAAATTACAGACTCAGTTCAGTTCTCACTAACTTACTTAGGCGGCGCTAGAGTCCGGGATGGACCTGGGGCTCAACCAATAACCATCTCCAATTAGCGTGGTCTTTGGCTAACTGCCTCAAGTTGTATACGTCAAGTTGGTTGTGGTCCCCTTCCGCTTGCGTGCCAATCAATCCGGATTAAAATCGAAGATTCAGCCATCTCAAACGCACAATGGGCAGTGTTTTTACCAGGTCGAAGTCGCTGCTCATACGGGACCAAATACCTTACGAACAATTTTTCATTCAAAACAAACAAGGATATCTGCATGCTTTGGAACCATAGAGCAGGACTGGGATTACAAGGGTCTTAAATAAAGTTTTCTTAGTTGTGTGGGAGACGGCACAAAGAAACAGCGACTGGCAAGCGTTATTTTTCGTTTAATTTCTGAATAGATGTCGTTTTTAAATAAGAAGCAGAGCCGAAGTAGAAAAAGTCCCTTACTACCTCAAAGTTATAGATATAGCTTGTGATATGCTGGCTGATTCGATGATGTTGGGTCTTCCTTTTTGTCGACAGCGTAAATGTACCAGTGACAGCTCGTCACTGTTCTACCAATAATATCAATATCGTTGGCGTATGCAAGTAATTGAACAGAGTTTTAAAAGAACGTACATACTGTGTTGGCTTGTGAGTTTAGCACATTTGTCATCCTGCACAAGCGGAAAGTTTGGAAGGAAAGCGAAAACTAGACGTGGACCTGTAATATCTATAAAAAGGTGGTTAGTTTTGTTTAGAAGACCTCCTTTCTTGTGAATCGGGCAAACGATGCTGAGGTTCCATTCACCTGGCACACATTCATTCGACCAAATCTTGGAAATAAGTTGGAGTATGTTGTCTACCAAATTATCTCCTGCTGCCTTAAATAGTTCAGTGGTTCACACTGTCTGAGTGAACAGAATTTGTATCGTTTTCGCCGTTTAGTAGTCTGCAGATAGTTTTTTTATATCCTCAGCACCGGCTGACTCTACGACAAGGCTTCCTTGTTCATCTCTACAGGTTTCCTTTCGGGTCTTATTACCTTGACACTTTTTTTACCTTTTGGTAAGACTCCCGAACATAAGTGGGATCTGTCAATTTCCTCAACCGCAAGCTTCTCGTGCTCCTTCTTTTTCCTCCTGAGAAGCTGGTGTTCGTCTATCCTCTTCTGCTCCTAGAGATCGTGAACAGCTTTAGCCCTTCTATGCAGCAGCGCTTTGTATGCACCTTGTTTAGGTGGATGTGTTTTCCGGCACTCTTCATCAAACCAGGGGTTCCTGATGATGGTCAAGTGAAATCCAGTACATCAGAGGCTACATATCTAATGGCTTTTTGGCAACCTTGCCACTGGTTTTCTCTACTTGATCCTGAGGGCATAGGACCTTTTAAGGGATTAAGGGAGACTCGATCGGAAAAGGATTTGGTGATCCCTCGGGTAAGTAGCTTTCAAACATTGAACTTCCGCGTGAAACAAAACTGCTCTCAATTAATGCGTACTAAATTTTAACAACGTCCCAGAATAAGTAATACATCAAATGTATGTAGTTTATGGGAAAACGCAAAACTTTCTATTTTAGAAGCAGCAACTGAGGTGATGGGAAAGGAAACAAGAAATAAAAGAAGCCGGTTAAGTGCATCATTTTGGCAAGAAAACCGAAGGAGTGGCTCAATACTACGAAGAGAGACAGCAACATAAACTAAACAAATAAAAAGACAAGAAATAGCAGATAAAAGAGCATTTTGCGAAATGCCTTACGAGAAGTATTTATTATCACCAGAAAGCTATCCAACGACAAAAACAATCGAAATGTGCCTTTGTAGGACAGTAACGGAAACCTTATTACTTAGGAAAAAGAACAATTAAAAATATGGGGTAAACATTTTAATAAGACCTTTAATGTGACAACAAACAAAGATGATATGCTGCAACATATGTACTGAACCACCCACTAATCAAAAAATTGCATCAGCGATACGTTCATTAAAGAATAGTAAATCTGCTGCTGTCAACAACATCCTAGCTGAATGTTTAAAGGCTGATTGTCGAATGTACAACTCATGTGCTACATCCTCTTTTTAGAGATATTTGGAACAGTGAAGATGTAACCAATATAGGGTAACCTTCCTGGGTGCAGCAACTGGAGAGGAATAGCAGGTTTTCGGCCAAATCGCTAATAACATAAATAGTATGCGAGCCAAAATAGAACAGTGCAATGAACTCAACAGCATTTTTTATGCTGTATTCGTTGACAACGAAAAAGCTTTTGCTTTATTTAAGAGAAACTGTACATGGTGAGCCTTAAGAAGAATAGGAATGCCGCAACTGATTATAAATATCATAAGAAACAGTTAAGAACATTCGAAGTGCAAAGTGGAGGTATCAATTGGAGGCCTAAATCTATTATTGAAGATCTAGAGTATGCAGATGACATCGTACTGATCTCGCACGTCCATCAACCATCATGAATTCTCGAAAGTTTTCATCAAGATAAATATAAGAAAAACCTAATCTAATATGATAATACAAAATGCTTTACAATTGGCAACAAAGATGTAAAGGATGCAGAAAATTTTACTTACTTGGGAAGTATTCTCTCCATAGATAGAGGTGCAAAACAGGACATAAATAATCAATTTTAAAAAGCAAGAGGATCATTCCCAAGGCTACGTAATATATGGCGTACACATAACATCCGCACGTATACAAGAATTAAAATCTTCAATGCACGCATGAAATCTGTTTTGTTATGTGGATCGGAAACTTGGCTCGTAGCAACTAAAGTTAAAATGAAACTACAAACTTTCGTCAATCTTTGCTCATGAAATATAATGAAGATGTGGTGGCCGAGAACGATAACAAATGAAGAGCTTTGGAGGCAAACTGAAATCAAAAAGAGAATATATGTTTGGATAGGCCATACACTGCGTAAGCCTTACGATAACATCCTGCACGCAGCTCTAACATGGAAATCTCAAAGAACTCAACGTAGAGGCAGATTCCCGATTCCCCAATCAAAAAACATTCCACATAAGTCATTTGTTCTTAGGTGAAACTGTGAAATAAACACACTGCAAAAAACAAAACAAAATCTTTGGGACCTTTTTAAAAAATGCCCTACTGAAGCCAACTACAACAAACTAGTTACCGTAAAGTAAGGGCATTATTTCGGAAAAAAGCGAAAATCTCTAAAAATTTACAGCCGATATAAACTTAGACTCAACCAGTAGACGAATGTGGACTGGCATTAAAACATTGACAGTTCATTAATTTTACACATTATCGAACCAAGACCCTGTGCACTGGCTTTGAAACTATCACCAACCCACATAAAATTTGTGAGAATCTTGCTAAAACCTGGTCTCACTGCTCGAGCGATTCGAATTTCCCCCCCAACTCTCTCTGTTCTCCTCTCATGCTCTAGCTTTTCGGCAAAATTAGTCGAAAAACCAATACGTCAGCTAGAATTAGATAGTTGCCTAGGTACGGTGAAAGGAAAAACTCCTGGCTACAACCGGGTCTCCTGTATTAATTGATCGCAAACTGAGAGTCCTAAGTTTATACAATCTAATCCTTGACCAAGGTATGTTTCCATAAATATGGAAAACCGCTAGCATCGTCCCGATCGCGATTCCCAAACCTAAAAAACAAACAATCTGTTGATTATGGTTGGTTATAGACCTATATCCTTGCTCACATGCTTATTCACGAGACCTCGCTGTTACGTAGTAATTATTTAATCCAAATCAAGTGTGGCTTAAACGCGGGCGAAGCACGATGGACTCTTTACTCCACATAGATAAATAGGTTGCATCAGCACTCTCTGCAAAAAATTATGTTTCGGTCCTTTCACTGGATTTCGAAAAGGCCTTTGACCGCATTGGCATCCACGTTGTCCTAAATATATTACTTAAGTGGACGATCTTTCTTAACCAACATAAAGTTTAGAGTCAAAGCAAATAGCTGCCACTCAAATGTACATAATTTAAACAACTTTATACCACAAAGTTCACCTTTATAATCGCATACAATGACGTAAGCGAAATTATTGCAAAAACCAACAAAATATATCCTTCATGCAAATTATCTGGTTTACTGTTAAAATGTAGCGATATCGCACGCACCCGTGATACATTTTAAAACACCCTTACGGAACCTACTACCAATTGCACATATTCGGGGCCATAATGTCCCTAAGCAAAAAAAAATCTTGAAATACCTAATGTTAACGCTTTAGACATTCTAGCAATATTTGATGAGAAGTTTAACTTTAAGACAAATTGTTTTACAAAATCAGATTCTTAGCTTTCGAAAGTAGTTTAGTTCATATTAACACTCCAGTCCACGTAACAAAATCAATTCTTCTATCAAAAATCGAATACGGCTTGGCAACCTACGGTGAATATTCAATTTCATCCATCTATCCATCTTCATCTATCGAGGATCTTCGAAGTATTCTAATATACCACTTGGCTACGAAAATCTGCGAATCTCACAACTCGCCTAAAACTGATGACGCCAAAAACAATCCTAAATGCCCTTCGAGTCTACATCTTGTAAATAAAACACCCGGCCTGGTTGCCTCTACTTAAAGCCAGTAACATCAGGCTCTCCACATTAAAAAAAATAATGTGCAAGCACATCTGGCAAAAACACTCTAATTTGCACCGACAGTCTATCTGAAACATCAATAACGGTACCACCCTCATCACAAGAATTGGAGACGACATCATCCGAAACTCACCGAATCTACATATATATACTCTGGATTCCAGGTAATTCGGGCATCTGCGTGTCTGATCTAGGAGACAGCGCAGCCCGGAATACAAATTCACAAATGACGCCTCCCTTAATGACAATGTTAGGTAATTGAATATCTCCTTCTAGGAAATACTGGAAGCAATTGTTCAATAATAAACTAATTAACATCACAAAATACAAAGCACACGTCCCGCGCAGGTTTTACGAGATCTGTTTAGCCAGGTAGAAAATGTTTATAATTACCTTTTACGCTACCTAAGGATACTAATTAAGAAAAAAAGGGTCACCTAACCACAAAACTGTCAGTATAAAAACGGAGGTTTTGGAAATGCCAGTGACAGTCGAATTCCGATCACCAGTTTAACCACAATTCGAATAGAAATACATCATGGCTCAAACAACACAAGCTCCTTCCACATCAACCCAGGCAGTTGAAGATATAAACAACTCCAAAGATTTCTACAGCGAATTTGGTTTCGATGCACAAGATACGCTTCGCAAGATGATCCAAGAATTAGACGGACTCACTTTTAAGATAGTAGTCCACCCAAAAAGATCACCAATGGAAAATGGTGTGGTGACAATGGAGCCATTGTACTCCGTTGAGTTCGCATTAGAAAAAATGGAACAAAAGGACAAGGAACAACCAAAGACATCACAGAAAGCTAATGAAACCGAGGATGATGTTCTTGACGCATTGTTGGATCATATCGAGTTTTTGCAGAAAAGTTACGACCAAGTCATGGAACAAGTAAACAACAAAATGAAGGAGCTACAAGTACAATACAAAAAAGAGGAATACCAAATAACTCTAATTAAAGGAAGACCTGCACAAACTGAACCAGAACCTTTACCAGCACCAGATAAATCAGGTAAACAAAATGGAAAATCATCTATCGTACCGATTACTTTTAGAAGAAAATTGGATTTCAAAAGTCCAAACTTGTCTCATCCACTAAAACAAATGTCCACCAAAGAGTTCCCGAAACCCTCAGATAAATCTCCGGAAACTCTGATTATTGGACCGAATGGAACAGAAGTTTCCCGTGAGGATTTTCATAAAATCTCTTGGCACAATCATGCAGGAGCAACGAGAAAACTTTGCGAATTCATTTTTGGAGAACGGGTCCTGGCCTCTCATTCATTGACTGGTAACCCATCACCCGCATTTCAAGGACGTGAAAGGCCCAAGAAGGGACGATTGGATACTCAAAAGACCGGAGACATCATTTATTTAGTTTGCGCCAAGTTTAATATAAGCCAACAACTTGTACGATCCACTATCACTTCCAAGTGTGCAGATTCCACAAAGAAACTTAACCGTTTGGCAGTAAAAAATGTTCAGAAGTAAAAATAAATAAAAAATGTAAATTTGTCTTTGTTTTGTGTATGGTATCATTTGTCACTTTACTTTCAGGAACACAGTAATATGGTAGGAGAGAGTCTTGCAAATCTTTTTGGATAGGCATGTAAGAACGTTGAGTAAAATTGTCTGTAGAAAAATAACCATAAATTGAACACAAAAATCTAAAAAAAATGTTTTATGCAAGATGTTATTACTTTACAATTCTTTTTAATAACAAGGATACCATATATATGTCATTCAATTTTAATGTCTTTTATTAACAATGGAATTTAAACGCCTATGCCAGGCTTCTATATTGTTTTGTGTTAGTTGAAATGTGTCAACAACATTCCAGAAACTTGGATCGTATTGCGGTGTTGTAATATTGTTGTGATTAGATTTTTATATCCAATAATATACATATTGAAAAAATTTCCAATATTTATTGCATCGATACCACCAACAATTATTTTTAGGGCTAAAAAGTAATCCCTTTAGTTTTTCTCTCGGCAACTTTCGCCAAATTATTTAACCTAAGTGAAAAAGGCAGCCTTTGAATATGCATGCTGGAATGGCAGGCAGATACATAGTTCTCAAGGTCAGTTATGATTTGTTCAGACGCTTTACTTTTTCGGGTTATCAAACAAAAAACTAATGGAATTATTTCCGATCAAATTTTTCACAGATTGTATATAGTTTCCGTCAACGTACAACGTCAAAAGTGCCGTCCATAATCCAACGTTTTGGTTCATTTAAAAGCTTTAAGCTGAACTGTGTTATAATGTTATAATCATGTCATCGTTTGTTTATTTTTTTTTTTTTTCACATAAAACGAATAATTCGCCGTTTGAATATATTAAGGACACCGAAGTAAAGATGTCTTCCACAAATTTTGGTTCTTTTATATGAGAGCAACGAACTCAAGAAGTTTTTTGTTTTAAAGCTTGAGTGTTTGATAGATATGATCTGCATGCCTGGTTACAATTAACAACATTATAAGTAATTATCTGACAAGGTTTTACTGTACTGCTTTTTGCATCATTTTTAATTTTTGCTATAGTTTTTATGATTACAAAAAAGATTCTTTCTTTGAGAATACACCCATGAGTACTTTTCATTTTTATATCACTCTAATTGATAGCTATAGCCGTCAATAATTAGTTTTTTAGCCCCTTTATTACTCTCTACAATATTAACTTTCATTTTAAATAAGCCTACGCACCCGTTTACATGTATATCACTGAACTAATAATAATCCAGTTAAAACCAGTTAACCAGTTAAAACAAAATACATATTGATGCAAATATTATAGTGGTTCAGATCTCTCGTTTAGAAGATATAACATAGAACTACGCAATATAACTTAAATAACTGCATTCTTTTTACACGACAATAAATTACTGCCTCCTCCACAGCAGCAGTAAGCACTTAAAATAATGCAATTGTTTGAGTTCGGAGTAGGTACCTACATATGTGAGTAATACAGAATCAAAATAAAATATTTATTAATTCGCGCACGCTTACTATTATTATTTTCGAGATTTCGACTTACGAAAATATGAAACTGTAAGTTTTTAAAAACGCAATTTTAAAATTCGTATGTACCAGTGTATTACATAGATAGAATGTTCTTATGTTCGAAATTATAGCTGAACATCTTTGTGGATGCATTGATACTTGGCTGTATACTTGTGGATTGTGTTCGCTCCAATAAATGCAATTATGCTTGTTGATATAGCCGCTGCGCCAAAAATGGAGATTGTCCGAAAAGACGATATATTGGCCAAAAACCGGATCTCCGGCCAACATTTCCATTGCCCATTCACGTTCCTGTTTATGGTCGTCTGCCTTCAATTGTTGCGCCGCCGTGTTGACCCTCTGGCGATCTCTAATTCAGCTGATGGATATTTTCCACAGTGCGATGAAGTGCCTGCACTCTGTAGCCATGATGACTGCTAAAAATTATACACAACTTAACTTGCGTGTTGCGTATTTACAACTGAGCCCGAATTTCGATATTTTTTTAATAATTTCTGCACGTTCGGCAAGCGTAAAGTGATGGGCAAGGGGCAAAGTCTGGGCTATAAGGCGGGTGGGGTAAAATTATTGCCTCGTGTCTGGTCGCATATTTCGGGCGTTTTTCGGCTACTGCTCGCTTCAAGCTCATTAATTGTGTTCGGTAGCGTTGTCCATTGATGGTTTCACCCGATTTTAGCAGCTCACCCATCTGATCCCACCAAATACAGAGCATTACCTTCGCGCCATGGATATTCGGGTTTCACATATAATTTTTTGCGCTTAGGGTTGTCGTAATGGATCCATTTTTCATCAAAAGTAACAATCCGATGCAAAAATGACTTCCTTTTGTGGCGTTCCAGCAGAATTTCGGACATGCAAAACCGCCTTTCGACGTCTCTCGGCTTGAGTTCATGTGGAACCCAATTTCCTTGCTTTAGAATATATCCAGCTGCTTTTAAACGTTTTGAAATGGCTGCTTGAGCAACACCCAAAGATTCTGCGTGCTCTTCTTGTGTTTGGCAACAATTTTCATAGAGTAATGCTTCCAGTTCTTCATTTTCAAACGTCCTGGACAGCCAGGACGTTCATCGTCTTCCAAGATAAAATCACTACTTTTAAATCGTGCAAACCACTTTTGGCACGTTCGCTCAGCTAGCGCATCTTCACCATATACTTCTACTAAAATACGATGACTTTCGGCAGTAGTTTTCTTCATATTAAAGTAATGAAGAAGAACTCCCCCAAAAACACTTTTTCAGGCATAAAGTTGGACAAATATTGTTGTTTACACTTCAAATGAATGACATATACTGAAATGACGTACAATGACAGTAGCTTTCCAACGCATGTTTCAATGGAATAATAACAATGGAATAATACAAGTTACGCCATATCTTAGCAAACCGAATTAAGTTATAGACCTAATATCGTATTACACATAAATATTCTCACATAACATAAAATACATATAATTCTTTCAACATTGATCAGTCCTCTTTTGTCGTTCATAAAGTCCACAAAAATAAAAGCTTTATATTCCTAAAGTCACGGTGTTTCGTTCTATTGAACTGTATTTCCTAAAGTTTCAGAGATGACAATTGACCTCACGACGAAATTCACGTTGCGTATTTACAACTGAGCCCGAATTTCGATATTTTTTTAATAAATTCTTCACGTATGGCAAGCGTGAAGTGATGCATAATGAAATGCCAAAGCTTACTAAATATTTTGACAGCTGGATTTAATTGGTAACTTTGACAGCCGCTAAAACTATCTAAACCATCATTTGTATTAATTAACGTTAATTAACGCGCGCTTAAGGGATCTGTGTACCTTTTGTTATAATAAAATAACGAGACATGTCTGTTGCTGCTCTTGTGCCGACTTTAATCTGCACAGCTGTTGACAGTAGACTTCTGCGGTAATAGTCTGGTTACGAGATAAGAGCTCAAAATGGATTATTCAATCAGTGTCCCACATACACTAGTACCTTGAGCGGGTGAACTCCATCCCTGGGAAGTTGTGATGCGACGGAAAAGCAGAGTAATCTTCGATTCTTTCCAGAAAATTATTTTGCGATAGATGGTGTGGTACGCAATTTTTTAACTATATGACTTGTTATGTATCGATGGATGGTCATATGGCTTGCCATAAGATCTCTTGCGAGTTTTCTTGCCGTAACGGTGGGATATCTTTCGAAGGTGGACTTCAAGAGCTCATCGTCTTGCGAACCAACGCCTATACTTGAACTCTCTGAGAGCTCTCTCTTCGTACACATTTTGGATGTGTAGTGTAGTGTAGTGAGTTCACCTACATTGTTAAAAATGAAAAAATCGAACTTCAAGTGTTCATCAGACGCCTTTTTTGAGCAAAAAAAAACCATCACGCAAACCAAACAAAAGCTTCGAAAGAAAGTATTATGGGGATTCCTCACGAACCTGGCAGCACTGGCCAATTTGCGATGCAGTCAATATCAGGACACAAAACGCTGTATTTTGACGAGATAGTCCAAGCACGAGAGTTGAAAGATATTAGAAAATTTTGGATAAAATAAATTTTAAACAAGTCACAAGTTGTAAGATTTCTTTTAAATTCTTTAAAAATTAAATAAATCACGGCTCGAAATTTGACTTTAACACTATGAAACTAGGTCTTGCACTGAATAACAGATGTCATGGATGCAGATTTTATACATAAAAATGATCTACCTGTAAAGAAAGGGTCATAAAATTTTCCTTATAATCCCGCGTTAATTAGAAAATTTTATCCTGAATAAGGTAAATGACTTAAGACCGGGGTTGGAATTCTTCGTTTAATACAATGTGGGCTGATTAACAAGAATGTTAGTTGGTAAATTTGTTACGGGTTTTCCGCTTTGTGTTTTTATGACTTTGAAACTTTGGTTTTTGTTCAAACACTTGAGAAATACTCGTTTAAACAACAAAATAAAATTTATTGTTTTATATTTCCCTAAGACTGGTACTTTTGCTGTTTTATGTTATTTTAAAATAAATTCTGAATATAGGTGGAAAAATAGTTTCTATTCATACATTACACAAAATGCCACCGGTTTCTCAAAACCTACGATAATTTAATTTGAGACCTTTAGCTCGCATTACGAGTATATTTAAACAAAGCTTAAAAAATTACAGATGAGTTCTCACTAACTTAATTAGGCGGCGCTGGAGTCTGATGTGGACGTGGGGCTCAACCAATAAGCTTTTCCAATTAGCGTGGTCTTTGGCTAACTGCCTCCAGTTGTACACTTAGTTGTACAAGTTGATTTTGGTCGCCTTCCGCTTGCGTGCCAATCTCTACCGATTATAGTCGAAGATTCTGCGAGTTGGAGCGTTGGTGTTCATTCACTCTACATGTCCCAGCCATCGCTGCTGGGATGTCGCTGCTTCTGTCAACTTATACGGGACCAAATACCTTATGAACAATTTTTCTTTCATAACAAACAAGGATATCTGCATGCTTCGGAACCATAGAGCAGGACTGGGATTACAAGGGTCTTAAATAAAGTTTTCTTGGTTATGTGGAAGACGGCTCAAAGAAACAGCGATTGGCAAGCGTTATTTTTCGTTTAATTTCTGAAGAGATGTCGTTTTCAAATAGGAAACAGAGCCAAAGTGGAAAAAGTGGTGAGTTTCGTTTAGAGGACCTCCTTTCTTGTGAATCTGGCAAACGGTGCTGAGGTTCCATTCATCATGCATACATTCTTCTGACCAAATCTTGAAAATAAGTTAGTGTATGTTCTCTACCAAGTCATCTACTGCTGCCTTAAATAGTTCAGTGTGTAGGCCCTCTGGTCCGGTAGCTTTGCTCAAGATCAGTTTATGTATTGCTATCCTTAATTCATTTTGGTCGGGTGGAGGGATTTCTTGACTTGCATTTTCAATATTGAATGGTTCACTCTGCCTGGCAGCGGAATTTGTATCATTTTCACCGTTAAGTAGTCTAGGGGAATGGTTTTTCCTTATCATCAGCACCGAGTGTGACTCTACTACAAGATTTTCTTGTTCATCTCTACAGGTTTCCGTTCGGGTCTTATCACCTTGAGACGTTTTTCTTACCTTTTGGTAAGACTCCCGAACATTAATGGGATCTCTCAAGTTCCTCGACTGCAATCGTAAGCAGCTCTAGTCCTTCTATGCAGCAGCGCTTTGTATGCACCTTGTTTAGCTGGATGTGTTTTCCGGCACTCTTCATCAAACCAGGGGTTCCTTGGTAATGGCCGAGTGAAACCCAGTACATCAGAGGCGACATATCTGATGGCTTTTTGTTAACAATGCCACTGGTCTTCGCTACTTGATGCTGAAGGCATAGGACATCTTATGGGATTAAGGGAGACTCGATCGGCAAAAGATCCCTTGCGTTAGTAGGTTCCAAACGTTGAACTTCCTCACATTATTAGCCACTCTATGTGATGTTCGAGATATCCGAGCACTTAGAACAACGCAAGCTCGGTCAGGTGAACTTCAAAACGTATCTGCCAGACGAGACATCTTTTGCTAACCTGATGGAGAAGTGCCTTCAGACCTCAGACAAGAGGTCCTCAGAAGGAGAACGTGCAAATCGTGTATGTGAAAATCTCATCCTTCAAGCTGGTGAAATATATATATATACGTAATATATGGCTGTACATAACATCCGCACAAATACAGAAATAAAAATCTTTAATGCATGCTTTAAATCTATTTTACTGTATGAATCGGAAACTTGGCTCGTATAAACAGAAGTTAAAATGAAACTACAAGCTTTCGTCAATCTTTGCTCACGAAATATAATGAAGATGTCTTGGCCGATAACGATAACAAATGAAGAGCTTTGGAGGCAAATTGAAATCCAAAATAGAAAATATATTTAGATAGGCCATACACTGCCTAAGCCTTACGATGACATCCCGCACCCAGCGCTAACATGGAACTCTCAAGGAACCCAACGTAGAGACAGATCTACGAAAAAATGGCGGAGAACGATCTTTACTGAAAATAGAAAATCGTTTAACGAGCTAACACAAATGTCACAGAATAGCGATAGATGGAAATCAATTTGTTGTATCTTTAAGCTCATAATAGAGTATTGAATAAAATAAATAAAATATAAATATAAAAAAACATATATATACTATGTAGAAAAAAACCAAATATACGTAAATAAATTGCCCGAACAAATTGTTCTTGGCATTTTTGCCATAAAGGGGGAATTTGTAAAGCCAGCGTGCTTATGGATGGAAACACGAAGAAAGTGTTTCGAAAAAATGAGTTTTACCACCCTCACGCGAATCAGGAGCTCAAATGAAAACGGATACTGAGTCGGTTAAAGTTAAGTTTAAAAATTAAAAAAGAATTCTAAATATGATCAAAATCAGAGCTCACCCAAATATCCAAAAACGCCAGCTGGGCTTCAAATTTTGGTGATGGAGATGGGATATCCACATATAAAAATGGGACACAATTTCCTGATCAACAAATGCTTTTAATCGATAGTACTTTAAGTGTTGTGCCCTGGTCTATATAAGCTCTTAACACTAGTGCATTTCTAAACAAAGAAATTATTTTTTGAAAATAATGTTTTTGAGCGCAAGATCTTCATTTTCTAGTAATTTATTTTAGCTATTTTTATTTTGTTTTTTTATGCAACAGGCATACCTATTTATTTTAATATTAACTATCCACAAGACATAAGAAATATGTGTCCATCGAACAAAAGTTTTTGATTTTAAAAAAACCTTCCGAAATGCGCTGAATTTCCTGCGGCTACAATGACAGGCTGTTGGTATCATTACACACGTGTACTTAGAAGAAATCCGGTATCTAACATACCGGACCTTTTTATCATAATGCATAGAAATTCAAACGTTTCTTAAATATTCAAAACGCTTCCGACATTAAAAAGTTGTTGAGTCGAGATAACATTGTTAAAGCATTTGAATTATTAAAGACTGAAGCAGCGACAATTAACTGAAGTTACTTAACTATATTTATTGCCTATTACAAAAAGCAAAGTATCTTACAAGTAATATCTTTAGTTATCACATTTTGTTGTAATTTGTTCATGAAACTTCAACAAAATATTCCATTCTTTATGTAAATATGAGGACTACGAGTTGTTTGGAAGGCTACAATAGCTTGTGATTGTTTGTTAAGATTGTTTCAATTAAATCGCTGGCAGTTTACGCTCTTCAATTGTTTGTTTTGGCCATTTTGCTGAACAAAAGTCGAAAACTGGGAATAACTTCCCAGATGGAGTAAATTCCCGTCGGGTTATTTCCCTGCATCTGTATTCTTTTGCCCAAAAAGCTAGTTCGAATTAACTAACTGTATTTTCAACGTTTTTCGACACCTGAGGAAGCATTTGATGAAGCATACTTCGCTCGGAGTATCAAAAGTTCTTCCAGAATTGGATAAGTGACCGTGACTCAAGTGGAAGTGTATTGACTTTCCGTTCGGAAGGTTCGGCATTCAATCCCAACCGCATCCGAAAACATTCATTTTTTCAGTTAACAAAAATTAAATAAGATGGATAATTGACTAGAAATCAACAATAAGCCAGCTTCCGCAAAGAGTTTAGTTGGATGACACCCATGGACAATCAAAAAAAAAAAAAAAACAATTGTTGTAAATGACACCACAGTACCTTCTTAACTTCTATAACCCATCAATTATATCTCTACAGGAAACTTGGCTTGGAGTTAGCCAACATTCTCAAAATTATTATGCTGCATACCTTCATAACCTATTAAGCCAACCAAGGAATCGGTTTACTGATTCACAAATGTGTGTCGCATAAACCGCTAACAATAATCCCAAAAATTTCAGCAACATAGTCACTTCATTCCACACACCCATATTACTAACAGGCGATTTTATCGCCTAGAACCTACTATGGGGATCACCTGTACATAACAGCAGAGTCAAAGAAGTCGAGAATTTATTAACAAGCTCGGACAGTACACTCACACATCTAGACCTCACACTAACACAATCATATCTCCTCATTTAATACCTTACGCATCATGGTCCAAAAGTGAAAATCTTCATGGCAGTGATCACTTCCCAATACTGGCAACTATCTGCCTTGGCCATAATTCACATATCTACAGACCACTCGCTAAATTTATTACCAATCGTGCAAATTAGAATATCTAACAGTGTAACACAACTTTATTTTCTAAATAATAACCAACAAGGTCCAAATGTCAATAAAGAAGCCTCGACGATAACTAACCTACTAACCTTTCGTTTCCCCAATCAAAAAAAAAAAACTCACACAAGTCATTTGTTCTAAGGTGGAACTCTGAAATAAGCACACTGCCAAAAACCAAAAAAAAAACCTAAGGAACCTTTTTAAAAAAATTCTATACCGAAGCCAACTTAATTAATTACCGTAAAGCAAGCGCATTATTTCGGAAAAAAGCGAAAACATCCAAAAAGTTTACAGCCGACATAAACTTAGACTCAACCAGTAGACGAATGTGGACTGACATCAAAACATTGACAGTTTATTCATTTTACACCTTATCAAATCAAAACCCTGTGCACTGGCTCTGAAACTATCACCAACCCACATAAAATTTCTGGGTATCTTGCTAAAGCCTGGTCTAACTGCTTGAGCGATTTGAATATCTCCCCCAATTTTCTACAATAAAAAGCACTACCCCCATTAATGCTTTAGCTCTTTTCAAAATTAATCGAAAAACCAACCAGCTGATTGGAGTTAGATAGTTGCCTAAGTACGGTGAATGGAAAAACTCCTGGCTACGACCGAGTCTCCTGCCCAATGTTAAAAAACGCCACATTGATCGCAAAACTAAGAATCTTAAGTTTATGCAATATAACCTTGGTCTAAGGCATGTTTCCATAAATATGGAAAACTTCTAGCACCGTCCCGATCGCGATCCCCAAACCTAAGAAACAAACAATCTCTTGATTACGGTTGGTTATAGACATATATCCTTTCTCATATGCTTATCCATGAGACTTCGCTGTTACGTAGTAAAAATAATCTCATTAATCCAAATCAAGTGGCGTTTAAACGCGGGCGAAGAACAATGGACTCTTTACTTCACATAGATAAATCGGTTGCATCAGCACTCTCTGCAGAAAGTCATGTCTCAGTCCTTTTACTGGATTTCGAAAAGGCCTTTGACCGCATTGGCATCCATATAGTCCTAAATTACTAGTTAAGTGGAGAATTTTTCTTAACCAACAGAAAGTTTAGAGTCAAAGCAAATAGCTGCCACTCCAATGTACATATAATATACCCCAAAGTTTATCATCACATACAATGACGTAAGCGAAATTATTGCAAAAACCAACAAAATCTATCCTCTATCCAAATTACCTAGTTTTACTGTTAAAATGTAACGATATCGCACGCACCCATGATACATTTCAAAACATCCTTTCAGAGCTTAATACCTTATGCACCTATTCGGGGCCATTATATCCTCAGACAAAAGTTAATCCTGAAATACCTAATGTTAACGCTTTAGACATTCTAGGAATATAATTTGATGAGAAGTTTAACTTTAAGACAAATTGTTTTACAAAATCAGATTCTTAGCTTTCGAAAGTAGTTTAGTTCATACTAACACTCCAGTCCACGTAACAAAATCAATTCTTCTATCAAAAATCGAATAAGGCTTGGCAACCTACGGTGAATATTCAATTTCTTCCATCTATCCATCTTCATCTATCGAGGATCGTCGAGGTATTCTAATATACCACTTGGCTACGAAAATCTGCGAATCTCACAACTCGCCTAAAATTGATGACGCCAAAAACAATCCTAAATGATCTTCGAGTGCATTCAATTCGCTGGGCCACGTGAGAAAGGCGGGTCTACATCTTGTAAATAAAAAACCCGGCCTGGTTGCCTCTACTTAAAGCCACTAACATCAGGCTCTCCACATTAAAAAAAATAATGTGCAAGCACATCTGGCAAAAACACTCTAATTTGCACCGACAGTCTATCTGAAACATCAATAACGGTACCACCCTCATCACAAGAATTGGAGACGACATCATCCGAAACTCACCGAATCTACATATTTATACTCTGGATTCCAGGTAATTCGGGCATATGCGTGTCTGATCTAGGAGACAGCACAGCCCGGAATACAAATTCACAAATGACGCCTCCCTTAATGACAATGTTAGGTAATTGAATATCTCCTTCTAGGAAATACTGGAAGCAATTGTTCAATAATAAACTAATTAACATCACAAAATACAAAGCACACGTCCCGCGCAGGTTTTACGAGATCTGTTTAGCCAGGTAGAAAATGTTTATAATTACCTTTTACGCTACCTAAGGATACTAATTAAGAAAAAAAGGGTCACCTAACCACAAAACTGTCAGTATAAAACGGAGGTGTTGGAAATGCCAGTGACAGTCGAATTCCGATCACCAGTTTAACCACAATTCGAATAGAAATACATCATGGCTCAAACAACACAAGCTCCTTCCACATCAACCCAGGCAGTTGAAGATATAAACAACTCCAAAGATTTCTACAGCGATTTCTGTTTCGATGCACAAGATACGCTTCGCAAGATGATCCAAGACTTAGACGGAATCGCTTTTAAGATAGTAGTCCACCCAAAAGGATCACCATTGGACAATGAGCCATTGTACTCCATTGAGTTTGCCTTGGAAAAAATGGAACAAAAGGACAAGGAACAACCGAAGACATCACAGAAAGCTAATGAAACCGAGGATGATGTTCTTGACGCATTGTTGGATCATATCGAGTTTTTGCAGAAAAGTTACGACCAAGTCATGGAACAAGTAAACAACAAAATGAAGGAGCTACAAGTACAATACAAAAAAGAGGAATACCAAATAACTCTAATTAAAGGAAGACCTGCACAAACTGAACCAGGACCTTTACCAGCACCAGATAAATCAGGTAAACAAAATGGAAAATCATCTATCGTACCGATTACTTTTAGAAGAAAATTGGATTTCAAAAGTCCAAACTTGTCTCATCCACTAAAACAAATGTCCACCAAAGAGTTCCCGAAACCCTCAGATAAATCTCCGGAAACTCTGATTATTGGACCGAATGGAACTGAAGTTTCCCGTGAGGATTTTCATAAAATCTCTTGGCACAATCATGCAGGAGCAACGAGAAAACTTTGCGAATTCATTTTTGGAGAACGGGTTCTGGCCTCTCATTCATTGACTGGTAACCCATCACCCGCATTTCAAGGACGTGAAAGGCCCAAGAAGGGACGATTGGACACTCAAAAGACCGGAGACATCATTTATTTAGTTTGCGCCAAGTTTAATATAAGCCAACAGCTTGTACGATCGACTATCACTTCCAAGTGTGCAGATTCCACAAAGAAACTTAACCGTTTGGCAGTAAAAAATGTTCAGAAGTAAAAATAAATAAATAAAATAAAAATGTAAATCTGTCTTTGTTTTGTATATCACTTGTCACTTTTCTTTCAGGAACACATTACTATGGTGTGAGAGAGTCTTACATATCTTCTTGGGTAAGCATGTAAAAACGGTGCGATTGTACACCCTTTAACACGTGCTGCGGTATTTTTAACTTGCCCCGTAAACCTTGATCTCAATAAAAATGTGGTTTGGCTGATAACAATCTCAAACCATTTCAGTTCATTTCATGTCAGATAGTTTTATCCAGAATATAAAAGTATCCAGTAAGTTGTAAGTGGCCAATAATATTCAAAATCGTTAGACAAAACTATGGAATCCGTGGAATTAGACTCAGCTGAGTGCAGAGCTTTAGAACTGGAGGAATTCCTTGGTTTAGACGTAAGATTCAAAGGAAACCTCACTTAAATCAGAAAGCGGACGGCCATCAGCCACTACTTTGTCGTGCCCATCCATGCGAGTATTTTCAATTCAGAAACATTTCAATATTGTTTTACAAAAACGACAACAGTCGACTTCCTGCAACAACAATACGAGAGGCAAAACTATCAAATCATTATTATAAAACGTAGATACCAGACAAATAATACAGCTTGACAAGGATTTGATTTAAGTTGTGTTGAGATAGTTTTAAGTGAAAGTACAGTACAGTCCATAAACTAAATATGGAAATAATCGGTCGTCGCACTTGTGAAAAGCGCCCCAATAAATTTTGTTATGTAAGTGGCCAATATATTGTAAAGGCCCAATGAAGGGCTGTAACTGAAATAGTAAAGCAAGCTTATCAATTTTATTTTAAGCCTTCTATAAAACAAGAAAAAGAACGGATTCCGAATTTGTTTTGTATCTCGTGTCATGTTACACTTATCGAATGGTTAAATGGGAATCATTATGAGGACTTTTTTATTTGTTTAACTAACGTCAAAGGGTTTTCAAAAAAAGTAGATACTGTGTCCATTCTAAAAACACAAGAACCATGTGCAAAGTCACGTGATGCGCTAGAGAAGAAAATATCCGGATATGTACCTCTTAGAAGTTCATTGAAAGAACCACACATGATGCAGCAGCAAGAGTTCAATGATTTATTCCATGACTTGTATGTATCCATCAGACAGTCTGAAATTCTCGGTTCTAGAATACAAGAACAGAATTTGTTATCATCAGAAACTCAGATATCTTTCCCAAGCAAAAAGAACAAACATTTAGCTACCTCCTTCACACGGAACGGATTGATGTATGAACTACGGATCACTTACAGAGCAAATGAACGGCGTCTCTTTATTGTATGTAGTATATTCAATACTTCAAAATACTTCATTTGTTACCGTTCAATCTAGTGTCACAAATTCACGTCTAAAAGAGCCACAAAATGTTCTGCTGAAGGCATTTTACATTTTGAATCTGTATATATCCAACATGTACGGTGTTATTCAGGCAATAGCGTGTCGAATGTTGGCCG
This sequence comes from Volucella inanis, assembly GCA_907269105.1. Taxonomy (NCBI): domain Eukaryota; kingdom Metazoa; phylum Arthropoda; class Insecta; order Diptera; family Syrphidae; genus Volucella; species Volucella inanis. The sequence goes on along the minus strand of OU026156.1, from coordinate 99,471,152 downwards.
CGTTATTGTGATGGAATAGAACAGCTCTTCGATTAACAAGACATAGCCGTTGCTGCTCTTGTGCCGACTTTAATCTGCATACCTGTTGACTCACCTTAAAGGAAATAACACCTTGAGCAGGTGAACTCCATTTCTGGAATGTTGTGCTGATCTGTCTTCTGGACTAAGACATTCATGGCAAGGTTCAATGTAAATGTATATTCGGTAATGATTCGGTAAAACAACAGCTGTTGATTGTGATGCAATGGAAGCGCAGTGTAAGCTTCGATGCTTTTTTAAAAAATTATTTTGTGATAGATGACGTGATACACAATTTCTCAATTTTATGACTTTTCATGTGTCGATGGATAGTCATATGACTTACCATAAGATCCTACACTCTCTCCGTACACAATTTGGATGTGTAGTGCAGTGACTTCACTTCCACTCTGGTTTTTCCTGAGCAAAAGCTATAAAATATGCCGAATATGCCTTTGCTACACAATAGGCAATGTATCTCAAATACTAATCTCAATAACGGTTTCAGCATTGAATTGGTTGTGAACATTTTATGACGATTGGAAAATAACGTTGCTACCTCAAATCCATCACTTTTCTCGTCAAAAAGCATATTTTAAAATAACACACCGAAATTTTCAATTGACAGATCTGTCAAATACTCGTACTTTAGTTGTAATATCCATTTGAAACAAACGCCTACGAGAATTTTTAGTGAAAATCGAAAATGCGAACTTCGAGTACTCTTCAAACACTATTTTGTAGGCAGAAAAACCATCACGCAAACCAAACAATAGCTAGGAAAAAAGGTATTATGGGGACTCTTAACCATCAATTGGAACCATCCACCACTAGATTACTCAGTTTCCAGCCAGAATACGAAACTTGAATATTCGATCACCTGTTTTCAGAATTTAATTAAAAATTAATTTGCAACAACAAGAAATATTTGTGTTTTTCTTTTTATTAGCACTTTTTCAAACTATATTTAAAGCAACATGGTTTTAATAATTGAATTTAATATACAAGCAAAACTCGACATGATTTGATCTTTATATGCGAATCTCTCAACGCGGTCCGTTAGTGGAGTCCTCACTATAGCCAAAGCACATCCTAATACTCTGGGACGGAGCAAGATCTGCAATAATTCTCAATTGCTGGAGCAGTATCTTAATATCGAATTTTATCGAACCCATCGATCTCGTTCGATATGGCCCAAGATGCATGCGTGCAATAGACTCGGAGTCTCCCGATTGCAGAGTGTATTCGGTTATTTTTGAAGCACCGACTGCAAAAACTCCACGTTTTAAACAGCTGTTATGTCTCCTCGTATCCAAACAAAACCAATAAATTCCGCGATTACTATAAAGCAGAAAAGTGTCCTTTAAAATATTTTCTATTGTGAACGTGAAACAGTCTCCTTCTTCAATGTTCTTAACAAATCTCCGATGGAACGTGTAACAATGATTAAGAAGTCCATTGATATGCCCGTGCCAGGTGCAATCGAATCGGCAGTTGACAAACATTTTGATCGTTTTTAGATAACTTGTGCAAACTTAATTTGATGAAATGTATGTTACTCTTTGTGTTGACGAACCTGGCAGCACTGGCCAATTTGCGATGTAGTGAATATTAGGACACAAAAAGCTGTATTTTAACGAGATAGTCCAAGCACGAGAGTTGAAAGTTGTAAGATTTCTTTTAAATTCTTTAAAAATTAAATAAATCACGGCTCGAAATTTGACTTTAACACTATGAAACCAGGTCTAGTACTGAATAACAGATGTCATGGATGCAGATTTTATACATAACAATGATCTACCTGTAAAGAAAGGGTCATAAAATTTTCCTGATAATCCCGCGTTAATTAGAAAAATTTATCCTGAATAAGGTAAATGACTTAAGAGCGGGGTTGGAATTCTTCGTTTAATACAATGTGGGCTGATTAACAAGAATGTTAGTTGGTAAATTTTTTACGGGTTTTCTGCTTTGTGTTTTTATGACATTGAAACTTTGGTTTTTGTTCAAACACTTGAGAAATGCTCGTTTAAACAACAAAATACCATTTATTGTTTTATATTTCCCTAAGATTGGTACTTTTGCTTTTATTTTGCTTTGAATTATAATATGTTATTTCAAAATAAATTCTGAGCATAGGTGGGAAATATTGAAATATATTTCCATTCATACATGAAACAAAACCCACCATCGCACAATGCGCGGTGTTTTTACCAGGTCGATGTCGCTGCTTCCGTCAACTCATACGGGACCAAATACCTTACGAACAATTTTTCTTTCAAAACAAATAAGGATATCTGCATGCTTCGGAACCATAGAGCCGCATCATCAATATTGAATAGTTTACTCTGCCTGACAGGCAAATTTACATAGTTTTCGCCGTTTAGTAGTCTGCAGAAATAGTTTTTCGATATCCTTAGCACCGGCTAACTCTACTACCAGGTTTTCTTGGTCATATCTACAGGTTTCCGTTCGGGTCTTAATACCTTGACACGTATTATCCCGTATCCCGAACATACACTGCGTTAGCTTTACTTATTCTAAGGTGGAACTCTGAAATAAACACACTGCGAAAGAACACCCAAACCTTTGGAACAACGTTGTACTCCAAAGTTCACCTTTATCATCGCATATAATGACGTAAGCAAATTATTGCAAAAACCAACAAAATCAATCCTCTATGCAAATTACCTAGTTTTACTGTTAAAATCTAACAATATCGCACGCATCCGTAATACATTTCAAAACACCCTTACTTAGCTTAATACCTAGTGCACCTATTCGGGGTCATAATGCCTCCAGGCAAAAGTAAATCTTGAAATACCTAATGTTAACGCCTTACACATTCTAGGAATATTATTAGATGAGAAGTTTAACTTTAAGGCACATTCTTTTACAAAATAAACTTGATAGCAGGTTTAATATTATCAGATTCTTAGCTTTCGAAAGTAGTTTAGTTCATATTAATACTCCAGTCCACGTAACAAAGTCAATTCTTCTATCAAAAATCGAATACGGGTTGGCAATCCACGGTGAATATTCAATTTCCTCCAGCTATCCATCTCCATCTATCGAGAAGAGTCGAGATATTCTTATATCCCACTTGGCTCTGAAAATCTGTGAATCTCACAACTCACCTAAAATTGTTGACGCCAAAAACAATTATAAATGCTCTTCAGGGAGGTCTACATCCTGTAATTAAAAAACAAGGTAAAGAAGCGTACCCGCTGTAGTTGCCTCTTCTTAAAGCCACAAACATCAGGCTCTCCACATTAAAAAAAAAAATCGACGCCTGAAAAAACAATAGTTCGTGGGACATAATTCACACAGACGTCTCTAAAAGCGAGATTGTTAGTGGATTCGGAGTAGTCTCCCCAAACGGCAACGTCCATTTCACTGAGAAATTACCAGATTTCGGATGCTATCCGCGTCATATCAGTAGTAATTGCAAACAATATAGGACATTTCCTCGGGCATTGGCTAGCGGCTGGGGTTTTTATATTCTTTCAGTATATCGGACTAATTAATCCTTTACTGGTTTTCCCTAATCGTGTTTTAACTCGGGTTCCGCCTCCCTTAGTGACAATGTTAGGTAATTGAATATTTCCTTCTAGGAAATACTGGAAGCAATTGTTGAATAATAGATTAATTTACATGGCAAAATACAAAGCACACGTCCCGCGTAGGTTTTACCAGATCTGTTTAGCCAGGTAGAAAGTTTTACGCTACCTAAGGATACTTACTAAGAAAAAAAAGGGTCACCTAACCACAAAACTGTCAGTATAAAAGCTGAGGTGTTCGAAATGCTAGGGACAGTCGAATTCCGATCACCAGTTTAACCACAAGTCGAGCAGAGATACACCATGGATCAAACAACACAAGCTCCTTCCACATCAACCCAGGCAATTGGAGATGTAGACAATTCAAAAGATTTCACCAGCTATTTCGGTTTCGATGTCCAGGCCAAGATGATCCGGAAGATGATCAAAAACTTAAACGGAACCTCTTTTAAGATAGAAGTCCACCCAAAAGGATCACCATTGGACAATAAGCCAGTGTACTCCATTGAGTTTGCCATGGAAAAAAAGGACAAGGAACAACTAAAAACATCACAGAAAATGAATAAAATTGAAGATGATGATCTGGATCCATTGCTGGATCACATCGAGTTTTTACATAACAGTTACGACCACGTCATGGCCCAAGTAAACAACAAAATGAAGGAACTACAAGTACAATACAAAAAAGAGGAATACCAAATAACTCTTATTAAGGGAAGACCTGGACAAATTAAACCAAAACCTTTACCAGCACCAGATAAATCAGGTAAACTAAATGGAAAATCATCTATCGTACCGAATCAATTTAAAAGAAAATTGGATTCGAATCCAATCTCACCTCGTCCACCAAAACAAATGTCCACCAAAGAGTTCCCGAAAACCTCTGATAAGTCTCCGGAAACTCTGATTATTGGACCGAATGGAACAGAAATTTCCCGTAAGGATTTTAATAAAATTTCTTGGCACAATCATGGAGGAGCAACAAGGAAACTTTGCGAACTCATTTTTGGAGATCAGGGACGTGCAAGGCCAAAGAAAAGACGACTGGACACTCAAAAGACCGAAGATATCATTTATTTGGTAAGCGCCAAGTTTAATATAAGCCAACAGCTTGTACGACTGCGAATATCACTGCTATGATAAGTGTGCAGATTCTATTTAGAAGTAAAAATAAATAAATAATATAAATATAAATATAAATAAATAAATAATAAAATAATAATAAAAATGTACAATAAATGTAAAAAATGTTCAGAAATAAGAATAGATAAATAAAATGAAAATGTAAATCTGTCTTTGTTATTTCTTTTCACTTTTCTTTCAGGAACACCGTAATATGGTGTTCATATTCATATTACATTTCTTGGATAAGCATGTAAGAACGGTGCGATTGTACACCTTTTAATACTTGCTGCGATATTTTAGTTGCAATGGAGACCTTGATCTAAATAAAAATGTAGTTTGGCTGATAACAAAACCATCTCAAGCCATTTCAGTTCATTTCATGTCGGATATATTTGTTTTTCCAGAATATTGTCGCTTAGTACGGTACAAGTAGCCAAGAATATTCAACATCGTTTGCTTCTCTGAGTGCTGGGCTTCAGAACTGAAGGAATTCCTTAGACGTTAATTGGATTTGGCTTCCAAACCGTGGTCGATTCAAAGGAACCCGCACTTAAATCGGAAAGCGGTTATGACTGTTATTTTTGTGTAACTAACGTCAAAAGGTTAAGAAAAAAAAATAAAAAAAAACTAAATAGAATACTCTAAAGTAACTTCTGCGCACATGCCAATACCTCATAGTCAAGAACTTCCTGTGGCCACGACCATTAAGAAAATTATGCGCTAGAGAAGAAAATATCCAGGTATGTACCTCTTAGAAGTTCATTGAAAGAACTACACATGATTCAGCAGCAAGAGTTGAATGATTTATTCCTTGACTTTTATGTATCCATTAGACAGTCTGAAATTCTCTGTTCTAGACTACAAGAACGGAATTTGTTATCACCAGAAACTCGGATACCTTTCCCAAGCAAAAATAACAAACATTTAGCTACATTCTTCACACAGAACGGATTGTTGTATGAATTACGGATCACTTACAAAACAAATGAATGGCGTCTCTTGTATGTAGCATTTTCAACACTTTAAAAACACTACGTGCTTATAGATTGCCTGATGAAACAGGAATTTCTTGCCGAACAATCTAGTGTCAAATATTGACCTCTGATTGAGCCACAAGAAGTTCCGGTGAAGGCCTTCTATATATAAAATCTGTATTCCTTAAATTAGATGATGTCAGACTTGAAGGGGGTACATTTGTTGGACTAAATACAAACGAACTAGCAGCTTGGGCATCATATACGGAAACGGTACGTTTTACAAGATAACCATTGCTATATCTTTAAATAGAATTCGAAATTGATAAATTGATAATTGATTTTATTATTATAAATAATAGTTACAAATTTTTGTGTCCCAAACTATGAACCCGTTAACCGTTATATTTTTTATTTATTTTTTTTTGCAGAAAAAAGTCACTATAATAATATATTTATTTAAAAAAACATAAAAAGTGACAAGCGAGAATCTGGTAAGGCTTCGAATCACACACAATTTACCCAAATCCTATGTGTGTACCTACATTTTATGGGATGTCCCGGCAATCACGATGATTCTCTATAATTAGTTCTTAGAAAGTAATTCAAAATAAAGGGTGTTGGTTCCGGTTAATAATGAAAAAGAATATCGTCCAAGTGACCTCCTCTGCTAGCTCGGCAGACTGTCAACCTTTTATCAAAATCTTGAATCACTTTTTCACATAATGATGGTTCAATAAGTGATATTTGCTCGATGATGTTGTCTTTGAGGTATTAAACAGTCTGAGCATTGTCGGCATAAACTTTACTTTTTAAGAAACCCGATAGCAAGGAATTCAGTGGTGTTAAATCGCGTGGTCTTGATGGCCAATTCACGTCTGTTCTTCGGGATATTATGCGATTGTTAAACTTCTCTTTCAAAAGATCGATTGAGTTCATTGCTGTATGGCATGTTGCACCATTCTGTTAAAACCACATATTCTGCATATTAGTATCTTTCAATTGACTCCACAAAAAGTTTCTAATCATCGCTTGATATCGAGCTCTGTCCACAGTAACTGCATTGCCATTTTCATCTTCGAAAAAAAAATTAACCAATTACGCAACCACACTAAAACCCACACCATACAGTAACATTTTTTGGTTTTTTTGGCCTTTCAAACAAACCTCTAGGATTTACTTCAGCTCAAGTGCGATAGTTTTATTTATTGAAATAACCGCCAATTTCAAAATGACCCTCATTGCTGAAGATAATTTGCTTGAAAAAATTGTCATTTTGTTGTTGCTTTCCCATGGCCCAAATAACGAACTGCCGACGCAATACTTGCTCAGTTGGCTTTAATTCTTGTGTTAACTGTATTATGTAAGCTTTCACATGCAGATCTTTGTGCAAAATGTTAAAAAAAAGTTGTTAGTTTGAGGTTTAATTGCTGTGAACGACGACAAATTGACATACTTGGCTCTTCAGCAACACTTCTGCTAACAGCTGCAATATTTCCACCCGAACGACCACTACGATGATAGACTTTACTTCTCTGATCTTCAACCGAACCAGTTTCTTCAAATTTATAAATGATAAAGCACGGGTTGACGGAGCATTTTACTACCGTATTTTGAACGAAATTTTCTTTCAACTTCTGCAAAACTTTCACCATAACATATTTAAAATAAGTTTTAATAATAAAAACACGTTGCTCAATAGTGAACCGATCCGTTTTAGCTAACGGGAATGTATGTACTTCATACTTGAAAAAACTTCGATGTAATATAATATCTTTATGAAGTTATTTCGGATTATATCTGAGTCACCGGCTGTGACTCTACTACAAGGTTTCCTTGTTCATCTCTACAGATTTCTGTTCGGGTGTTATTACCTTGACATGTTTTTTTTTTTTACATATTGGTGAAATTCCCGAACATAAGTGGAATCTCTCAATTTCCTCGACTGCAAGCTTTTTATGCTCCTTATTTTTCCTCCTGAGAAGCATGTGTTCGTCTCTCCTCTTCTGCTCGTAGAGATCCTGAGCAGCTCCAGCCATTATATGCAGTGCCGCTTTGTATGCATCTTGTTTAGCTGGATGTGTTTACCGGCACTCATCTTCAAACCAGGGGTTTCGTTGTGATGGCTTTTTAACAATGTTGCCACTGATCTTCGATACTTGATGCTGATTAAGGGAGGCTCGATCGGAAAAGAATTTGGCGATCTCTTGCGTTAGTAGCTGGCCAACGTTGGTGGTGGAATACGCGTCAATTGGATCAGTCTTGACGTTAACAGTCAGACTTATTGAAGCTTTAATTTATTTTATTTATAAATAGCTTTCAAGACTATGACAGTATCTCTTGGAAAGCAGATGGTTGCAGATAGACCTTTGATGTTATAATTTGGGGGTTGTGCGTCGGATCTACCACCAGGCGGAAAAAACAACAAAAACCTCATGTATTGGGTTGCCCAACAATTCTCCGAATTTTTTTCCTAAAAAAAAGTGTTTACCGGCTTATTTGTTTACATTGGGTCATCGTTTGGGCAATTTCCAAATTTTACGTTCATAAGACTTGTGGTCATTTTGGCAAAAAACTAAATCAAAAAAAATTTATTGTCTGATCGTAGTTGTGCCAAAATATCCCATTCCAGCTGGTGGAATTTTTGCAGATGACTAAATGTATATGTGGTCTGGCATTGTCGTGATGAAATACAACTCCTTTTCTGGGCGTGAAGACAATAGCAGATAACAATTATGCAGATAAGATGTATAAGATGGATATCCTCGAATCAGGTGGTGCCCAAATAGAAAATAATGCGGCAATTTCAAATCTCGAACATGGATTCATCATTACACACCCGAGTCAAAACAGTGGGTTCTCCGGGTGGATCGTCGCCGATTAAGGCCGAATGTGTCTACTGGCCAACAATGCCATGGTAATAGTTTATGAGATGCACGATCCAAATTGATTACATTCGAAAGGGAAATAGAATCATCGGCGAATATTATGCCAACTTATTGGACAAATGAGAAGATGCTCTTCAACCCATGGGTGCACGTGTGTATAGTTTATATGGCGAATTTTCATGAATTGAGCTACGAATTGCTCTCTCACCTGCGATATACTCCGAGCTTGGCCTTCAGTGACTATTTTCTGTTTCCAAACTTGAAGAAATGGCTCGGCGGATATAGATTCGCTTCCAACGATTAAATCATCACTTAAAATTGCCTATTTTGAAGGGAGTCTAAACGAGTCATTAGAATCAGTATCATTTCTTTGTGGGAAATTACTCTATATCATAAATGTGGAATTATTTCTCACTTAGGGTGGGCAAGAGTACCTCTTCATTCTTGGCCTTTTATAATGTTATTGCAATATTGGAAAAGTAATGGTAGTTACATATAATGTTGACAATGTGGTAATAATTATGCTGAGGTATTATTCTTAGACTCTTGTATATAACAGTCTGGTTTCGATCGAGGACTAAGAAAGTGAAAATGATTTGTTGTGAAATGGACGGTGAAATAGAATCTAAAACAGGTTTTAGAAAAAATAGTACATTAATATAGGATGCAGACGAAAAACAATTATGTATACGTAAAGAAATATACACGAAAAAATTATTCTTGGTATACTTGCTATCACGGGAGGATTTGTAAAGCCAGTGTTCTTATAGATGAAAACACAAAGAAAGTTTTTCGAAAAAATGAGGTTCACCATCCTCACGCGAATCAGGAGCTCAAATGAAAACGGATAATAAATTGGTTGAATTTAATTTTAAAAATATAAAAATAACTCTAAATATGACCAAAAAGCAGAGCTCACCCAAAAAAACTCAAGCTAAAGTTCAAATATTCGAGATGGAGATGGGATGTCCAAATATAGAAGGGGCACACAAATTTACAAACACTCGCTTTTGGGAAAATAATTTCCTTATACTATTTTCAGGGCGGTAATCCTGACCAACGAATGCTTTTATATGATGGTACTTTCAGTATTGTGTCCACGTCTATATAAACACTTGATACTAGTGCATTTCTAAGCCCAGAAATTTGTTTTTTAGAAAAAAATGTTTTTGACCGCAAGATTTCAGCTATTGTCATTTTGTTTTTTTATGCGACAGGCATATCCATTTATTTTCATGCTAACTACCCACAAGACATAAAAAATGTATGTCCATGGAACAAAAGTTTGTTTAAATTTCGCCCAACGTCATTCTTGACCGATCTTATAAAAGCTTTGCGAAATACGCTGCAGCATGGTTTCATTACACACGTGCACTTAGAAGAAAAGCATCAAAAATACAGGATCTTTTTACCATAATGCATATAATTTCAAAGATTTCTAAAATATTCAAAACGCTTCTGACATTAAAGTTGTTGAGTCCGGATAACATTAAAGTTGCTTAACTATTTGTATTGCCTAATACAAAAAGCATTGGATCTTGCGAGTAACATCTTTGATTATCACATTTTGTTTTAATTTTTCATGAAACTTCAAGAAAACACATATACTCCGTATTTAATGTAAATATGAGGACTACGGTCACCTCGGAAGGCTGCAATAGTCAACTAGGAGAAAAATACGTCGACATAGAAATTTTCTTAATCACCCTTAAGGTGTTCCAAAGTATGACAAAGATTAAAAATGGCCTAACAATAGTTACCAGCTGTAAACCGTATGAGTTTCTGTGAAGCATCATATTGAACATATTAGTTTTCCGGGAGGAGAATGATTTTTCTTTCTTTTTCGCTTGGAGCCGCCAACATCGGAGGTTGTGTCTTCAAAAAAATAAGTATATAAGAATTGTGATCGAGTTTGCTAAAAGTTGTATTATATTGCACGAGTATACTAACTATCGGGCATTTAATTTCGTAGTTAAATTTCTATCAAAGCTTGAAAGTGCATAGTTAGGATTATGCCGCACCTTATAATCTACAACTCTAATACCATCATTACAACCAAAACCGACCAAACTTTTTAAGACATTCACCAATTAGCGGCAATATTTCGGCCATATTTGAAAGGCTCCGAACAGCAAGAACACATTGGGTTGCAATTAACGGAAAAAAAAACCGTCAAATTCAAAATCAATTAAAGATGTTAAATGCAAATGCAGCAAGATGAAACATATTTATATATATGTATGTACATCCACATATGTATATTGGTATTATACATCTAAATAAGATAAAATTATTTTTTAAACGGTTCTAGTTTTTCATGTGTATATATTATTATTATTGAACTCTATCCTAACGAAAAGACATAAAATATCATATCGCATGTAAATATAGTATTCATATCACATTTCTTGATAATAAATTCGCTATCACCTGGTATCAAAGTTTGAAATAGTAAAGTTTATCACAGATCAACTTAATTGTAATTTTTCTATAAAAGTATACATATGTATGTACTAGTAAGAAATAGGGGATTACTCGTCAAATTTGTAGCAAAGGGTAATCATGGTCAGGAGCAAAGTGCTGGTGGGAATAGCTACAGGTAGCGACGTGATCTTATCCCACCCTTCTGACGAGTTCAAGCTAGGCTTCGATAACGTGCTGAAACTCACTCCAAATCATGGGACAACTAAAACCGGGCCCTAACCATTACAACTGTTTGGGTGATAAAGAATATAATTGCACAATGGATTTTTCATCGGCCATGGACGGACAAACATTTCTTCTATTTGAAGGCCCAAAATCATTTTTCACCAAAAGGAACCAAATAATTGAAAGAAAATAACGATCTCTGAGTTTTTACCCAAAACTATCCCAAATTCGGCAACAATCCGGCAACAAAGCGAACTTCGAGTGCTCATCAAACACTAATTTTTGCACTCTTTTGTAGGTACTCCTTTCAAGATTTTTTTTATTCCGCATTTTTTTAAATTTTTTTTAAGTCTTCTTATATTTGTTTATTTATTTATTTATTTATTTTTTTTGGACGTTGTATACAAACCAAAAAGAAAAACATACATTTAAACAGAAACTATTAAAATTTAACACTAAAGAGAATTTTCGTTATATAGTATAGTAAACGTAATGTGCGGCTAGACAACTTGCATACCAAACGTTGCTTATACGGTTGTTAATTTTGACTATTGTGGTGCGACAAAATTCCAAATGCAAACAAATTAAGACCAGCACCAAAGTTGATAGTGAAATAACAGTGGTCTTAACATCGCACAATAAATTCTCTAAACAATTATCCAACTCTTGTAATTTGATTACTTGAGTGTAGAATTTAAAGAATTCGGGATTAAGCTCCTTGGCTATGTTGCGGAAGAGTGCATAGTACATGCGTAAGAAATTGACCGCAGTAATGTGTGCATGATCCATTTGAACGCACAATTTGCTCGCTATAGCACCCGCCACACGTTCCAAGTCACCAGCTGTGCAATCGCATTGAGATATTGTCACCAGATCTTCGACGGGAATTGGTTTTTAATCCATACTGTCACCAAATAAAAAGATGCCACAAGAAACATTTCCATATCTTTTGCTTACACTACCATACAGTATGATCCAGAAATATGCCGACTAAGCTCATCGGTGAAAAAAATACATTTGACGACAGCTCATTTTAAGGTATTGTAAAACATATGTCGAGCCATCGCGTCCACCTGTAGTTACCTCGCGCCTTGATTCCTTTGGCAATAACAGTTCAGTTATTATGCTCTATGCTGTAGAGCATCGTATTCCTTAAAAGCATTGAATAACTCCTTCCAAGTAATTGCATGGAGTTCGTTTTCCAAAATTTCGCATAGTTCTTGTTGTATTTTATTTTAGATGTCGAACTAGTCAGCGATGATGTTGGTGATGTTGATGACGAAGATAATGATTTTTTGTGGATGGTGTTGATTTAACTGTGGATGATGATGTAGATTTCCTGCCATTGTGTTCTTTTACATTGTTCGTTAACGAAGACCCCATTGATTGTTGGTGTTGCTGCTCAACTAAATTATTCTCATGTTGATATTGTTAAACTCCAGCAGCACCCGGTGTTCCAAGCCGGCCCCCGTTTGGCAACATCAACTCATCATTATCGCCTCTGCTGTTTCCATTTACTTCTGCCGCCGCTGTCGTTACTAGCATACCATTTGATTGCTGAGACAATATCATTATATCATTATAATGACGCGATCCTTCTGAACCTAATGCAACTTGTCGTCTACGACATCATCAATGACTGCTGCTGCTGTTGGTGTTAGTTTTACCTAATCTCTTCTTCGCTATTACAAGTGTAATTGTGAGGAGCAAAGAATCGTTCTTCCTATTGTTATTGGTATTGCTTTCGTTGTTTTTATAATTTAGTCGGTTTCCAGCGGATTCCGGCGAGAACTGCAACATGAAGCTTTTTTTACTATTTCGTTTTTATGGCTTTGTATGTTTAGATTTTGTTTAAACCATTGTCCTGACGTTCTACTCTTGAGAAATATAAACAAACGAAATTCTGTTTACTCGTAAAATATTTATTTTTTATTTCCCCCAAGATTAGTAACTTTTGCTTTCACGTTGTTTCGATTGCTTGAATTACAATAGGCTATTTCAAACTAAAATCTGAGCCTGTGTGGAAAAATAGTTTCCATTTCCTTTCCAACAAAGGGCTCAAAAAATAGAACATAAAAAGGGGTTGCTTCACACAACGGGAAGACACAAGCATATGCATACGAAGCAACAGCGAATTTGTGCATACCAACAATGGGCACCTGACGCATCACAGTACCCATCAATAGTGCATCTACACAAAGGCAAACATACTGTGTAAGGTTGCATCTATACAGGTTAACTCAACTTGCTATTGTCTTCATTGGCTGTGCTGTTCTCTGTGCATAGAACTCCTCCCGCCGGAGCATGCTGAGAGGTTGAAAACCGCTCTGCATTTGGAATTGTGAGGGACGATATTCTGTATGAAATTGATGTCCACTGTGTCGTATGTGGGCTTTTATTTTTCGTTTCTGTTTTTTTTTTTTTAGATAGTGTAAACGGAATAAAGCAACAACGGTGTGAGATATGATTCTCGCTTTATTTTGAAGCTACGTTCATGCCATGTGTGGAATAACACACACAAAAGCCAATTCGGCTTTTTTTTTAATAGCGTGTCGAAGACCATTGAAGTTAAGGGTGCTTCCTTACTCATTTCGAAATAAATAAGTTCCGATGATGCTGCCATACCATAAGCCGCACTAAACAGTCAATCTATGTTTATGCATTGATACTTGGCTGATACTTGGATGGTGTTTGCTCTAATAACTGAAATTTTGCCTCACGGTGAAATTTCGATATTTTTTAATAATCTATGCGCGTTCAGCAAGCGTAAAAGAATGCACGATGAAATCGCCAGCTCTACTGGATATTTTGACAGCTGGACCTCATTGGTAACTTTAACAGCTGCTTAAACATGACAATTGGAAAAACTGTCATTGCTATCAGATCACCCGTTAACTAACGCCCGCTTAATATATTTGTGTGCAGATAGTCCTAGCTGTATTGAGGCGAACGGGTGAACTCCATCCCTGGGAAGTTTTGTTACGACGGAAGCGCAGTGTTATCTTCGATTCTTTCCAGGAAATTATTTTGCGATGGATAGTATGGTACCCAATTTTTCAACTATATGACTTGTTATGTGTCGATGGATGGTCATATGGCTTACCATAAGATCTCTTGCGAGTGCTCTTAAGGTAACAATTGGATATCTTTCGACGGTGGAGCTTATCTTCTTGCAAACCAACGCCTACACTTGGACTCTCTGGGAGCACTCTCTCCGTACACATTTTGGATGTGTAGTGAAGTGAGTTCACTTCCATTCTTAAAAATGAAAAAATCGAACTTCGAGTGCTCATCAGACGAAAAAAAATCCATCACGCAAACCAAACAAAAGATTGGAAAGAAAGTATTATGGGGATTCCTCAACATCAATTGGAACTATACACCACTGGATTACTCAATTTCCAGCCAGAATACGAACCTTGAAATTTCAATCACCTTAGAGAAATATGTTTTCAGAATTTAATGTAAAATTATTTTGCAACAACAAGAAATATTTGTGTTTTTTTTTTTTTTATTAACACTTTTTCAAACTAAATTTATTTACTTATTGAAAAGTAAATAAAATTTAAAATACAAGCTAAGCTCCACATATTCCTATGTCGGTTTGATTTAATTTTTATGGTCGAATATCTCAAAGCGGTCGATTGGTGGAGTCCTCACCATAGTCAAAGCATACCCTCGTAAAACAGTCTCCTTCTTCAATGTTCTTAATAAACTTCCGATGAAACGTGTCACAATGGTTAAGAAGTCCATTGATATGCCCGTGCCAGGTACAATCGAATCAACAGTTGACAATCATTTTGATCGCTTTTAGATAACTTGTGCAAACTTAATTTGATGAAATGTATGTTACTCTTTGTGTTGACGAACCTGGCAGCACTGGCCAAGTTGCGATGTAGCCAACTTCAGGAAAATATTTTTACGAGATAGTCCAAGAACGAGGGTTGAAAGATATTACTCCATTTCATGAATGTGGGGTTATTTCAAACTTAGGGTGGGCAATAGTACAACTTTATGGTTGGCCTTTTATAATATTATTGCAATACCGGAAAAGTAACGGTAATTACATATGTTGTTGACAAAGTGATAAAAATGCTGCTGGTATATCATTCTTAGACTCTTGTATAACACAGTCTAGATTCGATTGAGGACTAAGAAAGTGAAAGTGATTTGTTGCGAAAGTTGCAATGTTGCAACATTAATATACGACGCATTTACGTCGGTAGCCCGTAAGAATGGTTCTGACAGGGAAAATTTTCTAGATCCACAAACTTCAGGAAAAAGTGTGAAATAAAATTTCTCTCAATCAATCCGCACTAAATTTGAACAACGTTCCAGAATAAGTAATATGGGAAAACGCAAAACTTTCCACTTTAAAATCAGCAACTGAGGTGATGAGAGAGGAAACAAGAAATAATAGAGGATGGTTAAGTGCATCATTTTGGCAACTGGTTGAAACCAGGAAGTCAGAAAAGAAAAGCTACTGGGACAAGGAGTGGCTTAGTACTAGGAAGAGAGACAGCAACATAAACTAAACAAATAAAAAGACAAGGAAGAGCAGATAAAAGAGCAATTTGCGAAATGCCATATGAGAAGTATTTATATATTATCCCCAGAAATCTATCCAACGACAAAAACAAATATGTCAAATGTGTCAAATGTGCCTTTGAAGGACAGTTCCGGGAACCGGACTATGAAAAAAAAAAAACAATTAAAGATATGGCGTGAACATTTTAATAACATCTTTAATGTGACAACAAATAAAGATGATATGCCGCAACTTATGTACTGAACCACCGACTAATCAAAAAATAGTTGAACGTTTAAAGGCCGATTGTCGAATGCACAACTGATACGCTGCATCCTCTTTTTAGAGATATTTGGAACAGTGTAGATGTAAACTATATAGGGTAACCTTCCTGAGTGCAGCAACTGGAGAGGAATAGCAGGTTTTTGGACAAATCGCTCATGCATTTATAGCATAAATAGTATGCGAGCCAAAACAGAACAATGCATTGAACTAAACAGCAATTTGTTTGCTGTAGTTGTTGACTACGATAAAATATTTGATTCAATTAAGAGAGACTGTACATGGTGAGCCTTAAGAAGAATGGGAATACTACAACAGATTACAAACCTTTTAAGAAAAAGTTACGAACAATTGAAGTGCAAAATGCTGCATAATGGAAAGTTGAACGACTCCTTTGGTACTCCACCACAGGTTTCAAACAAGTGTTCTTTCTATCACCGCTGCTATTTATTATTACTTTAGGCTGGGTGCTTGTAATTTTTAACTCGCAAAGTAAAGGTATCAACTAGAGTTTTTCGAAAAAATGAGATTTACCATCTTCACGTGAATCAGGAGCGCGAATGAAAACTGATATCGAGTCGGTTTGAAGTTATGATCAAAAATATAAAAAGAATTCTAAATACTATCAAAAGGCAGAGCTCACTCAAAAAAACGCCAGCTGACATTCAAATTTTTGAGATGGAGATGGGATGGCTACAAATAAAAAGGGGACACAATTTTACAAACACTCGGTTTTGGGAAAAGAATTTGCTTATATCGTACTATTTTCATGGCGTCCACAATCTCGGATTTAAATAATTTCAATAGCAGTGATCCTGATCAACGAACGCTCTTTCAATTTTGTGCTCCTGTTATGAGGATATAAACAATCTAATTTATTGATTATAAAAACAGAAAAATTTTTTTTTTGAGATTGAAGTTGTTGAATACAGGTACCTTTCTTAAAATGTTTGATTTATTAAAGGCTGAAGCAGGGAGAATAATCTTAAGTTACTTAACTATATTTGTTGCCTATTACGAAGAGCAATTTATCTTGCGAGTTACATCTTTGATTATAGAATTTTGTTGTAATTTTTTCATGAAACTAAAACAAAATACTGCGCTTTTAAGGCAAATATGAGGACTACAAGTTATTTTTAATGCTACAATAGTCTTTGGTTGTTTGTGAAGATTGTTTCAATAAAATCGCTGCAGTTCTTGCTCTTCAATTCTTTGCCCATTTTGCTGAACAATCGCCCAAAACTGGAAATAAATTCCCGTGGAGTTATTTATCTCTGCAATTGTGTTTTTTTACCTAAAAAACTATCTTTTGTTCAAAACTGGTTGAATCATTTGTTTAAGGCATTATTTAGTATGGATTCTACAGTAGCTCGAATTAAGCAACTGTGTTTTCAAAGTTTTTTGAAGGCTGAGTAAGCACATGATATGTTTAAAATGCGTGGTTTAAAGATGAGATAAGTAGTAGACTAGAAATCAAAAATAAGTAAGCTTCTGCTAGGAATTTAGTTGAACCACTTGAGGGTTAAAATTCAAGCAAAAAGTGTAAAATGTTTACATTATAATCGTACACAAATACACATAATTATTATAGTTTAAAAAACTTTAATTGTATTGTATTGTATTGCCAAAATGTATTTAGCGCTGATTCAGGCCAAAACCAAGCATGGACTGTTACGAAAGCAGATGAAGATATCCTCGGTCGTTTCCGTTTGCCTTGACAGGCTTTTCAGGAGAAAATTCAACGACAAACTATTCAAGCTGCAAAGCGACGTCGACGTAATCAGAAAAAAACTGCGCATCAATCGCCTAAGTTGGTTAGGACGTGTAGAGCGAATAAACACCAATGCTCCGGCCCTCAGAGTCTTCGAAATTAAACAATTAAAAATATTGGATTATGTTCTCTGATATTTTCACGAATTATTTTTGCTAAAAAGTTTCTTTCCAATATCTGCCTTTAAATGTAACCCTTCATACAAGCTTAAATGCATCTAAAGGAACAATATATACCCCTTCCTCATTAACGTCGCAGAAAGTGAAATTGTTAAAGAAATGAAATCTAAAAGCGTCACTGATGTCTTTAAATTAAAAAAAAAAAAACATTCAGATGATATACAACGCCCTACCGCCCTTGTTTTATACAATTTACCTTACCATTAGCATTAGCTGGTATAATGTCAAAGTAAAGAAATATATCCAAAATATGCTGTCGTAGCTTTCAACTACTAGGCCACTGCACAAAAAAAATGTTATAGCATCGTTAGAAACGTGTAATCTGCCACCTGATTCTCCTAACAATTGCTCACGTGTGTCATGTGTTTTCATGAACACACTTCGTCCTCAAAGACATGCTCTCGTTATTTCCAAGCCAAAGAAACCATGAGAATAAAAACTGCACAAAAATTTACAAAGAACTCATTCCACTTTTCATTTCCATTTCATAATCTGCTGTTGCCAAAAATGCAACGCAAGTAAAATCAAAAAAAAAAAAAAAAAACATTTGTTGTAAATGACACCACAGTTCCTTCTTAACTTCCATAACCCATCAATTATATCTCTACAGGAAACTTCATAACCTATTAAGCCAACCAAGGAATCGGTTTACTGATTCACAAATTTGTGTCGCATAAACCGCTAACAATAATCCCAAAAATTTCCGCCGTAGCATAAAAAGTCTCATTTACTGCCTCAGACATCAGCAACATAGTCACTTCATTCCACACACCCATATTACTAACAGGCGATTTTATCGCCTAGAACCCACTATGGGGATCAAATTTTCTAACAAGCTCGAACAGTACACTCACACATCTAGACCTCACACTAACACAATCATATCTCCTCAATTAATACCTTACGTCCAATAGTGAAAATCTTCATGGCAGTGATCACTTCCCAATACTGGCAAATATCTGCCTTGGCAATAATTCACACATCTATAGACCACTCGCTTAATTTATTACCGATCGGGCAAATCAGAATATCTACCAGTGTAACACAACTTTATTTTCTAAATAATAACCAACAAGGTCCAAATATCAATAAAGAAGCCTCGACGATAACTAACCTACTAACCTTTCGTTTCCCCAATCAAAAAAAAAAACTCACACAAGTCATTTGTTCTAAGGTGGAACTCTGAAATAAGCACACTGCCAAAAACCAAAAAAAAAACCTAAGGAACCTTTTTAAAAAAATTCTATACCGAAGCCAACTTAATTAATTACCGTAAAGCAAGCGCATTATTTCGGAAAAAAGCGAAAACATCCAAAAAGTTTACAGCCGACATAAACTTAGACTCAACCAGTAGACGAATGTGGACTGACATCAAAACATTGACAGTTTATTCATTTTACACCTTATCAAATCAAAACCCTGTGCACTGGCTCTGAAACTATCACCAACCCACATAAAATTTCTGGGTATCTTGCTAAAGCCTGGTCTAACTGCTTGAGCGATTTGAATATTTCCCCCAATTTTCTACAATAAAAAGCACTACCCCCATTAATGCTTTAGCTCTTTGGCAAAATTAATCGAAAAACCAACCAGCTGATTGGAGTTAGATAGTTGCCTAAGTACGGTGAATGGAAAAACTCCTGGCTACGACCGAGTCTCCTGCCCAATGTTAAAAAACGCTACATTGATCGCAAAACTAAGAATCTTAAGTTTATGCAATATAACCTTGGTCTAAGGCATGTTTCCATAAATATGCAAAACTTCTAGCACCGTCCTGATC
Organism: Volucella inanis; assembly: GCA_907269105.1. Classification (NCBI taxonomy): domain Eukaryota; kingdom Metazoa; phylum Arthropoda; class Insecta; order Diptera; family Syrphidae; genus Volucella; species Volucella inanis. The sequence goes on along the minus strand of OU026156.1, from coordinate 99,451,401 downwards.
GCGATCCCCAAACCTAAGAAACAAACAATCTCTTGATTACGGTTGGTTATAGACATATATCCTTTCTCATATGCTTATCCATGAGACTTCGCTGTTACGTAGTAAAAAATAATCTCATTAATCCAAATCAAGTGGCGTTTAAACGCAGGCGAAGAACAATGGACTCTTTACTTCACATAGATAGGTTGCATCAGCACTCTCTGCAGAAAGTCATGTCTCAGTCCTTTTACTGGATTTCGAAAAGGCCTTTGACCGCATTGGCATCCATATAGTCCTAAATTACTAGTTAAGTGGAGAATCTTTCTTAACCAACAGAAAGTTAAGAGTCAAAGCAAATAGCTGCCACTCCAATGTACATATAGTATACCCCAAAGTTCACCTTTATCATCGCATACGATGAAGTAAGCGAAATTATTGCAAAAACCAACAAAAACTATCCTCTATCCAAATTACCTAGTTTTACTGTTAAAATGTAACGATATCGCACGCACCCATGATACATTTCAAAACATCCTTTCAGAGCTTAATACCTAATGCACCTATTCGGGGCCATTATATCCTCAGACAAAAGTTAATCCTGATATACCTAATGCTAACGCTTTAGACATTCTAGGAATATAATTTGATGAGAAGTTTAACTTTAAGACAAATTGTTTTACAAAATCAGATTCTTAGCTTTCGAAAGTAGTTTAGTTCATATTAACACTCCAGTCCACGTAACAAAAGCAATTCTTCTATCAAAAATCGAATACGGGTTGGCAACCTACGGTATTGAATATTCAATTTCATCCATCTATCCATCTTCATCTATCGAGGATCGTCGAAGTATTCTAATATACCACTTGGCTACGAAAATCTGCGAATCTCACAACTCGCCTGAAATTGATGACGCCAAAAACAATCCTAAATGCCCTTCGAGTGCATTCAATTCGCTGGGCCCTGTGAGAAAGGCGGGTCTACATCTTGTAAATAAAACACCCGGCCTGGTTGCCTCTACTTAAAGCCACTAACATCAGGCTCTCCACTTTAAAAAAAATAATGTGCAAGCAAAAACACTCTAATTTGCACCGACAGTCTATCTGAAACATCAATAACGGTACCACCCTCATCACAAGAATTGGAGACGACATCATCCGAAACTCACCGAATCTACATATATATACTCTGGATTCCAGGTAATTCGGGCATCTGCGTGTCTGATCTAGGAGACAGCGCAGCCCGGAATACAAATTCACAAATGACGCCTCCCTTAATGACAATGTTAGGTAATTGAATATCTCCTTCTAGGAAACACTGGAAGCAATTGTTCAATAATAAACTAATTAACATCACAAAATACAAAGCACACGTCCCGCGCAGGTTTTACGAGATCTGTTTAGCCAGGTAGAAAATGTTTATAATTACCTTTTACGCTACCTAAGGATACTTATTAAGAAAAAAAAGGGTCACCTAACCACAAAACTGTCAGTATAAAAACGGAGGTGTTGGAAATGCCAGTGACAGTCGAATTCCGATCACCAGTTTAACCACAATTCGAATAGAAATACATCATGGCTCAAACAACACAAGCTCCTTCCACATCAACCCAGGCAGTTGAAGATATAAACAACTCCAAAGATTTCTACAGCGAATTTGGTTTCGATGCACAAGATACGCTTCGCAAGATGATCCAAGAATTAGACGGACTCACTTTTAAGATAGTAGTCCACCCAAAAAGATCACCAATGGAAAATGGTGTGGTGACAATGGAGCCATTGTACTCCGTTGAGTTCGCCTTAGAAAAAATGGAACAAAAGGACAAGGAACAACCAAAGACATCACAGAAAGCTAATGAAACCGAGGATGATGTTCTTGGCGCATTGTTGGATCATATCGAGTTTTTGCAGAAAAGTTACGACCAAGTCATGGAACAAGTAAACATCAAAATGAAGGAGCTACAAGTACAATACAAAAAAGAGGAATACCAAATAACTCTAATTGAAGGAAGACCTGCACAAACTGAACCAGGACCTTTACCAGCACCAGATAAATCAGGTAAACAAAATGGAAAATCATCTATCGTACCGATTACTTTTAGAAGAAAATTGGATTTCAAAAGTCCAAACTTGTCTCATCCACTAAAACAAATGTCCACCAAAGAGTTCCCGAAACCCTCAGATAAATCTCCGGAAACTCTGATTATTGGACCGAATGGAACTGAAGTTTCCCGTGAGGATTTTCATAAAATCTCTTGGCACAATCATGCAGGAGCAACGAGAAAACTTTGCGAATTCATTTTTGGAGAACGGGTTCTGGCCTCTCATTCATTGACTGGTAACCCATCACCCGCATTTCAAGGACGTGAAAGGCCCAAGAAGGGACGATTGGACACTCAAAAGACCGGAGACATCATTTATTTAGTTTGCGCCAAGTTTAATATAAGCCAACAGCTTGTACGATCGACTATCACTTCCAAGTGTGCAGAAAAGAAACTTAACCGTTTGGCAGTAAAAAATGTTCAGAAGTAAAAATAAATAAATAAAATAAAAATGTAAATCTGTCTTTGTTTTGTATATCACTTGTCACTTTTCTTTCAGGAACACATTACTATGGTGTGAGAGAGTCTTACATATCTTCTTGGGTAAGCATGTAAAAACGGTGCGATTGTACACCCTTTAACACGTGCTGCGGTATTTATAACTTGCCCCGTAAACCTTGATCTCAATAAAAATGTGTTTTGGCTGATAACAATCTCAAACCATTTCAGTTCATTTCATGTCAGATAGTTTTATCCAGAATATAAAAGTATCCAGTAAGTTGTAAGTGGCCAATAATATTCAAAATCGTTAGACAAAACTATGGAATCCGTGGAATTAGACTCAGCTGAGTGCAGAGCTTTAGAACTGGAGGAATTCCTTGGTTTAGACGTAAGATTCAAAGGAAACCTCACTTAAATCAGAAAGCGGACGGCCATCAGCCACTACTTTGTCGTGCCCATCCATGCGAGTATTTTCAATTCAGAAACATTTCAATATTGTTTTACAAAAACGAATTGTTGCAACCAAATTTCGAGAGTAGCTTTAAGAAGGTTTAGACAACAGTCGACTTCCTGCAACAACAATACGAGAGGCAAAACTATCAAATCATTATTATAAAACGTAGATACCAGACAAATAATACAGCTTGACAAGGATTTGATTTAAGTTGTGTTGAGATAGTTTTAAGTGAAAGTACAGTACAGTCCATAAACTAAATATGGAAATAATCGGTCGTCGCACTTGTGAAAAGCGCCCCAATAAATTTTGTTATGTAAGTGGCCAATATATTGTAAAGGCCCAATGAAGGGCTGTAACTGAAATAGTAAAGCAAGCTTATCAATTTTATTTTAAGCCTTCTATAAAACAAGAAAAAGAACGGATTCCGAATTTGTTTTGTATCTCGTGTCATGTTACACTTATCGAATGGTTAAATGGGAATCATTATGAGGACTTTTTTATTTGTTTAACTAACGTCAAAGGGTTTTCAAAAAAAGTAGATTCTGTGTCCATTCTAAAAACACAAGAATGGACGTGATGCGCTAGAGAAGAAAATATCCGGATATGTACCTCTTAGAAGTTTATTGAAAGAACCACACATGATGCAGCAGCAAGAGTTCAATGATTTATTCCATGACTTGTATGTATCCATAAGACAGTCTGAAATTCTCGGTTCTAGAATACAAGAACAGAATTTGTTATCATCAGAAACTCAGATATCTTTCCCAAGCAAAAAGAACAAACATTTAGCTACCTCCTTCACACGGAACGGATTGATGTATGAACTACGGATCACTTACAGAGCAAATGAACGGCGTCTCTTTATTGTATGTAGTATATTCAATACTTCAAAATACTTCATTTGTTACCGTTCAATCTAGTGTCACAAATTCACGTCTAAAAGAGCCACAAAATGTTCTGCTGAAGGCATTTTACATTTTGAATCTGTATATATCCAACATGTACGGTGTTATTCAGGCAATAGCGTGTCGAATGTTGGCCGCGTTATTGTGATGGAATAGAACAGCTCTTCGATTAACAAGACATAGCCGTTGCTGCTCTTGTGCCGACTTTAATCTGCATACCTGTTGACTCACCTTAAAGGAAATAACACCTTGAGCAGGTGAACTCCATTTCTGGAATGTTGTGCTGATCTGTCTTCTGGACTAAGCCATTCATGGCAAGGTTCAATGTAAATGTATATTTGGTAATGATTCGGTAAAACAACAGCTGTTGATTGTGATGCAATGGAAGCGCAGTGTAAGCTTCGATGCTTTTTTAGAAAATTATTTTGTGATAGATGACGTGATACACAATTTCTCAATTTTATGACTTTTCATGTGTCGATGGATAGTCATATGACTTACCATAAGATCCTACACTCTCTCCGTACACAATTTGGATGTGTAGTGCAGTGACTTCACTTCCACTCTGGTTTTTCCTGAGCAAAAGCTATAAAATATGCCGAATATGCCTTTGCTACACAATAGGCAATGTATCTCAAATACTAATCTCAATAACGGTTTCAGCATTGAATTGGTTGTGAACATTTTATGATGATTGGAAAATAACATTGCTACCTCAAATCCATCACTTTTCTCGTCAATAAGCATATTTTAAAATAACGCACCCAAATTTTCAATTGACAGATTTGTCAAATACTCGTACTTTAGTTGTAATAGCCATTTGAAACAAACGCCTACGAGAATTTTTAGTGAAAATCGAAAATGCGAACTTCGAGTACTCTTCAAACACTATTTTGTAGGCAGAAAAACCATCACGCAAACCAAACAAAAGCTAGGAAAAAAGGTATTATGGGGACTCTTAACCATCAATTGGAACCATCCACCACTAGATTACTCAGTTGCCAGCCAGAATACGAAACTTGAATATTCGATCACCTGTTTTCAGAATTTAATTAAAAATTAATTTGCAACAACAAGAAATATTTGTGTTTTTCTTTTTATTAGCACTTTTTCAAACTATATTTAAAGCAACATGGTTTTAATAATTGAATTTAATATAGAAGCAAAACTCGACATGATTTGAACTTTATATGCGAATCTTTCAACGCGGTCCGTTAGTGGAGTCCTCACTATAGCCAAAGCACATCCTAATACTCTGGGACGGAGCAAGATCTGCAATAATTCTCAATTGCTGGAGCAGTATCTTAATATCGAATTTTATCGAACCCATCGATCTGGTTCGATATGGCCCAAGATGCATGCGTGCAATAGACTCGGAGTCTCCCGATTGCAGAGTGTATTCGGTTATTTTTGAAGCACCGACTGCAAAAACTCCACGTTTTAAACAGCTGTTATGTCTCCTCGTATCCAAACAAAACCAATAAATTCCGCGATTACTATAAAGCAGAAAAGTGTCCTTTAAAATATTTTCTATTGTGAACGTGAAACAGTCTCCTTCTTCAATGTTCTTAACAAATCTCCGATGGAACGTGTAACAATGATTAAGAAGTCCATTGATATGCCCGTGCCAGGTGCAATCGAATCGACAGTTGACAAACATTTTGATCGTTTTTAGATAACTTGTGCAAACTTAATTTGATGAAATGTATGTTACTCTTTGTGTTGACGAACCTGGCAGCACTGGCCAATTTGCGATGTAGTCAATATTAGGACACAAAAAGCTGTATTTTAACGAGATAGTCCAAGCACGAAAGTTGAAAGTTATAAGATTTCTTTTAAATTCTTTAAAAATTAAATAAATCACGGCTCGAAATTTGACTTTAACACTATGAAACTAGGTCTTGCACTGAATAACAGATGTCATGGATGCAGATTTTATACATAAAAATGATCTACCTGTAAAGAAAGGGTCATAAAATTTCCCTTATAATCCCGCGTTAATTAGAAAAATTTATCCTGAATAAGGTAAATGACTTAAGAGTGGGGTTGGAATTCTTCGTTTAATACAATGTGGGCTGATTAACAAGAATGTTAGTTGGTAAATTTTTTACAGGTTTTCTGCTTTGTGTTTTTATGACATTGAAACTTTGGTTTTTGTTCAAACACTTGAGAAATGCTCGTTTAAACAACAAAATACCATTTATTGTTTTATATTTCCCTAAGATTGGTACTTTTGCTTTTATTTTGCTTTGAATTATAATATGTTATTTCAAAATAAATTCTGAGCATAGGTGGGAAATATTGAAATATATTTCCATTCATACATGAAACAAAACCCACCATCGCACAATGCGCGGTGTTTTTACCAGGTCGATGTCGCTGCTTCCGTCAACTCATACGGGACCAAATACCTTACGAACAATTTTTCTTTCAAAACAAATAAGGATATCTGCATGCTTCGGAGCCATAGAGCCGCATCATCAATATTGAATAGTTTACTCTGCCTGACCTGACAGGGAAATTAAGATAGTTTTCGCCGTTTAGTAGTCTGCAGAAATAGTTTTTCGATATCCTTAGCACCGGCTAACTCTACTACCAGGTTTTCTTGTTCATATCTACAGGTTTCCGTTCGGGTCTTAATACCTTGACACGTATTATCCCGTATCCCGAACATACACTGCGTTAGCTTTACTTATTCTAAGGTGGAACTCTGAAATAAACACACTGCGAAAGAACACCCAAACCTTTGGAACAACGTTGTACTCCAAAGTTCACCTTTATCATCGCATATAATGACGTAAGCAAATTATTGCAAAAACCAACAAAATCAATCCTCTATGCAAATTACCTAGTTTTACTGTTAAAATCTAACAATATCGCACGCATCCGTGATACATTTCAAAACACCCTTACTTAGCTTAATACCTAGTGCACCTATTCGGGGTCATAATGCCTCCAGGCAAAAGTAAATCTTGAAATACCTAATGTTAACGCCTTACACATTCTAGGAATATTATTAGATGAGAAGTTTAACTTTAAGGCACATTCTTTTACAAAATAAACTTGATAGCAGGTTTAATATTATCAGATTCTTAGCTTTCGAAAGTAGTTTAGTTCATATTAATACTCCAGTCCACGTAACAAAGTCAATTCTTCTATCAAAAATCGAATACGGGTTGGCAATCCACGGTGAATATTCAATTTCCTCCAGCTATCCATCTCCATCTATCGAGAAGAGTCGAGATATTCTTATATCCCACTTGGCTCTGAAAATCTGTGAATCTCACAACTCACCTAAAATTGTTGACGCCAAAAACAATTCTAAATGCTCTTCAGGGAGGTCTACATCCTGTAATTAAAAAACAAGGTAAAGAAGCGTACCCGCTGTAGTTGCCTCTTCTTAAAGCCACAAACATCAGGCTCTCCACATTAAAAAAAAAAATCGACGCCTGAAAAAACAATAGTTCGTGGGACATAATTTACACAGACGTCTCTAAAAGCGAGATTGTTAGTGGATTCGGAGTAGTCTCCCCAAACGGCAACGTCCATTTCACTGAGAAATTACCAGATTTCGGATGCTATCCGCGTCATATCAGTAGTAATTGCAAACAATATAGGGCATTTCCTCGGGCATTGGCTAGCGGCTGGGGTTTTTATATTCTTTCAGTATATCGGACTAATTAATCCTTTACTGGTTTTCCCTAATCGTGTTTTAACTCGGGTTCCGCCTCCCTTAGTGACAATGTTAGGTAATTGAATATTTCCTTCTAGGAAATACTGGAAGCAATTGTTGAATAATAGATTAATTTACATGGCAAAATACAAAGCACACGTCCCGCGTAGGTTTTACCAGATCTGTTTAGCCAGGTAGAAAGTTTTACGCTACCTAAGGATACTTATTAAGAAAAAAAAGGGTCACCTAACCACAAAACTGTCAGTATAAAAGCTGAGGTGTTCGAAATGCTAGGGACAGTCGAATTCCGATCACCAGTTTAACCACAAGTCGAGCAGAGATACACCATGGATCAAACAAGACAAGCTCCTTCCACATCAACCCAGGCAATTGGAGATGTAGACAATTCAAAAGATTTCACCAGCTATTTCGGTTTCGATGTCCAGGCCAAGATGATCCGCAAGATGATCAAAAACTTAAACGGAACCTCTTTTAAGATAGAAGTCCACCCAAAACGATCACCATTGAACAATAAGCCAGTGTACTCCATTGAGTTTGCCATGGAAAAAAAAGACAAGGAACAACTAAAAACATCACAGAAAATGAATAAAATTGAAGATGATGATCTGGATCCATTGCTGGATCACATCGAGTTTTTACATAACAGTTACGACCACGTCATGGCCCAAGTAAACAACAAAATGAAGGAACTACAAGTACAATACAAAAAAGAGGAATACCAAATAACTCTTATTAAGGGAAGACCTGGACAAACTAAACCAAAACCTTTACCAGCACCAGATAAATCAGGTAAACTAAATGGAAAATTATCTATCGTACCGAATCAATTTAAAAGAAAATTGGATTCGAATCCAATCTCACCTCGTCCACCAAAACAAATGTCCACCAAAGAGTTCCCGAAAACCTCTGATAAGTCTCCGGAAACTCTGATTATTGGACCGAATGGAACAGAAATTTCCCGTAAGGATTTTAATAAAATTTCTTGGCACAATCATGGAGGAGCAACAAGGAAACTTTGCGAACTCATTTTTGGAGATCAGGGACGTGCAAGGCCAAAGAAAAGACGACTGGACACTCAAAAGACCGAAGATATCATTTATTTGGTAAGCACCAAGTTTAATATAAGCCAACAGCTTGTACGACTGCGAATATCACTGCTATGATAAGTGTGCAGATTCTATTTAGAAGTAAAAATAAATAAATAATATAAATATAAATATAAATAAATAAATAATAAAAAAATATTAAAAATGTACAATAAATGTAAAAAATGTTCAGAAATAAAAATAGATAAATAAAATGAAAATGTAAATCTGTCTTTGTTATTTCTTTTCACTTTTCTTTCAGGAACACCGTAATATGGTGTTCATATTCATATTACATTTCTTGGATAAGCATGTAAGAACGGTGCGATTGTACACCTTTTAATACTTGCTGCGATATTTTAGTTGCAATGGAGACCTTGATCTAAATAAAAATGTAGTTTGGCTGATAACAAAACCATCTCAAGCCATTTCAGTTCATTTCATGTCGGATATATTTGTTTTTCCAGAATATTGTCGCTTAGTACGGTACAAGTAGCCAAGAATATTCAACATCGTTTGCTTCTCTGAGTGCTGGGCTTCAGAACTGAAGGAATTCCTTAGACGTTAATTGGATTTGGCTTCCAAACCGTGGTCGATTCAAAGGAACCCGCATTTAAATCGGAAAGCGGTTATGACTGTTATTTTTGTGTAACTAACGTCAAAAGGTTAAGAAAAAAAAATAAAAAAAAACTAAATAGAATACTCTAAAGTAATTTCTGTGCACATGCCAATACCTCATAGTCAAGAACTTCCTGTGGCCACGACCATTAAGAAAATTATGCGCTAGAGAAGAAAATATCCAGGTATGTACCTCTTAGAAGTTCATTGAAAGAACTACACATGATTCAGCAGCAAGAGTTGAATGATTTATTCCTTGACTTTTATGTATCCATTAGACAGTCTGAAATTCTCTGTTCTAGACTACAAGAACGGAATTTGTTATCACCAGAAACTCGGATACCTTTCCCAAGCAAAAATAACAAACATTTAGCTACATTCTTCACACAGAACGGATTGTTGTATGAATTACGGATCACTTACAAAACAAATGAATGGCGTCTCTTGTATGTAGCATTTTCAACACTTTAAAAACACTACGTGCTTATAGATTGCCTGATGAGACAGGAATTTCTTGCCGAACAATCTAGTGTCAAATATTGACCTCTGATTGAGCCACAAAAGGTTCCGGTGAAGGCCTTCTATATATAAAATCTGTATTCCTTAAATTAGATGATGCCAGACTTGAAGGGGGTACATTTGTTGGACTAAATACAAACGAACTAGCAGCTTGGGCATCATATACGGAAACGGTACGTTTTACAAGATAACCATTGCTATATCTTTAAATAGAATTCGAAATTGATAAATTGATAATTGATTTTATTATTATAAATAATAGTTACAAATTTTTGTGTCCCAAACTATGAACCCGTTAACCGTTATATTTTTTATTTATTTTTTTTTGCAGAAAAAAGTCACTATAATAATATATTTATTTAAAAAAACATAAAAAGTGACAAGCGAGAATCTGGTAAGGCTTCGAATCACACACAATTTACCCAAATCCTATGTGTGTACCTACATTTTATGGGATGTCCCGGCAATCACGATGATTCTCTATAATTAGTTCTTAGAAAGTAATTCAAAATAAAGGGTGTTGGTTCCGGTTAATAATGAAAAAGAATATCGTCCAAGTGACCTCCTCTGCTAGCTCGGCAGACTGTCAACCTTTTATCAAAATCTTGAATCACTTTTTCACATAATGATGGTTCAATAAGTGATATTTGCTCGATGATGTTGTCTTTGAGGTATTAAACAGTCTGAGCATTGTCGGCATAAACTTTACTTTTTAAGAAACCCGATAGCAAGGAATTCAGTGGTGTTAAATCGCGTGGTCTTGATGGCCAATTCACGTCTGTTCTTCGGGATATTATGCGATTGTTAAACTTCTCTTTCAAAAGATCGATTGAGTTCATTGCTGTATGGCATGTTGCACCATTCTGTTAAAACCACATATTCTGCATATTAGTATCTTTCAATTGACTCCACAAAAAGTTTCTAATCATCGCTTGATATCGAGCTCTGTCCACAGTAACTGCATTGCCATTTTCATCTTCGAAAAAAAAATTAACCAATTACGCAACCACACTAAAATCCACACCATACAGTAACATTTTTTGGTTTTTTTGGCCTTTCAAACAATCCTCTAGGATTTACTTCAGCCCAAGTGCGATAGTTTTATTTATTGAAATAACCGCCAATTTCAAAATGACCCTCATTGCTGAAGATAATTTGCTTGAAAAAATTGTCATTTTGTTGTTGCTTTCCCATGGCCCAAATAACGAACTGCCGACGCAATACTTGCTCAGTTGGCTTTAATTCTTGTGTTAACTGTATTATGTAAGCTTTCACATGCAGATCTTTGTGCAAAATGTTAAAAAAAAGTTGTTAGTTTGAGGTTTAATTGCTGTGAACGACGACAAATTGACATACTTGGCTCTTCAGCAACACTTCTGCTAACAGCTGCAATATTTCCACCCGAAAGACCACTACGATGATAGACTTTACTTCTCTGATCTTCAACCGAACCAGTTTCTTCAAATTTATAAATGATAAAGCACGGGTTGACGGAGCATTTTCCTACCGTATTTTGAACTAAATTTTCTTTCAACTTCTGCAAAACTTTCACCATAACATATTTAAAATAAGTTTTAATAATAAAAACACGTTGCTCAATAGTGAACCGATCCGTTTTAGCTAACGGGAATGTATGTACTTCATACTTGAAAAAACTTCGATGTAATATAATATCTTTATGAAGTTATTTCGGATTATATCTGAGTCACAGGCTGTGACTCTACTACAAGGTTTCCTTGTTCATCTCTACAGATTTCTGTTCGGGTGTTATTACCTTGACATGTTTTTTTTTTTTACATATTGGTGAAATTCCCGAACATAAGTGGAATCTCTCAATTTCCTCGACTGCAAGCTTTTTATGCTCCTTATTTTTCCTCCTGAGAAGCATGTGTTCGTCTCTCCTCTTCTGCTCGTAGAGATCCTGAGCAGCTCCAGCCATTATATGCAGTGCCGCTTTGTATGCATCTTGTTTAGCTGGATGTGTTTACCGGCACTCATCTTCAAACCAGGGGTTTCGTTGTGATGGCTTTTTAACAATGTTGCCACTGATCTTCGATACTTGATGCTGATTAAGGGAGGCTCGATCGGAAAAGAATTTGGCGATTTCTTGCGTTAGTAGCTGGCCAACGTTGGTGGTGGAATACGCGTCAATTGGATCAGTCTTGACGTTAACAGTCAGACTTATTGAAGCTTTAATTTATTTTATTTATAAATAGCTTTCAAGACTATGACAGTATCTCTTGGAAAGCAGATGGTTGCAGATAGACCTTTGATGTTATAATTTGGGGGTTGTGCGTCGGATCTACCACCAGGCGGAAAAAACAACAAAAACCTCATGTATTGGGTTGCCCAACAATTCTCCGAATTTTTTTCCTAAAAAAAAGTGTTTACCGGCTTATTTGTTTACATTGGGTCATCGTTTGGGCAATTTCCAAATTTTACGTTCATAAGACTTGTGGTCATTTTGGCAAAAAACTAAATCAAAAAAAATTTATTGTCTGATCGTAGTTGTGCCAAAATATCCCATTCCAGCTGGTGGAATTTTTGCAGATGACTAAATGTATATGTGGTCTGGCATTGTCGTGATAAAATACAACTCCTTTTCTGGGCGTGAAGACAATAGCAGATAACAATTATGCAGATAAGATGTATAAGATGGATATCCTCGAATCAGGTGGTGCCCAAATAGAAAATAATGCGGCAATTTCAAATCTCGAACATGGATTCATCATTACACACCCGAGTCAAAACAGTGGGTTCTCCGGGTGGATCGTCGCCGATTAAGGCCGAATGTGTCTACTGGCCAACAATGCCATGGTAATAGTTTATGAGATGCACGATCCAAATTGATTACATTCGAAAGGGAAATAGAATCATCGGCGAATATTATGCCAACTTATTGGACAAATGAAAAGATGCTCTTCAACCCATGGGTGCACGTGTTTATAGTTGATATGGCGAATTTTCATGAATTGAGCTACGAATTGCTCTCTCACCTGCGATATACTCCGTGCTTGGCCTTCAGTGACTATTTTCTGTTTCCAAACTTGAAGAAATGGCTCGGCGGATATAGATTCGCTTCCAACTATTAAATCATCGCTTAAAATCGCCTATTTTGAAGGGAAATAAAATGGAGTCTAAACGAGTCATTAGAATCAGTATCATTTCTTTGTGGGAAATTACTCTATTTCATAAATGTGGAATTATTTCTCACTTAGGGTGGGCAAGAGTACCTATTCATTCTTGGCCTTTTATAATGTTATTGCAATATTGGAAAAGTAATGGTAGTTACATATATTGTTGACAATGTGGTAAGAATTTTGCTGAGTTATTATTCTCAGACTCTTGTATAACACAGTCTGGATTCGATCGAGGACTAAGAAAGTGAAAGTGATTTGTTGTGAAATGGATGGTGAAATAAAATCTAAAACAGGTTCTAGAAAAAATAGTATATAATATAGGATGCAGACGAAAAACAATTAAGTATACGTAAAGAAATATACACTAAAAAATTATTCTTGGTATACTTGCTATCACGGGAGGATTTGTAAAGCCAGTGTTCTTATAGATGAAAACACAAAGAAAGTTTTTCGAAAAAATGAGGTTCACCATCCTCACGCGAATCAGGAGCTCAAATGAAAACGGATAATAAATTGGTTGAATTTAATTTTAAAAATATAAAAATAACTCTAAATATGACCAAAAAGCAGAGCTCACCCAAAAAAACTCAAGCTAAAGTTCAAATATTCGAGATGGAGATGGGATGTCCAAATATAGAAGGGGCACACAAATTTACAAACACTCGCTTTTGGGAAAATAATTTCCTTATACTATTTTCAGGGCGGTAATCCTGACCAACGAATGCTTTTATATGATGGTACTTTCAGTATTGTGTCCACGTCTATATAAACACTTGATACTAGTGCATTTCTAAGCCCAGAAATTTGTTTTTTAGAAAAAAATGTTTTTGACCGCAAGATTTCAGCTATTGTCATTTTGTTTTTTTATGCGACAGGCATATCCATTTATTTTCATGCTAACTACCCACAAGACATAAAAAATGTATGTCCATGGAACAAAAGTTTGTTTAAATTTCGCCCAACGTCATTCTTGACCGATCTTATAAAAGCTTTGCGAAATACGCTGCAGCATGGTTTCATTACACACGTGCACTTAGAAGAAAAGCATCAAAAATACAGGATCTTTTTACCATAATGCATATAATTTCAAAGATTTCTAAAATATTCAAAACGCTTCTGACATTAAAGTTGTTGAGTCCGGATAACATTAAAGTTGCTTAACTATTTGTATTGCCTAATACAAAAAGCATTGGATCTTGCGAGTAACATCTTTGATTATCACATTTTGTTTTAATTTTTCATGAAACTTCAATAAAACACATATACTCCGTATTTAATGTAAATATGAGGACTACGGTCACCTCGGAAGGCTGCAATAGTCAACTAGGAGAAAAATACGTCGACATAGAAATTTTCTTAATCACCCTTAAGGTGTTCCAAAGTATGACAAAGATTAAAAATGGCCTAACAATAGTTACCAGCTGTAAACCGTATGAGTTTCTGTGAAGCATCATATTGAACATATTAGTTTTCCGGGAGGAGAATGATTTTTCTTTCTTTTTCGCTTGGAGCCGCCAACATCGGAGGTTGTGTCTTCAAAAAAATAAGTATATAAGAATTGTGATCGAGTTTGCTAAAAGTTGTATTATATTGCACGAGTATACTAACTATCGGGCATTTAATTTCGTAGTTAAATTTCTATCAAAGCTTGAAAGTGCATAGTTAGGATTATGCCGCACCTTATAATCTACAACTCTAATACCATCATTACAACCAAAACCGACCAAACTTTTTAAGACATTCACCAATTAGCGGCAATATTTCGGCCATATTTGAAAGGCTCCGAACAGCAAGAACACATTGGGTTGCAATTAACGGAAAAAAAAACCGTCAAATTCAAAATCAATTAAAGATGTTAAATGCAAATGCAGCAAGATGAAACATATTTATATATATGTATGTACATCCACATATGTATATTGGTATTACACATCTAAATAAGATAAAATTATTTTTTAAACGGTTCTAGTTTTTCATGTGTATATATTATTATTATTGAACTTTATCCTAACGAAAAGACATAAAATATCATATCGCATGTAAATATAGTATTCATATCACATTTCTTGATAATAAATTCGCTATCACCTGGTATCACAGTTTGAAATAGTAAAGTTTATCACAGATCAACTTAATTGTAATTTTTCTATAAAAGTATACATATGTATGTACTAGTAAGAAATAGGGGATTACTCGTCAAATTTGTAGCAAAGGGTAATCATGGTCAGGAGCAAAGTTCTGGTGGGAATAGATACAGGTAGCGACGTCATCTTATCCCACCCTTCCGACGAGTTCAAGCTAGGCTTCGATAACGTGCTGAAACTCACTCCAAATCATGGGACAACTAAAACCGGGCCCTAACCATTACAACTGTTTGGGTGATAAAGAATATAATTGCACAATGGATTTTTCATCGGCCATGGACGGACAAACATTTCTTCTATTTGAAGGCCCAAAATCATTTTTCACCAAAAGGAACCAAATAATTGAAAGAAAATAACGATCTCTGAGTTTTTACCCAAAACTATCCCAAATTCGGCAACAATCCGGCAACAAAGCGAACTTCGAGTGCTCATCAAACACTAATTTTTGCACTCTTTTGTAGGTACTCCTTTCAAGATTTTTTTTATTCCGCATTTTTTTAAATTTTTTTTAAGTCTTCTTATATTTGTTTATTTATTTATTTATTTTTTTTGGACGTTGTATATAAACCAAAAAGAAAAACATACATTTAAACAGAAACTATTAAAATTTAACACTAAAGAGAATTTTCGTTATATAGTATAGTAAACGTAATGTGCGGCTAGACAACTTGCATACCAAACGTTGCTTATACGGTTGTTAATTTTGACTATTGTGGTGCGACAAAATTCCAGAGGCAATACTGAAACCACAGTGTAGGATTCTTTAAGATCCAAATGCAAACAAATTAAGACCAGCACCAAAGTTGATAGTGAAATAACAGTGGTCTTAACATCGCACAATAAATTCTCTAAACAATTATCCAACTCTTGTAATTTGATTACTTGAGTGTAGAATTTAAAGAATTCGGGATTAAGCTCCTTGGCTATGTTGCGGAAGAGTGCATAGTACATGCGTAAGAAATTGACCGCAGTAATGTGTGCATGATCCATTTGAACGCACAAGTTGCTCGCTATAGCACCCGCCACACGTTCCAAGTCACCAGCTGTGCAATCGCATTGAGATATTGTCACCAGATCTTCGACGGGAATTGGTTTTTAATCCATACTGTCACCAAATAAAAAGATGCCACAAGAAACATTTCCATATCTTTTGCTTACACTACCATACAGTATGATCCAGAAATATGCCGACTAAGCTCATCGGTGAAAAGAATACATCTGACGACAGCTCATTTTAAGGTATTGTAAAACATATGTCGAGCCATCGCGTCCACCTGTAGTTACCTAGCGCCTTGATTCCTTTGGCAATAACAGTTCAGTTATTATGCTCTATGCTGTAGAGCATCGTATTCCTTAAAAGCATTGAATAACTCCTTCCAAGTAATTGCATGGAGTTCGTTTTCCAAAATTTCGCATAGTTCTTGTTGTATTTTATTTTAGATGTCGAACTAGTCAGCGATGATGTTGGTGATGTTGATGACGAAGATAATGATTTTTTGTGGATGGTGTTGATTTAACTGTGGATGATGATGTAGATTTCCTGCCATTGTGTTCTTTTACATTGTTCGTTAACGAAGACCCCATTGATTGTTGGTGTTGCTGCTCAACTAAATTATTCTCATGTTGATATTGTTAAACTCCAGCAGCACCCGGTGTTCCAAGCCGGCCCCCGTTTGGCAACATCAACTCATCATTATCGCCTCTGCTGTTTCCATTTACTTCTGCCGCCGCTGTCGTTACTAGCATACCATTTGATTGCTGAGACAATATCATTATATCATTATAATGACGCGATCCTTCTGAACCTAATGCAACTTGTCGTCTACGACATCATCAATGACTGCTGCTGCTGTTGGTGTTAGTTTTACCTAATCTCTTCTTCGCTATTACAAGTGTAATTGTGAGGAGCAAAGAATCGTTCTTCCTATTGTTATTGGTATTGCTTTCGTTGTTTTTATAATTTAGTCGGTTTCCAGCGGATTCCGGCGAGAACTGCAACATGAAGCTTTTTTTACTATTTCGTTTTTATGGCTTTGTATGTTTAGATTTTGTTTAAACCATTGTCCTGACGTTCTACTCTTGAGAAATATAAACAAACGAAATTCTGTTTACTCGTAAAATATTTATTTTTTATTTCCCCCAAGATTAGTAACTTTTGCTTTCACGTTGTTTCGATTGCTTGAATTACAATAGGCTATTTCAAACTAAAATCTGAGCCTGTGTGGAAAAATAGTTTCCATTTCCTTTCCAACAAAGGGCTCAAAAAATAGAACATAAAAAGGGGTTGCTTCACACAACGGGAAGACACAAGCATATGCATACGAAGCAACAGCGAATTTGTGCATACCAACAATGGGCACCTGACGCATCACAGTACCCATCAATAGTGCATCTACACAAAGGCAAACATACTGTGTAAGGTTGCATCTATACAGGTTAACTCAACTTGCTATTGTCTGCATTGGCTGTGTTGTTCTCTGTGCATAGAACTCCTCCCGCCGGAGTATGCTGAGAGGTTGAAAACCGCTCTGCATTTGGAATTGTGAGGGACGATATTCTGTATGAAATTGATGTCCACTGTGTCGTATGTGGGCTTTTATTTTTCGTTTCTGTTTTTTTTTTTAGATAGTGTAAACGGAATAAAGCAACAACGGTGTGAGATATGATTCTCGCTTTATTTTGAAGCTACGTTCATGCCATGTGTGGAATAACACACACAAAAGCCAATTCGGTTTTTTTTAATAGCGTGTCGAAGACCATTGAAGTTAAGGGTGCTTCCTTACTCATTTCGAAATAAATAAGTTCCGATGATGCTGCCACACCATAAACCGCACTAAACAGTCAATCTATGTTTATGCATTGATACTTGGCTGATACTTGGATGGTGTTTGCTCTAATAACTGAAATTTTGCCTCACGGTGAAATTTCGATATTTTTTAATAATCTATGCGCGTTCGGCAAGCGTAAAAGAATGCACGATGAAATCGCCAGCTCTACTGGATATTTTGACAGCTGGACCTCATTGGTAACTTTAACAGCTGCTTAAACATGACAATTGAAAAAACTGTCATTGCTATCAGATCACCCGTTAACTAACGCCCGCTTAATATATTTGTGTGCAGATAGTCCTAGCTGTATTGAGGCGAACGGGTGAACTCCATCCCTGGGAAGTTTTGTTACGACGGAAGCGCAGTGTTATCTTCGATTCTTTCCAGGAAATTATTTTGCGATGGATAGTATGGTACCCAATTTTTCAACTATATGACTTGTTATGTGTCGATGGATGGTCATATGGCTTACCATAAGATCTCTTGCGAGTGCTCTTAAGGTAACAATTGGATATCTTTCGACGGTGGAGCTTATCTTCTTGCAAACCAACGCCTACACTTGGACTCTCTGGGAGCACTCTCTCCGTACACATTTTGGATGTGTAGTGAAGTGAGTTCACTTCCATTCTTAAAAATGAAAAAATCGAACTTCGAGTGCTCATCAGACGAAAAAAAAATCCATTACGCAAACCAAACAAAAGATTGGAAAGAAAGTATTATGGGGATTCCTCAACATCAATTGGAACTATACACCACTGGATTACTCAATTTCCAGCCAGAATACGAACCTTGAAATTTCAATCACCTTAGAGAAATATGTTTTCAGAATTTAATGTAAAATTATTTTGCAACAACAAGAAATATTTGTGTGTTTTTTTTTTTTTATTAACACTTTTTCAAACTAAATTTATTTACTTATTGAAAAGTAAATAAAATTTAAAATACAAGCTAAGCTCCACATATTCCTATGTCGGTTTGATTTAATTTTTATGGTCGAATATCTCAAAGCGGTCGATTGGTGGAGTCCTCACCATAGTCAAAGCATACCCTCGTAAAACAGTCTCCTTCTTCAATGTTCTTAATAAACTTCCGATGAAACGTGTCACAATGGTTAAGAAGTCCATTGATATGCCCGTGCCAGGTACAATCGAATCAACAGTTGACAATCATTTTGATCGCTTTTAGATAACTTGTGCAAACTTAATTTGATGAAATGTATGTTACTCTTTGTGTTGACGAACCTGGCAGCACTGGCCAAGTTGCGATGTAGCCAACTTCAGGAAAATATTTTTACGAGATAGTCCAAGAACGAGGGTTGAAAGATATTACTCCATTTCATGAATGTGGGGTTATTTCAAACTTAGGGTGGGCAATAGTACAACTTTATGGTTGGCCTTTTATAATATTATTGCAATACCGGAAAAGTAACGGTAATTACATATGTTGTTGACAAAGTGATAAAAATGCTGCTGGTATATCATTCTTAGACTCTTGTATAACACAGTCTAGATTCGATTGAGGACTAAGAAAGTGAAAGTGATTTGTTGCGAAAGTTGCAATGTTGCAACATTAATATACGACGCATTTACGTCGGTAGCCCGTAAGAATGGTTCTGACAGGGAAAATTTTCTAGATCCACAAACTTCAGGAAAAAGTGTGAAATAAAATTTCTCTCAATCAATCCGCACTAAATTTGAACAACGTTCCAGAATAAGTAATATGGGAAAACGCAAAACTTTCCACTTTAAAATCAGCAACTGAGGTGATGAGAGAGGAAACAAGAAATAATAGAGGATGGTTAAGTGCATCATTTTGGCAACTGGTTGAAACCAGAAAGTCAGAAAAGAAAAGCTACTGGGACAAGGAGTGGCTTAGTACTAGGAAGAGAGACAGCAACATAAACTAAACAAATAAAAAGACAAGGAAGAGCAGATAAAACAGCAATTTGCGAAATGCCATATGAGAAGTATTTATATATTATCCCCAGAAATCTATCCAACGACAAAAACAAATATGTCAAATGTGTCAAATGTGCCTTTGAAGGACAGTTCCGGGAACCGGACTATGAAAAAAAAAAACAATTAAAGATATGGCGTGAACATTTTAATAAGATCTTTAATGTGACAACAAACAAAGATGATATGCCGCAACTTATGTACTGAACCACCGACTAATCAAAAAATAGTTGAACGTTTAAAGGCCGATTGTCGAATGCACAACTGATACGCTGCATCCTCTTTTTAGAGATATTTGGAACAGTGTAGATGTAAACTATATAGGGTAACCTTCCTGAGTGCAGCAACTGGAGAGGAATAGCAGGTTTTTGGACAAATCGCTCATGCATTTATAGCATAAATAGTATGCGAGCCAAAACAGAACAATGCATTGAACTAAACAGCAATTTGTTTGCTGTAGTTGTTGACTACGATAAAATATTTGATTCAATTAAGAGAGACTGTACATGGTGAGCCTTAAGAAGAATGGGAATACTACAACAGATTACAAACCTTTTAAGAAAAAGTTACGAACAATTGAAGTGCAAAATGCTGCATAATGGAAAGTTGAACGACTCCTTTGGTACTCCACCACAGGTTTCAAACAAGTGTTCATTCTATCACCGCTGCTATTTATTATTATTTTAGGCTGGGTGCTTGTAATTTTTAACTCGCAAAGTAAAGGTATCAACTGGAGTTTTTCGAAAAAATGAGATTTACCATCTTCACGTGAATCATTAGCGCGAATGAAAACTGATATCGAGTCGGTTTGAAGTTATGATCAAAAATATAAAAAGAATTCTAAATACTATCAAAAGGCAGAGCTCACTCAAAAAAACGCCAGCTGACATTCAAATTTTTGAGATGGAGATGGGATGGCTACAAATAAAAAGGGGACACAATTTTACAAACACTCGGTTTTGGGAAAAGAATTTGCTTATATCGTACTATTTTCATGGCGTCCACAATCTCGGATTTAAATAATTTCAATAGCAGTGATCCTGATCAACGAACGCTCTTTCAATTTTGTGCCCCTGTTATGAGGATATAAACAATCTAATTTATTGATTATAAAAACAGAAAAATTTTTTTTTTGAGATTGAAGTTGTTGAATACAGGTACCTTTCTTAAAATGTTTGATTTATTAAAGGCTGAAGCAGGGAGAATAATCTTAAGTTACTTAACTATATTTGTTGCCTATTACGAAGAGCAATTTATCTTGCGAGTTACATCTTTGATTATAGAATTTTGTTTTAATTTTTTCATGAAACTAAAACAAAATACTGCGCTTTTAAGGCAAATATGAGGACTACAAGTTATTTTTAATGCTACAATAGTCTTTGGTTGTTTGTGAAGATTGTTTCAATAAAATCGCTGCAGTTCTTGCTCTTCAATTCTTTGCCCATTTTGCTGAACAATCGCCCAAAACTGGAAATAAATTCCCGTGGAGTTATTTATCTCTGCAATTGTGTTTTTTTACCTAAAAAACTATCTTTTGTTCAAAACTGGTTGAATCATTTGTTTAAGGCATTATTTAGTATGGATTCTACAGTAGCTCGAATTAAGCAACTGTGTTTTCAAAGTTTTTTGAAGGCTGAGCAAGCACATGATATGTTTAAAATGCGTGGTTTAAAGATGAGATAAGTAGTAGACTAGAAATCAAAAATAAGTAAGCTTCTGCTAGGAATTTAGTTAAACCACTAAGAAACATCTTTTTTCTCTTTCTGTCCCATTTTCCGAAAAACTTAACACATTCTTTGGCATCACAAGTGTAGTCATACCCTTTTGAGGGTTAAAATTCAAGCAAAAAGTGTAAAATGTTTACATTATAATCGTACACACATACACATAATTATTATAGTTTAAAAAACTTTAATTGTATTGTATTGTATTGCCAAAATGTGTTTAGCGCTGATTCAGGCCAAAACCAAGCATGGACTGTTACGAAAGCAGATGAAGATATCCTCGGTCGTTTCCGTTTGCCTTGACAGGCTTTTCAGGAGAAAATTCAACGACAAACTATTCAAGCTGCAAAGCGACGTCGACGTAATCAGAAAAAAACTGCGCATCAATCGCCTAAGTTGGTTAGGACGTGTAGAGCGAATAAACACCAATGCTCCGGCCCTCAGAGTCTTCGAAATTAAACAATTAAAAATATTGGATTATGTTCTCTGATATTTTCACGAATTATTTTTGCTAAAAAGTTTCTTTCCAATATCTGCCTTTAAATGTAACCCTTCATACAAGCTTAAATGCATCTAAAGGAACAATATATACCCCTTCCTCATTAACGTCGCAGAAAGTGAAATTGTTAAAGAAATGAAATCTAAAAGCGTCACTGATGTCTTTAAATTAAAAAAAAAAAAACATTCAGATGATATACAACGCCCTACCGCCCTTGTTTTATACAATTTACCTTACCATTAGCATTAGCTGGTATAATGTCAAAGTAAAGAAATATATCCAAAATATGCTGTCGTAGCTTTCAACTACTAGGCCACTGCACAAAAAAAATGTTATAGCATCGTTAGAAACGTGTAATCTGCCACCTGATTCTCCTAACAATTGCTCACGTGTGTCATGTGTTTTCATGAACACACTTCGTCCTCAAAGACATGCTCTCGTTATTTCCAAGCCAAAGAAACCATGAGAATAAAAACTGCACAAAAATTTACAAAGAACTCATTCCACTTTTCATTTCCATTTCATAATCTGCTGTTGCCAAAAATGCAACGCAAGTAAAATCAAAAAAAAAAAAAAAAAAAAAAAAACATTTGTTGTAAATGACACCACAGTTCCTTCTTAACTTCCATAACCCATCAATTATATCTCTACAGGAAACTTCATAACCTATTAAGCCAACCAAGGAATCGGTTTACTGATTCACAAATTTGTGTCGCATAAACCGCTAACAATAATCCCAAAAATTTCCGCCGTAGCATAAAAAGTCTCATTTACTGCCTCAGACATCAGCAACATAGTCACTTCATTCCACACACCCATATTACTAACAGGCGATTTTATCGCCTAGAACCCACTATGGGGATCAAATTTTCTAACAAGCTCGAACAGTACACTCACACATCTAGACCTCACACTAACACAATCATATCTCCTCAATTAATACCTTACTCCAATAGTGAAAATCTTCATGGCAGTGATCACTTCCCAATACTGGCAAATATCTGCCTTGGCAATAATTCACACATCTATAGACCACTCGCTTAATTTATTACCGATCGGGCAGATCAGAATATCTACCAGTGTAACACAACTTTATTTTCTAAATAATAACCAACAAGGTCCAAATATCAATAAAGAAGCCGCCACGATAACTAACCAACTAACCTTTCGTTTCCCCAATCAAAACATAAAAAAAAAATCACACAAGTCATTTGTTCTAAGGTGGAACTCTGAAATAAGCACACTGCCAAAAACCAAAAAAAAACCTAAGGAACCTTTTTAAAAAAATTCTATACCGAAGCCAACTTAATTAATTACCGTAAAGCAAGCGCATTATTTCGGAAAAAAGCGAAAACATCCAAAAAGTTTACAGCCGACATAAACTTAGACTCAACCAGTAGACGAATGTGGACTGACATCAAAACATTGACAGTTTATTCATTTTACACCTTATCAAATCAAAACCCTGTGCACTGGCTCTGAAACTATCACCAACCCACATAAAATTTCTGGGTATCTTGCTAAAGCCTGGTCTAACTGCTTGAGCGATTTGAATATTTCCCCCAATTTTCTACAATAAAAAGCACTACCCCCATTAATGCTTTTAGCTCTCTGGCAAAATTAATCGAAAAACCAACCAGCTGATTGGAGTTAGGTAGTTGCCTAAGTACGGTGAATGGAAAAACTCCTGGCTACGACCGAGTCTCCTGCCCAATGTTAAAAAACGCCACATTGATCGCAAAACTAAGAATCTTAAGTTTATGCAATATAACCTTGGTCTAAGGCATGTTTCCATAAATATGGAAAACTTCTAGCACCGTCCTGATCGCGATCCCCAAACCTAAGAAACAAACAATCTCTTGATTACGGTTGGTTATAGACATATATCCTTTCTCATATGCTTATCCATGAGACTTCGCTGTTACGTAGTAAAAAATAATCTCATTAATCCAAATCAAGTGGCGTTTAAACGCGGGCGAAGAACAATGGACTCTTTACTTCACATAGATAGGTTGCATCAGCACTCTCTGCAGAAAGTCATGTCTCAGTCCTTTTACTGGATTTCGAAAAGGCCTTTGACCGCATTGGCATCCATATAGTCCTAAATTACTAGTTAAGTGGAGAATCTTTCTTAACCAACAGAAAGTTAAGAGTCAAAGCAAATAGCTGCCACTCCAATGTACATATAGTATACCCCAAAGTTCACCTTTATCATCGCATACGATGAAGTAAGCGAAATTATTGCAAAAACCAACAAAATCTATCCTCTATCCAAATTACCTAGTTTTACTGTTAAAATGTAACGATATCGCACGCACCCGTGATACATTTCAAAACATCCTTTCAGAGCTTAATACCTTATGCACCTATTCGGGGCCATTATATCCTCAGACAAAAGTTAATCCTGAAATACCTAATGTTAACGCTTTAGACATTCTAGGAATATAATTTGATGAGAAGTTTAACTTTAAGACAAATTGTTTTACAAAATCAGATTCTTAGCTTTCGAAAGTAGTTTAGTTCATATTAACACTCCAGTCCACGTAACAAAAGCAATTCTTCTATCAAAAATCGAATACGGGTTGGCAACCTACGGTATTGAATATTCAATTTCATCCATCTATCCATCTTCATCTATCGAGGATCGTCGAAGTATTCTAATATACCACTTGGCTACGAAAATCTGCGAATCTCACAACTCGCCTGAAATTGATGACGCCAAAAACAATCCTAAATGCCCTTCGAGTGCATTCAATTCGCTGGGCCCTGTGAGAAAGGCGGGTCTACATCTTGTAAATAAAACACCCGGCCTGGTTGCCTCAACTTAAAGCCACTAACATCAGGCTCTCCACTTTAAAAAAAATAATGTGCAAGCAAAAACACTCTAATTTGCACCGACAGTCTATCTGAAACATCAATAACGGTACCACCCTCATCACAAGAATTGGAGACGACATCATCCGAAACTCACCGAATCTACATATATATACTCTGGATTCCAGGTAATTCGGGCATCTGCGTGTCTGATCTAGGAGACAGCGCAGCCCGGAATACAAATTCATAAATGACGCCTCCCTTAATGACAATGTTAGGTAATTGAATATCTCCTTCTAGGAAACACTGGAAGCAATTGTTCAATAATAAACTAATTAACATCACAAAATACAAAGCACACGTCCCGCGCAGGTTTTACGAGATCTGTTTAGCCAGGTAGAAAATGTTTATAATTACCTTTTACGCTACCTAAGGATACTAATTAAGAAAAAAAGGGTCACCTAACCACAAAACTGTCAGTATAAAAACGGAGGTTTTGGAAATGCCAGTGACAGTCGAATTCCGATCACCAGTTTAACCACAATTCGAATAGAAATACATCATGGCTCAAACAACACAAGCTCCTTCCACATCAACCCAGGCAGTTGAAGATATAAACAACTCCAAAGATTTCTACAGCGAATTTGGTTTCGATGCACAAGATACGCTTCGCAAGATGATCCAAGAATTAGACGGACTCACTTTTAAGATAGTAGTCCACCCAAAAAGATCACCAATGGAAAATGGTGTGGTGACAATGGAGCCATTGTACTCCGTTGAGTTCGCCTTAGAAAAAATGGAACAAAAGGACAAGGAACAACCAAAGACATCACAGAAAGCTAATGAAACCGAGGATGATGTTCTTGGCGCATTGTTGGATCATATCGAGTTTTTGCAGAAAAGTTACGACCAAGTCATGGAACAAGTAAACATCAAAATGAAGGAGCTACAAGTACAATACAAAAAAGAGGAATACCAAATAACTCTAATTGAAGGAAGACCTGCACAAACTGAACCAGGACCTTTACCAGCACCAGATAAATCAGGTAAACAAAATGGAAAATCATCTATCGTACCGATTACTTTTAGAAGAAAATTGGATTTCAAAAGTCCAAACTTGTCTCATCCACTAAAACAAATGTCCACCAAAGAGTTCCCGAAACCCTCAGATAAATCTCCGGAAACTCTGATTATTGGACCGAATGGAACTGAAGTTTCCCGTGAGGATTTTCATAAAATCTCTTGGCACAATCATGCAGGAGCAACGAGAAAACTTTGCGAATTCATTTTTGGAGAACGGGTTCTGGCCTCTCATTCATTGACTGGTAACCCATCACCCGCATTTCAAGGACGTGAAAGGCCCAAGAAGGGACGATTGGACACTCAAAAGACCGGAGACATCATTTATTTAGTTTGCGCCAAGTTTAATATAAGCCAACAGCTTGTACGATCGACTATCACTTCCAAGTGTGCAGATTCCACAAAGAAACTTAACCGTTTGGCAGTAAAAAATGTTCAGAAGTAAAAATAAATAAATAAAATAAAAATTTAAATCTGTCTTTGTTTTGTATATCACTTGTCACTTTTCTTTCAGGAACACATTACTATGGTGGGAGAGAGTCTTACATATCTTCTTGGGTAAGCATGTAAAAACGGTGCGATTGTACACCCTTTAACACGTGCTGCGGTATTTTTAACTTGCCCCGTAAACCTTGATCTCAATAAAAATGTGGTTTGGCTGATAACAATCTCAAACCATTTCAGTTCATTTCATGTCAGATAGTTTTATCCAGAATATAAAAGTATCTAGTAAGTTGTAAGTGGCCAATAATATTCAAAATCGTTAGACAAAACTATGGAATCCGTGGAATTAGACTCAGCTGAGTGCAGAGCTTTAGAACTGGAGGAATTCCTTGGTTTAGACGTAAGATTCAAAGGAAACCTCACTTAAATCAGAAAGCGGACGGCCATCAGCCACTACTTTGTCGTGCCCATCCATGCGAGTATTTTCAATTCAGAAACATTTCAATATTGTTTTACAAAAACGACAACAGTCAACTTCCTGCAACAACAATACGAGAGGCAAAACTATCAAATCATTATTATAAAACGTAGATACCAGACAAATAATACAGCTTGACAAGGATTTGATTTAAGTTGTGTTGAGATAGTTTTAAGTGAAAGTACAGTACAGTCCATAAACTAAATATGGAAATAATCGGTCGTCGCACTTGTGAAAAGCGCCCCAATAAATTTTGTTATGTAAGTGGCCAATATATTGTAAAGGCCCAATGAAGGGCTGTAACTGAAATAGTAAAGCAAGCTTATCAATTTTATTTTAAGCCTTCTATAAAACAAGAAAAAGAACGGATTCCGAATTTGTTTTGTATCTCGTGTCATGTTACACTTATCGAATGGTTAAATGGGAATCATTATGAGGACTTTTTTATTTGTTTAACTAACGTCAAAGGGTTTTCAAAAAAAGTAGATACTGTGTCCATTCTAAAAACACAAGAACCATGTGCAAAGTCACGTGATGCGCTAGAGAAGAAAATATCCGGATATGTACCTCTTAGAAGTTTATTGAAAGAACCACACATGATGCAGCAGCAAGAGTTCAATGATTTATTCCATGACTTGTATGTATCCATCAGACAGTCTGAAATTCTCGGTTCTAGAATACAAGAACAGAATTTGTTATCATCAGAAACTCAGATATCTTTCCCAAGCAAAAAGAACAAACATTTAGCTACCTCCTTCACACGGAACGGATTGATGTATGAACTACGGATCACTTACAGAGCAAATGAATGGCGTCGCTTTATTGTATGTAGTATATTCAATACTTCAAAAGAGACATACGATGCTATGCAATTTATACTAAACTTTATAAAGTATAGAGACTCAAGTTGGATAACCTTATTACTAGGATCGCAGAATGGCTTTACAAAGTATTGCTGCTTATCTTATGCTTATTTTTATGTTACCGTACAATCTAGTGTCAAATATTCACGTCTAAATGAGCCAAAAATGCTAAAGGCATTTTACATTTTAAATCTGTATTGCCTAAATTAGTGGATGTCACACTTGAAGAAGGTATCTTTGTTTGACCGCGAATACGAAAACTTATGAACGATGTAAATTTTGGCCTTAAACTAAATACAAAGGAACTAGCAGCGGAAGCGTTGAAAATATTAACGGTAGCTTACGGGGATTTGACAATGTCGAAAACATAAGCGTACGAGTGGTACAAATAGTTTAAAGGGTCTACAGCGGAAAGTGATTTATTTAATTTGAAACTCAGATAGGTAACTACGTCAACAAAATTGAGATGCCAGTCATTCAGGAATACTGTGGTATTCCGTCAATGTCAAAGTTTTGTGTTTTTTTTATATAAAGGGTAACCAGCTAAAACGGTAAAATTTTTTTTTAATAAAACAACAACTGTGTGAGATATATGGTAAAATTGACTTCTGGGTTATTTTGAAGCTACATCCATAATATTATGTGTGAAATAGCACGTGATTCACTTGGCCGTCTCGGTTTTGCTGATTCGGTCCAACATGTTTAGTGTTATTCCATCAATAGCGTGTCGAATGTTGGCCTCGATTTCGTCCAAATCAGTAGGCTTGTAAACGTCGACTAATAACTTGACGTAGCCATAGAGAAAATAACCGAGTGGTGTCAGATCGCCCAGTCTGCAAAGTTGTCATTATAACACCGTCTTGTTTGAACCACAGCTCGGATATATCGATGTTGTCGAGCTCGGACCACAGAAAGTCGGTTGACATCACTCTATACCTGAGACTATTGACGATAACCACGTCTTTTTCCTCATTTCGAAAGAAATAAGATAAGATGATGCCGCCATGCCGTACACCGCGCCAAACAGTCAATCTTTGTGGATGCATTGGTGATTGACTTGTGGATTGTGTCCGCTCCAATAACGGCAATTTTATTTGTTGACATAGCCGCTAAACCAAAAATGGGCCTCGTCCGAGAAGATGATTCTTCGGCCAAAATCCGGATCACCGGATAGTGCCTTATGGTTAACACTATCAAAATCCTTCGAGAACTCAAGCAAACATAGCACAGTTAAGTAAAACCGAACTCCTGCAACTGTGTGCAGGCTATCCTAGTTGTATGGGGGCGAGCGTTATTGTGATGGAATAGAACAGCTCTTCGATTAACAAGACATAGCCGTTGCTGCTCT
The DNA here is from genome assembly GCA_907269105.1 of Volucella inanis. NCBI lineage: Eukaryota > Metazoa > Arthropoda > Insecta > Diptera > Syrphidae > Volucella > Volucella inanis. Next base: position 99,422,288 of record OU026156.1, on the reverse strand, counting down.
TGTGCCGACTTTAATCTGCATACCTGTTGACTCACCTTAAAGGAAATAACACCTTGAGCAGGTGAACTCCATTTCTGGAATGTTGTGCTGATCTGTCTTCTGGACTAAGCCATTCATGGCAAGGTTCAATGTAAATGTATATTTGGTAATGATTCGGTAAAACAACAGCTGTTGATTGTGATGCAATGGAAGCGCAGTGTAAGCTTCGATGCTTTTTTAGAAAATTATTTTGTGATAGATGATGTGATACACAATTTCTCAATTTTATGACTTTTCATGTGTCGATGGATAGTCATATGACTTACCATAAGATCCTACACTCTCTCCGTACACAATTTGGATGTGTAGTGCAGTGACTTCACTTCCACTCTGGTTTTTCCTGAGCAAAAGCTATAAAATATGCCGAATATGCCTTTGCTACACAATAGGCAATGTATCTCAAATACTAATCTCAATAACGGTTTCAGCATTTAATTGGTTGTGAACATTTTATGACGATTGGAAAATAACGTTGCTACCTCAAATCCATCACTTTTCTCGTCAAAAAGCATATTTTAAAATAACACACCCAAATTTTCAATTGACAGATCTGTCAAATACTCGTACTTTAGTTGTAATATCCATTTGAAACAAACGCCTACGAGAATTTTTAGTGAAAATCGAAAATGCGAACTTCGAGTACTCTTCAAACACTATTTTGTAGGCAGAAAAACCATCACGCAAACCAAACAAAAGCTAGGAAAAAAGGTATTATGGGGACTCTTAACCATCAATTGGAACCATCCACCACTAGATTACTCAGTTGCCAGCCAGAATACGAAACTTGAATATTCGATCACCTGTTTTCAGAATTTAATTAAAAATTAATTTGCAACAACAAGAAATATTTGTGTTTTTCTTTTTATTAGCACTTTTTCAAACTATATTTAAAGCAACATGGTTTTAATAATTGAATTTAATATAGAAGCAAAACTCGACATGATTTAAACTTTATATGCGAATCTCTCAACGCGGTCCGTTAGTGGAGTCCTCACTATAGCCAAAGCACATCCTAATACTCTGGGAAGGAGCAAGATCTGCAATAATTCTCAATTGCTGGAGCAGTATCTTAATATCGAATTTTATCGAACCCATCGATCTCGTTCGATATGGCCCAAGATGCATGCGTGCAATAGACTCGGAGCCTCCTGATTGCAGAGTGTATTCGGTTATTTTTGAAGCACCGACTGCAAAAACTCCACGTTTTAAACAGCTGTTATGTCTCCTCGTATCCAAACAAAACCAATAAATTCCGCGATTACTATAAAGCAGAAAAGTGTCCTTTAAAATATTTTCTATTGTGAACGTGAAACAGTCTCCTTCTTCAATGTTCTTAACAAATCTCCGATGGAACGTGTAACAATGATTAAGAAGTCCATTGATATGCCCGTGCCAGGTGCAATCGAATCGACAGTTGACAAACATTTTGATCGTTTTTAGATAACTTGTGCAAACTTAATTTGATGAAATGTATGTTACTCTTTGTGTTGACGAACCTGGCAGCACTGGCCAATTTGCGATGTAGTCAATATTAGGACACAAAAAGCTGTATTTTAACGAGATAGTCCAAGCACGAGAGTTGAAAGTTATAAGATTTCTTTTAAATTCTTTAAAAATTAAATAAATCACGGCTCGAAATTTGACTTTAACACTATGAAACTAGGTCTTGCACTGAATAACAGATGTCATGGATGCAGATTTTATACATAAAAATGATCTACCTGTAAAGAAAGGGTCATAAAATTTCCCTTATAATCCCGCGTTAATTAGAAAAATTTATCCTGAATAAGGTAAATGACTTAAGAGTGGGGTTGGAATTCTTCGTTTAATACAATGTGGGCTGATTAACAAGAATGTTAGTTGGTAAATTTTTTACAGGTTTTCTGCTTTGTGTTTTTATGACATTGAAACTTTGGTTTTTGTTCAAACACTTGAGAAATGCTCGTTTAAACAACAAAATACCATTTATTGTTTTATATTTCCCTAAGATTGGTACTTTTGCTTTTATTTTGCTTTGAATTATAATATGTTATTTCAAAATAAATTCTGAGCATAGGTGGGAAATATTGAAATATATTTCCATTCATACATGAAACAAAACCCACCATCGCACAATGCGCGGTGTTTTTACCAGGTCGATGTCGCTGCTTTCGTCAACTCATACGGGACCAAATACCTTACGAACAATTTTTCTTTCAAAACAAATAAGGATATCTGCATGCTTCGGAACCATAGAGCCGCATCATCAATATTGAATAGCTTACTCTGCCTGACAGGGAAATTTACATAGTTTTCGCCGTTTAGTAGTCTGCAGAAATAGTTTTTCGATATCCTTAGCACCGGCTAACTCTACTACCAGGTTTTCTTGTTCATATCTACAGGTTTCCGTTCGGGTCTTAATACCTTGACACGTATTATCCCGTATCCCGAACATACACTGCGTTAGCTTTACTTATTCTAAGGTGGAACTCTGAAATAAACACACTGCGAAAGAACACCCAAACCTTTGGAACAACGTTGTACTCCAAAGTTCACCTTTATCATCGCATATAATGACGTGAGCAAATTATTGCAAAAACCAACAAAATCAATCCTCTATGCAAATTACCTAGTTTTACTGTTAAAATCTAACAATATCGCACGCATCCGTGATACATTTCAAAACACCCTTACTTAGCTTAATACCTAGTGCACCTATTCGGGGTCATAATGCCTCCAGGCAAAAGTAAATCTTGAAATACCTAATGTTAACGCCTTACACATTCTAGGAATATTATTAGATGAGAAGTTTAACTTTAAGGCACATTCTTTTACAAAATAAACTTGATAGCAGGTTTAATATTATCAGATTCTTAGCTTTCGAAAGTAGTTTAGTTCATATTAATACTCCAGTCCACGTAACAAAGTCAATTCTTCTATCAAAAATCGAATACGGGTTGGCAACCCACGGTGAGTATTCAATTTCATCCATCTATCCATCTTCCATCTATCGAGGATCGTCGCGTTATTCTAATATCCCACTTGGCTCCGAAAATCTGTGAATCTCACAACTCACCTAAAATTGATGACGCCAAAAACAATTCTAAATGCTCTTCAGGTAGGTCTACATCCTGTAATTAAAAAAACAAGGTAAAGAAGCGTGCCCGCTATAGTTGGCTTAAAGCCAAAAACATTAAAAAAAAATCGACGCCTGAAAAAACAATAGTTCGTGGGACATAATTTACACAGACGTCTCTAAAAGCGAGATTGTTAGTGGATTTGGAGTAGTCTCCCCAAACGGCAACGTCCATTTCACTGAGAAATTACCAGATTTCTGTACAAGCTTTCTCAATCGGATGCTATCCTGTCAATTGAACATTTCTTAGTATTGCGTGCGTCATATCAGTAGTAATAGCAAACAATATAGGACATTTCTTCGGGCATTGGCTAGCGGCTGGGGTTTTTATATTCTTTCAGTATATCGGACTAATTAATCCTTTACTGGTTTTCCCTAATCGTGTTTTAACTCGGGTTCCGCCTCCCTTAGTGACAATGTTAGGTAATTGAATATTTCCTTCTAGGAAATACTGGAAGCAATTGTTGAATAATACTACACGTCCCGCGTAGGTTTTACCAGATCTGTTTAGCCAGGTAGAAAGTTTTACGCTACCTAAGGATACTTACTAAGAAAAAAAAGGGTCACCTAACCACAAAACTGTCAGTATAAAAGCTGAGGTGTTCGAAATGCTAGGGACAGTCGAATTCCGATCACCAGTTTAACCACAAGTCGAGCAGAGATACACCATGGATCAAACAACACAAGCTCCTTCCACATCAACCCAGGCAATTGGAGATGTAGACAATTCAAAAGATTTCACCAGCTATTTCGGTTTCGATGTCCAGGCCAAGATGATCCGCAAGATGATCAAAAACTTAAACGGAACCTCTTTTAAGATAGAAGTCCACCCAAAACGATCACCATTGAACAATAAGCCAGTGTACTCCATTGAGTTTGCCATGGAAAAAAAAGACAAGGAACAACTAAAAACATCACAGAAAATGAATAAAATTGAAGATGATGATCTGGATCCATTGCTGGATCACATCGAATTTTTACATAACAGTTACGACCACGTCATGGCCCAAGTAAACAACAAAATGAAGGAACTACAAGTACAATACAAAAAAGAGGAATACCAAATAACTCTTATTAAGGGAAGACCTGGACAAACTAAACCAAAACCTTTACCAGCACCAGATAAATCAGGTAAACTAAATGGAAAATCATCTATCGTACCGAATCAATTTAAAAGAAAATTGGATTCGAATCCAATCTCACCTCGTCCACCAAAACAAATGTCCACCAAAGAGTTCCCGAAAACCTCTGATAAGTCTCCGGAAACTCTGATTATTGGACCGAATGGAACAGAAATTTCCCGTAAGGATTTTAATAAAATTTCTTGGCACAATCATGGAGGAGCAACAAGGAAACTTTGCGAACTCATTTTTGGAGATCAGGGACGTGCAAGGCCAAAGAAAAGACGACTGGACACTCAAAAGACCGAAGATATCATTTATTTGGTAAGCACCAAGTTTAATATAAGCCAACAGCTTGTACGACTGCGAATATCACTGCTATGATAAGTGTGCAGATTCTATTTAGAAGTAAAAATAAATAAATAATATAAATATAAATATAAATAAATAAATAATAAAAAAATATTAAAAATGTACAATAAATGTAAAAAATGTTCAGAAATAAAAATAGATAAATAAAATGAAAATGTAAATCTGTCTTTGTTATTTCTTTTCACTTTTCTTTCAGGAACACCGTAATATGGTGTGAGAGAGTCTTACATTTCTTGGATAAGCATGTAAGAACGGTGCGATTGTACACCTTTTAATACTTGCTGCGATATTTTTAGTTGCACTGGAGACCCTGATCTAAATAAAAATGTAGTTTGGCTGATAACAAAACCATCTCAAGCCATTTCAGTTCATTTCATGTCGGATATATTTGTTTTTCCAGAATATTGTCGCTTAGTACGGTACAAGTAGCCAAGAATATTCAACATCGTTTGCTTCTCTGAGTGCTGGGCTTCAGAACTGAAGGAATTCCTTAGACGTTAATTGGATTTGGCTTCCAAAACGTGGTCGATTCAAAGGAACCCGCACTTAAATCGGAAAGCGGTTATGACTGTTATTTTTGTGTAACTAACGTCAAAAGGTTAAAAAAAAAAAAATAAAAAAAAACTAAATAGAATACTCTAAAGTAATTTCTGTGCACATGCCAATACCTCATAGTCAAGAACTTCCTGTGGCCACGACCATTAAGAAAATTATGCGCCAGAGAAGAAAATATCCAGGTATGTACCTCTTAGAAGTTCATTGAAAGAACTACACATGATTCAGCAGCAAGAGTTGAATGATTTATTCCTTGACTTTTATGTATCCATTAGACAGTCTGAAATTCTCTGTTCTAGACTACAAGAACGGAATTTGTTATCACCAGAAACTCGGATACCTTTCCCAAGCAAAAATAACAAACATTTAGCTACATTCTTCACACAGAACGGATTGTTGTATGAATTACGGATCACTTACAAAACAAATGAATGGCGTCTCTTGTATGTAGCATTTTCAACACTTTAAAAACACTACGTGCTTATAGATTGCCTGATGAGACAGGAATTTCTTGCCGAACAATCTAGTGTCAAATATTGACCTCTGATTGAGCCACAAAAAGTTCCGGTGAAGGCCTTTTATATATAAAATCTGTATTCCTTAAATTAGATGATGCCAGACTTGAAGGGGGTACATTTGTTGGACTAAATACAAACGAACTAGCAGCTTGGGCATCATATACGGAAACGGTACGTTTTACAAGATAACCATTGCTATATCTTTAAATAGAATTCGAAATTGATAAATTGATAATTGATTTTATTATTATAAATAATAGTTACAAATTTTTGTGTCCCAAACTATGAACCCGTTAACCGTTATATTTTTTATTTATTTTTTTTTGCAGAAAAAAGTCACTATAATAATATATTTATTTAAAAAAACATAAAAAGTGACAAGCGAGAATCTGGTAAGGCTTCGAATCACACACAATTTACCCAAATCCTATGTGTGTACCTACATTTTATGGGATGTCCCGGCAATCACGATGATTCTCTATAATTAGTTCTTAGAAAGTAATTCAAAATAAAGGGTGTTGGTTCCGGTTAATAATGAAAAAGAATATCGTCCAAGTGACCTCCTCTGCTAGCTCGGCAGACTGTCAACCTTTTATCAAAATCTTGAATCACTTTTTCACATAATGATGGTTCAATAAGTGATATTTGCTCGATGATGTTGTCTTTGAGGTATTAAACAGTCTGAGCATTGTCGGCATAAACTTTACTTTTTAAGAAACCCGATAGCAAGGAATTCAGTGGTGTTAAGTCGCGTGGTCTTGATGGCCACTTCACGTCTGTTCTTCGGGATATTATGCGAAAACAATAATTCGTGGGACATAATTTACACAGACGTCTCTAAAAGCGAGATTGTAGTGGATTCGGAGTAGTCTCCCCAAACGGCAACGTCCATTTCACTGAGAAATTACCAGATTTCGGCTGCTATCCTGTCAATTGAACATTTCTTAGTATTGCGTGCGTCATATCAGTAGTAATTGCAAACAATATAGGACATTTCTTCGGGCATTGGCTAGCGGCTGGGGTTTTTATATTCTTTCAGTATATCGGACTAATTAATCCTTTACTGGTTTTCCCTAATCGTGTTTTAACTCGGGTTCCGCCTCCCTTAGTGACAATGTTAGGTAATTGAATATTTCCTTCTAGGAAATACTGGAAGCAATTGTTGAATAATAGATTAATTTACATGGCAAAATACAAAGCACACGTCCCGCGTAGGTTTTACCAGATCTGTTTAGCCAGGTAGAAAGTTTTACGCTACCTAAGGATACTTACTAAGAAAAAAAAGGGTCACCTAACCACAAAACTGTCAGTATAAAAGCTGAGGTGTTCGAAATGCTAGGGACAGTCGAATTCCGATCACCAGTTTAACCACAAGTCGAGCAGAGATACACCATGGATCAAACAACACAAGCTCCTTCCACATCAACCCAGGCAATTGGAGATGTAGACAATTCAAAAGATTTCACCAGCTATTTCGGTTTCGATGTCCAGGCCAAGATGATCCGCAAGATGATCAAAAACTTAAACGGAACCTCTTTTAAGATAGAAGTCCACCCAAAAGGATCACCATTGGACAATAAGCCAGTGTACTCCATTGAGTTTGCCATGGAAAAAAAGGACAAGGAACAACTAAAAACATCACAGAAAATGAATAAAATTGAAGATGATGATCTGGATCCATTGCTGGATCACATCGAGTTTTTACATAACAGTTACGACCACGTCATGGCCCAAGTAAACAACAAAATGAAGGAACTACAAGTACAATACAAAAAAGAGGAATACCAAATAACTCTTAATAAGGGAAGACCTGGACAAACTAAACCAAAACCTTTACCAGCACCAGATAAATCAGGTAAACTAAATGGAAAATCATCTATCGTACCGAATCAATTTAAAAGAAAATTGGATTCGAATCCAATCTCACCTCGTCCACCAAAACAAATGTCCACCAAAGAGTTCCCGAAAACCTCTGATAAGTCTCCGGAAACTCTGATTATTGGACCGAATGGAACAGAAATTTCCCGTAAGGATTTTAATAAAATTTCTTGGCACAATCATGGAGGAGCAACAAGGAAACTTTGCGAACTCATTTTTGGAGATCAGGGACGTGCAAGGCCAAAGAAAAGACGACTGGACACTCAAAAGACCGAAGATATCATTTATTTGGTAAGCACCAAGTTTAATATAAGCCAACAGCTTGTACGACTGCGAATATCACTGCTATGATAAGTGTGCAGATTCTATTTAGAAGTAAAAATAAATAAATAATATAAATATAAATATAAATAAATAAATAATAAAAAAATATTAAAAATGTACAATAAATGTAAAAAATGTTCAGAAATAAAAATAGATAAATAAAATAAAAATGTAAATCTGTCTTTGTTATTTCTTTTCACTTTTCTTTCAGGAACACCGTAATATGGTGTGAGAGAGTCTTACATTTCTTGGATAAGCATGTAAGAACGGTGCGATTGTACACCTTTTAATACTTGCTGCGATATTTTTAGTTGCACTGGAGACCCTGATCTAAATAAAAATGTAGTTTGGCTGATAACAAAACCATCTCAAGCCATTTCAGTTCATTTCATGTCGGATATATTTGTTTTTCCAGAATATTGTCGCTTAGTACGGTACAAGTAGCCAAGAATATTCAACATCGTTTGCTTCTCTGAGTGCTGGGCTTCAGAACTGAAGGAATTCCTTAGACGTTAATTGGATTTGGCTTCCAAAACGTGGTCGATTCAAAGGAACCCGCACTTAAATCGGAAAGCGGTTATGACTGTTATTTTTGTGTAACTAACGTCAAAAGGTTAAAAAAAAAAAATAAAAAAAAACTAAATAGAATACTCTAAAGTAATTTCTGTGCACATGCCAATACCTCATAGTCAAGAACTTCCTGTGGCCACGACCATTAAGAAAATTATGCGCCAGAGAAGAAAATATCCAGGTATGTACCTCTTAGAAGTTCATTGAAAGAACTACACATGATTCAGCAGCAAGAGTTGAATGATTTATTCCTTGACTTTTATGTATCCATTAGACAGTCTGAAATTCTCTGTTCTAGACTACAAGAACGGAATTTGTTATCACCAGAAACTCGGATACCTTTCCCAAGCAAAAATAACAAACATTTAGCTACATTCTTCACACAGAACGGATTGTTGTATGAATTACGGATCACTTACAAAACAAATGAATGGCGTCTCTTGTATGTAGCATTTTCAACACTTTAAAAACACTACGTGCTTATAGATTGCCTGATGAGACAGGAATTTCTTGCCGAACAATCTAGTGTCAAATATTGACCTCTGATTGAGCCACAAAAAGTTCCGGTGAAGGCCTTTTATATATAAAATCTGTATTCCTTAAATTAGATGATGCCAGACTTGAAGGGGGTACATTTGTTGGACTAAATACAAACGAACTAGCAGCTTGGGCATCATATACGGAAACGGTACGTTTTACAAGATAACCATTGCTATATCTTTAAATAGAATTCGAAATTGATAAATTGATAATTGATTTTATTATTATAAATAATAGTTACAAATTTTTGTGTCCCAAACTATGAACCCGTTAACCGTTATATTTTTTATTTATTTTTTTTTTTTGCAGAAAAAAGTCACTATAATAATATATTTATTTAAAAAAACATAAAAAGTAACAAGCGAGAATCTGGTAAGGCTTCGAATCACACACAATTTACCCAAATCCTATGTGTGTACCTACATTTTATGGGATGTCCCGGCAATCACGATGATTCTCTATAATTAGTTCTTAGAAAGTAATTCAAAATAAAGGGTGTTGGTTCCGGTTAATAATGAAAAAGAATATCGTCCAAGTGACCTCCTCTGCTAGCTCGGCAGACTGTCAACCTTTTATCAAAATCTTGAATCACTTTTTCACATAATGATGGTTCAATAAGTGATATTTGCTCGATGATGTTGTCTTTGAGGTATTAAACAGTCTGAGCATTGTCGGCATAAACTTTACTTTTTAAGAAACCCGATAGCAAGGAATTCAGTGGTGTTAAATCGCGTGGTCTTGATGGCCAATTCACGTCTGTTCTTCGGGATATTATGCGATTGTTAAACTTCTCTTTCAAAAGATCGATTGAGTTCATTGCTGTATGGCATGTTGCACCATTCTGTTAAAACCACATATTCTGCATATTAGTATCTTTCAATTGACTCCACAAAAAGTTTCTAATCATCGCTTGATATCGAGCTCTGTCCACAGTAACTGCATTGCCATTTTCATCTTCGAAAAAAAAATTAACCAATTACGCAACCACACTAAAATCCACACCATACAGTAACATTTTTTGGTTTTTTTGGCCTTTCAAACAATCCTCTAGGATTTACTTCAGCCCAAGTGCGATAGTTTTATTTATTGAAATAACCGCCAATTTCAAAATGACCCTCATTGCTGAAGATAATTTGCTTGAAAAAATTGTCATTTTGTTGTTGCTTTCCCATGGCCCAAATAACGAACTGCCGACGCAATACTTGCTCAGTTGGCTTTAATTCTTGTGTTAACTGTATTATGTAAGCTTTCACATGCAGATCTTTGTGCAAAATGTTAAAAAAAAGTTGTTAGTTTGAGGTTTAATTGCTGTGAACGACGACAAATTGACATACTTGGCTCTTCAGCAACACTTCTGCTAACAGCTGCAATATTTCCACCCGAACGACCACTACGATGATAGACTTTACTTCTCTGATCTTCAACCGAATCAGTTTCTTCAAATTTATAAATGATAAAGCACGGGTTGACGGAGCATTTTCCTACCGTATTTTGAACTAAATTTTCTTTCAACTTCTGCAAAACTTTCACCATAACATATTTAAAATAAGTTTTAATAATAAAAACACGTTGCTCAATAGTGAACCGATCCGTTTTAGCTAACGGGAATGTATTTACTTCATACTTGAAAAAACTTCGATGCAATATAATATCTTTTAAAAAAAAAAATGACGACCAATTTAAAATGATACGTCAAATTTGAACACCCTTTATAAGTAATGTGTGGTGTGTGATTATTCAAAAAATATTTTTTTACGTGGAACTTATACTACAATTGTTCCCAATTGGAAACATTAGCAAAGGAGTAGCTATATATCATTTCCAAATTTATGCATATTTCTAATATTTTTCTGAAGTTATTTCGGATTATATCTGAGTCACCGGCTGTGACTCTACTACAAGGTTTCCTTGTTCATCTCTACAGATTTCTGTTCGGGTGTTATTACCTTGACATGTTTTTTTTTTTTTACATATTGGTGAAATTCCCGAACATAAGTGGAATCTCTCAATTTCCTCGACCGCAAGCTTTTTATGCTCCTTACTTTTCCTCCTGAGAAGCATGTGTTCGTCTCTCCTCTTCTGTTCGTAGAGATCGTGAGGAGTTCCAGCCATTATATGCAGTGCCGCTTTGTATGCATCTTGTTTAGCTGGATGTGTTTACCGGCACTCATCTTCAAACCAGGGGTTTCGTTGTGATGGCTTTTTAACAATGTTGCCACTGATCTTCGATACTTGATGCTGATTAAGGGAGGCTCGATCGGAAAAGAATTTGGCGATCTCTTGCGTTAGTAGCTGGCCAACGTTGGTGGTGGAATACGCGTCAATTGGATCAGTCTTGACGTTAACAGTCAGAGATTATTGAAGCTTTAATTTATTTTATTTATAAATAGCTTTCAAGACTATGACAGTATCTCTTGGAAAGCAGATGGTTGCAGATAGACCTTTGATGTTATAATTTGGGGGTTGTGCGTCGGATCTACCACCAGGCGGAAAAAACAACAAAAACCTCATGTATTGGGTTGCCCAACAATTCTCCGAATTTTTTTTCTAAAAAACAGTGTTTACCGGCTTATTTGTTTACATTGGGTCATCGTTTGGGCAATTTCCAAATTTTACGTTCATAAGACTTGTGGTCATTTTGGCAAAAAACTAAATCAAAAAAAATTTATTGTCTGATCGTAGTTGTGCCAAAATATCCCATTCCAGCTGGTGGAATTTTTGCAGATGACTAAATGTATATGTGGTCTGGCATTGTCGTGATGAAATACAACACCTTTTCTGGGCGTGAAGACAATAGCAGATAACAATTATGCAGATAAGATGTATAAGATGGATATCCTCGAATCAGGTGGTGCCCAAATAGAAAATAATGTGGCAATTTCAAATCTCGAACATGGATTCACCATTACACACCCGAGTCAAAACAGTGGGTTCTCCGGGTGGATCGTCGCCGATTAAGGCCGAATGTGTCTACTGGCCAACAATGCCATGGTAATAGTTTATGAGATGCACGATCCAAATTCATTACATTCGAAAGGGAAATAGAATCATCGGCGAATATTATGCCAACTTATTGGACAAATGAGAAGATGCTGTTCAACCCATGGGTGCACGTGTGTATAGTTGATATGGCGAATTTTCATGAATTGAGCTACGAATTGCTCTCTCACCTGCGATATACTCCGAGCTTGGCCTTCAGTGACTATTTTCTGTTTCCAAACTTAAAGAAATGGCTCGGCGGATATAGATTCGCTTCCAACTATTAAATCATCGCTTAAAATCGCCTATTTTGAAGGGAAACAAAATGGAGTCTAAACGAGTCATTAGAATCAGTATCATTTCTTTGTGGGAAATTACTCTATTTCATAAATGTGGAATTATTTCTCACTTAGGGTGGGCAAGAGTACCTCTTCATTCTTGGCCTTTTATAATGTTATTGCAATATTGGAAAAGTAATGGTAGTTACATATAATGTTGACAATGTGGTAAGAATTATGCTGAGGTATTATTCTTAGACTCTTGTATATAACAGTCTGGTTTCGATCGAGGACTAAGAAAGTGAAAATGATTTGTTGTGAAATGGACGGTGAAATAGAATCTAAAACAGGTTCTAGAAAAAATAGTACATTAATAAAGGATGCAGACGAAAAACAATTATGTATACGTAAAGAAATATACACGAAAAAATTATTCTTGGTATACTTGCTATCACGGGAGGATTTGTAAAGCCAGTGTTCTTATAGATGAAAACACAAAGAAAGTTTTTCGAAAAAATGAGGTTCACCATCCTCACGCGAATCAGGAGCTCAAATAAAAACGGATAATAAATTGGTTGAATTTAATTTTAAAAATATAAAAATAACTCTAAATATGACCAAAAAGCAGAGCTCACCCAAAAAAACTCAAGCTAAAGTTCAAATATTCGAGATGGAGATGGGATGTCCAAATATAGAAGGGGCACACAAATTTACAAACACTCGCTTTTGGAAAAATAATTTCCTTATACTATTTTCAGGGCGGTAATCCTGACCAACGAATTCTTTTATATGATGGTACTTTCAGTATTGTGTCCACGTCTCTATAAACACTTGATACTAGTGCATTTCTAAGCCCAGAAATTTGTTTTTTTAGAAAAAAATGTTTTTGACCGCAAGATTTCAGCTATTGTTATTTTGTTTTTTTATGCGACAGGCATATCCATTTATTTTCATGCTAACTACCCACAAGACATAAAAAATGTATGTCCATGGGACAAAAGTTTGTTTAAATTTCGCCCAACGTCGTTCTTGACCGATCTTATAAAAGCTTTGCGAAATACGCTGCAGCATGGTTTCATTACACACGTGCACTTAGAAGAAAAGCATCAAAAATACAGGATCTTTTTACCATAATGCATATAATTTCAAAGATTTCTAAAATATTCAAAACGCTTCTGACATTAAAGTTGTTGAGTCCGGATAACATTAAAGTTGCTTAACTGTTTGTATTGCCTAATACAAAAAGCATTGGATCTTGCGAGTAACATCTTTGATTATCACATTTTGTTTTAATTTTTCATGAAACTTCAAGAAAACACATATACTCCGTATTTAATGCAAATATGAGGACTACGGTCACCTCGGAAGGCTGCAATAGTCAACTAGGAGAAAAATACGTCGACATAGAAATTTTTTTAAGTTCTTAGACTGGACAACAAAAGTCGAATCACCCTATAAGTGTTCCAAAGTATGACAAAGATTAAAAATGGCCTAAAAATAGTTTCCAGCTGTAAACCGTATGAGTTTCTGTGAAGCATCATATTGAACATATTAGTTTTCCGGGAGGAGAATGATTTTTCTTTCTTTTTCGCTTGGAGCCGCCAACATCGGAGGTTGTGTCTTCAAAAAAATAAGTATATAAGAATTGTGATCGAGTTTGCTAAAAGTTGTATTATATTGCACGAGTATACTAACTGTCGGGCATTTAATTTCGTAGTTAATAGCATAGCTACGATTATCCCGCACCTTATAATCTACAACTCTAATACCATCATTACAACCAAAACCGACCAAACTTTTCAAGATATCCACCAATTAGCGGCAATATTTCGGCCATATTGGAAAGGTTCCGAACAGCAACAACACATTGGGTTGCCATTAACGGAAAAAAAATCGTCAAATTCAAAATCAATTAAAGATGTTAAATGCAAATGCAGCAAGATGAAACATATTTATATATATGTATGTACATCCACATATGTATATTGGTATTACACATCTAAATAAGATAAAATTATTTTTTAAACGGTTCTAGTTTTTCATGTGTATATATTATTATTATTGAACTCTATCCTAACGAAAAGACATAAAATATCATATCGCATGTAAATATAGTATTCATATCACATTTCTTGATAATAAATTCGCTATCACCTGGTATCACAGTTTGAAATAGTAAAGTTTATCACAGATCAACTTAATTGTAATTTTTCTATAAAAGTATACATATGTATGTACTAGTAAGAAATAGGGGATTACTCGTCAAATTTGTAGCAAAGGGTAATCATGGTCAGGAGCAAAGTTCTGGTGGGAATAGATACAGGTAGCGACGTCATCTTATCCCACCCTTCCGACGAGTTCAAGCTAGGCTTCGATAACGTGCTGAAACTCACTCCAAATCATGGGACAACTAAAACCGGGCCCTAACCATTACAACTGTTTGGGTGATAAAGAATATAATTGCACAATGGATTTTTCATCGGCCCAAAATCATTTTTCACCAAAAGGAACCAAATAATTGAAAGGAAATAACGATCTCTGAGTTTTTACCCAAAACTATCCCAAGTTCGGCAACAATCCGGCAACAAAGCGAACTTCGAGTGCTCATCAAACACTAATTTTTGCACTCTTTTGTAGGTACTCCTTTCAAGATTTTTTTTATTCGGCATTTTTTTAATTTTTTTTTAAGTCTTCTTATATTTGTTTATTTATTTATTTTTTTTTTTTTTGGACGTTGTATATAAACCAAAAAGAAAAACATACATTTAAACAGAAACTATTAAAATTTAACACTAAAGAGAATTTTCGTTATATAGTATAGTAAACGTAATGTGCGGCTAGACAACTTGCATACCAAACGTTGCTTATACGGTTGTTAATTTTGACTATTGTGGTGCGACAAAATTCCAGAGGCAATACTGAAACCACAGTGTAGGATTCTTTAAGATCCAAATGCAAACAAATTAAGACCAGCACCAAAGTTGATGGTGAAATAACAGTGGTCTTAACATCGCACAATAAATTCTCTAAACAATTATCCAACTCTTGTAATTTGATTACTTGAGTGTAGAATTTAAAGAATTCGGGATTAAGCTCCTTGGCTATGTTGCGGAAGAGTGCATAGTACATGCGTAAGAAATTGACCGCAGTAATGTGTGCATGATCCATTTGAACGCACAAGTTGCTCGCTATAGCACCCGCCACACGTTCCAAGTCACCAGCTGTGCAATCGCATTGAGATATTGTCACCAGATCTTCGACGGGAATTGGTTTTTAATCCATACTGTCACCAAATAAAAAGATGCCACAAGAAACATTTCCATATCTTTTGCTTACACTACCATACAGTATGATCCAGAAATATGCCGACTAAGCTCATCGGTGAAAAAAATACATTTGACGACAGCTCATTTTAAGGTATTGTAAAACATATGTCGAGCCATCGCGTCCACCTGTAGTTACCTCGCGCCTTGATTCCTTTGGCAATAACAGTTCAGTTATTATGCTCTATGCTGTAGAGCATCGTATTCCTTAAAAGCATTGAATAACTCCTTCCAAGTAATTGCATGGAGTTCGTTTTCCAAAATTTCGCATAGTTCTTGTTGTATTTTATTTTAGATGTCGAACTAGTCAGCGATGATGTTGCTGATGTTGATGACGAAGATAATGATTTTGTGTGGATGGTGTTGATTTAACTGTGGATGATGATGTAGATTTCCTGCCATTGTGTTCTTTTCCATTGTTCGTTAACGAAGACCCCATTGATTGTTGGTGTTGCTGCTCAACTAAATTATTCTCATGTTGATATTGTTAAAATCCAGCAGCACCCGGTGTTCCAAGCCGGCCCCCGTTTGGCAACATCAACTCATCATTATCGCCTCTGCTGTTTCCATTTACTTCTGCCGCCGCTGTCGTTACTAGCATACCATTTGATTGCTGAGACAATATCATTATATCATTATAATGACGCGATCCTTCTGAACCTAATGCAACTTGTCGTCTACGACATCATCAATGACTGCTGCTGCTGTTGGTGTTAGTTTTACCTAATCTCTTCTTCGCTATTACAAGTGTAATTGTGAGGAGCAAAGAATCGTTGTTCCTATTGTTATTGGTATTGCTTTCGTTGTTTTTATAATTTAGTCGGTTTCCAGCGGATTCCGGCGAGAACTGCAACATGAAGCTTTTTTTACTATTTCGTTTTTATGGCTTTGTATGTTTAGATTTTGTTTAAACCATTGTCCTGACGTTCTACTCTTGAGAAATATAAACAAACGAAATTCTGTTTACTCGTAAAATATTTATTTTTTATTTCCCCCAAGATTAGTAACTTTTGCTTTCACGTTGTTTCGATTGCTTGAATTACAATAGGCTATTTCAAACTAAAATCTGAGCCTGTGTGGAAAAATAGTTTCCATTTCCTTTCCAACAAAGGGATCAAAAAATAGAACATAAAAAGGGGTTGCTTCACACAACGGGAAGACACAAGCATACACCCAACGCATATGCATACGAAGCAACAACGAATTTGTGCATACCAACAATGGGCACCTGACGCATCACAGTACCCATCAATAGTGCATCTACACAAAGGCAAACATACTGTGTAAGGTTGCATCTATACAGGTTAACTCAACTTGCTATTGTCTGCATTGGCTGTGTTGTTCTCTGTGCATAGAACTCCTCCCGCCGGAGTATGCTGAGAGGTTGAAAACCGCTCTGCATTTGGAATTGTGAGGGACGATATTCTGTATGAAATTGATGTCCACTGTGTCGTATGTGGGCTTTTATTTTTCGTTTCTGTTTTTTTTTTTAGATAGTGTAAACGGAATAAAGCAACAACGGTGTGAGATATGATTCTCGCTTTATTTTGAAGCTACGTTCATGCCATGTGTGGAATAACACACACAAAAGCCAATTCGGTTTTTTTTAATAGCGTGTCGAAGACCATTGAAGTTAAGGGTGCTTCCTTACTCATTTCGAAATAAATAAGTTCCGATGATGCTGCCACACCATAAACCGCACTAAACAGTCAATCTATGTTTATGCATTGATACTTGGCTGATACTTGGATGGTGTTTGCTCTAATAACTGAAATTTTGCCTCACGGTGAAATTTCGATATTTTTTAATAATCTATGCGCGTTCGGCAAGCGTAAAAGAATGCACGATGAAATCGCCAGCTCTACTGGATATTTTGACAGCTGGACCTCATTGGTAACTTTAACAGCTGCTTAAACATGACAATTGAAAAAACTGTCATTGCTATCAGATCACCCGTTAACTAACGCCCGCTTAATATATTTGTGTGCAGATAGTCCTAGCTGTATTGAGGCGAACGGGTGAACTCCATCCCTGGGAAGTTTTGTTACGACGGAAGCGCAGTGTTATCTTCGATTCTTTCCAGAAAATTATTTTGCGATAGATAGTGTGGTAAACAATTTTTCAACTATATGACTTGTTATGTGTCGATGGATGGTCATATGGCTTACCATAAGATCTCTAGCGAGTGCTCTTACCGTAACAATTGGATATCTTTCGACGGTGGAGCTTATCTTCTTGCAAACCAACGCCCTTGGACTCTCTGGGAGCACTCTCTCCGTACACATTTTGGATGTGTAGTGAAGTGAGTTCACTTCCATTCTTAAAAATGAAAAAATCGAACTTCGAGTGCTCATCAGACGAAAAAAAATCCATCACGCAAACCAAACAAAAGCTTGGAAAGAAAGTATTATGGGGATTCCTCAACATCAATTGGAACTATGCACCACTGGATTACTCAATTTCCAGCCAGAATACGAACCTTGAAATTTCAATCACCTTAGAGAAATATGTTTTCAGAATTTAATGTAAAAAAAAAAATTATTTTGCAACAACAAGAAATATTTGTGTTTTTTTTTTTTTATTAACACTTTTTCAAACTAAATTTATTTACTTATTGAAAAGTAAATAAAATTTAAAATACAAGCAAAGCTCCACATATTCCTATGTCGGTTTGATTTAATTTTTATGGTCGAATATCTTAACGCGGTCGATTGGTGGAGTCCTCACCATAGCCAAAGCATACCCTCGTAAAACAGTCTCCTTCTTCAATGTTCTTAATAAACTTCCGATGAAACGTGTCGCAATGATTAAGAAGTCCATTGATATGCCCGTGCCAGGTGCAATCGAATCGACAGTTGACAAACATTTTGATCGTTTTTAGATAACTTGTGCAAACTTAATTTGATGAAATGTATGTTACTCTTTGTGTTGACGAACCTGGCAGCACTGGCCAAGTTGCGATGTAGCCAACTTCAGGAAAATATTTTTACGAGATAGTCCAAGAACGAGGGTTGAAAGATATTACTCCATTTCATGAATGTGGGGTTATTTCAAACTTAGGGTGGGCAATAGTACAACTTTATGGTTGGCCTTTTATAATATTATTTCAATACCGGAAAAGTAACGGTAATTACATATGTTGTTGACAAAGTGATAAAAATGCTGCTGGTATATCATTCTTAGACTCTTGTATAACACAGTCTAGATTCGATTGAGGACTAAGAAAGTGAAAGTGATTTGTTGCGAAAGTTGCAATGTTGCAACATTAATATACGACGCATTTACGTCGGTAGCCCGTAAGAATGGTTCTGACAGGGAAAATTTTCTAGATCCACAAACTTCAGGAAAAAGTGTGAAATAAAATTTCTCTCAATCAATCCGCACTAAATTTGAACAACGTTCCAGAATAAGTAATATGGGAAAACGCAAAACTTTCCACTTTAAAATCAGCAACTGAGGTGATGAGAGAGGAAACAAGAAATAATAGAGGATGGTTAAGTGCATCATTTTGGCAACTGGTTGAAACCAGAAAGTCAGAAAAGAAAAGCTACTGGGACAAGGAGTGGCTTAGTACTAGGAAGAGAGACAGCAACATAAACTAAACAAATAAAAAGACAAGGAAGAGCAGATAAAACAGCAATTTGCGAAATGCCATATGAGAAGTATTTATATATTATCCCCAGAAATCTATCCAACGACAAAAACAAATATGTCAAATGTGTCAAATGTGCCTTTGAAGGACAGTTCCGGGAACCGGACTATGAAAAAAAAAAAACAATTAAAGATATGGCGTGAACATTTTAATAACATCTTTAATGTGACAACAAATAAAGATGATATGCCGCAACTTATGTACTGAACCACCGACTAATCAAAAAATAGTTGAACGTTTAAAGGCCGATTGTCGAATGCACAACTGATACGCTGCATCCTCTTTTTAGAGATATTTGGAACAGTGTAGATGTAAACTATATAGGGTAACCTTCCTGAGTGCAGCAACTGGAGAGGAATAGCAGGTTTTTGGACAAATCGCTCATGCATTTATAGCATAAATAGTATGCGAGCCAAAACAGAACAATGCATTGAACTAAACAGCAATTTGTTTGCTGTAGTTGTTGACTACGATAAAATATTTGATTCAATTAAGAGAGACTGTACATGGTGAGCCTTAAGAAGAATGGGAATACTACAACAGATTACAAACCTTTTAAGAAAAAGTTACGAACAATTGAAGTGCAAAATGCTGCATAATGGAAAGTTGAACGACTCCTTTGGTACTCCACCACAGGTTTCAAACAAGTGTTCTTTCTATCACCGCTGCTATTTATTATTACTTTAGGCTGGGTGCTTGTAATTTTTAACTCGCAAAGTAAAGGTATCAACTAGAGTTTTTCGAAAAAATGAGATTTACCATCTTCACGTGAATCAGGAGCGCGAATGAAAACTGATATCGAGTCGGTTTGAAGTTATGATCAAAAATATAAAAAGAATTCTAAATACTATCAAAAGGCAGAGCTCACTCAAAAAAACGCCAGCTGACATTCAAATTTTTGAGATGGAGATGGGATGGCTACAAATAAAAAGGGGACACAATTTTACAAACACTCGGTTTTGGGAAAAGAATTTGCTTATATCGTACTATTTTCATAGCGTCCACAATCTCGGATTTAAATAATTTCAATAGCAGTGATCCTGATCAACGAACGCTCTTTCAATTTTGTGCTCCTGTTATGAGGATATAAACAATCTAATTTATTGATTATAAAAACAGAAAAATTTTTTTTTTGAGATTGAAGTTGTTGAATACAGGTACCTTTCTTAAAATGTTTGATTTATTAAAGGCTGAAGCAGGGAGAATAATCTTAAGTTACTTAACTATATTTGTTGCCTATTACGAAGAGCAATTTATCTTGCGAGTTACATCTTTGATTATAGAATTTTGTTTTAATTTTTTCATGAAACTAAAACAAAATACTGCGCTTTTAAGGCAAATATGAGGACTACAAGTTATTTTTAATGCTACAATAGTCTTTGGTTGTTTGTGAAGATTGTTTCAATAAAATCGCTGCAGTTCTTGCTCTTCAATTCTTTGCCCATTTTGCTGAACAATCGCCCAAAACTGGAAATAAATTCCCGTGGAGTTATTTATCTCTGCAATTGTGTTTTTTTACCTAAAAAACTATCTTTTGTTCAAAACTGGTTGAATCATTTGTTTAAGGCATTATTTAGTATGGATTCTACAGTAGCTCGAATTAAGCAACTGTGTTTTCAAAGTTTTTTGAAGGCTGAGTAAGCACATGATATGTTTAAAATGCGTGGTTTAAAGATGAGATAAGTAGTAGACTAGAAATCAAAAATAAGTAAGCTTCTGCTAGGAATTTAGTTGAACCACTAAGAAACATCTTTTTTCTCTTTCTGTCCCATTTTCCGAAAAACTTAACACATTCTTTGGCATCACAAGTGTAGTCATACCCTTTTGAGGGTTAAAATTCAAGCAAAAAGTGTAAAATGTTTACATTATAATCGTACACACATACACATAATTATTATAGTTTAAAAAACTTTAATTGCGTTGTATTGTATTGCCAAAATGTGTTTAGCGCTGATTCAGGCCAAAACCAAGCATGGACTGTTACGAAAGCAGATGAAGATATCCTCGGTCGTTTCCGTTTGCCTTGACAGGCTTTTCAGGAGAAAATTCAACGACAAACTATTCAAGCTGAAAAGCGACGTCGACGTAATCAGAAAAAAACTGCGCATCAATCGCCTAAGTTGGTTAGGACGTGTAGAGCGAATAAACACCAATGCTCCGGCCCTCAGAGTCTTCGAAATTAAACAATTAAAAATATTGGATTATGTTCTCTGATATTTTCACGAATTATTTTTGCTAAAAAGTTTCTTTCCAATATCTGCCTTTAAATGTAACCCTTCATACAAACTTAAATGCATCTAAAGGAACAATATATACCCCTTCCTCATTAACGTCGCAGAAAGTGAAATTGTTAAAGAAATGAAATCTAAAAGCGTCACTGATGTCTTTAAATTAAAAAAAAAAAAACATTCAGATGATATACAACGCCCTACCGCCCTTGTTTTATACTATTTACCTTCGACCTCTTTCGTCCCCCATTAGCATTAGCTAGTATAATGTCAAAGTAAAGAAATATATCCAAAATATGCTGTCGTAGCTTTCAACTACTAGGCCACTGCACAAAAAAATGTTATAGCATCGCGAGAAACATGTAATCTGCACCTGATTCTCCTAACAATTGCTCACGTGTGTCATGTGTTTTCATGAACACACTTCGTCCTCTAAGACATGCTCTCGTTATTTCCAAGCCAAAGAAACCATGAGAATAAAAACTGCACAAAAATTTACAAAGAACTCATTCCACTTTTCATTTCCATTTCATAATCTGCTGTTGCCAAAAATGCAACGCAAGTGAAATCAAAAAAAAAAAAAAAAAAAAAAAAACATTTGTTGTAAATGACACCACAGTTCCTTCTTAACTTCCATAACCCATCAATTATATCTCTACAGGAAACTTCATAACCTATTAAGCCAACCAAGGAATCGGTTTACTGATTCACAAATTTGTGTCGCATAAACCGCTAACAATAATCCCAAAAATTTCCGCCGTAGCATAAGAAGTCTAATTTACTGCTTCAGACATCAGCAACATAGTCACTTCATTCCACACACCCATATTACTAACAGGCGATTTTATCGCCTAGAACCCACTATGGGGATCAACTGTACATAACAGCAGAGTCAAAGAAGTCGAAAATTTTCTAACAAGCTCGAACAGAACACTCACACATCTAGACCTCACACTCACACAATCATATCTCCTCAATTAATACCTTACGCATCATGGTCCAAAAGTGAAAATCTTCATGGCAGTGATCACTTCCCAATACTGGCAAATATCTGCCTTGGCAATAATTCACACATCTATAGACCACTCGCTTAATTTATTACCGATCGGGCAGATCAGAATATCTACCAGTGTAACACAACTTTATTTTTTAAATAATAACCAACAAGGTCCAAATGTCAATAAAGAAGCCGCCACGATAACTAACCAACTAACCTTTCGTTTCCCCAATCAAAACAAAAAAAAAAAAACTCACACAAGTCATTTGTTCTAAGGTGGAACTCTGAAATAAGCACACTGCCAAAAACCAAAAAAAAAAAACCTAAGGAACCTTTTTAAAAAAATTCTATACCGAAGCCAACTTGATTAATTACCGTAAAGCAAGCGCATTATTTCGGAAAAAAGCGAAAACATCCAAAAAGTTTACAGCCGACATAAACTTAGACTCAACCAGTAGACGAATGTGGACTGACATCAAAACATTGACAGTTTATACATTTTACACCTTATCAAATCAAAACCCTGTGCACTGGCTCTGAAACTATCACCAACCCACATAAAATTTCTGGGTATCTTGCTAAAGCCTGGTCTAACTGCTTGAGCGATTTGAATATTTCCCCCAATTTTCTACAATAAAAAGCACTACCCCCATTAATGCTTTTAGCTCTTTGGCAAAATTAATCGAAAAACCAACCAGCTGATTGGAGTTAGATAGTTGCCTAAGTACGGTGAATGGAAAAACTCCTGGCTACGACCGAGTCTCCTGCCCAATGTTAAAAAACTCCACATTGATCGCAAAACTAAGAATCTTAAGTTTATGCAATATAATCTTGGTCTAAGGCATGTTTCCATAAATATGGAAAACTTCTAGCACCGTCCTGATCGCGATCCCCAAACCTAAGAAACAAACAATCTCTTGATTACGGTTGGTTATAGACATATATCCTTTCTCATATGCTTATCTATGAGACTTCGCTGTTACGTAGTAAAAAATAATCTCATTAATCCAAATCAAGTGGCGTTTAAACGCGGGCGAAGAACAATGGACTCTTTACTTCACATAGATAAATAGGTTGCATCAGCACTCTCTGCAGAAAGTCATGTCCCAGTCCTTTTACTGAATTTCGAAATAGCCTTTGACCGCTAGTCCTAAATTACTAGTTAAGTGGAGAATCTTTCTTAACCAACAAAAAATTTAGAGTCAAACCAAATAGCTGCCACTCCAATGTACATATAGTATACCCCAAAGTTCACCTTTATCATCGCATACGATGAAGTAAGCGAAATTATTGCAAAAACCAACAAAATCTATCCTCTATCCAAATTACCTAGTTTTACTGTTAAAATGTAACGATATCGCACGCACCCGTGATACATTTCAAAACATCCTTTCAGAGCTTAATACCTTATGCACCTATTCGGGGCCATTATATCCTCAGACAAAAGTTAATCCTGAAATACCTAATGTTAACGCTTTAGACATTCTAGGAATATAATTTGATGAGAAGTTTAACTTTAAGACTAATTTTTTTACAAAATCAGATTCTTAGCTTTCGAAAGTAGTTTAGTTCATATTAACACTCCAGTCCACGTAACAAAATCAATTCTTCTATCAAAGATCGAATACGGGTTGGCCACCTACGGTGAATATTCAATTTCATCCATCTATCCATCTTCATCTATCGAGGATCGTCGAGGTATTCTAATATACCACTTGGCTACGAAAATCTGCGAATCTCACAACTCGCCTAAAATTGATGACGCCAAAAACAATCCTAAATGATCTTCGAGTGCATTCAATTCGCTGGGCCACGTGAGAAAGGCGGGTATACATCTTGTAAATAAAAAACCCGGCCTGGTTGCCTCTACTTAAAGCCACTGACATCAGGCTCTCCACATTAAAAAAAATAATGTGCAAGCACATCTAGCAAAAACACTCTAATTTGCACCGACAGTCTATCTGAAACATCAATAACGGTACCACCCTCATCACAAGAATTGGAGACGACATCATCCGAAACTCATCGAATCTACATATTTATACTCTGGATTCCAGGTAATTCGGGCATATGCGTGTCTGATCTAGGAGACAGCACAGCCCGGAATACAAATTCACAAATGACGCCTCCCTTAATGACAATGTTAGGTAATTGAATATCTCCTTCTAGGAAATACTGGAAGCAATTGTTCAATAATAAACTAATTAACATCACAAAATACAAAGCACACGTCCCGCGCAGGTTTTACGAGATCTGTTTAGCCAGGTAGAAAATGTTTATAATTACCTTTTACGCTACCTAAGGATACTAATTAAGAAAAAAAGGGTCACCTAACCACAAAACTGTCAGTATAAAAACGGAGGTGTTGGAAATGCCAGTGACAGTCGAATTCCGATCACCAGTTTAACCACAATTCGAATAGAAATACATCATGGCTCAAACAACACAAGCTCCTTCCACATCAACCCAGGCAGTTGAAGATATAAACAACTCCAAAGATTTCTACAGCGAATTTGGTTTCGATGCACAAGATACGCTTCGCAAGATGATCCAAGAATTAGACGGACTCACTTTTAAGATAGTAGTCCACCCAAAAAGATCACCAATGAAAAATGGTGTGGTGACAATGGAGCCATTGTACTCCGTTGAGTTCGCCTTAGAAAAAATGGAACAAAAGGACAAGGAACAACCAAAGACATCACAGAAAGCTAATGAAACCGAGGATGATGTTCTTGGCGCATTGTTGGATCATATCGAGTTTTTGCAGAAAAGTTACGACCAAGTCATGGAACAAGTAAACATCAAAATGAAGGAGCTACAAGTACAATACAAAAAAGAGGAATACCAAATAACTCTAATTGAAGGAAGACCTGCACAAACTGAACCAGGACCTTTACCAGCACCAGATAAATCAGGTAAACAAAATGGAAAATCATCTATCGTACCGAATCAATTTAAAAGAAAATTGGATTCGAATCCAATCTCACCTCGTCCACCAAAACAAATGTCCACCAAAGAGTTCCCGAAACCATCAGATAAATCTCCGGAAACTCTGATTATTGGACCGAATGGAACAGAAGTTTCCCGTGAGGATTTTCATAAAATCTCTTGGCACAATCATGCAGGAGCAACGAGAAAACTTTGCGAATTCATTTTTGGAGAACGGGTCCTGGCCTCTCATTCATTGACTGGTAACCCATCACCCGCATTTCAAGGACGTGAAAGGCCCAAGAAGGGACGATTGGACACTCAAAAGACCGGAGACATCATTTATTTAGTTTGCGCCAAGTTTAATATAAGCCAACAGCTTGTACGATCGACTATCACTTCCAAGTGTGCAGAAAAGAAACTTAACCGTTTGGCAGTAAAAAATGTTCAGAAGTAAAAATAAATAAATAAAATAAAAATGTAAATCTGTCTTTGTTTTGTATATCACTTGTCACTTTTCTTTCAGGAACACATTACTATGGTGTGAGAGAGTCTTACATATCTTCTTGGGTAAGCATGTAAAAACGGTGCGATTGTACACCCTTTAACACGTGCTGCGGTATTTATAACTTGCCCCGTAAACCTTGATCTCAATAAAAATGTGTTTTGGCTGATAACAATCTCAAACCATTTCAGTTCATTTCATGTCAGATAGTTTTATCCAGAATATAAAAGTATCCAGTAAGTTGTAAGTGGCCAATAATATTCAAAATCGTTAGACAAAACTATGGAATCCGTGGAATTAGACTCAGCTGAGTGCAGAGCTTTAGAACTGGAGGAATTCCTTGGTTTAGACGTAAGATTCAAAGGAAACCTCACTTAAATCAGAAAGCGGACGGCCATCAGCCACTACTTTGTCGTGCCCATCCATGCGAGTATTTTCAATTCAGAAACATTTCAATATTGTTTTACAAAAACGAATTGTTGCAACCAAATTTCGAGAGTAGCTTTAAGAAGGTTTAGACAACAGTCGACTTCCTGCAACAACAATACGAGAGGCAAAACTATCAAATCATTATTATAAAACGTAGATAAAAGACAAATAATACAGCTTGACAAGGATTATTGTTGTGTTGAGATAGTTTTAAGTCCATAAACTAAATATGGAAAAAATCGGTCGTCGCACTTGTGAAAAGCGCCCCAATAAATTTTGTTATGTAAGTGGTCAATATAATGTAAAGGCCCAATGAAGGGCTGTAACTGAAATAGTAAAGCAAGCTTATCAATTTTATTTTAAGCCTTCTATAAAACAAGAAAAAGTACGGATTCCGAATTTGTTTTGTATCTCGTGTCATGTTACACTTATCGAATGGTTAAATGGGAATCATTATGAGGACTTTTTTATTTGTTTAACTAACGTCAAAGGGTTTTCAAAAAAAGTAGATACTGTGTCCATTCTAAAAACACAAGAACCATGTGCAAAGTCACGTGATGCGCTAGAGAAGAAAATATCCGGATATGTACCTCTTAGAAGTTTATTGAAAGAACCACACATGATGCAGCAGCAAGAGTTCAATGATTTATTCCATGACTTGTATGTATCCATCAGACAGTCTGAAATTCTCGGTTCTAGAATACAAGAACAGAATTTGTTATCATCAGAAACTCAGATATCTTTCCCAAGCAAAAAGAACAAACATTTAGCTACCTCCTTCACACGGAACGGATTGATGTATGAACTACGGATCACTTACAGAGCAAATGAATGGCGTCGCTTTATTGTATGTAGTATATTCAATACTTCAAAAGAGACATACGATGCTATGCAATTTATACTAAACTTTATAAAGTATAGAGACTCAAGTTGGATAACCTTATTACTAGGATCGCAGAATGGCTTTACAAAGTATTGCTGCTTATCTTATGCTTATTTTTATGTTACCGTACAATCTAGTGTCAAATATTCACGTCTAAATGAGCCAAAAATGCTAAAGGCATTTTACATTTTAAATCTGTATTGCCTAAATTAGTGGATGTCACACTTGAAGAAGGTATCTTTGTTTGACCGCGAATACGAAAACTTATGAACGATGTTAATTTTGGCCTTAAACTAAATACAAAGGAACTAGCAGCGGAAGCGTTGAAAATATTAACGGTAGCTTACGGGGATTTGACAATGTCGAAAACATAAGCGTACGAGTGGTACAAATAGTTTAAAGGGTCTACAGCGGAAAGTGATTTATTTAATTTGAAACTCAGATAGGTAACTACGTCAACAAAATTGAGATGCCAGTCATTCAGGAATACTGTGGTATTCCGTCAATGTCAAAGTTTTGTGTTTTTTTTATATAAAGGGTAACCAGCTAAAACGGTAAAATTTTTTTTTAATAAAACAACAACTGTGTGAGTTATATGGTAAAATTGACTTCTGGGTTATTTTGAAGCTACATCCATAATATTATGTGTGAAATAGCACGTGATTCACTTGGCCGTCTCGGTTTTGCTGATTCGGTCCAACATGTTTAGTGTTATTCCATCAATAGCGTGTCGAATGTTGGCCTCGATTTCGTCCAAATCAGTAGGCTTGTAAACGTCGACTAATAACTTGACGTAGCCATAGAGAAAATAACCGAGTGGTGTCAGATCGCCCAGTCTGCAAAGTTGTCATTATAACACCGTCTTGTTTGAACCACAGCTCGGATATATCGATGTTGTCGAGCTCTGACCACAGAAAGTCGGTTGACATCACTCTATACCTGAGACTATTGACGATAACCACGTCTTCTTCCTCATTTCGAAAGAAATAAGATAAGATGATGCCGCCATGCCGTACACCGCGCCAAACAGTCAATCTTTGTGGATGCATTGGGGATTGACTTGTGGATTGCGTCCGCTCCAATAACGGCAATTTTATTTGTTGACATAGCCGCTTAACCAAAAATGGGCCTCGTCCGAGAAGATGATTCTTCGGCCAAAATCCGGATCACCGGATTAAATCTTAATTAACACTATCAAAATCCTTCGAGAACTCAAGCAAACATAGCACAGTTAAGTAAAACCGAACTCCTGCAACTGTGTGCAGGCTATCCTAGCTGTATGGGGGCGAGCGTTATTGTGATGGAATAGAACAGCTCTTCGATTAACAAGACATAGCCGTTGCTGCTCTTGTGCCGACTTTAATCTGCATACCTGTTGACTCACCTTAAAGGAAATAACACCTTGAGCAGGTGAACTCCATTTCTGGAATGTTGTGCTGATCTGTCTTCTGGACTAAGCCATTCATGGCAAGGTTCAATGTAAATGTATATTCGGTAATGATTCGGTAAAACAACAGCTGTTGATTGTGATGCAATGGAAGCGCAGTGTAAGCTTCGATGCTTTTTTAGAAAATTATTTTGTGATAGATGACGTGATACACAATTTCTCAATTTTATGACTTTTCATGTGTCGATGGATAGTCATATGACTTACCATAAGATCCTACACTCTCTCCGTACACAATTTGGATGTGTAGTGCAGTGACTTCACTTCCACTCTGGTTTTTCCTGAGCAAAAGCTATAAAATATGCCGAATATGCCTTTGCTACACAATAGGCAATGTATCTCAAATACTAATCTCAATAACGGTTTCAGCATTGAATTGGTTGTGAACATTTTATGACGATTGGAAAATAACGTTGCTACCTCAAATCCATCACTTTTCTCGTCAAAAAGCATATTTTAAAATAACACACCGAAATTTTCAATTGACAGATCTGTCAAATACTCGTACTTTAGTTGTAATATCCATTTGAAACAAACGCCTACGAGAATTTTTAGTGAAAATCGAAAATGCGAACTTCGAGTACTCTTCAAACACTATTTTGTAGGCAGAAAAGCCATCACGCAAACCAAACAATAGCTAGGAAAAAAGGTATTATGGGGACTCTTAACCATCAATTGGAACCATCCCCCACTAGATTACTCAGTTTCCAGCCAGAATACGAAACTTGAATATTCGATCACCTGTTTTCAGAATTTAATTAAAAATTAATTTGCAACAACAAGAAATATTTGTGTTTTTCTTTTTATTAGCACTTTTTCAAACTATATTTAAAGCAACATGGTTTTAATAATTGAATTTAATATAGAAGCAAAACTCGACATGATTTAAACTTTATATGCGAATCTCTCAACGCGGTCCGTTAGTGGAGTCCTCACTATAGCCAAAGCACATCCTAATACTCTGGGACGGAGCAAGATCTGCAATAATTCTCAATTGCTGGAGCAGTATCTTAATATCGAATTTTATCGAACCCATCGATCTCGTTCGATATGGCCCAAGATGCATGCGTGCAATAGACTCGGAGCCTCCTGATTGCAGAGTGTATTCGGTTATTTTTGAAGCACCGACTGCAAAAACTCCACGTTTTAAACAGCTGTTATGTCTCCTCGTATCCAAACAAAACCAATAAATTCCGCGATTACTATAAAGCAGAAAAGTGTCCTTTAAAATATTTTCTATTGTGAACGTGAAACAGTCTCCTTCTTCAATGTTCTTAACAAATCTCCGATGGAACGTGTAACAATGATTAAGAAGTCCATTGATATGCCCGTGCCAGGTGCAATCGAATCGACAGTTGACAAACATTTTGATCGTTTTTAGATAACTTGTGCAAACTTAATTTGATGAAATGTATGTTACTCTTTGTGTTGACGAACCTGGCAGCACTGGCCAATTTGCGATGTAGTCAATATTAGGACACAAAAAGCTGTATTTTAACGAGATAGTCCAAGCACGAGAGTTGAAAGTTATAAGATTTCTTTTAAATTCTTTAAAAATTAAATAAATCACGGCTCGAAATTTGACTTTAACACTATGAAACTAGGTCTTGCACTGAATAACAGATGTCATGGATGCAGATTTTATACATAAAAATGATCTACCTGTAAAGAAAGGGTCATAAAATTTCCCTTATAATCCCGCGTTAATTAGAAAAATTTATCCTGAATAAGGTAAATGACTTAAGAGTGGGGTTGGAATTCTTCGTTTAATACAATGTGGGCTGATTAACAAGAATGTTAGTTGGTAAATTTTTTACAGGTTTTCTGCTTTGTGTTTTTATGACATTGAAACTTTGGTTTTTGTTCAAACACTTGAGAAATGCTCGTTTAAACAACAAAATACCATTTATTGTTTTATATTTCCCTAAGATTGGTACTTTTGCTTTTATTTTGCTTTGAATTATAATATGTTATTTCAAAATAAATTCTGAGCATAGGTGGGAAATATTGAAATATATTTCCATTCATACATGAAACAAAACCCACCATCGCACAATGCGCGGTGTTTTTACCAGGTCGATGTCGCTGCTTTCGTCAACTCATACGGGACCAAATACCTTACGAACAATTTTTCTTTCAAAACAAATAAGGATATCTGCATGCTTCGGAACCATAGAGCCGCATCATCAATATTGAATAGCTTACTCTGCCTGACAGGGAAATTTACATAGTTTTCGCCGTTTAGTAGTCTGCAGAAATAGTTTTTCGATATCCTTAGCACCGGCTAACTCTACTACCAGGTTTTCTTGTTCATATCTACAGGTTTCCGTTCGGGTCTTAATACCTTGACACGTATTATCCCGTATCCCGAACATACACTGCGTTAGCTTTACTTATTCTAAGGTGGAACTCTGAAATAAACACACTGCGAAAGAACACCCAAACCTTTGGAACAACGTTGTACTCCAAAGTTCACCTTTATCATCGCATATAATGACGTGAGCAAATTATTGCAAAAACCAACAAAATCAATCCTCTATGCAAATTACCTAGTTTTACTGTTAAAATCTAACAATATCGCACGCATCCGTGATACATTTCAAAACACCCTTACTTAGCTTAATACCTAGTGCACCTATTCGGGGTCATAATGCCTCCAGGCAAAAGTAAATCTTGAAATACCTAATGTTAACGCCTTACACATTCTAGGAATATTATTTGATGAGAAGTTCAACTTTAAGGCACATTCTTTTACAAAATAAACTTGATAGCAGGTTTAATATTATCAGATTCTTAGCTTTCGAAAGTAGTTTAGTTCATATTAATACTCCAGTCCACGTAACAAAGTCAATTCTTCTATCAAAAATCGAATACGGGTTGGCAACCCACGGTGAGTATTCAATTTCATCCATCTATCCATCTTCCATCTATCGAGGATCGTCGCGTTATTCTAATATCCCACTTGGCTCCGAAAATCTGTGAATCTCACAACTCACCTAAAATTGATGACGCCAAAAACAATTCTAAATGCTCTTCAGGTAGGTCTACATCCTGTAATTAAAAAAACAAGGTAAAGAAGCGTGCCCGCTGTAGTTGCCTCTGCTTAAAGCCACAAACATTAAAAAAAAATCGACGCCTGAAAAAACAATAGTTCGTGGGACATAATTTACACAGACGTCTCTAAAAGCGAGATTGTTAGTGGATTTGGAGTAGTCTCCCCAAACGGCAACGTCCATTTCACTGAGAAATTACCAGATTTCTGTACAAGCTTTCTCAATCGGATGCTATCCTGTCAATTGAACATTTCTTAGTATTGCGTGCGTCATATCAGTAGTAATAGCAAACAATATAGGACATTTCTTCGGGCATTGGCTAGCGGCTGGGGTTTTTATATTCTTTCAGTATATCGGACTAATTAATCCTTTACTGGTTTTCCCTAATCGTGTTTTAACTCGGGTTCCGCCTCCCTTAGTGACAATGTTAGGTAATTGAATATTTCCTTCTAGGAAATACTGGAAGCAATTGTTGAATAATACTACACGTCCCGCGTAGGTTTTACCAGATCTGTTTAGCCAGGTAGAAAGTTTTACGCTACCTAAGGATACTTACTAAGAAAAAAAAGGGTCACCTAACCACAAAACTGTCAGTATAAAAGCTGAGGTGTTCGAAATGCTAGGGACAGTCGAATTCCGATCACCAGTTTAACCACAAGTCGAGCAGAGATACACCATGGATCAAACAACACAAGCTCCTTCCACATCAACCCAGGCAATTGGAGATGTAGACAATTCAAAAGATTTCACCAGCTATTTCGGTTTCGATGTCCAGGCCAAGATGATCCGCAAGATGATCAAAAACTTAAACGGAACCTCTTTTAAGATAGAAGTCCACCCAAAAGGATCACCATTGGACAATAAGCCAGTGTACTCCATTGAGTTTGCCATGGAAAAAAAGGACAAGGAACAACTAAAAACATCACAGAAAATGAATAAAATTGAAGATGATGATCTGGATCCATTGCTGGATCACATCGAATTTTTACATAACAGTTACGACCACGTCATGGCCCAAGTAAACAACAAAATGAAGGAACTACAAGTACAATACAAAAAAGAGGAATACCAAATAACTCTTATTAAGGGAAGACCTGGACAAACTAAACCAAAACCTTTACCAGCACCAGATAAATCAGGTAAACTAAATGGAAAATCATCTATCGTACCGAATCAATTTAAAAGAAAATTGGATTCGAATCCAATCTCACCTCGTCCACCAAAACAAATGTCCACCAAAGAGTTCCCGAAAACCTCTGATAAGTCTCCGGAAACTCTGATTATTGGACCGAATGGAACAGAAATTTCCCGTAAGGATTTTGATAAAATTTCTTGGCACAATCATGGAGGAGCAACAAGGAAACTTTGCGAACTCATTTTTGGAGATCAGGGACGTGCAAGGCCAAAGAAAAGACGACTGGACACTCAAAAGACCGAAGATATCATTTATTTGGTAAGCACCAAGTTTAATATAAGCCAACAGCTTGTCCGACTGCGAATATCACTGCTATGATAAGTGTGCAGATTCTATTTAGAAGTAAAAATAAATAAATAATATAAATATAAATAAATAAATAATAAAAAAATAATAAAAATGTACAATAAATGTAAAAAATGTTCAGAAATAAAAATAGATAAATAAAATGAAAATGTAAATCTGTCTTTGTTATTTCTTTTCACTTTTCTTTCAGGAACACCGTAATATGGTGTGAGAGAGTCTTACATTTCTTGGATAAGCATGTAAGAACGGTGCGATTGTACACCTTTTAATACTTGCTGCGATATTTTTAGTTGCACTGGAGACCCTGATCTAAATAAAAATGTAGTTTGGCTGATAACAAAACCATCTCAAGCCATTTCAGTTCATTTCATGTCGGATATATTTGTTTTTCCAGAATATTGTCGCTTAGTACGGTACAAGTAGCCAAGAATATTCAACATCGTTTGCTTCTCTGAGTGCTGGGCTTCAGAACTGAAGGAATTCCTTAGACGTTAATTGGATTTGGCTTCCAAACCGTGGTCGATGCAAAGGAACCCGCACTTAAATCGGAAAGCGGTTATGACTGTTATTTTTGTGTAACTAACGTCAAAAGGTTAAAAAAAAAAAATAAAAAAAAACTAAATAGAATACTCTAAAGTAACTTCTGTGCACATGCCAATACCTCATAGTCCTGTGGCCACGACCATGAAGAAAATTATGCGCTAGAGAAGAAAATATTCAGGTATGTACCTCTTAGAAGTTCATTGAAAGAACTACACATGATTCAGCAGCAAGAGTTGAATGATTTATTCCTTGACTTTTATGTATCCATTAGACAGTCTGAAATTCTCTGTTCTAGACTACAAGAACGGAATTTGTTATCACCAGAAACTCGGATACCTTTCCCAAGCAAAAATAACAAACATTTAGCTACATTCTTCACACAGAACGGATTGTTGTATGAATTACGGATCACTTACAAAACAAATGAATGGCGTCTCTTGTATGTAGCATTTTCAACACTTTAAAAACACTACGTGCTTATAGATTGCCTGATGAGACAGGAATTTCTTGCCGAACAATCTAGTGTCAAATATTGACCTCTGATTGAGCCACAAAAAGTTCCGGTGAAGGCCTTTTATATATAAAATCTGTATTCCTTAAATTAGATGATGCCAGACTTGAAGGGGGTACATTTGTTGGACTAAATACAAACGAACTAGCAGCTTGGGCATCATATACGGAAACGGTACGTTTTACAAGATAACCATTGCTATATCTTTAAATAGAATTCGAAATTGATAAATTGATAATTGATTTTATTATTATAAATAATAGTTACAAATTTTTGTGTCCCAAACTATGAACCCGTTAACCGTTATATTTTTTATTTATTTTTTTTTTTGCAGAAAAAAGTCACTATAATAATATATTTATTTAAAAAAACATAAAAAGTAACAAGCGAGAATCTGGTAAGGCTTCGAATCACACACAATTTACCCAAATCCTATGTGTGTACCTACATTTTATGGGATGTCCCGGCAATCACGATGATTCTCTATAATTAGTTCTTAGAAAGTAATTCAAAATAAAGGGTGTTGGTTCCGGTTAATAATGAAAAAGAATATCGTCCAAGTGACCTCCTCTGCTAGCTCGGCAGACTGTCAACCTTTTATCAAAATCTTGAATCACTTTTTCACATAATGATGGTTCAATAAGTGATATTTGCTCGATGATGTTGTCTTTGAGGTATTAAACAGTCTGAGCATTGTCGGCATAAACTTTACTTTTTAAGAAACCCGATAGCAAGGAATTCAGTGGTGTTAAATCGCGTGGTCTTGATGGCCAATTCACGTCTGTTCTTCGGGATATTATGCGATTGTTAAACTTCTCTTTCAAAAGATCGATTGAGTTCATTGCTGTATGGCATGTTGCACCATTCTGTTAAAACCACATATTCTGCATATTAGTATCTTTCAATTGACTCCACAAAAAGTTTCTAATCATCGCTTGATATCGAGCTCTGTCCACAGTAACTGCATTGCCATTTTCATCTTCGAAAAAAAAATTAACCAATTACGCAACCACACTAAAATCCACACCATACAGTAACATATTTTGGTTTTTTTGGCCTTTCAAACAATCCTCTAGGATTTACTTCAGCTCAAGTGCGATAGTTTTATTTATTGAAATAATCGCCAATTTCAAAATGACCCTCATTGCTGAAGATAATTTGCTTGAAAAAATTGTCATTTTGTTGTTGCTTTCCCATGGCCCAAATAACGAACTGCCGACGCAATACTTGCTCAGTTGGCTTTAATTCTTGTGTTAACTGTATTATGTAAGCTTTCACATGCAGATCTTTGTGCAAAATGTTAAAAAAAAGTTGTTAGTTTGAGGTTTAATTGCTGTGAACGACGACAAATTGACATACTTGGCTCTTCAGCAACACTTCTGCTAACAGCTGCAATATTTCCACCCGAACGACCACTACGATGATAGACTTTACTTCTCTGATCTTCAACCGAATCAGTTTCTTCAAATTTATAAATGATAAAGCACGGGTTGACGGAGCATTTCCTACCGTATTTTGAACTAAATTTTCTTTCAACTTCTGCAAAACTTTCACCACAACATATTTAAAATAAGTTTTAATAATAAAAACACGTTGCTCAATAGTGAACCGATCCGTTTTAGCTAACGGGAATGTATTTACTTCATACTTGAAAAAACTTCGATGTAATATAATATCTTTTAAAAAAAAAAATGACGACCAATTTAAAATAATACGTCAAATTTGAACACCCTTTATAAGTAATGTGTGGTGTGTGATTATTCAAAAAATATTTTTTTACGTGGAACTTATACTACAATTGTTCCCAATTGGAAACATTAGCAAAGGAGTAGCTATATATCATTTCCAAATTTATGCATATTTCTAATATTTTTCTGAAGTTATTTCGGATTATATCTGAGTCACCGGCTGTGACTCTACTACAAGGTTTCCTTGTTTATCTCTACAGATTTCTGTTCGGGTGTTATTACCTTGACATGTTTTTTTTTTTTTACATATTGGTGAAATTCCCGAACATAAGTGGAATCTCTCAATTTCCTCGACTGCAAGCTTTTTATGCTCCTTATTTTTCCTCCTGAGAAGCATGTGTTCGTCTCTCCTCTTCTGCTCGTAGAGATCGTGAGCAGTTCCAGCCATTATATGCAGTGCCGCTTTGTATGCATCTTGTTTAGCTGGATGTGTTTACCGGCACTCATCTTCAAACCAGGGGTTTCGTTGTGATGGCTTTTTAACAATGTTGCCACTGATCTTCGATACTTGATGCTGATTAAGGGAGGCTCGATCGGAAAAGAATTTGGCGATCTCTTGCGTTAGTAGCTGGCCAACGTTGGTGGTGGAATACGCGTCAATTGGATCAGTCTTGACGTTAACAGTCAGACTTATTGAAGCTTTAATTTATTTTATTTATAAATAGCTTTCAAGACTATGACAGTATCTCTTGGAAAGCAGATGGTTGCAGATAGACCTTTGATGTTATAATTTGGGGGTTGTGCGTCGGATCTACCACCAGGCGGAAAAAACAACAAAAACCTCATGTATTGGGTTGCCCAACAATTCTCCGAATTTTTTTCCTAAAAAAAAGTGTTTACCGGCTTATTTGTTTACATTGGGTCATCGTTTGGGCAATTTCCAAATTTTACGTTCATAAGACTTGTGGTCATTTTGGCAAAAAACTAAATCAAAAAAAATTTATTGTCTGATCGTAGTTGTGCCAAAATATCCCATTCCAGCTGGTGGAATTTTTGCAGATGACTAAATGTATATGTGGTCTGGCATTGTCGTGATGAAATACAACTCCTTTTCTGGGCGTGAAGACAATAGCAGATAACAATTATGCAGATAAGATGTATAAGATGGATATCCTCGAATCAGGTGGTGCCCAAATAGAAAATAATGTGGCAATTTCAAATCTCGAACATGGATTCACCATTACACACCCGAGTCAAAACAGTGGGTTCTCCGGGTGGATCGTCGCCGATTAAGGCCGAATGTGTCTACTGGCCAACAATACCATGGTAATAGTTTATGAGATGCACGATCCAAATTGATTACATTCGAAAGGGGAATAAAATCATCGGCGAATATTATGCCAACTTATTGGACAAATGAGAAGATGCTCTTCAACCCATGGGTGCACGTGTGTATAGTTGATATGGCGAATTTTCATGAATTGAGCTACGAATTGCTCTCTCACCTGCGATATACTCCGAGCTTGGCCTTCAGTGACTATTTTCTGTTTCCAAACTTGAAGAAATGGCTCGGCGGATATAGATTCGCTTCCAACGATTAAATCATCACTTAAAATTGCCTATTTTGAAGGGAGTCTAAACGAGTCATTAGAATCAGTATCATTTCTTTGTGGGAAATTACTCTATATCATAAATGTGGAATTATTTCTCACTTAGGGTGGGCAAGAGTACCTCTTCATTCTTGGCCTTTTATAATGTTATTGCAATATTGGAAAAGTAATGGTAGTTACATATAATGTTGACAATGTGGTAATAATTATGCTGAGGTATTATTCTTAGACTCTTGTATATAACAGTCTGGTTTCGATCGAGGACTAAGAAAGTGAAAATGATTTGTTGTGAAATGGACGGTGAAATAGAATCTAAAACAGGTTTTAGAAAAAATAGTACATTAATATAGGATGCAGACGAAAAACAATTATGTATACGTAAAGAAATATACACGAAAAAATTATTCTTGGTATACTTGCTATCACGGGAGGATTTGTAAAGCCATTGTTCTTATAGATGAAAACACAAAGAAAGTTTTTCGAAAAAATGAGGTTCACCATCCTCACGCGAATCAGGAGCTCAAATGAAAACGGATAATAAATTGGTTGAATTTAATTTTAAAAATATAAAAATAACTCTAAATATGACCAAAAAGCAGAGCTCACCCAAAAAAACTCAAGCTAAAGTTCAAATATTCGAGATGGAGATGGGATGTCCAAATATAGAAGGGGCACACAAATTTACAAACACTCGCTTTTGGGAAAATAATTTCCTTATACTATTTTCAGGGCGGTAATCCTGACCAACGAATGCTTTTATATGATGGTACTTTCAGTATTGTGTCCACGTCTATATAAACACTTGATACTAGTGCATTTCTAAGCCCAGAAATTTGTTTTTTAGAAAAAAATGTTTTTGACCGCAAGATTTCAGCTATTGTCATTTTGTTTTTTTATGCGACAGGCATACCCACAAGACATAAAAAATGTATGTCCATGGAACAAAAGTTTGTTTAAATTTCGCCCAACGTCATTCTTGACCGATCTTATAAAAGCTTTGCGAAATACGCTGCAGCATGGTTTCATTACACACGTGCACTTAGAAGAAAAGCATCAAAAATACAGGATCTTTTTACCATAATGCATATAATTTCAAAGATTTCTAAAATATTCAAAACGCTTCTGACATTAAAGTTGTTGAGTCCGGATAACATTAAAGTTGCTTAACTATTTGTATTGCCTAATACAAAAAGCATTGGATCTTGCGAGTAACATCTTTGATTATCACATTTTGTTTTAATTTTTCATGAAACTTCAAGAAAACACATATACTCCGTATTTAATGTAAATATGAGGACTACGGTCACCTCGGAAGGCTGCAATAGTCAACTAGGAGAAAAATACGTCGACATAGAAATTTTCTTAATCACCCTTAAGGTGTTCCAAAGTATGACAAAGATTAAAAATGGCCTAACAATAGTTACCAGCTGTAAACCGTATGAGTTTCTGTGAAGCATCATATTGAACATATTAGTTTTCCGGGAGGAGAATGATTTTTCTTTCTTTTTCGCTTGGAGCCGCCAACATCGGAGGTTGTGTCTTCAAAAAAATAAGTATATAAGAATTGTGATCGAGTTTGCTAAAAGTTGTATTATATTGCACGAGTATACTAACTATCGGGCATTTAATTTCGTAGTTAAATTTCTATCAAAGCTTGAAAGTGCATAGTTAGGATTATGCCGCACCTTATAATCTACAACTCTAATACCATCATTACAACCAAAACCGACCAAACTTTTTAAGACATTCACCAATTAGCGGCAATATTTCGGCCATATTTGAAAGGCTCCGAACAGCAAGAACACATTGGGTTGCAATTAACGGAAAAAAAAACCGTCAAATTCAAAATCAATTAAAGATGTTAAATGCAAATGCAGCAAGATGAAACATATTTATATATATGTATGTACATCCACATATGTATATTGGTATTACACATCTAAATAAGATAAAATTATTTTTTTAAACGGTTCTAGTTTTTCATGTGTATATATTATTATTATTGAACTCTATCCTAACGAAAAGACATAAAATATCATATCGCATGTAAATATAGTATTCATATCACATTTCTTGATAATAAATTCGCTATCACCTGGTATCACAGTTTGAA
This sequence comes from Volucella inanis, assembly GCA_907269105.1. Taxonomy (NCBI): domain Eukaryota; kingdom Metazoa; phylum Arthropoda; class Insecta; order Diptera; family Syrphidae; genus Volucella; species Volucella inanis. Next base: position 99,382,588 of record OU026156.1, on the reverse strand, counting down.
ATAGTAAAGTTTATCACAGATCAACTTAATTGTAATTTTTCTATAAAAGTATACATATGTATGTACTAGTAAGAAATAGGGGATTACTCGTCAAATTTGTAGCAAAGGGTAATCATGGTCAGGAGCAAAGTTCTGGTGGGAATAGATACAGGTAGCGACGTCATCTTATCCCACCCTTCCGACGAGTTCAAGCTAGGCTTCGATAACGTGCTGAAACTCACTCCAAATCATGGGACAACTAAAACCGGGCCCTAACCATTACAACTGTTTGGGTGATAAAGAATATAATTGCACAATGGATTTTTCATCGGCCCAAAATCATTTTTCACCAAAAGGAACCAAATAATTGAAAGAAAATAACGATCTCTGAGTTTTTACCCAAAACTATCCCAAATTCGGCAACAATCCGGCAACAAAGCGAACTTCGAGTGCTCATCAAACACTAATTTTTGCACTCTTTTGTAGGTACTCCTTTCAAGATTTTTTTTATTCGGCATTTTTTTAATTTTTTTTTAAGTCTTCTTATATTTGTTTATTTATTTATTTTTTTTTTTTTTTTGGACGTTGTATATAAACCAAAAAGAAAAACATACATTTAAACAGAAACTATTAAAATTTAACACTAAAGAGAATTTTCGTTATATAGTATAGTAAACGTAATGTGCGGCTAGACAACTTGCATACCAAACGTTGCTTATACGGTTGTTAATTTTGACTATTGTGGTGCGACAAAATTCCAGAGGCAATACTGAAACCACAGTGTAGGATTCTTTAAGATCCAAATGCAAACAAATTAATTTATTTTAGATGTCGAACTAGTCAGCGATGATGTTGATGATGTTGATGACGAAGATAATGATTTTTTGTGGATGGTGTTGATTTAACTGTGGATGATGATGTAGATTTCCTGCCATTGTGTTCTTTTCCATTGTTCGTTAACGAAGACCCCATTGATTGTTGGTGTTGCTGCTCAACTAAATTATTCTCATGTTGATATTGTTGAACTCCAGCAGCACCCGGTGTTCCAAGCCGGCCCCCGTTTGGCAACATCAACTCATCATCATCGCCTCTGCTGTTTCCATTTACTTCTGCCGCCGCTGTCGTTACTAGCATACCATTTGATTGCTGAGACAATATCATTATATCATTATAATGACGCGATCCTTCTGAACCTAATGCAACTTGTCGTCTACGACATCATCAATGACTGCTGCTGCTGTTGGTGTTAGTTTTACCTAATCTCTTCTTCGCTATTACAAGTGTAATTGTGAGGAGCAAAGAATCGTTCTTCCTATTGTTATTGGTATTGCTTTCGTTGTTTTTATAATTTAGTCGGTTTCCAGCGGATTCCGGCGAGAACTGCAACATGAAGCTTTTTTTACTATTTCGTTTTTATGGCTTTGCATGTTTAGATTTTGTTTAAACCATTGTCCTGACGTTCTACTCTTGAGAAATATAAACAAACGAAATTCTGTTTACTCGTAAAATATTTATTTTTTATTTCCCCCAAGATTAGTAACTTTTGCTTTCACGTTGTTTCGATTGCTTGAATTACAATAGGCTATTTCAAACTAAAATCTGAGCCTGTGTGGAAAAATAGTTTCCATTTCCTTTCCAACAAAGGGATCAAAAAATAGAACATAAAAAGGGGTTGCTTCACACAACGGGAAGACACAAGCATACACCCAACGCATATGCATACGAAGCAACAGCGAATTTGTGCATACCAACAATGGGCACCTGACGCATCACAGTACCCATCAATAGTGCATCTACACGAAGGCAAACATACTGTGTAAGGTTGCATCTATACAGGTTAACTCAACTTGCTATTGTCTTCATTGGCTGTGCTGTTCTCTGTGCATAGAACTTCTCCCGCCGGAGCATGCTGAGAGGTTGAAAACCGCTCTGCATTTGGAATTGTGAGGGACGATATTCTGTATGAAATTGATGTCCACTGTGTCGTATGTGGGCTTTTATTTTTCTTTTCTGTTTTTTTTTTTTAGATAGTGTAAACGGAATAAAGCAACAACGGTGTGAGATATGATTCTCGCTTTATTTTGAAGCTACGTTCATGCCATGTGTGGAATAACACACACAAAAGCCAATTCGGCTTTTTTTTTAATAGCGTGTCGAAGACCATTGAAGTTAAGGGTGCTTCCTTACTCATTTCGAAATAAATAAGTTCCGATGATGCTGCCATACCATAAGCCGCACTAAACAGTCAATCTATGTTTATGCATTGATACTTGGCTGATACTTGGATGGTGTTTGCTCTAATAACTGAAATTTTGCTTCACGGTGAAATTTCGATATTTTTTAATAATCTATGCGCGTTCGGCAAGCGTAAAAGAATGCACGATGAAATCGCCAGCTCTACTGGATATTTTGACAGCTGGACCTCATTGGTAACTTTAACAGCTGCTTAAACATGACAATTGGAAAAACTGTCATTGCTATCAGATCACCCGTTAACTAACGCCCGCTTAATATATTTGTGTGCAGATAGTCCTAGCTGTATTGAGGCGAACGGGTGAACTCCATCCCTGGAAAGTTTTGTTACGAAGGAAGCGCAGTGTTATCTTCGATTCTTTCCAGAAAATTATTTTGCGATAGATAGTGTGGTAAACAATTTTTCAACTATATGACTTGTTATGTGTCGATGGATGGTCATATGGCTTACCATAAGATCTCTAGCGAGTGCTCTTACCGTAACAATTGGATATCTTTCGACGGTGGAGCTTATCTTCTTGCAAACCAACGCCTACACTTGGACTCTCTGGGAGCACTCTCTCCGTACACATTTTGGATGTGTAGTGAAGTGAGTTCACTTCCATTCCTAAAAATGAAAAAATCGAACTTCGAGTGCTCATCAGACGAAAAAAAATCCATCACGCAAACCAAACAAAAGCTTGGAAAGAAAGTATTATGGGGATTCCTCAACATCAATTGGAACTATGCACCACTGGATTACTCAATTTCCAGCCAGAATACGAACCTTGAAATTTCAATCACCTTAGAGAAATATGTTTTCAGAATTTAATGTAAAAAAAAAATTATTTTGCAACAACAAGAAATATTTGTGTTTTTTTTTTATTAACACTTTTTCAAACTAAATTTATTTACTTATTGAAAAGTAAATAAAATTTAAAATACAAGCAAAGCTCCACATATTCCTATGTCGGTTTGATTTAATTTTTATGGTCGAATATCTTAACGCGGTCGATTGGTGGAGTCCTCACCATAGCCAAAGCATACCCTCGTAAAACAGTCTCCTTCTTCAATGTTCTTAATAAACTTCCGATGAAACGTGTCGCAATGATTAAGAAGTCCATTGATATGCCCGTGCCAGGTGCAATCGAATCGACAGTTGACAAACATTTTGATCGTTTTTAGATAACTTGTGCAAACTTAATTTGATGAAATGTATGTTACTCTTTGTGTTGACGAACCTGGCAGCACTGGCCAAGTTGCGATGTAGCCAACTTCAGGAAAATATTTTTACGAGATAGTCCAAGAACGAGGGTTGAAAGATATTACTCCATTTCATGAATGTGGGGTTATTTCAAACTTAGGGTGGGCAATAGTACAACTTTATGGTTGGCCTTTTATAATATTATTGCAATACCGGAAAAGTAACGGTAATTACATATGTTGTTGACAAAGTGATAAAAATGCTGCTGGGATATCATTCTTAGACTCTTGTATAACACAGTCTAGATTCGATTGAGGACTAAGAAAGTGAAAGTGATTTGTTGCGAAAGTTGCAATGTTGCAACATTAATATACGACGCATTTACGTCGGTAGCCCGTAAGAATGGTTCTGACAGGGAAAATTTTCTAGATCCACAAACTTCAGGAAAAGTGTGAAATAAAATTTCTCTCAATCAATCCGCACTAAATTTGAACAACGTTCCAGAATAAGTAATATGGGAAAACGCGAAACTTTCCACTTTAAAATCAGCAACTGAGGTGATGAGAGAGGAAACAAGAAATAATAGAGGATGGTTAAGTGCATCATTTTGGCAACTGGTTGAAACCAGAAAGTCAGAAAAGAAAAGCTACTGGGACAAGGAGTGGCTTAGTACTAGGAAGAGAGACAGCAACATAAACTAAACAAATAAAAAGACAAGGAAGAGCAGATAAAACAGCAATTTGCGAAATGCCATATGAGAAGTATTTATATATTATCCCCAGAAATCTATCCAACGACAAAAACAAATATGTCAAATGTGTCAAATGTGCCTTTGAAGGACAGTTCCGGGAACCGGACTATGAAAAAAAAAAACAATTAAAGATATGGCGTGAACATTTTAATAACATCTTTAATGTGACAACAAATAAAGATGATATGCCGCAACTTATGTACTGAACCACCGACTAATCAAAAAATAGTTGAACGTTTAAAGGCCGATTGTCGAATGCACAACTGATACGCTGCATCCTCTTTTTAGAGATATTTGGAACAGTGTAGATGTAAACTATATAGGGTAACCTTCCTGAGTGCAGCAACTGGAGAGGAATAGCAGGTTTTTGGACAAATCGCTCATGCATTTATAGCATAAATAGTATGCGAGCCAAAACAGAACAATGCATTGAACTAAACAGCAATTTGTTTGCTGTAGTTGTTGACTACGATAAAATATTTGATTCAATTAAGAGAGACTGTACATGGTGAGCCTTAAGAAGAATGGGAATACTACAACAGATTACAAACCTTTTAAGAAAAAGTTACGAACAATTGAAGTGCAAAATGCTGCATAATGGAAAGTTGAACGACTCCTTTGGTACTCCACCACAGGTTTCAAACAAGTGTTCTTTCTATCACCGCTGCTATTTATTATTACTTTAGGCTGGGTGCTTGTAATTTTTAACTCGCAAAGTAAAGGTATCAACTAGAGTTTTTCGAAAAAATGAGATTTACCATCTTCACGTGAATCAGGAGCGCGAATGAAAACTGATATCGAGTCGGTTTGAAGTTATGATTAAAAATATAAAAAGAATTCTAAATACTATCAAAAGGCAGAGCTCACTCAAAAAAACGCCAGCTGACATTCAAATTTTTGAGATGGAGATGGGATGGCTACAAATAAAAAGGGGACACAATTTTACAAACACTCGGTTTTGGGAAAAGAATTTGCTTATATCGTACTATTTTCATAGCGTCCACAATCTCGGATTTAAATAATTTCAATAGCAGTGATCCTGATCAACGAACGCTCTTTCAATTTTGTGCTCCTGTTATGAGGATATAAACAATCTAATTTATTGATTATAAAAACAGAAAAATTTTTTTTTTGAGATTGAAGTTGTTGAATACAGGTACCTTTCTTAAAATGTTTGATTTATTAAAGGCTGAAGCAGGGAGAATAATCTTAAGTTACTTAACTATATTTGTTGCCTATTACGAAGAGCAATTTATCTTGCGAGTTACATCTTTGATTATAGAATTTTGTTTTAATTTTTTCATGAAACTAAAACAAAATACTGCGCTTTTAAGGCAAATATGAGGACTACAAGTTATTTTTAATGCTACAATAGTCTTTGGTTGTTTGTGAAGATTGTTTCAATAAAATCGCTGCAGTTCTTGCTCTTCAATTCTTTGCCCATTTTGCTGAACAATCGCCCAAAACTGGAAATAAATTCCCGTGGAGTTATTTATCTCTGCAATTGTGTTTTTTTACCTAAAAAACTATCTTTTGTTCAAAACTGGTTGAATCATTTGTTTAAGGCATTATTTAGTATGGATTCTACAGTAGCTCGAATTAAGCAACTGTGTTTTCAAAGTTTTTTGAAGGCTGAGTAAGCACATGATATGTTTAAAATGCGTGGTTTAAAGATGAGATAAGTAGTAGACTAGAAATCAAAAATAAGTAAGCTTCTGCTAGGAATTTAGTTGAACCACTAAGAAACATCTTTTTTCTCTTTCTGTCCCATTTTCCGAAAAACTTAACACATTCTTTGGCATCACAAGTGTAGTCATACCCTTTTGAGGGTTAAAATTCAAGCAAAAAGTGTAAAATGTTTACATTATAATCGTACACACATACACATAATTATTATAGTTTAAAAAACTTTAATTGCGTTGTATTGTATTGCCAAAATGTGTTTAGCGCTGATTCAGGCCAAAACCAAGCATGGACTGTTACGAAAGCAGATGAAGATATCCTCGGTCGTTTCCGTTTGCCTTGACAGGCTTTTCAGGAGAAAATTCAACGACAAACTATTCAAGCTGCAAAGCGACGTCGACGTAATCAGAAAAAAACTGCGCATCAATCGCCTAAGTTGGTTAGGACGTGTAGAGCGAATAAACACCCTCAGAGTCTTCGAAATTAAACAATTAAAAATATTGGATTATGTTCTCTGATATTTTCACGAATTATTTTTGCTAAAAAGTTTCTTTCCAATATCTGCCTTTAAATGTAACCCTTCATACAAGCTTAAATGCATCTAAAGGAACAATATATACCCCTTCCTCATTAACGTCGCAGAAAGTGAAATTGTTAAAGAAATGAAATCTAAAAGCGTCACTGATGTCTTTAAATTAAAAAAAAAAAAAACATTCAGATGATATACAACGCCCTACCGCCCTTGTTTTATACAATTTACCTTACCATTAGCATTAGCTGGTATAATGTCAAAGTAAAGAAATATATGCAAAATATGCTGTCGTAGCTTTCAACTACTAGGCCACTGCACAAAAAAAATGTTATAGCATCGTTAGAAACGTGTAATCTGCCACCTGATTCTCCTAACAATTGCTCACGTGTGTCATGTGTTTTCATGAACACACTTCGTCCTCAAAGACATGCTCTCGTTATTTCCAAGCCAAAGAAACCATGAGAATAAAAACTGCACAAAAATTTACAAAGAACTCATTCCACTTTTCATTTCCATTTCATAATCTGCTGTTGCCAGAAATGCAACGCAAGTAAAATCAAAAAAAAAAAAAAAAAAACATTTGTTGTAAATGACACCACAGTTCCTTCTTAAGTTCCATAACCCATCAATTATATCTCTACAGGAAACTTCATAACCTATTAAGCCAACCAAGGAATCGGTTTACTGATTCACAAATTTGTGTCGCATAAACCGCTAACAATAATCCCAAAAATTTCCGCCGTAGCATAAAAAGTCTCATTTACTGCCTCAGACATCAGCAACATAGTCATTTCATTCCACACACCCATATTACTAACAGGCGATTTTATCGCCTAGAACCCACTATGGGGATCAAATTTTCTAACAAGCTCGAACAGTACACTCACACATCTAGACCTCACACTAACACAATCATATCTCCTCAATTAATACCTTACGTCCAATAGTGAAAATCTTCATGGCAGTGATCACTTCCCAATACTGGCAAATATCTGCCTTGGCAATAATTCACACATCTATAGACCACTCGCTTAATTTATTACCGATCGGGCAGATCAGAATATCTACCAGTGTAACACAACTTTATTTTTTAAATAATAACCAACAAGGTCCAAATGTCAATAAAGAAGCCGCCACGATAACTAACCAACTAACCTTTCGTTTCCCCAATCAAAACAAAAAAAAAACTCACACAAGTCATTTGTTCTAAGGTGGAACTCTGAAATAAGCACACTGCCAAAAACCAAAAAAAAACCTAAGGAACCTTTTTAAAAAAATTCTATACCGAAGCCAACTTAATTAATTACCGTAAAGCAAGCGCATTATTTCGGAAAAAAAGCGAAAACATCCAAAAAGATTACAGCCAACATAAACTTAGACTCAACCAGTAAACGAATGTGGACTGACATCAAAACATTGACAGTTTATTCATTTTACACCTTATCAAATCAAAACCCTGTGCACTGGCTCTGAAACTATCACCAACCCACATAAAATTTCTGGGTATCTTGCTAAAGCCTGGTCTAACTGCTTGAGCGATTTGAATATTTCCCCCAATTTTCTACAATAAAAAGCACTACCCCCATTAATGCTTTTAGCTCTCTGGCAAAATTAATCGAAAAACCAACCAGCTGATTGGAGTTAGGTAGTTGCCTAAGTACGGTGAATGGAAAAACTCCTGGCTACGACCGAGTCTCCTGCCCAATGTTAAAAAACGCCACATTGATCGCAAAACTAAGAATCTTAAGTTTATGCAATATAACCTTGGTCTAAGGCATGTTTCCATAAATATGGAAAACTTCTAGCACCGTCCCGATCGCGATCCCCAAACCTAAGAAACAAACAATCTCTTGATTACGGTTGGTTATAGACATATATCCTTTCTCATATGCTTATCCATGAGACTTCGCTGTTACGTAGTAAAAATAATCTCATTAATCCAAATCAAGTGGCGTTTAAACGCGGGCGAAGAACAATGGACTCTTTACTTCACATAGATAAATAGGCTGCATCAGCACTCTCTGCAGAAAGTCATGTCCCAGTCCTTTTACTGAATTTCGAAATAGCCTTTGACCGCATTGGCATCCATATAGTCCTAAATTACTAGTTAAGTGGAGAATCTTTCTTAACCAACAAAAAATTTAGAGTCAAACCAAATAGCTGCCACTCCAATGTACATATAGTATACCCCAAAGTTCACCTTTATCATCGCATACGATGAAGTAAGCGAAATTATTGCAAAAACCAACAAAATCTATCCTCTATCCAAATTACCTAGTTTTACTGTTAAAATGTAACGATATCGCACGCACCCGTGATACATTTCAAAACATCCTTTCAGAGCTTAATACCTTATGCACCTATTCGGGGCCATTATATCCTCAGACAAAAGTTAATCCTGAAATACCTAATGTTAACGCTTTAGACATTCTAGGAATATAATTTGATGAGAAGTTTAACTTTAAGACTAATTTTTTTACAAAATCAGAGTCTTAGCTTCCGAAAGTAGTTTAGTTCATATTAATACTGGAGTCCACATTACAAAATCAATTCTTCTATCAAAGATCGAATACGGGTTGGCAACCCACGGTGAATATTTAAATTCATCCTCCATCTATCGAGGATTGCCGAGATATTCTAATATCCCACTTGGCTCCGAAAATCTGCAAATCTCACAACTAAAAATTTATGACCCCAAAAACAATTCCAAATGCCCTTCGAGTGCATTCAATTTGCTGGGCCTCGTGAGTAAGGCAGATCTACATCCTGTAATTAAAACAAAAGGTAAAGAAGCGTATCCGCCCTTTTTGCCTCTGCTTAAAACCACTAACGCCAGGCTTTATACATTAAAAAAAAAATGTGCAAAAACATCTGACAAAAATACTTCAATTTGCACCGACAGTCTCTCTCAAACATCAATAACCGTACCACCTTCATCACAAGAATTGGAGACAACATCATCCGAAACTCATCGAACCTACATACACTCCGGATTCCAGGTAGTTCAGGCATCTTAGGTAATGATCTAGCAGACTGCGTGCCCGCAGACGCTTTGAACATTTCTTAGGATTGCGTGCATCAACTCAGTAACAATAGCAAACAATACAGGACACTCAGTTCTGGCTTTCGGACTAATTAAGCCTTTACTGGATTTCCCTAATCGTAATTTAACCCGGGTTCCACCTCCCTTAATGACAAAGTTAGGTAATTGAATACCTCCTTCTAGGAAATACTGGAAGCAATTTTTGAATAATAAACTAATTAACATCACAAAATACAAAGCACACGTCCCGCACAGGTTTAACAGGATCTGTTTAGACAGGTAGAAAATGTTTATAATTACCTTTTACGCTACCTAAGGATACTAAATAAGAAAAAAAGGATCACCTTACCACAAAACTGTCAGTATAAAAACTGAGGTGTTGGAAATGCCAGGGACAGTCGAATTCCGATCACCAGTTTAACCACAAATCGAATAGAAATACACCATGGCTCAAACAGCACAAGCTCCTTCCACATCTACCCAGGCAATTGAGGATATAAACAACTTCAAAGATTTCTGCATCGATTTTGATCTCTATGCTCACGACAAGCTTCGCAAGATGATCCAAGACTTAGACGGAATCGCTTTTAAGATAGTAGTCCACCCAAAAGGATCACCATTGGACAATGAGCCATTGTACTCCATTAAGTTTGCCTTGGAAAAAATGGAACAAAAGGACAAGGAACAACCAAAGACATCACAGAAAGCTAATGAAACCGAGGATGATGTTCTTGACGCATTGTTGGATCATATCGAGTTTTTGCAGAAAAGTTACGACCAAGTCATGGAACAAGTAAACAACAAAATGAAGGAGCTACAAGTACAATACAAAAAAGAGGAATACCAAATAACTCTAATTAAAGGAAGACCTGCACAAACTGAACCAGGACCTTTACCAGCACCAGATAAATCAGGTAAACAAAATGGAAAATCATCTATCGTACCGATTACTTTTAGAAGAAAATTGGATTTCAAAAGTCCAAACTTGTCTCATCCACTAAAACAAATGTCCACCAAAGAGTTCCCGAAACCCTCAGATAAATCTCCGGAAACTCTGATTATTGGACCGAATGGAACTGAAGTTTCCCGTGAGGATTTTCATAAAATCTCTTGGCACAATCATGCAGGAGCAACGAGAAAACTTTGCGAATTCATTTTTGGAGAACGGGTCCTGGCCTCTCATTCATTGACTGGTAACCCATCACCCGCATTTCAAGGACGTGAAAGGCCCAAGAAGGGACGATTGGACACTCAAAAGACCGGAGACATCATTTATTTAGTTTGCGCCAAGTTTAATATAAGCCAACAGCTTGTACGATCGACTATCACTTCCAAGTGTGCAGATTCCACAAAGAAACTTAACCGTTTGGCAGTAAAAAATGTTCAGAAGTAAAAATAAATAAATAAAATAAAAATTTAAATCTGTCTTTGTTTTGTATATCACTTGTCACTTTTCTTTCAGGAACACATTACTATGGTGTGAGAGAGTCTTACATATCTTCTTGGGTAAGCATGTAAAAACGGTGCGATTGTACACCCTTTAACACGTGCTGCGGTATTTTTAACTTGCCCCGTAAACCTTGATCTCAATAAAAATGTGGTTTGGCTGATAACAATCTCAAACCATTTCAGTTCATTTCATGTCAGATAGTTTTATCCAGAATATAAAAGTATCTAGTAAGTTGTAAGTGGCCAATAATATTCAAAATCGTTAGACAAAACTATGGAATCCGTGGAATTAGACTCAGCTGAGTGCAGAGCTTTAGAACTGGAGGAATTCCTTGGTTTAGACGTAAGATTCAAAGGAAACCTCACTTAAATCAGAAAGCGGACGGCCATCAGCCACTACTTTGTCGTGCCCATCCATGCGAGTATTTTCAATTCAGAAACATTTCAATATTGTTTTACAAAAACGACAACAGTCGACTTCCTGCAACAACAATACGAGAGGCAAAACTATTAAATCATTATTATAAAACGTAGATACCAGACAAATAATACAGCTTGACAAGGATTTGATTTAAGTTGTGTTGAGATAGTTTTAAGTGAAAGTACAGTACAGTCCATAAACTAAATATGGAAATAATCGGTCGTCGCACTTGTGAAAAGCGCCCCAATAAATTTTGTTATGTAAGTGGCCAATATATTGTAAAGGCCCAATGAAGGGCTGTAACTGAAATAGTAAAGCAAGCTTATCAATTTTATTTTAAGCCTTCTATAAAACAAGAAAAAGAACGGATTCCGAATTTGTTTTGTATCTCGTGTCATGTTACACTTATCGAATGGTTAAATGGGAATCATTATGAGGACTTTTTTATTTGTTTAACTAACGTCAAAGGGTTTTCAAAAAAAGTAGATTCTGTGTCCATTCTAAGAACACAAGAACCATGTGCAAAGTCACGTGATGCGCTAGAGAAGAAAATATCCGGATATGTACCTTTTAGAAGTTCATTGAAAGAACCACACATGATGCAGCAGCAAGAGTTCAATGATTTATTCCATGACTTGTATGTATCCATCAGACAGTCTGAAATTCTCGGTTCTAGAATACAAGAACAGAATTTGTTATCATCAGAAACTCAGATATCTTTCCCAAGCAAAAAGAACAAACATTTAGCTACCTCCTTCACACGGAACGGATTGATGTATGAACTACGGATCACTTACAGAGCAAATGAACGGCGTCTCTTTATTGTATGTAGTATATTCAATACTTCAAAATACTTCATTTGTTACCGTTCAATCTAGTGTCACAAATTCACGTCTAAAAGAGCCACAAAATGTTCTGCTGAAGGCATTTTACATTTTGAATCTGTATATATCCAACATGTACGGTGTTATTCAGGCAATAGCGTGTCGAATGTTGGCCGCGTTATTGTGATGGAATAGAACAGCTCTTCGATTAACAAGACATAGCCGTTGCTGCTCTTGTGCCGACTTTAATCTGCATACCTGTTGACTCACCTTAAAGGAAATAACACCTTGAGCAGGTGAACTCCATTTCTGGAATGTTGTGCTGATCTGTCTTCTGGACTAAGCCATTGATGGCAAGGTTCAATGTAAATGTATATTCGGTAATGATTCGGTAAAACAACAGCTGTTGATTGTGATGCAATGGAAGCGCAGTGTAAGCTTCGATGCTTTTTTAGAAAATTATTTTGTGACAGATGATGTGATACACAATTTCTCAATTTTATGACTTTTCATGTGTCGATGGATAGTCATATGACTTACCATAAGATCCTACACTCTCTCCGTACACAATTTGGATGTGTAGTGCAGTGACTTCACTTCCACTCTGGTTTTTCCTGAGCAACAGCTATAAAATATGCCGAATATGCCTTTGCTACACAATAGGCAATGTATCTCAAATACTAATCTCAATAACGGTTTCAGCATTTAATTGGTTGTGAACATTTTATGACGATTGGAAAATAACGTTGCTACCTCAAATCCATCACTTTTCTCGTCAATAAGCATATTTTAAAATAACGCACCCAAATTTTCAATTGACAGATCTGTCAAATACTCGTACTTTAGTTGTAATAGCCATTTGAAACAAACGCCTACGAGAATTTTTAGTGAAAATCGAAAATGCGAACTTCGAGTACTCTTCAAACACTATTTTGTAGGCAGAAAAACCATCACGCAAACCAAACAAAAGCTAGGAAAAAAGGTATTATGGGGACTCTTAACCATCAATTGGAACCATCCACCACTAGATTACTCAGTTGCCAGCCAGAATACGAAACTTGAATATTCGATCACCTGTTTTCAGAATTTAATTAAAAATTAATTTGCAACAACAAGAAATATTTGTGTTTTTCTTTTTATTAGCACTTTTTCAAACTATATTTAAAGCAACATGGTTTTAATAATTGAATTTAATATACAAGCAAAACTCGACATGATTTGATCTTTATATGCGAATCTCTCAACGCGGTCCGTTAGTGGAGTCCTCACTATAGCCAAAGCACATCCTAATACTCTGGGACGGAGCAAGATCTGCAATAATTCTCAATTGCTGGAGCAGTATCTTAATATCGAATTTTATCGAACCCATCGATCTCGTTCGATATGGCCCAAGATGCATGCGTGCAATAGACTCGGAGTCTCCCGATTGCAGAGTGTATTCGGTTATTTTTGAAGCACCGACTGCAAAAACTCCACGTTTTAAAGAGCTGTTATGTCTCCTCGTATCCAAACAAAACCAATAAATTCCGCGATTACTATAAAGCAGAAAAGTGTCCTTTAAAATATTTTCTATTGTGAACGTGAAACAGTCTCCTTCTTCAATGTTCTTAACAAATCTCCGATGGAACGTGTAACAATGATTAAGAAGTCCATTGATATGCCCGTGCCAGGTGCAATCGAATCGACAGTTGGCAAACATTTTGATCGTTTTTAGATAACTTGTGCAAACTTAATTTGATGAAATGTATGTTACTCTTTGTGTTGACGAACCTGGCAGCACTGGCCAATTTGCGATGTAGTCAATATTAGGACACAAAAAGCTGTATTTTAACGAGATAGTCCAAGCACGAGAGTTGAAAGTTATAAGATTTCTTTTAAATTCTTTAAAAATTAAATAAATCACGGCTCGAAATTTGACTTTAACACTATGAAACTAGGTCTTGCACTGAATAACAGATGTCATGGATGCAGATTTTATACATAAAAATGATCTACCTGTAAAGAAAGGGTCATAAAATTTTCCTTATAATCCCGCGTTAATTAGAAAAATTTATCCTGAATAAGGTAAATGACTTAAAAGTGGGGTTGGAATTCTTCGTTTAATACAATGTGGGCTGATTAACAAGAATGTTAGTTGGTAAATTTTTTACGGGTTTTCTGCTTTGTGTTTTTATGACATTGAAACTTTGGTTTTTGTTCAAACACTTGAGAAATGCTCGTTTAAACAACAAAATACCATTTATTGTTTTGTATTTCCCTAAGATTGGTACTTTTGCTTTTATTTTGCTTTGAATTATAATATGTTATTTCAAAATAAATTCTGAGCATAGGTGGGAAATATTGAAATATATTTCCATTCATACATGAAACAAAACCCACCATCGCACAATGCGCGGTGTTTTTACCAGGTCGATGTCGCTGCTTCCGTCAACTCATACGGGACCAAATACCTTACGAACAATTTTTCTTTCAAAACAAATAAGGATATCTGCATGCTTCGGAACCATAGAGCCGCATCATCAATATTGAATAGTTTACTCTGCCTGACAGGCAAATTTACATAGTTTTCGCCGTTTAGTAGTCTGCAGAAATAGTTTTTCGATATCCTTAGCACCGGCTAACTCTACTACCAGGTTTTCTTGGTCATATCTACAGGTTTCCGTTCGGGTCTTAATACCTTGACACGTATTATCCCGTATCCCGAACATACACTGCGTTAGCTTTACTTATTCTAAGGTGGAACTCTGAAATAAACACACTGCGAAAGAACACCCAAACCTTTGGAACAACGTTGTACTCCAAAGTTCACCTTTATCATCGCATATAATGACGTAAGCAAATTATTGCAAAAACCAACGAAATCAATCCTCTATGCAAATTACCTAGTTTTACTGTTAAAATCTAACAATATCGCACGCATCCGTGATACATTTCAAAACACCCTTACTTAGCTTAATACCTAGTGCACCTATTCGGGGTCATAATGCCTCCAGGCAAAAGTAAATCTTGAAATACCTAATGTTAACGCCTTACACATTCTAGGAATATTATTAGATGAGAAGTTCAACTTTAAGGCACATTCTTTTACAAAATAAACTTGATAGCAGGTTTAATATTATCAGATTCTTAGCTTTCGAAAGTAGTTTAGTTCATATTAATACTCCAGTCCACGTAACAACGTCAATTCTTCTATCAAAAATCGAATACGGGTTGGCAATCCACGGTGAATATTCAATTTCCTCCAGCTATCCATCTCCATCTATCGAGAAGAGTCGAGATATTCTTATATCAAACTTGGCTCTGAAAATCTGTGAATCTCACAACTCACCTAAAATTGTTGACGCCAAAAACAATTCTAAATGCTCTTCAGGGAGGTCTACATCCTGTAATTAAAAAACAAGGTAAAGAAGCGTACCCGCTGTAGTTGCCTCTTCTTAAAGCCACAAACATCAGGCTCTCCACATTAAAAAAAAAAATCGACGCCTGAAAAAACAATAGTTCGTGGGACATAATTTACACAGACGTCTCTAAAAGCGAGATTGTTAGTGGATTCGGAGTAGTCTCCCCAAACGGCAACGTCCATTTCACTGAGAAATTACCAGATTTCGGATGCTATCCTGTCAATTGAACATTTCTTAGTATTGCGTGCGTCATATCAGTAGTAATTGCAAACAATATAGGACATTTCTTCGGGCATTGGCTAGCGGCTGGGGTTTTTATATTCTTTCAGTATATCGGACTAATTAATCCTTTACTGGTTTTCCCTAATCGTGTTTTAACTCGGGTTCCGCCTCCCTTAGTGACAATGTTAGGTAATTGAATATTTCCTTCTAGGAAATACTGGAAGCAATTGTTGAATAATAGATTAATTTATATGGCAAAATACAAAGCACACGTCCCGCGTAGGTTTTACCAGATCTGTTTAGCCAGGTAGAAAGTTTTACACTACCTAAGGATACTTATTAAGAAAAAAAGGGTCACCTAACCACGAAACTGTCAGTAAAAAAGCTGAGGTGTTTGAAATGCCAGGGACAGTCGAATTCCGATCACCAGTTTAACCACAAGTCGAACAGAGATACATCATGGATCAAACAACACAAGCTCCTTCCACATCAACCCAGGCAATTGGAGATGTAGACAATTCAAAAGATTTCACCAGCTATTTCGGTTTCGATGTTCAGGCCAAGATGAGCAACAACTTAAACGCAACCTCTTTTAAGATAGTAGTCCACCCAAAAGGATCACCATTGGACAATAAGCCAGTGTACTCCATTGAGTTTGCCATGGAAAAAAGGACAAGGAACAACTAAAAACATCACAGAAAGTTAATAAAATTGAAGATGATGATCTGGATGCATTGCTGGATCATATTGAGTTTTTACGTAACAGATACGACCAAGTCATGGCCCAAGTAAAGGACAAAATGAAGGACCTTCAAGTACAATACAAAAAAGAGGAACACCAAATAACTCTAATTAAGGGAAGACCTGGACAAACTGAACCAAAACCTTTACCAGCACCAGATAAATCAGGTAAACTAAATGGAAAATCATTTATCGTACCGAATCAATTTAAAAGATAATTGGATTCAAATCCAATCTCACCTCGTCCACCAAAACAAATGTCTACCAAAGAGTTCCTGAAAACCTCTGATAAGTCTCCGGAAACCCTGATTATTGGACCGGTTTCTTTGGCTGATAACAAAACCATCTCAAGCCATTTCAGTTCATTTCATGTCGGATATATTTGTTTTTCCAGAATATTGTCGCTTAGTACGGTGCAAGTAGCCAACAATATTCAACATCGTTTGCTTCTCTGAGTGCTGGGCTTCAGAACTGAAGGAATTTCTTAGACGTAAGACAAAATTTTAACAGCATGATAGAGGAGTTAATTGGATTTGGCTTCCAAACCGTGGTCGATTCAAGGGAACTCACACTTAAATCGGAAAGCGGTTATTTTTGTGTAACTAACGTCGAAAGGTTAAAAAAAAAAAATAAAAAAAAAACTAAATAGAATACTCTAAATTAACTTCTGTGCACATGCCAATACCTCATAATCAAGAACTTCCTGTGCCCACGACCATGAAGAAAAAAATAGACAGTCTGAAATGCTCGGTTCTAGACTACAAGAACGGAATTTGTTATCACCAGAAACTCAGAAACCTTTCCCAAGTAAAAATAACAAACATTTAGCTACCTTCTTCACACAGAACGGATTGTTGTATGAATTACGGATCACTTACAGAACAAATAAATGGCGTCTCTTGTATGTAGCATATTCAACACTTTAAAAACACATACCATTCGATCCTATGTAATTTATATTAAACTTTATAAAGTATAGAGATTCAAGTTGGAAAGCCTTGGTACTAGGATTACAGGATGACTTTATAAAGTATTGCTGCTTGTTGCGTATGTGGGAGAGTCGACCAACAGGGCTTATAGATTGCCCGATGAGATAGGAATTTATTGCCGAAAAATCTAGTGTCAAATATTGACCTCTGATTGAGCCACAAAAAGTTCCGGTGAAGGCTTTTTACATTTATTGTAACATCAGTATTCCTTAAATTAGGTGATGCCAGACTTGAAAAAGGTATATTTATTGGACTAAATACAAAGTAACTAGCAGCTTGGACATCATATGCATGTTCTATAAGTCGTAAGTCTTTACTTCGAAAGTACAAATACGATATTTCTTTTTTGAAAAAGGATGAAAACCCCAGATTTTAATAATTAACAAAAAATATATATATTTATAAAAGTTAATAAAAGTCTTAACAAAATAAGTACGGGTAATTTTTTTTTATAATCAGGCGCGCACACCAAGGGGATATGAATACACTATTGAAGGCTTTTCTGCTGGGCGCAAACGGCTGGTGTAGTAGTTTAAAACTTTGGTGTATTAGGTTTCGATATTTTTCCCAGAGGTGATTGTCAAACTGGAGCCAGTGCACCCTCAACCAGTGGGTCTTAGTACGTGCTAGTTGTCATAACATCAGTGTTATTCCTTCATGTCAGAATTGATGCCGACGGGATTTTCATATAACTACATACAAATTCTATGAAAAGATTTTTCCTAGAATTGCCTCGTACGGGATGCGAACCCGCGACCCTCTGCTTGAGGAGTCTATGCAGATACCACTACACCATAGCCACCTTAGCTAAAAGCCATAATAACTAAAAATAAACACAATTAAATAAAAATTTGAAGTGATATTAACAATTAATAAATAAACAGAATAAATTACCACAAACCGCTTAACAAATGTGCCAAAAAAAATTAACAAAAATAAACAAATAAATTTATACATAAATAACACATGGGCTGAAAAGTCCGTTTCTAAGAGAGGGCACCACTTGAATTAAATCCATACCATTTTAAGTTAGTACCAACCTTCAAAAGATACGTGTATAATTGACAGCTGTCGGACGATTAGTTCTCGAGATATAGCGTTGTGAGTGAAGCAACTTTTGTTATTGTGAAAAAAATTGATTTATCATTGCTTTTTGATGGGAAAAAATGCAGCCGATGCAAAGAAATGGCTTGATAAGTGTTACCCGGACTCCGCACCAGCCGAACGAACCATCGCAAGTGGATTGAAAAATTTAAAAGTGGTCGACAAGCACCGAAAGTGATGCACGCAGTGGACGTCCAAAAGAGGCTGTTTCAGATGAAACATCAAAGTCCACAAAGTGAAGTTGATCAAGATAGCTGAGGCTCTGAAGATATCAAAAGAGCGTGTTGGATATATCATACACGTTTGCTCGCAGTCGACCAAAAACAACAACTTGTTGATGATTCAGAGTAGTGTTTAAAGGTATTCAACCGCAATAATGTCGAATTTTTGCGTCGGTATGTGACAATGGATGAAACTTGGCTCCATCACTTAACCAGAGTCAAGTCGGCAGTCAGCTGAGCGGCGAGCAGGTGACGAACCTCGTCCAAAACGACCAAAAATTGAATGAGAATACCCACAGTATTCTCCAGATTTGGCCTAGCGACTATTTCCAGTTCGCAGACCTCAAAAGAATGCTCGTCGGAAAGAAATTTAAGACCGTTGAAGAAGTAATCGCCGAAACAGAGGCCTATTTTGAGGCTAAACCGAAATCGTACTAGACTGGTATCGAAAGATTGAAAAATCGTTTCAATCAGTGTATCGCCCTTGAAGGCAATTATATTGATCAATAAAGTTGAATTTTGCAAAAATTTTGTGTTTTACTATAAAACTGACTTTTCAGCCCATGTGTCAAATCAATAAATAAATACACAGATAAATAAATAAGTATAAGCATCACGCACTTTAATCTATGTGTATATAATTGAATAATGAGAGGATTCTCAGGAATATCGCATCTGATCCTAAATGATTCGTTAGGTTTATGTACTCTATAGGAGATCAGTTCAACATTAGCTATTCAATGAAAGTCTGATGTAGAATGATGCCAGAGTAGCATCATTTTTAATACTTGCATCCGTACATAAGAATTGCTTGGAAAACAGTTTTGTACATTAATAATTTATTTTCATTCGAAAGCAATGACCTTCTGTTTATAAATGGATACAACAGTTTAATGGCAATATTTATTTTTTTAATTGTTTTAATGTTATGCTCTTGAAAAGTCAGTTTCTTGTCAAGATATTTTACGGATGGTTCCCACGTTATGGGGTGCCCGCCAATAATTAACCGATCAGTCGGAAGGAAACAAAGTTTTCCTTTTCTTGATAAAAAAAAATGCTTGGATTTTTTCCGCGTTAAATTTAAATTTGCACTTAGTGTAGTAATCTTGTAATATTTTGGCCGCATTTTTAAGATTCGTCTCAATACTGAGACCAACTTCATGTGACGAAAGTATTGCCGTGACAATAGCGTATATTGCTGCATTACATTCTGGAAGGAATGGGAAATCTGCGGTGTATAAATTGTATAGCACTGGTCCAAGAACCAACGGAAAAGTTTTCCAGGTCGGACACATCACAATTAACATAAACCTTAAAATACCTATGCGACATAAAACTTTGAACTACTTTAGACAGGAAACGAACTTTGTGCCACACAGAATCAAGAGCTTTTTCAATATCCAGTATGATCATACCTATGGATCTACCTATTTCACGGTTTCTTTTAGGACATTGCATATCTTGAGAATTTGATGCGAAATTCCGTGGTTTCGTCTAAAACTAAACTGTTCATCAGGCTATATGCGTTGGTCATCAATTATTTTAATAATTTTCTTCTTTAAAATATGGGATTTTAGATTTTAGATTTTACTTACAGCGCTTAGTAAACTTATTGGCCTATAGCTTTCTGTTCTGTCTCAAGATTTGCTTGCTCTGATATTGGAATTACTTTCTCATGTTTCCATGTATATGGAAAATACTCTATTTTAGGGTAAGAATTGACTATAATGCCTAATTTTATTCCATAATTAGGCAAATTTTTAAGGTAAATATTTTTTATTTGGTCCACTCCACTTGATTTCCGTGTATAAAGATTACTTACGAAAAATTTTATATTAACTTCGATTATAAGCTCGTTTGGTGGAGTTTCACAGCTTACCATATGACTGAAAAACATCTTATACAATACTGTTTGTATTTACATCCTCTAAATGCTGAGATACAGTGTAATTTTGAGAAAACTTCGAAGTTAATACATATATTTTAAAATAAATAAGAACTACAATTTTTTGTGTGAGTGAATTAAATGAGTTTAGCTTTTTGAATTGTTTAGTTTCAATGTCAATAACGGTTTTATCACTTCTAGTTTTGTATGTATATTGACACTAATTCTCGTATCCATAGCACAGAAACGATACGTCTTACAAGATAACCATTGCTATATCCTTAAATAGAATTCCCAACTGATAAAGGAATACTATTGTTACACAAATCAAATTGAAATTCAGTGTAACTTAACACTGTAATTTATCAAAAAGACTACTACCGACTATCACTACGAAACGTGCTGATGATGTGAAGAAACTTAACCGTCTTGCGATCAATAGTAGTTTTATTGAGTTATACCTTCTGATAGAAAAGTACCCGGAATTTCCTATTCAAACAAAATGCTCTTGAAATATTGTCAAAAGTTTTTTTTTTTTTTTTAACGTGCGCTTAAGAGGTTCGTGTACCCTTAAAATGTTTGTACACAGCGCGGGAGAAGAAAGTTTAGATGGAAACCAACATATATTGTCCTTATGTTTGCCAGTTTGGATATTAAAATCATATGGGTTGAGATGAAGTCCTTCAACAAGTTTAGTGGTCCCGAAATATATAAATATCAACGTTTGAACAGACTTTTGGGTAGACAATAATACCCTGAGCGGGAGAACTTCATCTCTGGAAAGTTGTGATGCGACGGAAGCGCAGTGTAACTTTCGATCTTTGCAGAAAATTATTTTGTGATAAATAGTGTGGTACCCAATTGGGGTACCCACTTAGCACTTAGCTTTTGCTAAGCACTTAAGTGTATTGGCCATAATTGAAACAACACCGCGAAGCACCATTTTTGTGAGTCTACGATCTCATCAGACTGGATGTACTCGATGATAATGTGGTGGGTTCTCATGCTTATCATTCTTCGAAAGATTAAGAAGTTCCATTAAAAATACAATTGATTAGCTCCTTGTCTGAATGTTCTGTTTCAGATAAAAAAATGTCACGTATGCAGTATTATGATGAATTAATCAACCTACTACGAAGTAACCACATTCTGTTCAGGGACTACCTATCATATCGTTCTGCAAGAGTCTGATCTAGTGAGTCAACAAATTTTGGCAAATCCTGTCCAAAAGCTAAAAAATAGAAGTCGATTCTCATCGCCAACCTATGAACTTTGCAGCAGCCTGTTTTGGTGTCTTTATAGACAGAAAAGCCTAGTTTAGGCATTCCCACAGAACTGGCCTGTCTGTTCAGGATGAGATCCGAGATGACTTATGTAAACAGAATTGGTTAAAACCTTGTTGTGTGAGTTGAACCATGACAGGACCAGAAGGACTGTACAATAATTAGAGGTATCGCCGGTGTCAAAGATTCGAACATGCTTCTCCGAATTGCAATATGGTAAGGAGGTGCGTCAAGTGACAAAATACGCATGAACCTGGCAAGTGCTTTGTGCAAAAGGAAGCGAGCAAGGAGCAATTATTTTATGTTCTTTGACAGAAACCTCGTCACCCTGATCTTCTTTCTTTAAGCGATACAAAGCTAAATAATAGGCATCACTTAGAATTCAACAACTATAACCTAATACGGACAGACAGACGTGACTCTATCCGAGGCGGCGGGACGGCAATTGTTGTCAGAAAACCGCTTCAATACGATACGCAGTAACTTGAGAAACTTTGGCTGTCTTCAGACAGCCATTATTTCAATGCCTCTAAGGAATAATGGCTATCTGTACTTAATATCAGCATATGCGGCTAAAAGTACCGTTAATCCATTTAAATCTGAAATCGAAAAAATGTTTGAAATACTAAGATTAGATAGTCAAAGCAACTATTTTGTTTTAGCGGCAGATCTCAACGCGAAACACTCGGACTGGTTGGACTTAAGAGCGAAGGGAAGAGGCAACTTCCTTAATCGCTTTATTGAGGACAACCAGGTTTAATATAAATTTAAGTTATACAGCCCAATTGCAACAAGTTTCCCTTCTAGAAATTAATATCTTGACCTTTGCATTGCGGACGTGCGATTGCAAATTCAAACGGTCCACTATAATAAATTTTCCATATTGCCGTATGATAGCGACCACAATGCAATAGTTATGCCTACGACATTTGCTTTCGACTACATGTTTAGCTTCGCAACGTAGCACGAGGTCCCTAAATTTAGTTTTAGGTAGACTGATTGGTGTGAATTCCAACGTTGCGCCATCAGAAAATATAGCCTCTTGTAACATTCCTAATGATAGGAATCTTTCCAATGAGGAGTGCAATTCTTAAGTTAAATCTAAAGACTGAGTGGTGTGTTGTCTAAATCGTGACATAAAGACTTTACAAAACGTTAAAAGCTCCTTAAGTGATCAGATAAGATAATTGATAAATCGAATAAGACGTCAATTCCAAGATAAATCTTCCAATTTAGAGACACAAACATTAAAATCTCTCCTGAGAAATGTGAGGACACTGATGAATCAGCAGTTTCGGAATAGTGTCAACGATTATTGGAGGCAGCGCGCCGATAACATAATGAAATTTGATTCGAGGAACATGTTTCCTAAAATTAACCAAGTCTTCAAGTTACGTAAAGCTGTCAATATACCGAAACTGAAAATTCTACTTCTACTCTCCCTTCTTTCTCAGTCAGAGATCAAGAGTCAACACTGCCCCATTGTCTATAACCATTTTGTTATAGACAGCGGGATCGATAAGTTTAACCTGATCGGCTCTCATTTTGAAGCGATTCATGCTAGAGATTTCCGTATCTGCAGAACTAGCGAAGTAAATGACGAATTGTCGAGGTTTTGCAATAGCGAAACACGAACCCTTCCGAGATTTTCTGAGCAATTAAAAGCAGACCAACTAACAAATGAACAAACTGACAATTACTTTACAACACTTGACGAACTAACAAAAATTTTCAAACAACCTAACAATAGTTGTTATTATAACATTCCAAATATCATCCTAAAGCACATACCGAAAGAAAACATACGGCAATATTGCGTTCTATTTAATAATAAATTAAATAACTGCTACTTCCCGAGTTTTGGAAAATATCAAAGGTTTTTCCAATAATCAAAAAGAAGAAATATCCATCCGATTCTTCCAACTATAGGCCAATAAGTCTCCTACCTAATATCGGGAAGGTTTATGAAGTAGTTATTAGTAAGTCAATTTTATTCGCGTGTGAAAGAAAGGAGATTATACCGCGGAACCAATTCAGATTCAGGAGAAACCACTCGGCAGTGCACGCTGCTACAAAACTGATTTCTGATATCAAATGGAATCTAAACGCCAAAAGATGTACGGCTGCCTGCCCAGTGGATATCGAACAAGCCTTCGACACGGTTTGGTTCGACATACTTTTATATAAACGTTTATATTTTCACATTATCTTAAAAAGATAATGTTATTTATATTGTGCAAGAAGAAATTTGTTGTAACAGATAGAAAGTACGCAATGACTAGGGTTTTTATGTTGCTAATGGTCTGCCACAGGGCACTGTAACAGCACTGCTCCTATTTAACATCTACATATCGGAAATGCTAAGAGATACGGATAATTTGATAGCGTTCTCTGATGACTGATGATGTTCGCTGCTCAAAGATCCAAGACATTCAGACAGAGCTCCAGAACACCTTTGATAAAGTGCAAATTTTCTGCTCAGAGTGGAAGCTCAAAATAAATGAGGCAAAGTGTGAAACCATACTGTTCCGCACCTCAATAAGACGTGGGAATTCAGATTTAAGCTCAAACGGTCTTCACATCGGGCCGAGATCCGTTGTGAAGTATTAAGGTGTTCATTTGGACAAGTTTTTGTATTACATGATCACACAAATATACAATTGAAAAGCGGCATTTATGTCTCTCAAACGCCTCCTCCGCTGTAACTGTCTCCGGTCCAATGTTAGGGTCGTATGCTATCAAGCTTTCATTCGTCCAATTCTAACTTACACGAGTCCAGTGTGTTTTCGAGCCTGTATGCGTATGTACAGAAGCGCACATTCCGACTTTCGGCATAACGATTCTAATAAGAAAATATTAGATGCTTCCGGTGTATCCAGAATCGATAATGCCATTCTGGTCCTTGCGAGGAATCATTTTGCGCGGTCGGCAAACATTACTGTTACTACCTATCAGCAGTAAGTAAAATATGCTTCAATATTATTCCTCGAATCCATCCTCACACATCATTGCACCGTTTTCGCATCTTCATTACCACCAACAAAAGGGAGTTTATCATTGGCAGTGGCCCAAAAAGGGTCTCATCGTAATTCGCACCCAACATCGCATTTCATACGACTTCACAACGTGAATCTTAATAATTTTGTTTTGCCTTCTATTAATTCAAATTATTGTTAAATTTTAGTCTTTTAATAAAATGAAAATAAAGTAAATAACTGTGGTTCATAATGTGTTATCATTCCACTAATATCCAACATTAGCATATGTAGTATTCCTCCTTCTTTTCCATATACAGTCCACTTAATAATCTTCAAAAAAGCTTGAGCATTCAACATGGTCCTTAAGAGCCGAATATAAATTAGTAAATCGCGATTAATCTATCATTGCTTCGTTCATTAAATCACATTGGAAATTAGCACTAGTTATTTATCGAAATCGTAAACGCACACATTAAAAGAACATGAGTGAACACATTCGAGTATCGATAGAGAGGCACATTGAAAGCGTCGGTTTTTTCTATTAGGTGAACATTCATTTTTCAAATGCAAATCGCAGATCGCAGTTAAATCAAGTTTTCCTTTTGTATTTCTTATCGTTTCGTGCTCATTTACAATTAAAACAAAATGAGCAAACCTGAAGAGGAACATTTGTCACAAGTATCGGAGGAGGAACAAAAAATTGTAAAAGAAAACAATCACAAAACCATATGTGTCAGACATTCACAACATGGTGAACACCATTAATGTAAATTTTCGGGCATTGCTTTCACTTGCCAACAAGGAACAAGTCGCTAATGGATTGCTTCTTCATTTACTCGTCTCCAAATTGGATAGCGAGCCTCAGGCCAAATGGGAAGAAGAAATCGCCTTAAAAGTGGATTCAAAGTTCAACACAAGCAGTACATAATTGAAGCAGAATATCCAACATGGGATGACTTATCTTCGTTCTTACAACATCGGTGTCAAACAATGGAAATAGTGGAAGCTAATCGTCGACCAATTATCGCACCATCCTTTGGACCAAAACCACAAAAATTCGGGTCAAAACCAAACTACACTAATAACTCCAGCTTTGTAACATCTCAAAAACCATCGTTATCATCAACTTGTGTCTTCTGCAAATCAACACCATCACACAATCCTTTCATATGTTCAAAGTTCACCAACCTTAGTGCAGAAAATCGTTTTAAGTTAGTGAATGAGCTGAAGCTGTGCATCAACTGCCTACGACCAAATCATCAAGTGCAAAGTTGCAATTCCATCAATACATGCCAACAGTGTCAAGCGTCCTACCATACGTTACTTCACAGCACTAAGTCTGAAAATTGTCGTGAAAGAACAGGCAACGTTCATGGCCTCGGGTCAAAAGCAAGCATATCAAAATCAATAGCATTCGATTCCACATCAACAGCTTTACAAACCAACACTCCCGAAAAACATGTAGTCCTCGCTACAGCACTAGTTCAACTGCAAAATGAGCACGGAGTATCAATCATAGCACGGACAATACTTGATTCAGCTTCTCAACTCAATTTCGTCACCAATCGCATCTCACAATTTGTGCAACTTGAGAAGAAGTCAGCCCACATCAATCTATGCGGCATTGGTGGCTCCAAGTTATCAGCTCGTTATAGTTGTCAATTAAAATTATTATCCCTACATTCGTCGTTTTCCATTGACCTCGAGGCAGTGGTTCTTCAGAACATAACAGACTATCATTAACAACAGTACATCAATACGGACGATTGAAACTTGCCCACGAATATCAAACTTGCGGATTTGCATTTTAATCAACCAAGTTCGATTGACATTTCTATCGGTCCTGGCTTGTTCTTCGACATACTTTTAGTCGGTCAAATTGGACTCGGACCAAATTTACCTGCTCTTCAAAAAACCGCTCTTGGATGGATTGTTTCAGGCACCACAACAAATTCGCATAACGATACGGCTTATAAAACCACACTAGCCAATCTCGCATCCGATTAATCATCACCCATAACTCCGGCCATAGAAGAATTACTACAACGATTCTGTGAAGTGGAAGACAATTTGAACAACAACAGCACCACTCACACCGCAGAGGAATTGGAATGTGAGCAGATTTTCAAGGAAACGACAACAAGATGTTCACATTCGAATAAATTCATCGTTCAACTCCCATTTCGCAATAGCCCAAAGGTTCTCGGAGGCTCCTACACAATACCTAGAAGAAGGTTAGTATCAGTTGAACACAATGTTTATCGTACTTCGCAATTACAGACAGCTTATCACAACTTTATGGATGAGTACAATGAGATGAAGAACATGCACCATACACCTAGCATAGAAGCAGCCCAACAAACATTAAATTACATTTCACATCACGCTATCTATAAACCTGAAAGTACTTCAACCAAAGTTCGGGTGATTTTCAATTCATCCTGTAAGACATCGTCAGGCAAGGCCCTCAATGATATTTTGATGGTTGGTCCAACTCTAAAAGATGATTTATTTACATGATGATTACAACATCGTTTTGTTGTTATGGCTAATATCGCCAAGATGTATCGCCAAACCTTCGTTGATCCTAGAGATGCGAATGTACAGTGCATTCTATGGTGAAATCGCAAAACAATGGCAATTGAAAACTTCCAATTAGATACAGTTACCTATGGTACAAGTTGTGCACCATACCTCGCAGTAAAATGTATACAGCAATTGGCTGTGGATAACAGAAGTCGGTTTCCAATGGGATCTATTATTACCCTTCGCGACTTTTATGTCGATAACCTCATGTCTGGAGCTGACACCATCGAAGATGTCAACCTTATTAAGCAAAAAGTAACATAATTGTTAGCAACGGGAGGATTTCCACTCCGCAAATGGGCAGCCAACAAACCCAGTATTTTAGCAGACATCGCAGAAGAGGACAAGGAGTTCTATATCGCGATTTGTGGCTTAGAATGCATCAAAGCATTCGGATTAGGATGGAATCCAACAGACCACATCTTTTGTGTCATGTACACACCAAGTAAAGAATTTACCAATTTACCTAAACGCGCCATACTTTCGGAAGTATCGCAACTTTTCGATCCATTGGATTTAGTGAATCTAATCATCGTCAAAGCCAAGATTTTACTTCAGACCCTCTGGAAAGAGAAGTATCACTTGGATGAGAGCATTCCTGAAAATCTTCACATCCAATAGTTGGAATATCGCAGACAATTAGCACAGATAAACAACATCAAGATTCCATGGTAGGTAGCTTTGAATATCACTAACTCACAAATTCATGCATTTGCAGACGTCAGTACAAGAGCTTATGGGGCCTGTATCTATATTCGAACTGAAGATAGTTATGGTTTCGTCAGTTGTCACCTGTTGTGTGCGAAATCAAGGGTGGCTCCATTAAAACAACTCACTTTGTCACGTCTAGAGTTATGTGCAGCATCGCTATTGGTAGATTTGCTTAAAAGATATGTAGAATTTTCAAGGATCAAGCCTTTTCAACATACTGTTGGACTGACTCTAGCATGATTCTGTCATGGATTGCATCAGAACCTCATCGATGGACGACATTTGTCGCCAATCGAGTGTCGAAAATTCGCAAAGCTTCTGAGTCCGCGACATGGCACCACGTTCCAACAGACCGAAATCCTCCTGACCTAGTCTCAGGACCAAAACAACTTATCGACAACAAATTATGGTTTGAGGGACCAGAGTTCCTTCAACTTGCTCCTGCTTTATGGCCCAAAGCATTAAATAGCATTATTGAGGACATTCTAGAACAACGTAAACAAATACTTTCAATGATATCGATTCAAATACAGATCTCATCACAGCTTGCAAATTCCATAATAGCTACACAAAACTGGTTCGAGTCTTCAGCGTCATTGGAAGATTCATACATAATAGCAGAAATCCTCACAATAAACAATACGGTCCTTTCACACCACAAAAGTTTGAAAAATCACTTTTTCGCATTATTCGCAACATTCAAATCACCAAATTTGCACCAGAAATTGACCGACTTCTACAAGGAAAGGACATCCATCATTCAAGTTCACTTCGGTCGTTATCACATATGTTAGAAGAAAACATTCTTCGAGTAGGTGGACGTATTCACCACGCATCGCTCTCCCATAACAGTTTACACCAAATATTGCTTCCAAAACATCACACATTTACAACAACTCTAATTTGTTATCACCACAAAAAATATTTACATGTTGGCTGCCAAGCATTTCACAATATACTTCGAGAAACATTTTGGATCATTGGATCCAATCGTGATATTATTCGCAAGGTAATTCACAATTGCATAATTTGTTTTCGTTCAAAACCCACTTTAGCAAAACAAATAATGGGACCATTACCTAAGGAAAGAGTAACTCCTGCAAGAGCGTTCACTTCTGCAGGTATTGATTACTGTGGACCCCTGTATGTCACCCAACGTATTCGTGGACGATCACCTATAAAGGCGTATATTGCAATTTTTATTTGTTTCAACACTAAGGCAGTTTATTTGGAACTCGTCAGTGAGCTCACAACAGCAGCATTTACTGCAGCACTGAAGCGAAAATGTGAAGCTATTTACACCGATAATGCTACCAACTTTGTAGGAGCTGATCGTGAGCTCAGACAGTTACAATCGCTTTTCGCATCGGAGGAGCACAACACCCTTGTCGCAAGCACTTGAACTTTAGATGGCATCGCATGGAAATTCATTTCACCACGTTCACCACATTTCGGAGAATTATGGGAGGCTGATGTAAAGGTAGCTAAGCACCATATTCGAAGAGTCATCGGCAACGCTTCGTTATCGTTTGAAGAAATGAGCACTTTATGTTGTCAAGTGGAAACGATTATGAATAGTAGATCACTGACTCCATTTTCCAACGATCCACACGATCCAAGGGTGCTTACACCTGGACATTTCTTAATAGGAGGACCGCTCACAACAATAGCCGAACCGACTTTAGCAGACATCGAGATTTCTCGCCTGAAAAGATACCAACACATTCAATGGATTCAACAAACATTTTGGCAGCGATGGCAAAAAGAATACTTGCATCAACTTCAACAGCGTAAGAAGTGGAGTACTTCCTTTCCAAACATCGCAATTGGAGAGTTAGTATTGGTAAAAGAGGACAATGTTCCTCCCCTTAAATGGACCATGGGAAGAGTAATAGCCACACATGCTGGAGACATCAAACGGCGAATTCAAGCGTGCACTTTCAAGGTTGTGTCCATTACCACTCGAGTCCACTTCATCTTAATTTTAAAAGCTACAGCTTTCAAGGCGGGGAGTATGTTACTACCTATCAGCAATAAGTAAAATATGCTTCAATATTATTCCTCGAATCTTTCCTTATGCACCAGAATAGCACATACAATACATTCACAATACAACATTGCAAAATTTACCGGTTTGCTGCATCGAACCATTGCACCGTTTTCGCATCTTCATTACATAATGGAAAATTCCCAAAAACCCAGAGGATAGGTAAAGAAGCCGTCACCAACAAAAGGGAGTTTATCATTGGCAGTGGCCCAAGAAGGGTCTCATCGTAATTCTAGCTCACCACCGTAATCTCGGCTGACATCGGGCTTTAACCTCTTGCTGTTTGGAGCTCCCAGAAACACGATTCCACTGCTTGTATACTGTCCTCTATCATCACAGCTGAGATCGGTTATTGACCTATTTCCAGGCACACCCTTTCCAATCCACTGGCAAAAAATTAAAGTAAGGATCAATTAACATTTTTTTCAAAGCTGTTTTTGTTGTCTAAACCGCCCTCTCTGCTGCTCCATTTGACTGTGGGTGATACGGCGTACTTTTCAAACACTTTATATAGGGTATTTATCATGAGTTTTGATTTATAATATAAAATAAAATACATAAATTTGAAAGTGAACTTAAAATTTTTATTATCGGTTAAAAGAACAATTCATGGCATTAATTTTTTGAAGATGATATCATGTAAATGTAGGCCACGTCTAGGTCTGAAGTGGTCCATTCGGAAGGTCCAATTTTGGGCGACTCATTCGAGTATCGCGGCTGGTATCTCGCGGATAACACGAGTAATGTTGGCTTCCAAAGTGTCAATCGTAACTAGCCTATTCCTGAGGACCTGAGACTTTACATATCCCCAGAGACCTTTAAGTACAATACAAACAAGAAGACCACAAAGAAACTTTAATTACACGAAGACCAGCACAAACTAAACCAGAACCATTACCAGCACCAGATAAATCAGCTAAACCAAATGGAGAATCTTTACTCGTGCCGATTACTCGTAAAAGAAAATTGGATTTTAAAAATCCAAACTCATTTCATCCATTAAAACAAATGTCTAATAAAGAATTCCATAGAACCTCAGATAAGTCTCTTCGGTTTATTGAACCGAATGGAACAGAAGTTTCCCTTAAGGATTTTGATAAGTTTTCTTGGCACGGTCATGGAGAAGGAACAAGGAAACTTTACGAACTCATTTTTGGAGATCAAGGATGTTCAAAATTTGAACGTTTATTTAAGAAAAAAATGTACAATAGTATTATTCAAAGTATTGTCCATCTGAAGCTATGACTTTTTCCCAACTTTCTGGCAATTTGTGGATCCCATCCCAAAAGAACTGCGCCGGCTTAGCAGCCAAGAATGAATCAAGCCAATTTTTGATATTCTGCTCTGATGTGAAGAGTGAGGGCGTTCTGCATCAACCGGAACAAATGGTAGTCAGAAGGGGCAAGGTCTGGACTATAAGGCGGGTGGGGTAAGACTTCCCATCCACTGTTTTCCAAATAGCTCTTAACCGGAATAGCAACGTGGGGCCGAGCGTTCTTACGATGGAAAATTATTGCCTAGTGTCTGGTCGCATATTAAGGGCGTTTTTCGGCTACTGCTCTCTTCAAACGGATTGTGTTCGGTATCATTGTCTATTGATGGTTTTACCCGGTTTTAGCAGCTCATAATACAGCACACCCATCTGATCCCACTAAATACAGAGCATTACCTTCGCACCATGGATATTCGGCTTTGCCGTTTTGGCTTTTTGGCCGGATTTCACATATGATTTTTTGCACTTGGGGTTGTCGTAATGGATCCATTTTTCATCACCAGTAACAATCCGAAACAAAAATGACTTCCTTTTGTAGTGTCCAGCAGCATTTCGGACATGCAAAACAGCTTTTCGACGTCTCTCGGCTTGAGTTCTTGTGGAACCCAATTTCATTGCTTTTGAATATATCCAGCTGCTTTTAAACGTTTTGAAATGGCTGCTTGAGTGACACCTAAAGATTCTACGAGCTCTTCTTGTGTTTAGCAACAATCTTCATAGAGTAATGCTTCCAGTTCTTCATGGTCTTCCAAACACTTTTTCAGGCACAAAGTTCGACATATTTGAGTGAAAAAAAATTATTGTTGTTTACACTTCAAATGAATGACATATACTGAAATGACGTACAATGACAGTAACTTTCCAACGCATGTTCCAATGGAATAATAACAATGGAATAATACAAGTTACGCCATCTCTTAAATCTGGCTTTGTGCCACTTTTCTTTTGGGAACACAGTTAATTAATACCAGCTACTGGAGTCCATAGAGAATAATGCCGAAAACAAATGTTTCAACCAGTTTTGATAGCTTTTTGGGCAAAAGAACATAGGCGCAGGGAAATAAATCCACGGGAATTTACACCATCTGGGAATTTATTTCCAGTTTTGGACGATTGTTCAGCAAAATGGGCAAAGAATTGAAGAGCGAGAATTGCCAGCAATTTTATTAAAATGTGATAACCAAAGATATAACTCGCAAGATCCATTGCTTTTTGCAATAGGCAATAAATATAATTAAGCAACTTCAGATAATTGTCCCTGCTTCAACCCTTAATAAATCAAATATCAGAAGTGTTTTTAATATTTTTGAAACGGTGAAATTTTTACGCATTGTTGTAAAAAGATCCGGTTTATTTGATGCCTTTCTTCATTGTCATTGCAGCTGAAGGTAAAGCATGCTGCAGCGTATTTCGCAAAGCTTTTATAAAATCAGTCAAGAACGACGTTGGGCGAAATTGAAAGAAAAAGGACACACAATTATTGTGTCCTTTGGTAGTTAATATGAAAATAAGTGGATATGCCTGTCGCAGGTAAAAAAAAACAAATAACAATGGCTGAAATCAATTGCCAGAAAATGAAGATCTTGCTTGATCTGGTTTTAGAAACAATTAATTGGATTCAAGTGTTTGTTTCCACAAAACGGGGGCACAACATTGAAAAAGCGTTCGTTGTTGAGGATCACTGCTATTGGAATTAACTAAATTCGAAATTGTGGACGCCATGAAATAGAGTAGTACCATACAAGCAAATTCTTTTTTCAAAACTGAGTTTTTGTAAAACTGCGTGCCCTTTTGAACCAAAATTTGAACCTAAACTGGCGTTTTTGCACATTTTTGTGAGCTCTCCGTTTTGATCATAATTAGAGTTCTTTGTATTATTTTGAAATTGACTTCAAACGACTCATTATCCATTTTCAGTCGAGCTCCTAATCCGCTTGAGTATGAGGAACCTCATATTTTCGAAAGACTTTCTTCGTGTTCAGTGCAAGGCCTGGTCTCATAGAGTGACTTTCATTTCATCAAGTTAAGTTTGTAACAGTTATCTAAACAGCATCAAAATGATTGTCTACTGTCGACTCAATTATACCTGGCACGGATATTAATGAACTTCTAAGCCATTGTGACACATTTCATCGGAAATTTGTTAAGGACAATGAAGAAGGAAAATGCTTTACGTTCACAATAGAAAATATTTTAAAGGATACTTTTCTGCTCTATACTAATCGAGGAATTAATTCCAACAATTGAGAATTATTGCAGATCTTGCTTCGTCCCAGAATATGAAGGTATGCTTTAGCTATGGTGAAGGCTTTACCAATGTACCGCTTTGAGAGATTCGACCTTAAAAATCAAATCAAACTGACATAGGAATATGTCGAGATTTCCTTGTCTTTTTAGTTCTGCTCACTTTTTAGTTATTAAAATTAAAATTATGTTCCTTTAGATTTAGTTCTTGTAGTTGCAAATTAATTTTTAATTAAATTCTGAAAACATATTTTTAAGGTTCGTATTCTGGCTGTAAGTAGGCCGTTCACCGACTTCGTTGCAGGTCATTGTCCTCTGAACATGTTGAATAACGTAACTCCTGGGGTTAGTTAGACTTATGGATCATAAATCATACTACAGGTTGCTCTTTTAAGAAGTCCATTACTGAAGTCAAGAGCTCTCTGATATTTCTGCATTATTTTTCCTTCAGCCCCTTTTTCGTTTGCTTTTTTTGATCGATTTGTTACAATCGCTGACACTCGTAACGCAAGTTTATGCACCCTTATTCGCCGATCGTCCAATCTCATACCGTGGATTTTATCGACCATTTCTAGTGCGGTGACCTCAATTGGGCAAAGAGAACGCTCAGCGTCATTTGAAATTGAGTAATCCAATCGATGGTAAGGAGTCGCGGTAAGGAGGTGATAATTTTTTTGCACACAAAATAGTGTTTAATGAGCACACGAAATTCGCTTCTTCCATTTTTAAGAAAATTTTAGTAAGCATGTGTTTCGAATGCCTATTACAACAAAACTCTTTGACAGATCTGTCTGATAGCTACTTGTAACACTGAGTATTGAGTTTGTGTTTATCTATTCCATCTGGTTTAATTTTCAGGGACCTGTATGGTGGGTCAACACTTATGCAGATTAAAGTCAGCACTAAAGCAGCAACTCTTGATAATCGAAGAAGTGTTGTATTTCATCACAATAACGATGCGCCCATACAGCTTTGACTACCTGCACACAGTTACAAGGGTTTGGTTGGGAAAAAATGGTGCATCAGCATTAACCTACAGATTTAGCACTGATTTCCACCTGTTCCAAAGTCTGCAAAACTTCCTTGATGGTAAGAATTGTAGGTATTCGGATGATGTCCAAGAAGGCTTGAAGGCCTTTGATAGTGTTAACCATGAAGTACTATGTCATACACTTAGTATATTTCGTACTTAGTAAAAGAATTCGGCCTCTTAGCTGCAGGAGTTCCTCAGGGATCCATACTTAATCTGTTTCTATTCTGTCATTTTGTCAATAATGACGCAACGCATAACGACGCAACGCTCGAAGTTATGGAGTAGAAATTTGGCGACATAAATTGGCACCCTTCAATCATGCGATCGTTTGTATTATCTGGGGTTACGTCAAGTTATTAGTCTACGCTAACAAGCCAACCATTTTGAATGAGCTCGAGGCCAACATTGGACACACCTTTGCCGGAATAACGTCACACATGTTGGACGGAGTCTACAAAAAATACCAGCGAATGATGTGTTCCTCCACATATAATGGTATGAACGTAGCTTCAAAATATAGCCAGAGTGAATTTTATATCTCACACGGTTGTTGTTTTATTTATTTATTTATTTATTCTATCGTTCTCATTTGGTCACCCTATACAATACTGCAAAGTTTTCTCGTTGCTCAAACCCAATATCAGAAAATTCAAACTTTTAAGAAAGAGTTCCATTTGGGCCAATAATGATCATGCCTGCAGACGTAGATATAACTTTGGATACTCTGTGAATACTTTATCAATTCCTTTATGTTGCCGTTTGTGGTTTGCCCTTTCTTAGAGTTGGAGTAAAGCATGTAAAGCAATTTTAAAATGTTTCTCGAATTGAAATACACGTGTGGATGGGCCCAAGAAAGTGGTGTCTTACGTCTAAGCCGACGAATCCTTCCAGTTCCAAAGTTTTCAACTTCTTATTTCAAAGATAGTGAAATAATAGTTTGTTGTAAGCCTTACAATTTTGAATATTATTGGCTACTTGCACCTTACTAAGCGACAATATTTTGGATAAAACTACCTGACATGAAATAAACTGAAATGGTTTGAGATGGTTTTGTTATCAGCCAAACTACATTTTTATTGAGATCAATATTTCCGGGGCAAGTAAAAATATCGCAACACGTGTTAAAGGGAGTACAATCGCGCCGTTCTTACATGCTTATCCAAGAAATGTAAGACTCTCTCATACCATATTGCCGTGTTCCTGAAAGAAAAGTGAAAAGAAAAAACAAAGACAGATTTACATTTTCATTTTATTTATCTATTTTTATTTCTGAACATTTTTTACATTTATTGTACATTTTTAATATTTTTTTATTATTTATTTATTTATATTTATATTATTTATTTATTTTTACTTCTAAATAGAATCTGCACACTTATCATAGCAGTGATATTCGTAGTCGTACAAGCTGTTGGCTTATATTAAACTTGGCGCACACCAAATAAATGATATCTTCGGTCTTTCGAGTATCCAGTCGTCCTTTCTTTGGCCTTGCACGTCCTTGATCTTTAAAAATGAGTTCGCAAAGTTTTCTTGTTGCTCCCCCATGATTGTGCCAAGAAATTTTTTCAAAGTCCTTACGGGCAATTTCTGTTCCATTCGGTCCAATAATCAAAGTTTCCGAAGACTTATCTGAAGTTTTCGGGAACTCTTTGGTGGACATTTGTTTTGATGGATGAGATGAGTTTGCATTCTTGGAATCCAATTTTCTTTTACGTGTGATCGCTACGACAGTTGATTCGGATAAAGTTTCCAAAGATTTATCTGAAGTTTTCGGGAACTCTTTGGTGGACATTTGTTTTGATGGATGAGATGAGTTTGCATTCTTGGAATCCAATTTTCTTTTACGTGTGATCGGTACGACAGTTGATTCGGATAAAGTTTCTCCATTTGGTTTAGCTGATTTATTTGGTGCGGGTAATGGTTCTATTTTAGTTTGTGCAGGGGTTCGTGTAATGAGAGTTACTTGGTAGTCTTCTTGTTTGTATTGTACTTGAAGGTCCTTCATTTTGTCCTTTACTTGGGCCATGACTTGGTCGTATCTGTTATGTAAAAACTCAATATGATCCAGCAATGCATCCAGATCATCATCTTCGATTTCATTAGCTTTCTGTGCTGTTTTTAGTTGTTTCTTGTCCTTTTTTTCCATGGCAAACTCAATGGAGTACACTGACTTATTGTCCAATGGTGATCCTTTTGGGTGGACTACTATCTTAAAAGAGGTTCCCTTTAAGTTATTGATCATCTTGCGGATCATCTTGGCCTGGACATCGAAACCGAAATAGCTGGTGAAACCTTTTGAATTGTCTACATCTCCAATTGCCTGGCTTGATGTGGAAGGAGCTTGTGTTGCTTGATCCATGATGTATCTCTGTTCGACTTGTTGTTAAACTTGTGATCGTAACTCGACTGTCCCTGGCATTTCCACAACCTCAGTTTTTATACTGACAGTTTTGTGACTAGGTGACCCTTTTTTTCTTTATTGGTATCCTTAGGGAGCGTAGAAGGTAATTATAAAACATTTTCTACCTGTATAAACAGATCTCGTAAACCCTGCGCGTGACCTGTGTTCTGTATTTTATGATGTTAATTAGTTTGTTATTCAACAATTGTTTGTGGTATTTCCGTAAAAACAGATATTGAATTACCTAACAATGTCATTAAGGGAGGCGGAACCCGATTAAATCACGATCAACGAAAACCATTAAAGGTTTAAGTAAGTATAGGGGTGGTTTAAAGTGGGAATTCGGTGCTAGAGCGAGAGGAAGTTATGTGAAAATGGTGTCGGCACCTGTTTGATGTAGTGAGCTGGTGGTTTGCGCAATGTGTTAAAAAGAGTGTCGGTGAATGATTGATGTTGTGAGTTGGTGGTTGATAGAAAGTGGTTTAACGGTTAGTGCGGAGTGTGTGTTTGGGGGTTGAATGATATCAGTGTTTTTGTGGTTAGAATGGATGTGGAGAGAAGAGAGCGTATGAGTAATTTGGAAGTTTTTTTTTTAGGAAGAGAAGTGTGTTGTGAGGGGTTGATTGTTGAAGAGGGGGTTTGCATCGTGAGGAGTGGGTTGCGGGGGTTTTGATTGTTGTCAGTGTTTTGTAACAACAAGTGCTCATAATGTTAGAAGTAATAATGTTGTGATTTATCATTTCGAGTATATTGTTTATGGAATTCGTTGGAAAGGGAATTTAGATGGTAAATGTGTTGAAAGAATTTTGTTCTTTCTTTTATCTTGCTACCCACGTTGTTTTGAGAAACTTGTAGTAACTTGTGCGAATTGAAGACGGGTGTGGGTTTAACGGTGAGAAGTGAGTGGTTTTCGGAGAGAAGAAATTCTTATTATGATCTATGAAGTAAGTACCAGGTAATGGTTACACAGTGATTATGAGGAGGGTAAGAGTGACTGATCTAGAGATGTTGAATAAAAGGTGAACATGAATTGTTAGTTTTAATAAATTTGTAAAGTTGTGGAAGATATATATAAACAAATACTACACGCACACATATATATAAATATATATTTTCGTTTAAGCATATGTTACCGTCTGAAAAATGTTGTGGTGTAAATCATTGCACAAAGGAAAAAACTTTTGCATTTGTGAAAGTAGTTGGTTGTAAATAATGTTTTCTGGCAAAACTTTCATTAGATCATTGTTTGAGTTGTATGCGATACCTGATAATGGGAATTCTTGCTTCGAGAAGCCTCGATATCATCTAGTCGTTACAAATAAAGTTTTCACGCATTTCAACATGTTAAGCTAAGAGGTTATTAGGGAGAGATAACTTTAGTTGGTACAATATCACCAACCAGTAATGCAAGAAAAAAGATTAATCGTTTTCCAATTGCTTGTCCCTTTGGTGATATAGAAGTGTTGAGAAGAGAGAAGATTGATAATTCCGAAGCGCAAAGGCCTATGATGCGAACAATACGAACAACAACAGAACTTGAAGCAATTAAGAAAAATGCATACATTATGAAATGTTCTGTGAGAGCAGATTGGGAAAGATAAATTTACAGGTGTTTGAAATAAAAGAACATTCGAGGTGTGGGGTGTGGTGTGTAAAATTCAGGTTGACCTTTGAACACTTGAAAACTTTATTTAAAGGATTAAAAAGCCTTTGCAATTGTTTGATTGATGCAAAATAACAAGATTTAATGCGAGATTTATGAGGTGAGAACGTTTAATGATTAATCATGAGAGAGATCGAAAAAATATTATTTCACAGGATAACTTTATACCTAGTATTCAATAGATTTATTAATATATTTTAAAAAACTTCTTCATTTTATTTCATTAAGTTGAAAGCAAATTTATAAGGGAAGGAAAAATGATAGCTCCATATTTCATTTTGTTAATACTTATATTGATAGCTTTTTCCGCGCCAGCACCATTGGTTAATGTTATTGAGGATTCTAAATTAAACTTCGAGCTTGAGACTATATTCGCAAATTGTGATCGGGTACAAATTGATTTGTCATTTGTGCTTTTGAAGCATCAGACCTATTCAAGTTTGAATTTATCAATTAATAC
The DNA here is from genome assembly GCA_907269105.1 of Volucella inanis. Lineage (NCBI taxonomy): Eukaryota > Metazoa > Arthropoda > Insecta > Diptera > Syrphidae > Volucella > Volucella inanis. Next base: position 99,343,225 of record OU026156.1, on the reverse strand, counting down.
TACCAGAACAACAATCTTGTCATCCAACATCAGCAAAGATGATGTATTTACTAACTCTGAGGATTCAGAATACGTGAGTGTGGAAGAAGCGTTCAGGCAAGGTCCTATTAAGTAGGAAATAAATATTGCCGGGTATATTGAAAGTCAGCATATTTTTTATAGACATTTTAAACTGGAATTTGACTAAAATAAAGAACTTAAAATTCGCTGTTCTTACTACAGCAATTTCAAGAAAAAGTCTATGGTCATTAGATGTTTCGAGTATTAAGTAGTAATTTTAAGTAGTAGCGAAACAGAACACGTTACAAAGTTTGACACAGATTATAAATCGAATTATGAACTACTGGATCTTAGGAAAGCAAAAAAAATATACCATATGCCGATATCTTATGATGAATGAATAATAATAGGAAAAAAATTTCATAATTGTGTTTTATTAATTACACTAGGAAAATATATTAATTTAAGAGAATTGTTTTATATGTCTATGAATTGAGTTCGCGTGGAAAACCAAGCCAGTTGAATGTGTAACCTTTTTTAAAAGCATGTTTAATGTTTATACTTCCTTATTCGAACCTTATCTCCCACACTGAATTTGTTTTTGGGTGCTATTACGTTTTGTTTTTTAAAGAATCATTAAATATTTGTGTTCCTCGTTCTTCTGTACTGTACGGTATCATTTCAACCAAGTCTGCTTGCCATAAGTCATATAATCCTATTATTTTAACTCGTCATCTATTGAAACGCCTTCGCACAGGTTTGTTCATTTCCTCCACAAGGTTTCGTTTACTCATCATTTGGAATAATAAAAATAACCGATCTTTCTCTTTTATAAATCATTATTTGAAAAATACAACTAAACAATACTGGTATATTTGGTTTTTTAATTTTTTATTTTTAAGTCTTTGATACTTTTAAAAAATTTAAAATCGCATCAAACATTAAAGAGGTTTTTAGTCCAGACATCATATCTTATGGACTTACACATGCTTACTAATGGATTTTAAATTATTTAACCAATTTTAAACTAGAAGGAACCGCCGGATAAATTTCCCCATTTTAAAAATTCAGAACAAGAGCTCGAGGCCAACGTTGGACACACCTTTGCCGGAATAACGACACAAATGTTGGACGGAGTCATCGAAAATTTGAGTGAGAGTTTGAAGCACTGCCAGCGAAGCAGAGGCGCCATTGTAATGATGTGCTCTTCCACACACAATGGTACGAACGTAGCTTCAAAATATAGCCAGAGTGAATTTTATATCTCACACGGTTGTTGTTTTATTTATTTATTTATTTATTTTTATTTTTTATTATTTTTTTTCTATCGTTCTTATTTGGTCACCCTATACAATACTGCAAAGTTTTCTCGTTGCTCAAACCCAATATCAGAAAATTCAAACTCTTTTTAAGAAAGAGTTCCATTTGGGCCAATAATGATCATGCCTGATGACGTAGATATAACTTTGGATACTCTGTGAATACTTTATCAATTCCTTTATGTTGCCGTTTGTGGTTTGCCCTTTCTTAGAGTTGGAGTAAAGCATGTAAAGCAATTTTAAAATGTTTCTCGAATTGAAATACACGTGTGGATGGGCCCAAGAAAGTGGTGTCTTACGTCTAAGCCGACGAATCCTTCCAGTTCCAAAGTTTTCAACTTCTTATTTCAAAGATAGTGAAATAATAGTTTGGTGTAAGTCTTACAATTTTGAATATTATTGGCTACTTGCACCTTACTAAGCGACAATATTTTGGATAAAACTACCTGACATGAAATAAACGGAAATGGTTTGAGATGGTTTTGTTATCAGCCAAACTACATTTTTATTGAGATCAATATTTCCAGGGCAAGTAAAAATATCGCAACACGTGTTAAAGGGTGTACAATCGCGCCGTTCTTACATGCTTATCCAAGAAATGTAAGACTCTCATACCATATTCCCGTGTTCCTGAAAGAAAAGTGAAAAGAAAAAACAAAGACAGATTTACATTTTTATTTTATTTATCTATTTTTATTTCTGAACATTTTTTACATTTATTGTACATTTTTAATATTTTTTTATTATTTATTTATTTATATTTATATTATTTATTTATTTTTACTTCTAAATAGAATCTGCACACTTATCATAGCAGTGATATTCGTAGTCGTACAAGCTGTTGGCTTATATTAAACTTGGCGCACACCAAATAAATGATATCTTCGGTCTTTCGAGTATCCAGTCGTCCTTTCTTTGGCCTTGCACGTCCTTGATCTCTAAAAATGAGTTCGCAAAGTTTTCTTGTTGCTCCCCCATGATTGTGCCAAGAAATTTTTTCAAAGTCCTTACGGGCAATTTCTGTTCCATTCGGTCCAATAATCAAAGTTTCCGAAGACTTATCTGAAGTTTTCGGGAACTCTTTGGTGGACATTTGTTTTGATGGATGAGATGAGTTTGCATTCTTGGAATCCAATTTTCTTTTACGTGTGATCGCTACGACAGTTGATTCAGATAAAGTTTCCGAAGATTTATCTGAAGTTTTCGGGAACTCTTTGGTGGACATTTGTTTTGATGGATGAGATGAGTTTGCATTCTTGGAATCCAATTTTCTTTTACGTGTGATCGGTACGACAGTTGATTCGGATAAAGTTTCTCCATTTGGTTTAGCTGATTTATTTGGTGCGGGTAATGGTTCTATTTTAGTTTGGGCAGGGCTTCGTGTAATGAGAGTTACTTGGTAGTCTTCTTGTTTGTATTGTACTTGAAGGTCCTTCATTTTGTCCTTTACTTGGGCCATGACTTGGTCGTATCTGTTATGTAAAAACTCAATATGATCCAGCAATGCATCCAGATCATCATCTTCGATTTCATTAGCTTTCTGTGCTGTTTTTAGTTGTTTCTTGTCCTTTTTTTCCATGGCAAACTCAATGGAGTACACTGACTTATTGTCCAATGGTGATCCTTTTGGGTGGACTACTATCTTAAAAGAGGTTCCCTTTAAGTTATTGATCATCTTGCGGATCATCTTGGCCTGGACATCGAAACCGAAATAGCTGGTGAAACCTTTTGAATTGTCTACATCTCCAATTGCCTGGCTTGATGTGGAAGGAGCTTGTGTTGCTTGATCCATGATGTATCTCTGTTCGACTTGTTGTTAAACTTGTGATCGTAACTCGACTGTCCCTGGCATTTCCACAACCTCAGTTTTTATACTGACAGTTTTGTGACTAGGTGACCCTTTTTTTCTTTATTGGTATCCTTAGGGAGCGTAAAAGGTAATTATAAAACATTTTCTACCTGTATAAACAGATCTCGTAAACCCTGCGCGCGACCTGTGTTCTGTATTTTATGATGTTAATTAGTTTGTTATTCAACAATTGTTTGTGGTATTTCCGTAAAAACAGATATTGAATTACCTAACAATGTCATTAAGGGAGGCGGAACCCGGATTAAATCACGATCAAGGAAAACCATTAAAGGCTTAAGTATAGGGGTGGTTAAAGTGGGAATTCGGTGCTAGAGCGAGAGGAAGTTATGTGAAAATGGTGTCGGCACCTGTTTGATGTAGTGAGCTGGTGGTTTGCGCAATGTGTTAAAAAGAGTGTCGGTGAATGATTGATGTTGGTGGTTGATAGAAAGTGGTTTAACGGTTAGTGCGGAGTGTGTGTTCGGGGGTTGAATGATATCAGTGTTTTTGTGGTTAGTATGGATATGGAGAGAAGAGAGCGTATGAGTTATTTGGAAGTTTTTTTTTTTTTGGAAGAGTAGTGTTTTGTGAGGGGTTGATTGTTGAAGAGGGGGTTTGCATCGTGTGGAGTGGGTTGCGGGGGTTTTGATTGTTGTCAGTGTTTTGTAACAACAAGTGCTCATAGTGTTAGAAGTAATAATGTTGTGATTTATCATTTCGAGTATATTGTTTATGGAATTCGTTGGAAAGGGAATTTAGATGGTAAATGTGTTGAAATAATTTTATTCTTTCTCTTATCTTGCTGCCCACGTTGTTTTGAGTAACTTATAGTAACTTGTGCGAATTGAAGACGGGTGTGGGTTTAACGGTGAGAAGTGAGTGGTTTTCCGGAGAGAAGAAATTCTTATTATGATCTATGAAGTAAGTACTAGGTAATATTAAACACAGTGATTATGAGGAGGGTAAGAGTGACTGATCTAGAGATGTTGAATAAAAGGTGAACATGAATTGTTAGTTTTAATAAATTTGTAAAGTTGTGGAAGATATATATAAACAAACACTACACGCACACATATATATAAATATATATATTCGTTTAAGTATATGTTACCGTCTGAAAAACGTTCTGGTGTAAATCATTGCACAAAGGTAAAAGCTTTTGCATTTGTGAAAGTAGTTGGCTGTAAATAATGTTTTCTGGCAAAACTTTCATTAGATCATTGTTTGAGTTGTATGCGATACCTGATAATGGGAATTCTTGCTTCGAGAAGCTTCGATATCATCTAGTCGTTACAAATAAAGTTTTCGCGCATTTCAAAATGTTAAGCTAATAGGGTATGAGGGAGAGGTAACTTTAGTTGGTACAATATCACCAAACAGTAATGCAAGAAAAAAATTAATCGTTTTCCAAGTGCTTGTCCTTTTGGTGATATAGAAGTGTTGAGAAGAGAGAAGATTGATAATTCCGAAGCGCAAAGGCCTATGATGCGAACAATACGAACAACAACAGAACTTGAAGCAATTAAGAAAAATGCATACATTATGAAATGTTCTGTGAGAGCAGATTGGGAAAGATAAATTTACAGGTGTTTGAAATAAAAGAACATTCGAGGTGTGGGGTGTGGGGTGTGGGGTGTGGTGTGTAAAATTCAAGTTGACCTTTGAACACTTGAAAACTTTATTTAAAGGATTAAAAAGCCTTTGCAGTTGTGTGATTGATGCAAAATAACATGATTTAATGCGAGATTTATGAGGTGAGAGCGTTTAATGATTAATCATGAGAGAGATCGAAAAAATATTATTTCACAGGATAACTTTATACCTAGTATTCAATAGATTCATTAATATATTTTATAAAACTTCTTCATTTTATTTCATTAAGTTGAAAGCAAATTTATAAGGGAAGGAAAGTTGGAGTAAAGCATGTAAAGCAATTTTAAAATGTTTCTCGAATTGAAATACACGTGTGGATGGGCCCAATAATAGAATCTGCACACTTATCATAGCAGTGATATTCGTAGTCGTACAAGCTGTTGGCTTATATTAAACTTGGCGCACACCAAATAAATGATATCTTCGGTCTTTCGAGTATCCAGTCGTCCTTTCTTTGGCCTTGCACGTCCTTGATCTCTAAAAATGAGTTCGCAAAGTTTTCTTGTTGCTCCCCCATGATTGTGCCAAGAAATTTTTTCAAAGTCCTTACGGGCAATTTCTGTTCCATTCGGTCCAATAATCAAAGTTTCCGAAGACTTATCTGAAGTTTTCGGGAACTCTTTGGTGGACATTTGTTTTGATGGATGAGATGAGTTTGCATTCTTGGAATCCAATTTTCTTTTACGTGTGATCGCTACGACAGTTGATTCAGATAAAGTTTCCGAAGATTTATCTGAAGTTTTCGGGAACTCTTTGGTGGACATTTGTTTTGATGGATGAGATGAGTTTGCATTCTTGGAATCCAATTTTCTTTTACGTGTGATCGGTACGACAGTTGATTCGGATAAAGTTTCTCCATTTGGTTTAGCTGATTTATTTGGTGCGGGTAATGGTTCTATTTTAGTTTGGGCAGGGCTTCGTGTAATGAGAGTTACTTGGCAGTCTTCTTGTTTGTATTGTACTTGAAGGTCCTTCATTTTGTCCTTTACTTGGGCCATGACTTGGTCGTATCTGTTATGTAAAAACTCAATATGATCCAGCAATGCATCCAGATCATCATCTTCGATTTCATTAGCTTTCTGTGCTGTTTTTAGTTGTTTCTTGTCCTTTTTTTCCATGGCAAACTCAATGGAGTACACTGACTTATTGTCCAATGGTGATCCTTTTGGGTGGACTACTATCTTAAAAGAGGTTCCCTTTAAGTTATTGATCATCTTGCGGATCATCTTGGCCTGGACATCGAAACCGAAATAGCTGGTGAAACCTTTTGAATTGTCTACATCTCCAATTGCCTGGCTTGATGTGGAAGGAGCTTGTGTTGCTTGATCCATGATGTATCTCTGTTCGACTTGTTGTTAAACTTGTGATCGTAACTCGACTGTCCCTGGCATTTCCACAACCTCAGTTTTTATACTGACAGTTTTGTGACTAGGTGACCCTTTTTTTCTTTATTGGTATCCTTAGGGAGCGTAAAAGGTAATTATAAAACATTTTCTACCTGTATAAACAGATCTCGTAAACCCTGCGCGCGACCTGTGTTCTGTATTTTATGATGTTAATTAGTTTGTTATTCAACAATTGTTTGTGGTATTTCCGTAAAAACAGATATTGAATTACCTAACAATGTCATTAAGGGAGGCGGAACCCGGATTAAATCACGATCAAGGAAAACCATTAAAGGCTTAAGTATAGGGGTGGTTAAAGTGGGAATTCGGTGCTAGAGCGAGAGGAAGTTATGTGAAAATGGTGTCGGCACCTGTTTGATGTAGTGAGCTGGTGGTTTGCGCAATGTGTTAAAAAGAGTGTCGGTGAATGATTGATGTTGGGAGTTGGTGGTTGATAGAAAGTGGTTTAACGGTTAGTGCGGAGTGTGTGTTCGGGGGTTGAATGATATCAGTGTTTTTGTGGTTAGTATGGATATGGAGAGAAGAGAGCGTATGAGTTATTTGGAAGTTTTTTTTTTTTTGGAAGAGTAGTGTTTTGTGAGGGGTTGATTGTTGAAGAGGGGGTTTGCATCGTGTGGAGTGGGTTGCGGGGGTTTTGATTGTTGTCAGTGTTTTGTAACAACAAGTGCTCATAGTGTTAGAAGTAATAATGTTGTGATTTATCATTTCGAGTATATTGTTTATGGAATTCGTTGGAAAGGGAATTTAGATGGTAAATGTGTTGAAATAATTTTATTCTTTCTCTTATCTTGCTGCCCACGTTGTTTTGAGTAACTTATAGTAAATTGTGCGAATCGAAGACGGGTGTGGGTTTAACGGTGAGAAGTGAGTGGTTTTCCGGAGAGAAGAAATTCTTATTATGATCTATGAAGTAAGTACTAGGTAATATTAAACACAGTGATTATGAGGAGGGTAAGAGTGACAGATCTAGAGATGTTGAATAAAAGGTGAACATGAATTGTTAGTTTTAATAGATTTGTAAAGATGTGGAAGATATATATAAACAAACACTACACGCACACATATATATAAATATATATATTCGTTTAAGTATATGTTACCGTCTGAAAAACGTTCTGGTGTAAATCATTGCACAAAGGTAAAAGCTTTTGCATTTGTGAAAGTAGTTGGCTGTAAATAATGTTTTCTGGCAAAACTTTCATTAGATCATTGTTTGAGTTGTATGCGATACCTGATAATGGGAATTCTTGCTTCGAGAAGCTTCGATATCATCTAGTCGTTACAAATAAAGTTTTCGCGCATTTCAAAATGTTAAGCTAATAGGGTATGAGGGAGAGGTAACTTTAGTTGGTACAATATCACCAAACAGTAATGCAAGAAAAAAATTAATCGTTTTCCAAGTGCTTGTCCTTTTGGTGATATAGAAGTGTTGAGAAGAGAGAAGATTGATAATTCCGAAGCGCAAAGGCCTATGATGCGAACAATACGAACAACAACAGAACTTGAAGCAATTAAGAAAAATGCATACATTATGAAATGTTCTGTGAGAGCAGATTGGGAAAGATAAATTTACAGGTGTTTGAAATAAAAGAACATTCGAGGTGTGGGGTGTGGGGTGTGGTGTGTAAAATTCAAGTTGACCTTTGAACACTTGAAAACTTTATTTAAAGGATTAAAAAGCCTTTGCAGTTGTGTGATTGATGCAAAATAACATGATTTAATGCGAGATTTATGAGGTGAGAGCGTTTAATGATTAATCATGAGAGAGATCGAAAAAATATTATTTCACAGGATAACTTTATACCTAGTATTCAATAGATTCATTAATATATTTTATAAAACTTCTTCATTTTATTTCATTAAGTTGAAAGCAAATTTATAAGGGAAGGAAAGTTGGAGTAAAGCATGTAAAGCAATTTTAAAATGTTTCTCGAATTGAAATACACGTGTGGATGGGCCCAATAATAGAATCTACACACTTATCATAGCAGTGATATTCGTAGTCGTACAAGCTGTTGGCTTATATTAAACTTGGCGCACACCAAATAAATGATATCTTCGGTCTTTCGAGTATCCAGTCGTCCTTTCTTTGGCCTTGCACGTCCTTGATCTCTAAAAATGAGTTCGCAAAGTTTTCTTGTTGCTCCCCCATGATTGTGCCAAGAAATTTTTTCAAAGTCCTTACGGGCAATTTCTGTTCCATTCGGTCCAATAATCAAAGTTTCCGAAGACTTATCTGAAGTTTTCGGGAACTCTTTGGTGGACATTTGTTTTGATGGATGAGATGAGTTTGCATTCTTGGAATCCAATTTTCTTTTACGTGTGATCGCTACGACAGTTGATTCAGATAAAGTTTCCGAAGATTTATCTGAAGTTTTCGGGAACTCTTTGGTGGACATTTGTTTTGATGGATGAGATGAGTTTGCATTCTTGGAATCCAATTTTCTTTTACGTGTGATCGGTACGACAGTTGATTCGGATAAAGTTTCTCCATTTGGTTTAGCTGATTTATTTGGTGCGGGTAATGGTTCTATTTTAGTTTGGGCAGGGCTTCGTGTAATGAGAGTTACTTGGCAGTCTTCTTGTTTGTATTGTACTTGAAGGTCCTTCATTTTGTCCTTTACTTGGGCCATGACTTGGTCGTATCTGTTATGTAAAAACTCAATATGATCCAGCAATGCATCCAGATCATCATCTTCGATTTCATTAGCTTTCTGTGCTGTTTTTAGTTGTTTCTTGTCCTTTTTTTCCATGGCAAACTCAATGGAGTACACTGACTTATTGTCCAATGGTGATCCTTTTGGGTGGACTACTATCTTAAAAGAGGTTCCCTTTAAGTTATTGATCATCTTGCGGATCATCTTGGCCTGGACATCGAAACCGAAATAGCTGGTGAAACCTTTTGAATTGTCTACATCTCCAATTGCCTGGCTTGATGTGGAAGGAGCTTGTGTTGCTTGATCCATGATGTATCTCTGTTCGACTTGTTGTTAAACTTGTGATCGTAACTCGACTGTCCCTGGCATTTCCACAACCTCAGTTTTTATACTGACAGTTTTGTGACTAGGTGACCCTTTTTTTCTTTATTGGTATCCTTATAAAACATTTTCTACCTGTATAAACAGATCTCGTAAACCCTGCGCGCGACCTGTGTTCTGTATTTTATGATGTTAATTAGTTTGTTATTCAACAATTGTTTGTGGTATTTCCGTAAAAACAGATATTGAATTACCTAACAATGTCATTAAGGGAGGCGGAACCCGGATTAAATCACGATCAAGGAAAACCATTAAAGGCTTAAGTATAGGGGTGGTTAAAGTGGGAATTCGGTGCTAGAGCGAGAGGAAGTTATGTGAAAATGGTGTCGGCACCTGTTTGATGTAGTGAGCTGGTGGTTTGCGCAATGTGTTAAAAAGAGTGTCGGTGAATGATTGATGTTGGGAGTTGGTGGTTGATAGAAAGTGGTTTAACGGTTAGTGCGGAGTGTGTGTTCGGGGGTTGAATGATATCAGTGTTTTTGTGGTTAGTATGGATATGGAGAGAAGAGAGCGTATGAGTTATTTGGAAGTTTTTTTTTTTTTTGGAAGAGTAGTGTTTTGTGAGGGGTTGATTGTTGAAGAGGGGGTTTGCATCGTGTGGAGTGGGTTGCGGGGGTTTTGATTGTTGTCAGTGTTTTGTAACAACAAGTGCTCATAATGTTAGAAGTAATAATGTTGTGATTTATCATTTCGAGTATATTGTTTATGGAATTCGTTGGAAAGGGAATTTAGATGGTAAATGTGTTGAAATAATTTTGAGAAGAGAGAAGATTGATAATTCCGAAGCGCAAAGGCCTATGATGCGAACAATACGAACAACAACAGAACTTGAAGCAATTAAGAAAAATGCATACATTATGAAATGTTCTGTGAGAGCAGATTGGGAAAGATAAATTTACAGGTGTTTGAAATAAAAGAACATTCGAGGTGTGGGGTGTGGGGTGTGGTGTGTAAAATTCAAGTTGACCTTTGAACACTTTAAAACTTTATTTAAAGGATTAAAAAGCCTTTGCAGTTGTGTGATTGATGCAAAATAACATGATTTAATGCGAGATTTATGAGGTGAGAGCGTTTAATGATTAATCATGAGAGAGATCGAAAAAATATTATTTCACAGGATAACTTTATACCTAGTATTCAATAGATTCATTAATATATTTTATAAAACTTCTTCATTTTATTTCATTAAGTTGAAAGCAAATTTATAAGGGAAGGAAAAATGATAACTCCATATTTCATTTTGTTAATACTTATATTGATAGCTTTTTCCGCGCCAGCACCATTGGTTAATGTTATTGACGATTCTAAATTAAACTTCGAGCTTGAGACTATATTCGCAAATCGTGATCGGGTACAAATTAATTTGTCATTTGTGCTTTTGAAGCATCAGACCTATTCAAGTTTGAATTTATCAATTAATACTACCAGAACAACAATCTTGTCATCCAACATCAGCAAAGATGATGTATTTACTAACTCTGAGGATTCAGAATACGTGAGTGTGGAAGAAGCGTTCAGGCAAGATCCTATTAAGAAGGAAATAAATATTGCCGGGTATATTGAGAGTCAGCATATTTTTTATAAACATTTTAAACTGGAATTTGACTAAAATAAAGAACTTAAAATTCGCTGTTCTTACTACAGCAATTTCAAGAAAAAGTCTATGGTCATTAGATGTTTCGAGTATTAAGTAGTAATTTTAAGTAGTAGTGAAACAGAACACGTTACAAAGTTTGACACAGATTATAAATCGAATTATGAACTACTGGATCTTAGGAAAGCAAAAAAAAACATACCATATGCAGATATCTTATGATGAATGAATAATAATAGGAAAAAAATTTCATAATTGTGTTTTATTAATTACACTAGGAAAATATATTAATTTAAGAGAATTATTTTATATGTCTATGAATTGTGTTCGCGTGGAAAACCAAGCCAGTTGAATGTGTAACCTTTTTTAAAAGCATGTTTAATGTTTATACTTCCTTATTCGAACCTTATCTCCCACACTGAATTTGTTTTTGGGTGCTATTACGTTTTGTTTTTTAAAGAATCATTAAATATTTGTGTTCCTCGTTCTTCTGTACTGTACGGTATCATTTCAACCAAGTCTGCTTGCCATAAGTCATATAATCCTATTATTTTAACTCGTCGTCTATTGAAACGCCTTCGCGCAGGTTTGTTCACTTCCTCCACAAGGTTTCGTTTACTCATCATTTGGAATAATAAAAATAACCGAATATTTCTCTTTTATAAATCATTATTTGAAAAATACAACTAAACAACACTGGTATATTTGGTTTTTTAATTTTTTATTTTTAAGTCTTTGATACTTTTAAAAAATTTAAAATCGCATCAAACATTAAAGAGATTTTTAGTCCAGACATCATATCTTCTGGACTTACACATGCTTACTAATGGATTTTAAATTATTTAACCAATTTTAAACTAGAAGGAACTGCCGGATAAATTTCTCCATTTTAAAAATTCAGAACAAGAGCTCGAGGCCAACGTTGGACACACCTTTGCCGGAATAACGACACAAATGTTGGACGGAGTCATCGAAAATTTGAGTGAGAGTTTGAAGCACTGCCAGCGAAGCAGAGGCGGCCATTGTAATAATGTGCTCTTCCACACACAATGGTATGAACGTAGCTTCAAAATATAGCCAGAGTGAATTTTATATCTCACACGGTTGTTGTTTTATTTATTTACTTATTTATTTTTATTTTTTATTATTTTTTTTTCTATCGTTCTTATTTGGTCACCGTATACAATACTGCAAAGTTTTCTCGTTGCTCAAACCCAATATCAGAAAATTCAAACTCTTTTTAAGAAAGAGTTCCATTTGGGCCAATAATGATCATGCCTGATGACGTAGATATAACTTTGGATACTCTGTGAATACTTTATCAATTCCTTTATGTTGCCGTTTGTGGTTTGCCCTTTCTTAGAGTTGGAGTAAAGCATGTAAAGCAATTTTAAAATGTTTCTCGAATTGAAATACACGTGTGGATGGGTCCAAGAAAGTGGTGTCTTACGTCTAAGCCGACGAATCCTTCCAGTTCCAAAGTTTTCAACTTCTTATTTCAAAGATAGTGAAATAATAGTTTGGTGTAAGCCTTACAATTTTGAATATAATTGGCTACTTGCACCTTACTAAGCGACAATATTTTGGATAAAACTACCTGACATGAAATAAACTGAAATGGTTTGAGATGGTTTTGTTATCAGCCAAACTACATTTTTATTGAGATCAATATTTCCGGGGCAAGTAAAAATATCGCAACACGTTTTAAAGGGTGTACAATCGCGCCGTTCTTACATGCTTATCCAAGAAATGTAAGACTCTCTCATACCATATTGCCGTGTTCCTGAAAGAAAAGTGAAAAGAAAAAACAAAGACAGATTTACATTTTCATTTTATTTATCTATTTTTATTTCTGAACATTTTTTACATTTATTGTACATTTTTAATATTTTTTTATTATTTATTTATTTATATTTATATTATTTATTTATTTTTACTTCTAAATAGAATCTGCACACTTATCATAGCAGTGATATTCGTAGTCGTACAAGCTGTTGGCTTATATTAAACTTGGCGCACACCAAATAAATGATATCTTCGGTCTTTCGAGTATCCAGTCGTCCTTTCTTTGGCCTTGCACGTCCTTGATCTCTAAAAATGAGTTCGCAAAGTTTTCTTGTTGCTCCCCCATGATTGTGCCAAGAAATTTTTTCAAAGTCCTTACGGGCAATTTCTGTTCCATTCGGTCCAATAATCAAAGTTTCCGAAGACTTATCTGAAGTTTTCGGGAACTCTTTGGTGGACATTTGTTTTGATGGATGAGATGAGTTTGCATTCTTGGAATCCAATTTTCTTTTACGTGTGATCGCTACGACAGTTGATTCAGATAAAGTTTCCGAAGATTTATCTGAAGTTTTCGGGAACTCTTTGGTGGACATTTGTTTTGATGGATGAGATGAGTTTGCATTCTTGGAATCCAATTTTCTTTTACGTGTGATCGGTACGACAGTTGATTCGGATAAAGTTTCTCCATTTGGTTTAGCTGATTTATTTGGTGCGGGTAATGGTTCTATTTTAGTTTGGGCAGGGCTTCGTGTAATGAGAGTTACTTGGTAGTCTTCTTGTTTGTATTGTACTTGAAGGTCCTTCATTTTGTCCTTTACTTGGGCCATGACTTGGTCGTATCTGTTATGTAAAAACTCAATATGATCCAGCAATGCATCCAGATCATCATCTTCGATTTCATTAGCTTTCTGTGCTGTTTTTAGTTGTTTCTTGTCCTTTTTTTCCATGGCAAACTCAATGGAGTACACTGACTTATTGTCCAATGGTGATCCTTTTGGGTGGACTACTATCTTAAAAGAGGTTCCCTTTAAGTTATTGATCATCTTGCGGATCATCTTGGCCTGGACATCGAAACCGAAATAGCTGGTGAAACCTTTTGAATTGTCTACATCTCCAATTGCCTGGCTTGATGTGGAAGGAGCTTGTGTTGCTTGATCCATGATGTATCTCTGTTCGACTTGTTGTTAAACTTGTGATCGTAACTCGACTGTCCCTGGCATTTCCACAACCTCAGTTTTTATACTGACAGTTTTGTGACTAGGTGACCCTTTTTTTCTTTATTGGTATCCTTAGGGAGCGTAAAAGGTAATTATAAAACATTTTCTACCTGTATAAACAGATCTCGTAAACCCTGCGCGCGACCTGTGTTCTGTATTTTATGATGTTAATTAGTTTGTTATTCAACAATTGTTTGTGGTATTTCCGTAAAAACAGATATTGAATTACCTAACAATGTCATTAAGGGAGGCGGAACCCGGATTAAATCACGATCAAGGAAAACCATTAAAGGCTTAAGTATAGGGGTGGTTAAAGTGGGAATTCGGTGCTAGAGCGAGAGGAAGTTATGTGAAAATGGTGTCGGCACCTGTTTGATGTAGTGAGCTGGTGGTTTGCGCAATGTGTTAAAAAGAGTGTCGGTGAATGATTGATGTTGGTGGTTGATAGAAAGTGGTTTAACGGTTAGTGCGGAGTGTGTGTTCGGGGGTTGAATGATATCAGTGTTTTTGTGGTTAGTATGGATATGGAGAGAAGAGAGCGTATGAGTTATTTGGAAGTTTTTTTTTTTTTGGAAGAGTAGTGTTTTGTGAGGGGTTGATTGTTGAAGAGGGGGCTTGCATCGTGTGGAGTGGGTTGCGGGGGTTTTGATTGTTGTCAGTGTTTTGTAACAACAAGTGCTCATAGTGTTAGAAGTAATAATGTTGTGATTTATCATTTCGAGTATATTGTTTATGGAATTCGTTGGAAAGGGAATTTAGATGGTAAATGTGTTGAAATAATTTTATTCTTTCTCTTATCTTGCTGCCCACGTTGTTTTGAGTAACTTATAGTAACTTGTGCGAATTGAAGACGGGTGTGGGTTTAACGGTGAGAAGTGAGTGGTTTTCCGGAGAGAAGAAATTCTTATTATGATCTATGAAGTAAGTACTAGGTAATATTAAACACAGTGATTATGAGGAGGGTAAGAGTGACTGATCTAGAGATGTTGAATAAAAGGTGAACATGAATTGTTAGTTTTAATAAATTTGTAAAGTTGTGGAAGATATATATAAACAAACACTACACGCACACATATATATAAATATATATATTCGTTTAAGTATATGTTACCGTCTGAAAAACGTTCTGGTGTAAATCATTGCACAAAGGTAAAAGCTTTTGCATTTGTGAAAGTAGTTGGCTGTAAATAATGTTTTCTGGCAAAACTTTCATTAGATCATTGTTTGAGTTGTATGCGATACCTGATAATGGGAATTCTTGCTTCGAGAAGCTTCGATATCATCTAGTCGTTACAAATAAAGTTTTCGCGCATTTCAAAATGTTAAGCTAATAGGGTATGAGGGAGAGGTAACTTTAGTTGGTACAATATCACCAAACAGTAATGCAAGAAAAAAATTAATCGTTTTCCAAGTGCTTGTCCTTTTGGTGATATAGAAGTGTTGAGAAGAGAGAAGATTGATAATTCCGAAGCGCAAAGGCCTATGATGCGAACAATACGAACAACAACAGAACTTGAAGCAATTAAGAAAAATGCATACATTATGAAATGTTCTGTGAGAGCAGATTGGGAAAGATAAATTTACAGGTGTTTGAAATAAAAGAACATTCGAGGTGTGGGGTGTGGGGTGTGGGGTGTGGTGTGTAAAATTCAAGTTGACCTTTGAACACTTGAAAACTTTATTTAAAGGATTAAAAAGCCTTTGCAGTTGTGTGATTGATGCAAAATAACATGATTTAATGCGAGATTTATGAGGTGAGAGCGTTTAATGATTAATCATGAGAGAGATCGAAAAAATATTATTTCACAGGATAACTTTATACCTAGTATTCAATAGATTCATTAATATATTTTATAAAACTTCTTCATTTTATTTCATTAAGTTGAAAGCAAATTTATAAGGGAAGGAAAGTTGGAGTAAAGCATGTAAAGCAATTTTAAAATGTTTCTCGAATTGAAATACACGTGTGGATGGGCCCAATAATAGAATCTGCACACTTATCATAGCAGTGATATTCGTAGTCGTACAAGCTGTTGGCTTATATTAAACTTGGCGCACACCAAATAAATGATATCTTCGGTCTTTCGAGTATCCAGTCGTCCTTTCTTTGGCCTTGCACGTCCTTGATCTCTAAAAATGAGTTCGCAAAGTTTTCTTGTTGCTCCCCCATGATTGTGCCAAGAAATTTTTTCAAAGTCCTTACGGGCAATTTCTGTTCCATTCGGTCCAATAATCAAAGTTTCCGAAGACTTATCTGAAGTTTTCGGGAACTCTTTGGTGGACATTTGTTTTGATGGATGAGATGAGTTTGCATTCTTGGAATCCAATTTTCTTTTACGTGTGATCGCTACGACAGTTGATTCAGATAAAGTTTCCGAAGATTTATCTGAAGTTTTCGGGAACTCTTTGGTGGACATTTGTTTTGATGGATGAGATGAGTTTGCATTCTTGGAATCCAATTTTCTTTTACGTGTGATCGGTACGACAGTTGATTCGGATAAAGTTTCTCCATTTGGTTTAGCTGATTTATTTGGTGCGGGTAATGGTTCTATTTTAGTTTGGGCAGGGCTTCGTGTAATGAGAGTTACTTGGCAGTCTTCTTGTTTGTATTGTACTTGAAGGTCCTTCATTTTGTCCTTTACTTGGGCCATGACTTGGTCGTATCTGTTATGTAAAAACTCAATATGATCCAGCAATGCATCCAGATCATCATCTTCGATTTCATTAGCTTTCTGTGCTGTTTTTAGTTGTTTCTTGTCCTTTTTTTCCATGGCAAACTCAATGGAGTACACTGACTTATTGTCCAATGGTGATCCTTTTGGGTGGACTACTATCTTAAAAGAGGTTCCCTTTAAGTTATTGATCATCTTGCGGATCATCTTGGCCTGGACATCGAAACCGAAATAGCTGGTGAAACCTTTTGAATTGTCTACATCTCCAATTGCCTGGCTTGATGTGGAAGGAGCTTGTGTTGCTTGATCCATGATGTATCTCTGTTCGACTTGTTGTTAAACTTGTGATCGTAACTCGACTGTCCCTGGCATTTCCACAACCTCAGTTTTTATACTGACAGTTTTGTGACTAGGTGACCCTTTTTTTCTTTATTGGTATCCTTAGGGAGCGTAAAAGGTAATTATAAAACATTTTCTACCTGTATAAACAGATCTCGTAAACCCTGCGCGCGACCTGTGTTCTGTATTTTATGATGTTAATTAGTTTGTTATTCAACAATTGTTTGTGGTATTTCCGTAAAAACAGATATTGAATTACCTAACAATGTCATTAAGGGAGGCGGAACCCGGATTAAATCACGATCAAGGAAAACCATTAAAGGCTTAAGTATAGGGGTGGTTAAAGTGGGAATTCGGTGCTAGAGCGAGAGGAAGTTATGTGAAAATGGTGTCGGCACCTGTTTGATGTAGTGAGCTGGTGGTTTGCGCAATGTGTTAAAAAGAGTGTCGGTGAATGATTGATGTTGGGAGTTGGTGGTTGATAGAAAGTGGTTTAACGGTTAGTGCGGAGTGTGTGTTCGGGGGTTGAATGATATCAGTGTTTTTGTGGTTAGTATGGATATGGAGAGAAGAGAGCGTATGAGTTATTTGGAAGTTTTTTTTTTTTTGGAAGAGTAGTGTTTTGTGAGGGGTTGATTGTTGAAGAGGGGGTTTGCATCGTGTGGAGTGGGTTGCGGGGGTTTTGATTGTTGTCAGTGTTTTGTAACAACAAGTGCTCATAGTGTTAGAAGTAATAATGTTGTGATTTATCATTTCGAGTATATTGTTTATGGAATTCGTTGGAAAGGGAATTTAGATGGTAAATGTGTTGAAATAATTTTATTCTTTCTCTTATCTTGCTGCCCACGTTGTTTTGAGTAACTTATAGTAAATTGTGCGAATCGAAGACGGGTGTGGGTTTAACGGTGAGAAGTGAGTGGTTTTCCGGAGAGAAGAAATTCTTATTATGATCTATGAAGTAAGTACTAGGTAATATTAAACACAGTGATTATGAGGAGGGTAAGAGTGACAGATCTAGAGATGTTGAATAAAAGGTGAACATGAATTGTTAGTTTTAATAGATTTGTAAAGATGTGGAAGATATATATAAACAAACACTACACGCACACATATATATAAATATATATATTCGTTTAAGTATATGTTACCGTCTGAAAAACGTTCTGGTGTAAATCATTGCACAAAGGTAAAAGCTTTTGCATTTGTGAAAGTAGTTGGCTGTAAATAATGTTTTCTGGCAAAACTTTCATTAGATCATTGTTTGAGTTGTATGCGATACCTGATAATGGGAATTCTTGCTTCGAGAAGCTTCGATATCATCTAGTCGTTACAAATAAAGTTTTCGCGCATTTCAAAATGTTAAGCTAATAGGGTATGAGGGAGAGGTAACTTTAGTTGGTACAATATCACCAAACAGTAATGCAAGAAAAAAATTAATCGTTTTCCAAGTGCTTGTCCTTTTGGTGATATAGAAGTGTTGAGAAGAGAGAAGATTGATAATTCCGAAGCGCAAAGGCCTATGATGCGAACAATACGAACAACAACAGAACTTGAAGCAATTAAGAAAAATGCATACATTATGAAATGTTCTGTGAGAGCAGATTGGGAAAGATAAATTTACAGGTGTTTGAAATAAAAGAACATTCGAGGTGTGGGGTGTGGGGTGTGGTGTGTAAAATTCAAGTTGACCTTTGAACACTTGAAAACTTTATTTAAAGGATTAAAAAGCCTTTGCAGTTGTGTGATTGATGCAAAATAACATGATTTAATGCGAGATTTATGAGGTGAGAGCGTTTAATGATTAATCATGAGAGAGATCGAAAAAATATTATTTCACAGGATAACTTTATACCTAGTATTCAATAGATTCATTAATATATTTTATAAAACTTCTTCATTTTATTTCATTAAGTTGAAAGCAAATTTATAAGGGAAGGAAAGTTGGAGTAAAGCATGTAAAGCAATTTTAAAATGTTTCTCGAATTGAAATACACGTGTGGATGGGCCCAATAATAGAATCTACACACTTATCATAGCAGTGATATTCGTAGTCGTACAAGCTGTTGGCTTATATTAAACTTGGCGCACACCAAATAAATGATATCTTCGGTCTTTCGAGTATCCAGTCGTCCTTTCTTTGGCCTTGCACGTCCTTGATCTCTAAAAATGAGTTCGCAAAGTTTTCTTGTTGCTCCCCCATGATTGTGCCAAGAAATTTTTTCAAAGTCCTTACGGGCAATTTCTGTTCCATTCGGTCCAATAATCAAAGTTTCCGAAGACTTATCTGAAGTTTTCGGGAACTCTTTGGTGGACATTTGTTTTGATGGATGAGATGAGTTTGCATTCTTGGAATCCAATTTTCTTTTACGTGTGATCGCTACGACAGTTGATTCAGATAAAGTTTCCGAAGATTTATCTGAAGTTTTCGGGAACTCTTTGGTGGACATTTGTTTTGATGGATGAGATGAGTTTGCATTCTTGGAATCCAATTTTCTTTTACGTGTGATCGGTACGACAGTTGATTCGGATAAAGTTTCTCCATTTGGTTTAGCTGATTTATTTTGTGCGGGTAATGGTTCTATTTTAGTTTGGGCAGGGCTTCGTGTAATGAGAGTTACTTGGCAGTCTTCTTGTTTGTATTGTACTTGAAGGTCCTTCATTTTGTCCTTTACTTGGGCCATGACTTGGTCGTATCTGTTATGTAAAAACTCAATATGATCCAGCAATGCATCCAGATCATCATCTTCGATTTCATTAGCTTTCTGTGCTGTTTTTAGTTGTTTCTTGTCCTTTTTTTCCATGGCAAACTCAATGGAGTACACTGACTTATTGTCCAATGGTGATCCTTTTGGGTGGACTACTATCTTAAAAGAGGTTCCCTTTAAGTTATTGATCATCTTGCGGATCATCTTGGCCTGGACATCGAAACCGAAATAGCTGGTGAAACCTTTTGAATTGTCTACATCTCCAATTGCCTGGCTTGATGTGGAAGGAGCTTGTGTTGCTTGATCCATGATGTATCTCTGTTCGACTTGTTGTTAAACTTGTGATCGTAACTCGACTGTCCCTGGCATTTCCACAACCTCAGTTTTTATACTGACAGTTTTGTGACTAGGTGACCCTTTTTTTCTTTATTGGTATCCTTATAAAACATTTTCTACCTGTATAAACAGATCTCGTAAACCCTGCGCGCGACCTGTGTTCTGTATTTTATGATGTTAATTAGTTTGTTATTCAACAATTGTTTGTGGTATTTCCGTAAAAACAGATATTGAATTACCTAACAATGTCATTAAGGGAGGCGGAACCCGGATTAAATCACGATCAAGGAAAACCATTAAAGGCTTAAGTATAGGGGTGGTTAAAGTGGGAATTCGGTGCTAGAGCGAGAGGAAGTTATGTGAAAATGGTGTCGGCACCTGTTTGATGTAGTGAGCTGGTGGTTTGCGCAATGTGTTAAAAAGAGTGTCGGTGAATGATTGATGTTGGGAGTTGGTGGTTGATAGAAAGTGGTTTAACGGTTAGTGCGGAGTGTGTGTTCGGGGGTTGAATGATATCAGTGTTTTTGTGGTTAGTATGGATATGGAGAGAAGAGAGCGTATGAGTTATTTGGAAGTTTTTTTTTTTTTTGGAAGAGTAGTGTTTTGTGAGGGGTTGATTGTTGAAGAGGGGGTTTGCATCGTGTGGAGTGGGTTGCGGGGGTTTTGATTGTTGTCAGTGTTTTGTAACAACAAGTGCTCATAATGTTAGAAGTAATAATGTTGTGATTTATCATTTCGAGTATATTGTTTATGGAATTCGTTGGAAAGGGAATTTAGATGGTAAATGTGTTGAAATAATTTTGAGAAGAGAGAAGATTGATAATTCCGAAGCGCAAAGGCCTATGATGCGAACAATACGAACAACAACAGAACTTGAAGCAATTAAGAAAAATGCATACATTATGAAATGTTCTGTGAGAGCAGATTGGGAAAGATAAATTTACAGGTGTTTGAAATAAAAGAACATTCGAGGTGTGGGGTGTGGGGTGTGGTGTGTAAAATTCAAGTTGACCTTTGAACACTTTAAAACTTTATTTAAAGGATTAAAAAGCCTTTGCAGTTGTGTGATTGATGCAAAATAACATGATTTAATGCGAGATTTATGAGGTGAGAGCGTTTAATGATTAATCATGAGAGAGATCGAAAAAATATTATTTCACAGGATAACTTTATACCTAGTATTCAATAGATTCATTAATATATTTTATAAAACTTCTTCATTTTATTTCATTAAGTTGAAAGCAAATTTATAAGGGAAGGAAAAATGATAACTCCATATTTCATTTTGTTAATACTTATATTGATAGCTTTTTCCGCGCCAGCACCATTGGTTAATGTTATTGACGATTCTAAATTAAACTTCGAGCTTGAGACTATATTCGCAAATCGTGATCGGGTACAAATTAATTTGTCATTTGTGCTTTTGAAGCATCAGACCTATTCAAGTTTGAATTTATCAATTAATACTACCAGAACAACAATCTTGTCATCCAACATCAGCAAAGATGATGTATTTACTAACTCTGAGGATTCAGAATACGTGAGTGTGGAAGAAGCGTTCAGGCAAGATCCTATTAAGAAGGAAATAAATATTGCCGGGTATATTGAGAGTCAGCATATTTTTTATAAACATTTTAAACTGGAATTTGACTAAAATAAAGAACTTAAAATTCGCTGTTCTTACTACAGCAATTTCAAGAAAAAGTCTATGGTCATTAGATGTTTCGAGTATTAAGTAGTAATTTTAAGTAGTAGTGAAACAGAACACGTTACAAAGTTTGACACAGATTATAAATCGAATTATGAACTACTGGATCTTAGGAAAGCAAAAAAAAACATACCATATGCAGATATCTTATGATGAATGAATAATAATAGGAAAAAAATTTCATAATTGTGTTTTATTAATTACACTAGGAAAATATATTAATTTAAGAGAATTATTTTATATGTCTATGAATTGTGTTCGCGTGGAAAACCAAGCCAGTTGAATGTGTAACCTTTTTTAAAAGCATGTTTAATGTTTATACTTCCTTATTCGAACCTTATCTCCCACACTGAATTTGTTTTTGGGTGCTATTACGTTTTGTTTTTTAAAGAATCATTAAATATTTGTGTTCCTCGTTCTTCTGTACTGTACGGTATCATTTCAACCAAGTCTGCTTGCCATAAGTCATATAATCCTATTATTTTAACTCGTCGTCTATTGAAACGCCTTCGCGCAGGTTTGTTCACTTCCTCCACAAGGTTTCGTTTACTCATCATTTGGAATAATAAAAATAACCGAATATTTCTCTTTTATAAATCATTATTTGAAAAATACAACTAAACAACACTGGTATATTTGGTTTTTTAATTTTTTATTTTTAAGTCTTTGATACTTTTAAAAAATTTAAAATCGCATCAAACATTAAAGAGATTTTTAGTCCAGACATCATATCTTCTGGACTTACACATGCTTACTAATGGATTTTAAATTATTTAACCAATTTTAAACTAGAAGGAACTGCCGGATAAATTTCTCCATTTTAAAAATTCAGAACAAGAGCTCGAGGCCAACGTTGGACACACCTTTGCCGGAATAACGACACAAATGTTGGACGGAGTCATCGAAAATTTGAGTGAGAGTTTGAAGCACTGCCAGCGAAGCAGAGGCGGCCATTGTAATAATGTGCTCTTCCACACACAATGGTATGAACGTAGCTTCAAAATATAGCCAGAGTGAATTTTATATCTCACACGGTTGTTGTTTTATTTATTTACTTATTTATTTTTATTTTTTATTATTTTTTTTTCTATCGTTCTTATTTGGTCACCGTATACAATACTGCAAAGTTTTCTCGTTGCTCAAACCCAATATCAGAAAATTCAAACTCTTTTTAAGAAAGAGTTCCATTTGGGCCAATAATGATCATGCCTGATGACGTAGATATAACTTTGGATACTCTGTGAATACTTTATCAATTCCTTTATGTTGCCGTTTGTGGTTTGCCCTTTCTTAGAGTTGGAGTAAAGCATGTAAAGCAATTTTAAAATGTTTCTCGAATTGAAATACACGTGTGGATGGGTCCAAGAAAGTGGTGTCTTACGTCTAAGCCGACGAATCCTTCCAGTTCCAAAGTTTTCAACTTCTTATTTCAAAGATAGTGAAATAATAGTTTGGTGTAAGCCTTACAATTTTGAATATAATTGGCTACTTGCACCTTACTAAGCGACAATATTTTGGATAAAACTACCTGACATGAAATAAACTGAAATGGTTTGAGATGGTTTTGTTATCAGCCAAACTACATTTTTATTGAGATCAATATTTCCGGGGCAAGTAAAAATATCGCAACACGTTTTAAAGGGTGTACAATCGCGCCGTTCTTACATGCTTATCCAAGAAATGTAAGACTCTCTCATACCATATTGCCGTGTTCCTGAAAGAAAAGTGAAAAGAAAAAACAAAGACAGATTTACATTTTCATTTTATTTATCTATTTTTATTTCTGAACATTTTTTACATTTATTGTACATTTTTAATATTTTTTTATTATTTATTTATTTATATTTATATTATTTATTTATTTTTACTTCTAAATAGAATCTGCACACTTATCATAGCAGTGATATTCGTAGTCGTACAAGCTGTTGGCTTATATTAAACTTGGCGCACACCAAATAAATGATATCTTCGGTCTTTCGAGTATCCAGTCGTCCTTTCTTTGGCCTTGCACGTCCTTGATCTCTAAAAATGAGTTCGCAAAGTTTTCTTGTTGCTCCCCCATGATTGTGCCAAGAAATTTTTTCAAAGTCCTTACGGGCAATTTCTGTTCCATTCGGTCCAATAATCAAAGTTTCCGAAGACTTATCTGAAGTTTTCGGGAACTCTTTGGTGGACATTTGTTTTGATGGATGAGATGAGTTTGCATTCTTGGAATCCAATTTTCTTTTACGTGTGATCGCTACGACAGTTGATTCAGATAAAGTTTCCGAAGATTTATCTGAAGTTTTCGGGAACTCTTTGGTGGACATTTGTTTTGATGGATGAGATGAGTTTGCATTCTTGGAATCCAATTTTCTTTTACGTGTGATCGGTACGACAGTTGATTCGGATAAAGTTTCTCCATTTGGTTTAGCTGATTTATTTGGTGCGGGTAATGGTTCTATTTTAGTTTGGGCAGGGCTTCGTGTAATGAGAGTTACTTGGCAGTCTTCTTGTTTGTATTGTACTTGAAGGTCCTTCATTTTGTCCTTTACTTGGGCCATGACTTGGTCGTATCTGTTATGTAAAAACTCAATATGATCCAGCAATGCATCCAGATCATAATCTTCGATTTCATTAGCTTTCTGTGCTGTTTTTAGTTGTTTCTTGTCCTTTTTTTCCATGGCAAACTCAATGGAGTACACTGACTTATTGTCCAATGGTGATCCTTTTGGGTGGACTACTATCTTAAAAGAGGTTCCCTTTAAGTTATTGATCATCTTGCGGATCATCTTGGCCTGGACATCGAAACCGAAATAGCTGGTGAAACCTTTTGAATTGTCTACATCTCCAATTGCCTGGCTTGATGTGGAAGGAGCTTGTGTTGCTTGATCCATGATGTATCTCTGTTCGACTTGTTGTTAAACTTGTGATCGTAACTCGACTGTCCCTGGCATTTCCACAACCTCAGTTTTTATACTGACAGTTTTGTGACTAGGTGACCCTTTTTTTCTTTATTGGTATCCTTAGGGAGCGTAAAAGGTAATTATAAAACATTTTCTACCTGTATAAACAGATCTCGTAAACCCTGCGCGTGACCTGTGTTCTGTATTTTATGATGTTAATTAGTTTGTTATTCAACAATTGTTTGTGGTATTTCCGTAAAAACAGATATTGAATTACCTAACAATGTCATTAAGGGAGGCGGAACCCGGATTAAATCACGATCAAGGAAAACCATTAAAGGCTTAAGTATAGGGGTGGTTAAAGTGGGAATTCGGTGCTAGAGCGAGAGGAAGTTATGTGAAAATGGTGTCGACACCTGTTTGATGTAGTGAGCTGGTGGTTTGCGCAATGTGTTAAAAAGAGTGTCGGTGAATGATTGATGTTGGGAGTTGGTGGTTGATAGAAAGTGGTTTAACGGTTAGTGCGGAGTGTGTGTTCGGGGGTTGAATGATATCAGTGTTTTTGTGGTTAGTATGGATATGGAGAGAAGAGAGCGTATGAGTTATTTGGAAGTTTTTTTTTTTTGGAAGAGTAGTGTTTTGTGAGGGGTTGATTGTTGAAGAGGGGGTTTGCATCGTGTGGAGTGGGTTGCGGGGGTTTTGATTGTTGTCAGTGTTTTGTAACAACAAGTGCTCATAATGTTAGAAGTAATAATGTTGTGATTTATCATTTCGAGTATATTGTTTATGGAATTCGTTGGAAAGGGAATTTAGATGGTAAATGTGTTGAAATAATTTTATTCTTTCTCTTATCTTGCTGCCCACGTTGTTTTGAGTAAGTTATAGTAACTTGTGCGAATTGAAGACGGGTGTGGGTTTAACGGTGAGAAGTGAGTGGTTTTCCGGAGAGAAGAAATTCTTATTATGATCTATGAAGTAAGTACTAGGTAATGGTTACACAGTGATTATGAGGAGGGTAAGAGTGACAGATCTAGAGATGTTGAATAAAAGGTGAACATGAATTGTTAGTTTTAATAGATTTGTAAAGATGTGGAAGATATATATAAACAAACACTACACGCACACATATATATAAATATATATATTCGTTTAAGTATATGTTACCGTCTGAAAAACGTTCTGGTGTAAATCATTGCACAAAGGTAAAAGCTTTTGCATTTGTGAAAGTAGTTGGCTGTAAATAATGTTTTCTGGCAAAACTTTCATTAGATCATTTTTTGAGTTGTATGCGATACCTGATAATGGGAATTCTTGCTTCGAGAAGCTTCGATATCATCTAGTCGTTACAAATAAAGTTTTCGCGCATTTCAAAATGTTAAGCTAATAGGGTATGAGGGAGAGGTAACTTTAGTTGGTACAATATCACCAAACAGTAATGCAAGAAAAAAATTAATCGTTTTCCAAGTGCTTGTCCTTTTGGTGATATAGAAGTGTTGAGAAGAGAGAAGATTGATAATTCCGAAGCGCAAAGGCCTATGATGCGAACAATACGAACAACAACAGAACTTGAAGCAATTAAGAAAAATGCATACATTATGAAATGTTCTGTGAGAGCAGATTGGGAAAGATAAATTTACAGGTGTTTGAAATAAAAGAACATTCGAGGTGTGGGGTGTGGTGTGTAAAAATCAAGTTGACCTTTGAACACTTGAAAACTTTATTTAAAGGATTAAAAAGCCTTTGCAGTTGTGTGATTGATGCAAAATAACAAGATTTAATGCGAGATTTATGAGGTGAGAACGTTTAATGATTAATCATGAGAGAGATGGAAAAAATATTATTTCACAGGATAACTTTATACCTAGTATTCAATAGATTTATTAATATATTTTAAAAAACTTCTTCATTTTATTTCATTAAGTTGAAAGCAAATTTATAAGGGAAGGAAAAATGATAGCTCCATATTTCATTTTGTTAATACTTATAGTCATAGCTTTTTCCGCGCCAGCACCATTGGTTAATGTTATTGACGATTCTAAATTAAACTTCGAGCTTGAGACTATATTCGCAAATCGTGATCGGGTACAAATTGATTTGTCATTTGTGCTTTTGAAGCATCAGACCTATTCAAGTTTGAATTTATCAATTAATACTACCAGAACAACAATCTTGTCATCCAACATCAGCAAAGATGATGTATTTACTAACTCTGAGGATTCAGAATACGTGAGTGTGGAAGAAGCATTCAGGCAAGGTCCTATTAAGTAGGAAATAAATATTGCCGGGTATATTGAAAGTCAGCATATTTTTTATAGACATTTTAAACTGGAATTTGACTAAAATAAAGAACTTAAAATTCGCTGTTCTTACTACAGCAATTTCAAGAAAAAGTCTATGGTCATTAGATGTTTCGAGTATTAAGTAGTAATTTTAAGTAGTAGTGAAACAGAATTTTGTTCTTTCTTTTATCTTGCTACCCACGTTGTTTTGAGAAACTTGTAGTAACTTGTGCGAATTGAAGACGGGTGTGGGTTTAACGGTGAGAAGTGAGTGGTTTTCGGGAGAGAAGAAATTCTTATTATGATCTATGAAGTAAGTACTAGGTAGTGGTTACACAGTGATTATGAGGAGGGTAAGAGTGACAGATCTAGAGATGTTGAATAAAAGGTGAACATGAATTGTTAGTTTTAATAGATTTGTAAAATTGTGGAAGATATATATAAACAAACACTACACGCACACATATATATAAATATATATATATTCGTTTAAGCATATGTTACCGTCTGAAAAACGTTCTGGTGTAAATCATTGCACAAAGGTAAAAGCTTTTGCATTTGTGAAAGTAGTTGGTTGTAAATAATGTTTTCTGGCAAAACTTTCATTAGATCATTGTTTGAGTTGTATGCGATACCTGATAATGGGAATTCTTGCTTCGAGAAGCTTCGATATCATCTAGTCGTTACAAATAAAGTTATCGCGCATTTCAAAATGTTAAGCTAATAGGTACAATATCACCAAACAGTAATGCAAGAAAAAAATTAATCGTTTTCCAAGTGCTTGTCCTTTTGGTGATATAGAAGTGTTGAGAAGAGAGAAGATTGATAATTCCGAAGCGCAAAGGCCTATGATGCGAACAATACGAACAACAACAGAACTTGAAGCAATTAAGAAAAATGCATACATTATGAAATGTTCTGTGAGAGCAGATTGGGAAAGATAAATTTACAGGTGTTTGAAATAAAAGAACATTCGAGGTGTGGGGTGTGGGGTGTGGTGTGTAAAATTCAAGTTGACCTTTGAACACTTGAAAACTTTATTTAAAAGATTAAAAAGCCTTTGCAGTTGTGTGATTGATGCAAAATAACAAGATTTAATGCGAGATTTATGAGGTGAGAACGTTTAATGATTAATCATGAGAGAGATGGAAAAAATATTATTTCACAGGATAACTTTATACCTAGTATTCAATAGATTTATTAATATATTTTAAAAAACTTCTTCATTTTATTTCATTAAGTTGAAAGCAAATTTATAAGGGAAGGAAAAATGATAGCTCCATATTTCATTTTGTTAATACTTATATTGATAGCTTTTTCCGCGCCAGCACCATTGGTTAATGTTATTGACGATTCTAAATTAAACTTCGAGCTTGAGACTATATTCGCAAATCGTGATCGGGTACAAATTGATTTGTCATTTGTGCTTTTGAAGCATCAGACCTATTCAAGTTTGAATTTATCAATTAATACTACCAGAACAACAATCTTGTCATCCAAAATCAGCAAAGATGATGTATTTACTAACTCTGAGGATTCAGAATACGTGAGTGTGGAAGAAGCGTTCAGGCAAGATCCTATTAAGAAGGAAATAAATATTGCCGGGTATATTGAGAGACAGCATATTTTTTATAAACATTTTAAACTGGAATTTGACTAAAATAAAGAACTTAAAATTCGCTGTTCTTACTACAGCAATTTCAAGAAAAAGTCTATGGTCATTAGATGTTTCGAGTATTAAGTAGTAATTTTAAGTAGTAGTGAAACAGAACACGTTACAAAGTTTGACACAGATTATAAATCGAATTATGAACTACTGGATCTTAGGAAAGCAAAAAAAATATACCATATGCAGATATCTTATGATGAATCAATAATAATAGGAAAAAAATTTCATAATTGTGTTTTATTAATTACACTAGGAAAATATATTAATTTAAGAGAATTGTTTTATATGTCTATGAATTGTGTTCGCGTGGAAAACCAAGCCAGTTGAATGTGTAACCTTTTTTAAAAGCATGTTTAATGTTTATACTTCCTTATTCGAACCTTATCTCCCACACTGAATTTGTTTTTGGGTGCTATTACGTTTTGTTTTTTAAAGAATCATTAAATATTTGTGTTCCTCGTTCTTCTGTACTGTACGGTATCATTTCAACCAAGTCTGCTTGCCATAAGTCATATAATCCTATTATTTTAACTCGTCGTCTATTGAAACGCCTTCGCGCAGGTTTGTTCACTTCCTCCACAAGGTTTCGTTTACTCATCATTTGGAATAATAAAAATAACCGAATATTTCTCTTTTATAAATCATTATTTGAAAAATACAACTAAACAACACTGGTATATTTGGTTTTTTAATTTTTTATTTTTAAGTCTTTGATACTTTTAAAAAATTTAAAATCGCATCAAACATTAAAGAGGTTTTTAGTCCAGACATCATATCTTCTGGACTTACACATGCTTACTAATGGATTTTAAATTATTTAACCAATTTTAAACTAGAAGGAACTGCCGGATAAATTTCTCCATTTTAAAAATTCAGAACAAGAGCTCGAGGCCAACGTTGGACACACCTTTGCCGGAATAACGACACAAATGTTGGACGGAGTCATCGAAAATTTGAGTGAGAGTTTGAAGCACTGCCAGCGAAGCAGAGGCGGCCATTGTAATAATGTGCTCTTCCACACACAATGGTATGAACGTAGCTTCAAAATATAGCCAGAGTGAATTTTATATCTCACACGGTTGTTGTTTTATTTATTTACTTATTTATTTTTATTTTTTATTTTTTTTTTTCTATCGTTCTTATTTGGTCACCGTATACAATACTGCAAAGTTTTCTCGTTGCTCAAACCCAATATCAGAAAATTCAAACTTTTTTTAAGAAAGAGTTCCATTTGGGCCAATAATGATCATGTCTGATGACGTAGATATAACTTTGGATACTCTGTGAATACTTTATCAATTCCTTTATGTTGCCGTTTGTGGTTTGCCCTTTCTTAGAGTTGGAGTAAAGCATGTAAAGCAATTTTAAAATGTTTCTCGAATTGAAATACACGTGTGGATGGGTCCAAGAAAGTGGTGTCTTACGTCTAAGCCGACGAATCCTTCCAGTTCCAAAGTTTTCAACTTCTTATTTCAAAGATAGTGAAATAATAGTTTGGTGTAAGTCTTACAATTTTGAATATTATTGGCTACTTGCACCTTACTAAGCGACAATATTTTGGATAAAACTACCTGACATGAAATAAACGGAAATGGTTTGAGATGGTTTTGTTATCAGCCAAACTACATTTTTATTGAGATCAATATTTCCAGGGCAAATAAAAATATCGCAACACGTGTTAAAGGGTGTACAATCGCGCCGTTCTTACATGCTTATCCAAGAAATGTAAGACTCTCATACCATATTCCCGTGTTCCTGAAAGAAAAGTGAAAAGAAAAAACAAAGACAGATTTACATTTTTATTTTATATATCTATTTTTATCTCTGAACATTTTTTACATTTATTGTACATTTTTAATATTTTTTATTATTTATTTATTTATATTTATATTATTTATTTATTTTTACTTCTAAATAGAATCTGCACACTTATCATAGCAGTGATATTCGTAGTCGTACAAGCTGTTGGCTTATATTAAACTTGGCGCACACCAAATAAATGATATCTTCGGTCTTTCGAGTATCCAGTCGTCCTTTCTTTGGCCTTGCACGTCCTTGATCTCTAAAAATGAGTTCGCAAAGTTTTCTTGTTGCTCCCCCATGATTGTGCCAAGAAATTTTTTCAAAGTCCTTACGGGAAATTTCTGTTCCATTCGGTCCAATAATCAAAGTTTCCGAAGACTTATCTGAAGTTTTCGGGAACTCTTTGGTGGACATTTGTTTTGATGGATGAGATGAGTTTGCATTCTTGGAATCCAATTTTCTTTTACGTGTGATCGCTACGACAGTTGATTCAGATAAAGTTTCCGAAGATTTATCTGAAGTTTTCGGGAACTCTTTGGTGGACATTTGTTTTGATGGATGAGATGAGTTTGCATTCTTGGAATCCAATTTTCTTTTACGTGTGATCGGTACGACAGTTGATTCGGATAAAGTTTCTCCATTTGGTTTAGCTGATTTATTTGGTGCGGGTAATGGTTCTATTTTAGTTTGTGCAGGGCTTCGTGTAATGAGAGTTACTTGGTAGTCTTCTTGTTTGTATTGTACTTGAAGGTCCTTCATTTTGTCCTTTACTTGGGCCATGACTTGGTCGTATCTGTTATGTAAAAACTCAATATGATCCAGCAATGCATCCAGATCATCATCTTCGATTTCATTAGCTTTCTGTGCTGTTTTTAGTTGTTTCTTGTCCTTTTTTTCCATGGCAAACTCAATGGAGTACACTGACTTATTGTCCAATGGTGATCCTTTTGGGTGGACTACTATCTTAAAAGAGGTTCCCTTTAAGTTATTGATCATCTTGCGGATCATCTTGGCCTGGACATCGAAACCGAAATAGCTGGTGAAACCTTTTGAATTGTCTACATCTCCAATTGCCTGGCTTGATGTGGAAGGAGCTTGTGTTGCTTGATCCATGATGTATCTCTGTTCGACTTGTTGTTAAACTTGTGATCGTAACTCGACTGTCCCTGGCATTTCCACAGCCTCAGTTTTTATACTGACAGTTTTGTGACTAGGTGACCCTTTTTTTCTTTATTGGTATCCTTAGGGAGCGTAAAAGGTAATTATAAAACATTTTCTACCTGTATAAACAGATCTCGTAAACCCTGCGCGCGACCTGTGTTCTGTATTTTATGATGTTAATTAGTTTGTTATTCAACAATTGTTTGTGGTATTTCCGTAAAAACAGATATTGAATTACCTAACAATGTCATTAAGGGAGGCGGAACCCGGATTAAATCACGATCAAGGAAAACCATTAAAGGCTTAAGTATAGGGGTGGTTAAAGTGGGAATTCGGTGCTAGAGCGAGAGGAAGTTATGTGAAAATGGTGTCGGCACCTGTTTGATGTAGTGAGCTGGTGGTTTGCGCAATGTGTTAAAAAGAGTGTCGGTGAATGATTGATGTTGTGAGTTGGTGGTTGATAGAAAGTGGTTTAATGGTTAGTGCGGAGTGTGTGTTCGGGGGTTGAATGATATCAGTGTTTTTGTGGTTAGTATGGATATGGAGAGAAGAGAGCGTATGAGTTATTTGGAAGTTTTTTTTTTTTTGGAAGAGTAGTGTTTTGTGAGGGGTTGATTGTTGAAGAGGGGGTTTGCATCGTGTGGAGTGGGTTGCGGGGGTTTTGATTGTTGTCAGTGTTTTGTAACAACAAGTGCTCATAATGTTAGAAGTAATAATGTTGTGATTTATCATTTCGAGTATATTGTTTATGGAATTCGTTGGAAAGGGAATTTAGATGGTAAATGTGTTGAAAGAATTTTATTCTTTCTCTTATCTTGCTGCCCACGTTGTTTTGAGTAACTTATAGTAACTTGTGCGAATTGAAGACGGGTGTGGGTTTAACGGTGAGAAGTGAGTGGTTTTCCGGAGAGAAGAAATTCTTATTATGATCTATGAAGTAAGTACTAGGTAATGGTTACACAGTGATTATGAGGAGGGTAAGAGTGACAGATCTAGAGATGTTGAATAAAAGGTGAACATGAATTGTTAGTTTTAATAGATTTGTAAAGATGTGGAAGATATATATAAACAAACACTACACGCACACATATATATAAATATATATATTCGTTTAAGCATATGTTGCCGTCTGAAAAACGTTCTGGTGTAAATCATTGCACAAAGGTAAAAGCTTTTGCATTTGTGAAAGTAGTTGGCTGTAAATAATGTTTTCTGGCAAAACTTTCATTAGATCATTGTTTGAGTTGTATGCGATACCTGATAATGGGAATTCTTGCTTCGAGAAGCTTCGATATCATCTAGTCGTTACAAATAAAGTTTTCACGCATTTCAAAATGTTAAGCTAATAGGGTATGAGGGAGAGGTAACTTTAGTTGGTACAATATCACCAAACAGTAATGCAAGAAAAAAATTAATCGTTTTCCAAGTGCTTGTCCTTTTGGTGATATAGAAGTGTTGAGAAGAGAGAAGATTGATAATTCCGAAGCGCAAAGGCCTATGATGCGAACAATACGAACAACAACAGAACTTGAAGCAATTAAGAAAAATGCATACATTATGAAATGTTCTGTGAGAGAAGATTGGGAAAGATAAATTTACAGGTGTTTGAAATAAAAGAACATTCGAGGTGTGGGGTGTGGGGTGTGGTGTGTAAAATTCAGGTTGACCTTTGAACACTTGAAAACTTTATTTAAAGGATTAAAAAGCCTTTGCAATTGTTTGATTGATGCAAAATAACAAGATTTAATGCGAGATTTATGAGGTGAGAACGTTTAATGATTAATCATGAGAGAGATGGAAAAAATATTATTTCACAGGATAACTTTATACCTAGTATTCAATAGATTTATTAATATATTTTAAAAAACTTCTTCATTTTATTTCATTAAGTTGAAAGCAAATTTATAAGGGAAGGAAAAATGATAGCTCCATATTTCATTTTGTTAATACTTATATTGATAGCTTTTTCCGCGCCAGCACCATTGGTTAATGTTATTGACGATTCTAAATTAAACTTCGAGCTTGAGACTATATTCGCAAATCGTGATCGGGTAGAAATTAATTTGTCATTTGTGCTTTTGAAGCATCAGACCTATTCAAGTTTGAATTTATCAATTAATACTACCAGAACAACAATCTTGTCATCCAACATCAGCAAAGATGATGTATTTACTAACTCTGAGGATTCAGAATACGTGAGTGTGGAAGAAGCGTTCAGGCAAGATCCTATTAAGAAGGAAATAAATATTGCCGGGTATATTGAGAGTCAGCATATTTTTTATAAACATTTTAAACTGGAATTTGACTAAAATAAAGAACTTAAAATTCGCTGTTCTTACTACAGCAATTTCAAGAAAAAGTCTATGGTCATTAGATGTTTCGAGTATTAAGTAGTAATTTTAAGTAGTAGTGAAACAGAACACGTTACAAAGTTTGACACAGATTATAAATCGAATTATGAACTACTGGATCTTAGGAAAGCAAAAAAAAACATACCATATGCAGATATCTTATGATGAATGAATAATAATAGGAAAAAAATTTCATAATTGTGTTTTATTAATTACACTAGGAAAATATATTAATTTAAGAGAATTATTTTATATGTCTATGAATTGTGTTCGCGTGGAAAACCAAGCCAGTTGAATGTGTAACCTTTTTTAAAAGCATGTTTAATGTTTATACTTCCTTATTCGAACCTTATCTCCCACACTGAATTTGTTTTTGGGTGCTATTACGTTTTGTTTTTTAAAGAATCATTAAATATTTGTGTTCCTCGTTCTTCTGTACTGTACGGTATCATTTCAACCAAGTCTGCTTGCCATAAGTCATATAATCCTATTATTTTAACTCGTCGTCTATTGAAACGCCTTCGCGCAGGTTTGTTCACTTCCTCCACAAGGTTTCGTTTACTCATCATTTGGAATAATAAAAATAACCGAATATTTCTCTTTTATAAATCATTATTTGAAAAATACAACTAAACAACACTGGTATATTTGGTTTTTTAATTTTTTATTTTTAAGTCTTTGATACTTTTAAAAAATTTAAAATCGCATCAAACATTAAAGAGGTTTTTAGTCCAGACATCATATCTTCTGGACTTACACATGCTTACTAATGGATTTTAAATTATTTAACCAATTTTAAACTAGAAGGAACTGCCGGATAAATTTCTCCATTTTAAAAATTCAGAACAAGAGCTCGAGGCCAACGTTGGACACACCTTTGCCGGAATAACGACACAAATGTTGGACGGAGTCATCGAAAATTTGAGTGAGAGTTTGAAGCACTGCCAGCGAAGCAGAGGCGGCCATTGTAATAATGTGCTCTTCCACACACAATGGTATGAACGTAGCTTCAAAATATAGCCAGAGTGAATTTTATATCTCACACGGTTGTTGTTTTATTTATTTACTTATTTATTTTTATTTTTTATTATTTTTTTTTCTATCGTTCTTATTTGGTCACCGTATACAATACTGCAAAGTTTTCTCGTTGCTCAAACCCAATATCAGAAAATTCAAACTCTTTTTAAGAAAGAGTTCCATTTGGGCCAATAATGATCATGTCTGATGACGTAGATATAACTTTGGATACTCTGTGAATACTTTATCAATTCCTTTATGTTGCCGTTTGTGGTTTGCCCTTTCTTAGAGTTGGAGTAAAGCATGTAAAGCAATTTTAAAATGTTTCTCGAATTGAAATACACGTGTGGATGGGTCCAAGAAAGTGGTGTCTTACGTCTAAGCCGACGAATCCTTCCAGTTCCAAAGTTTTCAACTTCTTATTTCAAAGATAGTGAAATAATAGTTTGGTGTAAGTCTTACAATTTTGAATATTATTGGCTACTTGCACCTTACTAAGCGACAATATTTTGGATAAAACTACCTGACATGAAATAAACGGAAATGGTTTGAGATGGTTTTGTTATCAGCCAAACTACATTTTTATTGAGATCAATATTTCCAGGGCAAATAAAAATATCGCAACACGTGTTAAAGGGTGTACAATCGCGCCGTTCTTACATGCTTATCCAAGAAATGTAAGACTCTCATACCATATTCCCGTGTTCCTGAAAGAAAAGTGAAAAGAAAAAACAAAGACAGATTTACATTTTTATTTTATATATCTATTTTTATCTCTGAACATTTTTTACATTTATTGTACATTTTTAATATTTTTTATTATTTATTTATTTATATTTATATTATTTATTTATTTTTACTTCTAAATAGAATCTGCACACTTATCATAGCAGTGATATTCGTAGTCGTACAAGCTGTTGGCTTATATTAAACTTGGCGCACACCAAATAAATGATATCTTCGGTCTTTCGAGTATCCAGTCGTCCTTTCTTTGGCCTTGCACGTCCTTGATCTCTAAAAATGAGTTCGCAAAGTTTTCTTGTTGCTCCCCCATGATTGTGCCAAGAAATTTTTTCAAAGTCCTTACGGGCAATTTCTGTTCCATTCGGTCCAATAATCAAAGTTTCCGAAGACTTATCTGAAGTTTTCGGGAACTCTTTGGTGGACATTTGTTTTGATGGATGAGATGAGTTTGCATTCTTGGAATCCAATTTTCTTTTACGTGTGATCGCTACGACAGTTGATTCGGATAAAGTTTCCAAAGATTTATCTGAAGTTTTCGGGAACTCTTTGGTGGACATTTGTTTTGATGGATGAGATGAGTTTGCATTCTTGGAATCCAATTTTCTTTTACGTGTGATCGGTACGACAGTTGATTCGGATAAAGTTTCTCCATTTGGTTTAGCTGATTTATTTGGTGCGGGTAATGGTTCTATTTTAGTTTGTGCAGGGCTTCGTGTAATGAGAGTTACTTGGTAGTCTTCTTGTTTGTATTGTACTTGAAGGTCCTTCATTTTGTCCTTTACTTGGGCCATGACTTGGTCGTATCTGTTATGTAAAAACTCAATATGATCCAGCAATGCATCCAGATCATCATCTTCGATTTCATTAGCTTTCTGTGCTGTTTTTAGTTGTTTCTTGTCCTTTTTTTCCATGGCAAACTCAATGGAGTACACTGACTTATTGTCCAATGGTGATCCTTTTGGGTGGACTACTATCTTAAAAGAGGTTCCCTTTAAGTTATTGATCATCTTGCGGATCATCTTGGCCTGGACATCGAAACCGAAATAGCTGGTGAAACCTTTTGAATTGTCTACATCTCTAATTGCCTGGCTTGATGTGGAAGGAGCTTGTGTTGCTTGATCCATGATGTATCTCTGTTCGACTTGTTGTTAAACTTGTGATCGTAACTCGACTGTCCCTGGCATTTCCACAACCTCAGTTTTTATACTGACAGTTTTGTGACTAGGTGACGCTTTTTTTCTTTATTGGTATCCTTAGGGAGCGTAAAAGGTAATTATAAAACATTTTCTACCTGTATAAACAGATCTCGTAAACCCTGCGCGTGACCTGTGTTCTGTATTTTATGATGTTAATTTGTTTGTTATTCAACAATTGTTTGTGGTATTTCCGTAAAAACAGATATTGAATTACCTAACAATGTCATTAAGGGAGGCGGAACCCGGATTAAATCACGATCAAGGAAAACCATTAAAGGCTTAAGTATAGGGGTGGTTAAAGTGAGAATTCGGTGCTAGAGCGAGAGGAAGTTATGTGAAAATGGTGTCGGCACCTGTTTGATGTAGTGAGCTGGTGGTTTGCGCAATGTGTTAAAAAGAGTGTCGGTGAATGATTGATGTTGTGAGTTGGTGGTTGATGGAAAGTGGTTTAACGGTTAGTGCGGAGTGTGTGTTCGGGGGTTGAATGATATCAGTGTTTTTGTGGTTAGTATGGATATGGAGAAAAGAGAGCGTATGAGTTATTTGGAAGTTTTTTTTTTTTTGGAAGAGTAGTGTTTTGTGAGGGGTTGATTGTTGAAGAGGGGGTTTGCATCGTGTGGAGTGGGTTGCGGGGGTTTTGATTGTTGTCAGTGTTTTGTAACAACAAGTGCTCATGATGTTAGAAGTAATAATGTTGTGATTTATCATTTCGAGTATATTGTTTATGGAATTCGTTGGAAAGGGAATTTAGATGGTAAATGTGTTGAAAGAATTTTATTCTTTCTCTTATCTTGCTGCCCACGTTGTTTTGAGTAACTTATAGTAAATTGTGCGAATCGAAGACGGGTGTGGGTTTAACGGTGAGAAGTGAGTGGTTTTCGGGAGAGAAGAAATTCTTATTATGATCTATGAAGTAAGTACTAGGTAGTGGTTACACAGTGATTATGAGGAGGGTAAGAGTGACAGATCTAGAGATGTTGAATAAAAGGTGAACATGAATTGTTAGTTTTAATAGATTTGTAAAATTGTGGAAGATATATATAAACAAACACTACACGCACACATATATATAAATATATATATATTCGTTTAAGCATATGTTACCGTCTGAAAAACGTTCTGGTGTAAATCATTGCACAAAGGTAAAAGCTTTTGCATTTGTGAAAGTAGTTGGTTGTAAATAATGTTTTCTGGCAAAACTTTCATTAGATCATTGTTTGAGTTGTATGCGATACCTGATAATGGGAATTCTTGCTTCGAGAAGCTTCGATATCATCTAGTCGTTACAAATAAAGTTATCGCGCATTTCAAAATGTTAAGCTAATAGGTACAATATCACCAAACAGTAATGCAAGAAAAAAATTAATCGTTTTCCAAGTGCTTGTCCTTTTGGTGATATAGAAGTGTTGAGAAGAGAGAAGATTGATAATTCCGAAGCGCAAAGGCCTATGATGCGAACAATACGAACAACAACAGAACTTGAAGCAATTAAGAAAAATGCATACATTATGAAATGTTCTGTGAGAGCAGATTGGGAAAGATAAATTTACAGGTGTTTGAAATAAAAGAACATTCGAGGTGTGGGGTGTGGGGTGTGGTGTGTAAAATTCAAGTTGACCTTTGAACACTTGAAAACTTTATTTAAAAGATTAAAAAGCCTTTGCAGTTGTGTGATTGATGCAAAATAACAAGATTTAATGCGAGATTTATGAGGTGAGAACGTTTA
Source organism: Volucella inanis (assembly GCA_907269105.1). NCBI lineage: Eukaryota > Metazoa > Arthropoda > Insecta > Diptera > Syrphidae > Volucella > Volucella inanis. The sequence continues at coordinate 99,304,773 of OU026156.1, read as the reverse complement.
ATGATTAATCATGAGAGAGATGGAAAAAATATTATTTCACAGGATAACTTTATACCTAGTATTCAATAGATTTATTAATATATTTTAAAAAACTTCTTCATTTTATTTCATTAAGTTGAAAGCAAATTTATAAGGGAAGGAAAAATGATAGCTCCATATTTCATTTTGTTAATACTTATATTGATAGCTTTTTCCGCGCCAGCACCATTGGTTAATGTTATTGACGATTCTAAATTAAACTTCGAGCTTGAGACTATATTCGCAAATCGTGATCGGGTACAAATTGATTTGTCATTTGTGCTTTTGAAGCATCAGACCTATTCAAGTTTGAATTTATCAATTAATACTACCAGAACAACAATCTTGTCATCCAAAATCAGCAAAGATGATGTATTTACTAACTCTGAGGATTCAGAATACGTGAGTGTGGAAGAAGCGTTCAGGCAAGATCCTATTAAGAAGGAAATAAATATTGCCGGGTATATTGAGAGACAGCATATTTTTTATAAACATTTTAAACTGGAATTTGACTAAAATAAAGAACTTAAAATTCGCTGTTCTTACTACAGCAATTTCAAGAAAAAGTCTATGGTCATTAGATGTTTCGAGTATTAAGTAGTAATTTTAAGTAGTAGTGAAACAGAACACGTTACAAAGTTTGACACAGATTATAAATCGAATTATGAACTACTGGATCTTAGGAAAGCAAAAAAAATATACCATATGCAGATATCTTATGATGAATCAATAATAATAGGAAAAAAATTTCATAATTGTGTTTTATTAATTACACTAGGAAAATATATTAATTTAAGAGAATTGTTTTATATGTCTATGAATTGTGTTCGCGTGGAAAACCAAGCCAGTTGAATGTGTAACCTTTTTTAAAAGCATGTTTAATGTTTATACTTCCTTATTCGAACCTTATCTCCCACACTGAATTTGTTTTTGGGTGCTATTACGTTTTGTTTTTTAAAGAATCATTAAATATTTGTGTTCCTCGTTCTTCTGTACTGTACGGTATCATTTCAACCAAGTCTGCTTGCCATAAGTCATATAATCCTATTATTTTAACTCGTCGTCTATTGAAACGCCTTCGCGCAGGTTTGTTCACTTCCTCCACAAGGTTTCGTTTACTCATCATTTGGAATAATAAAAATAACCGAATATTTCTCTTTTATAAATCATTATTTGAAAAATACAACTAAACAACACTGGTATATTAGGTTTTTTAATTTTTTATTTTTAAGTCTTTGATACTTTTAAAAAATTTAAAATCGCATCAAACATTAAAGAGGTTTTTAGTCCAGACATCATATCTTCTGGACTTACACATGCTTACTAATGGATTTTAAATTATTTAACCAATTTTAAACTAGAAGGAACTGCCGGATAAATTTCTCCATTTTAAAAATTCAGAACAAGAGCTCGAGGCCAACGTTGGACACACCTTTGCCGGAATAACGACACAAATGTTGGACGGAGTCATCGAAAATTTGAGTGAGAGTTTGAAGCACTGCCAGCGAAGCAGAGGCGGCCATTGTAATAATGTGCTCTTCCACACACAATGGTATGAACGTAGCTTCAAAATATAGCCAGAGTGAATTTTATATCTCACACGGTTGTTGTTTTATTTATTTACTTATTTATTTTTATTTTTTATTTTTTTTTTTCTATCGTTCTTATTTGGTCACCGTATACAATACTGCAAAGTTTTCTCGTTGCTCAAACCCAATATCAGAAAATTCAAACTTTTTTTAAGAAAGAGTTCCATTTGGGCCAATAATGATCATGTCTGATGACGTAGATATAACTTTGGATACTCTGTGAATACTTTATCAATTCCTTTATGTTGCCGTTTGTGGTTTGCCCTTTCTTAGAGTTGGAGTAAAGCATGTAAAGCAATTTTAAAATGTTTCTCGAATTGAAATACACGTGTGGATGGGTCCAAGAAAGTGGTGTCTTACGTCTAAGCCGACGAATCCTTCCAGTTCCAAAGTTTTCAACTTCTTATTTCAAAGATAGTGAAATAATAGTTTGGTGTAAGTCTTACAATTTTGAATATTATTGGCTACTTGCACCTTACTAAGCGACAATATTTTGGATAAAACTACCTGACATGAAATAAACGGAAATGGTTTGAGATGGTTTTGTTATCAGCCAAACTACATTTTTATTGAGATCAATATTTCCAGGGCAAATAAAAATATCGCAACACGTGTTAAAGGGTGTACAATCGCGCCGTTCTTACATGCTTATCCAAGAAATGTAAGACTCTCATACCATATTCCCGTGTTCCTGAAAGAAAAGTGAAAAGAAAAAACAAAGACAGATTTACATTTTTATTTTATATATCTATTTTTATCTCTGAACATTTTTTACATTTATTGTACATTTTTAATATTTTTTATTATTTATTTATTTATATTTATATTATTTATTTATTTTTACTTCTAAATAGAATCTGCACACTTATCATAGCAGTGATATTCGTAGTCGTACAAGCTGTTGGCTTATATTAAACTTGGCGCACACCAAATAAATGATATCTTCGGTCTTTCGAGTATCCAGTCGTCCTTTCTTTGGCCTTGCACGTCCTTGATCTCTAAAAATGAGTTCGCAAAGTTTTCTTGTTGCTCCCCCATGATTGTGCCAAGAAATTTTTTCAAAGTCCTTACGGGCAATTTCTGTTCCATTCGGTCCAATAATCAAAGTTTCCGAAGACTTATCTGAAGTTTTCGGGAACTCTTTGGTGGACATTTGTTTTGATGGATGAGATGAGTTTGCATTCTTGGAATCCAATTTTCTTTTACGTGTGATCGCTACGACAGTTGATTCGGATAAAGTTTCCAAAGATTTATCTGAAGTTTTCGGGAACTCTTTGGTGGACATTTGTTTTGATGGATGAGATGAGTTTGCATTCTTGGAATCCAATTTTCTTTTACGTGTGATCGGTACGACAGTTGATTCGGATAAAGTTTCTCCATTTGGTTTAGCTGATTTATTTGGTGCGGGTAATGGTTCTATTTTAGTTTGTGCAGGGCTTCGTGTAATGAGAGTTACTTGGTAGTCTTCTTGTTTGTATTGTACTTGAAGGTCCTTCATTTTGTCCTTTACTTGGGCCATGACTTGGTCGTATCTGTTATGTAAAAACTCAATATGATCCAGCAATGCATCCAGATCATCATCTTCGATTTCATTAGCTTTCTGTGCTGTTTTTAGTTGTTTCTTGTCCTTTTTTTCCATGGCAAACTCAATGGAGTACACTGACTTATTGTCCAATGGTGATCCTTTTGGGTGGACTACTATCTTAAAAGAGGTTCCCTTTAAGTTATTGATCATCTTGCGGATCATCTTGGCCTGGACATCGAAACCGAAATAGCTGGTGAAACCTTTTGAATTGTCTACATCTCTAATTGCCTGGCTTGATGTGGAAGGAGCTTGTGTTGCTTGATCCATGATGTATCTCTGTTCGACTTGTTGTTAAACTTGTGATCGTAACTCGACTGTCCCTGGCATTTCCACAACCACAGTTTTTATACTGACAGTTTTGTGACTAGGTGACCCTTTTTTTCTTTATTGGTATCCTTAGGGAGCGTAAAAGGTAATTATAAAACATTTTCTACCTGTATAAACAGATCTCGTAAACCCTGCGCGTGACCTGTGTTCTGTATTTTATGATGTTAATTAGTTTGTTATTCAACAATTGTTTGTGGTATTTCCGTAAAAACAGATATTGAATTACCTAACAATGTCATTAAGGGAGGCGGAACCCGGATTAAATCACGATCAAGGAAAACCATTAAAGGCTTAAGTATAGGGGTGGTTAAAGTGAGAATTCGGTGCTAGAGCGAGAGGAAGTTATGTGAAAATGGTGTCGGCACCTGTTTGATGTAGTGAGCTGGTGGTTTGCGCAATGTGTTAAAAAGAGTGTCGGTGAATGATTGATGTTGGGAGTTGGTGGTTGATAGAAAGTGGTTTAACGGTTAGTGCGGAGTGTGTGTTCGGGGGTTGAATGATATCAGTGTTTTTGTGGTTAGTATGGATATGGAGAGAAGAGAGCGTATGAGTTATTTGGAAGTTTTTTTTTTTTTGGAAGAGTAGTGTTTTGTGAGGGGTTGATTGTTGAAGAGGGGGTTTGCATCGTGTGGAGTGGGTTGCGGGGGTTTTGATTGTTGTCAGTGTTTTGTAACAACAAGTGCTCATGATGTTAGAAGTAATAATGTTGTGATTTATCATTTCGAGTATATTGTTTATGAAATTCGTTGGAAAGGGAATTTAGATGGTAAATGTGTTGAAAGAATTTTATTCTTCCTCTTATCTTGCTGCCCACGTTGTTTTGAGTAACTTATAGTAAATTGTGCGAATCGAAGACGGGTGTGGGTTTAACGGTGAGAAGTGAGTGGTTTTCCGGAGAGAAGAAATTCTTATTATGATCTATGAAGTAAGTACTAGATAATGGTTACACAGTGATTATGAGGAGGGTAAGAGTGACAGATCTAGAGATGTTGAATAAAAGGTGAACATGAATTGTTAGTTTTAATAGATTTGTAAAGATGTGGAAGATATATATAAACAAACACTACACGCACACATATATATAAATATATATATTCGTTTAAGTATATGTTACCGTCTGAAAAACGTTCTGGTGTAAATCATTGCACAAAGGTAAAAGCTTTTGCATTTGTGAAAGTAGTTGGCTGTAAATAATGTTTTCTGGCAAAACTTTCATTAGATCATTGTTTGAGTTGTATGCGATACCTGATAATGGGAATTCTTGCTTCGAGAAGCTTCGATATCATCTAGTCGTTACAAATAAAGTTATCGCGCATTTCAAAATGTTAAGCTAATAGGGTATGAGGGAGAGGTAACTTTAGTTGGTACAATATCACCAAACAGTAATGCAAGAAAAAAACTAATCGTTTTCCAAGTGCTTGTCCTTTTGGTGATATAGAAGTGTTGAGAAGAGAGAAGATTGATAATTCCGAAGCGCAAAGGCCTATGATGCGAACAATACGAACAACAACAGAACTTGAAGCAATTAAGAAAAATGCATACATTATGAAATGTTCTGTGAGAGCAGATTGGAAAAGATAAATTTACAGGTGTTTGAAATAAAAGAACATTCGAGGTGTGGGGTGTGGGGTGTAGTGTGTAAAATTCAAGTTGACCTTTGAACACTTGAAAACTTTATTTAAAGGATTAAAAAGCCTTTGCAGTTGTGTGATTGATGCAAAATAACATGATTTAATGCGAGATTTATGAGGTGAGAGCGTTTAATGATTAATCATGAGAGAGATCGAAAAAATATTATTTCACAGGATAACTTTATACCTAGTATTCAATAGATTCATTAATATATTTTATAAAACTTCTTCATTTTATTTCATTAAGTTGAAAGCAAATTTATAAGGGAAGGAAAAATGATAACTCCATATTTCATTTTGTTAATACTTATATTGATAGCTTTTTCCGCGCCAGCACCATTGGTTAATGTTATTGACGATTCTAAATTAAACTTCGAGCTTGAGACTATATTCGCAAATCGTGATCGGGTACAAATTAATTTGTCATTTGTGCTTTTGAAGCATCAGACCTATTCAAGTTTGAATTTATCAATTAATACTACCAGAACAACAATCTTGTCATCCAACATCAGCAAAGATGATGTATTTACTAACTCTGAGGATTCAGAATACGTGAGTGTGGAAGAAGCGTTCAGGCAAGGTCCTATTAAGTAGGAAATAAATATTGCCGGGTATATTGAGAGTCAGCATATTTTTTATAAACATTTTAAACTGGAATTTGACTAAAATAAAGAACTTAAAATTCGCTGTTCTTACTACAGCAATTTCAAGAAAAAGTCTATGGTCATTAGATGTTTCGAGTATTAAGTAGTAATTTTAAGTAGTAGTGAAACAGAACACGTTACAAAGTTTGACACAGATTATAAATCGAATTATGAACTACTGGATCTTAGGAAAGCAAAAAAAATATACCATATGCAGATATCTTATGATGAATGAATAATAATAGGAAAAAAATTTCATAATTGTGTTTTATTAATTACACTAGGAAAATATATTAATTTAAGAGAATTGTTTTATATGTCTATGAATTGTGTTCGCGTGGAAAACCAAGCCAGTTGAATGTGTAACCTTTTTTAAAAGCATGTTTAATGTTTATACTTCCTTATTCGAACCTTATCTCCCACACTGAATTTGTTTTTGGGTGCTATTACGTTTTGTTTTTTAAAGAATCATTAAATATTTGTGTTCCTCGTTCTTCTGTACTGTACGGTATCATTTCAACCAAGTCTGCTTGCCATAAGTCATATAATCCTATTATTTTAACTCGTCATCTATTGAAACGCCTTTGCACAGGTTTGTTCATTTCCTCCACAAGGTTTCGTTTACTCATCATTTGGAATAATAAAAATAACCGAATATTTCTCTTTTATAAATCATTATTTGAAAAATACAACTAAACAATACTGGTATATTTGGTTTTTTAATTTTTTATTTTTAAGTCTTTGATACTTTTAAAAAATTTAAAATCGCATCAAACATTAAAGAGGTTTTTAGTCCAGACATCATATCTTATGGACTTACACATGCTTACTAATGGATTTTAAATTATTTAACCAATTTTAAACTAGAAGGAACCGCCGGATAAATTTCCCCATTTTAAAAATTCAGAACAAGAGCTCGAGGCCAACGTTGGACACACCTTTGCCGGAATAACGACACAAATGTTGGACGGAGTCATCGAAAATTTGAGTGCGAGTTTGAAGCACTGCCAGCGAAGCAGAGGCGGCCATTGTAATAATGTGCTCTTCAACACACAATGGTATGAACGTAGCTTCAAAATATAGCCAGAGTGAATTTTATATCTCAAACGGTTGTTGTTTTATTTATTTATTTATTTATTTTTATTTTTTATTATTTTTTTTTCTATCGTTCTAATTTGGTCACCCTATACAATACTGCAAAGTTTTCTCGTTGCTCAAGCCGAATATCAGAAAATTCAAACTCTTTTTAAGAAGGAGTTCCATTTGGGCCAATAATGATCATGCCTGATGACGTAGATATAACTTTGGATACTCTGTGAATACTTTATCAATTCCTTTATGTTGCCGTTTGTGGTTTGCCCTTTCTTAGAGTTGGAGTAAAGCATGTAAAGCAATTTTAAAATGTTTCTCGAATTGAAATACACGTGTGGATGGGCCCAAGAAAGTGGTGTCTTACGTCTAAGCCGACGAATCCTTCCAGTTCCAAAGTTTTCAACTTCTTATTTCAAAGATAGTGAAATAATAGTTTGGTGTAAGCCTTACAATTTTGAATATTATTGGCTACTTGCACCTTACTAAGCGACAATATTTTGGATAAAACTACCTGACATGAAATAAACTGAAATGGTTTGAGATGGTTTTGTTATCAGCCAAACTACATTTTTATTGAGATCAATATTTCCGGGGCAAGTAAAAATATCGCAACACGTGTTAAAGGGTGTACAATCGCGCCGTTCTTACATGCTTATCCAAGAAATGTAAGACTCTCTCATACCATATTGCCGTGTTCCTGAAAGAAAAGTGAAAAGAAAAAACAAAGACAGATTTACATTTTCATTTTATTTATCTATTTTTATTTCTGAACATTTTTTACATTTATTGTACATTTTTAATATTTTTTTATTATTTATTTATTTATATTTATATTATTTATTTATTTTTACTTCTAAATAGAATCTGCACACTTATCATAGCAGTGATATTCGTAGTCGTACAAGCTGTTGGCTTATATTAAACTTGGCGCACACCAAATAAATGATATCTTCGGTCTTTCGAGTATCCAGTCGTCCTTTCTTTGGCCTTGCACGTCCTTGATCTCTAAAAATGAGTTCGCAAAGTTTTCTTGTTGCTCCCCCATGATTGTGCCAAGAAATTTTTTCAAAGTCCTTACGGGCAATTTCTGTTCCATTCGGTCCAATAATCAAAGTTTCCGAAGACTTATCTGAAGTTTTCGGGAACTCTTTGGTGGACATTTGTTTTGATGGATGAGATGAGTTTGCATTCTTGGAATCCAATTTTCTTTTACGTGTGATCGCTACGACAGTTGATTCAGATAAAGTTTCCGAAGATTTATCTGAAGTTTTCGGGAACTCTTTGGTGGACATTTGTTTTGATGGATGAGATGAGTTTGCATTCTTGGAATCCAATTTTCTTTTACGTGTGATCGGTACGACAGTTGATTCGGATAAAGTTTCTCCATTTGGTTTAGCTGATTTATTTGGTGCGGGTAATGGTTCTATTTTAGTTTGTGCAGGGCTTCGTGTAATGAGAGTTACTTGGTAGTCTTCTTGTTTGTATTGTACTTGAAGGTCCTTCATTTTGTCCTTTACTTGGGCCATGACTTGGTCGTATCTGTTATGTAAAAACTCAATATGATCCAGCAATGCATCCAGATCATCATCTTCGATTTCATTAGCTTTCGGTGCTGTTTTTAGTTGTTTCTTGTCCTTTTTTTCCATGGCAAACTCAATGGAGTACACTGACTTATTGTCCAATGGTGATCCTTTTGGGTGGACTACTATCTTAAAAGAGGTTCCCTTTAAGTTATTGATCATCTTGCGGATCATCTTGGCCTGGACATCGAAACCGAAATAGCTGGTGAAACCTTTTGAATTGTCTACATCTCCAATTGCCTGGCTTGATGTGGAAGGAGCTTGTGTTGCTTGATCCATGATGTATCTCTGTTCGACTTGTTGTTAAACTTGTGATCGTAACTCGACTGTCCCTGGCATTTCCACAACCTCAGTTTTTATACTGACAGTTTTGTGACAGGTGACCCTTTTTTTCTTTATTGGTATCCTTAGGGAGCGTAAAAGGTAATTATAAAACATTTTCTACCTGTATAAACAGATCTCGTAAACCCTGCGCGCGACCTGTGTTCTGTATTTTATGATGTTAATTAGTTTGTTATTCAACAATTGTTTGTGGTATTTCCGTAAAAACAGATATTGAATTACCTAACAATGTCATTAAGGGAGGCGGAACCCGGATTAAATCACGATCAAGGAAAACCATTAAAGGCTTAAGTATAGGGGTGGTTAAAGTGGGAATTCGGTGCTAGAGCGAGAGGAAGTTATGTGAAAATGGTGTCGGCACCTGTTTGATGTAGTGAGCTGGTGGTTTGCGCAATGTGTTAAAAAGAGTGTCGGTGAATGATTGATGTTGGGAGTTGGTGGTTGATAGAAAGTGGTTTAACGGTTAGTGCGGAGTGTGTGTTCGGGGGTTGAATGATATCAGTGTTTTTGTGGTTAGTATGGATATGGAGAGAAGAGAGCGTATGAGTTATTTGGAAGTTTTTTTTTTTGGAAGAGTAGTGTTTTGTGAGGGGTTGATTGTTGAAGAGGGGGTTTGCATCGTGTGGAGTGGGTTGCGGGGGTTTTGATTGTTGTCAGCGTTTTGTAACAACAAGTGCTCATAATGTTAGAAGTAATAATGTTGTGATTTATCATTTCGAGTATATTGTTTATGGAATTCGTTGGAAAGGGAATTTAGATGGTAAATGTGTTGAAAGAATTTTATTCTTTCTCTTATCTTGCTGCCCACGTTGTTTTGAGTAACTTATAGTAACTTGTGCGAATTGAAGACGGGTGTGGGTTTAACGGTGAGAAGTGAGTGGTTTTCCGGAGAGAAGAAATTCTTATTATGATCTATGAAGTAAGAACTAGGTAATGGTTACACAGTGATTATGAGGAGGGTAAGAGTGACAGATCTAGAGATGTTGAATAAAAGGTGAACATGAATTGTTAGTTTTAATAGATTTGTAAAGATGTGGAAGATATATATAAACAAACACTACACGCACACATATATATAAATATATATATTCGTTTAAGTATATGTTACCGTCTGAAAAACGTTCTGGTGTAAATCATTGCACAAAGGTAAAAGCTTTTGCATTTGTGAAAGTAGTTGGCTGTAAATAATGTTTTCTGGCAAAACTTTCATTAGATCATTGTTTGAGTTGTATGCGATACCTGATAATGGGAATTCTTGCTTCGAGAAGCTTCGATATCATCTAGTCGTTACAAATAAAGTTTTCGCGCATTTCAAAATGTTAAGCTAATAGGGTATGAGGGAGAGGTAACTTTAGTTGGTACAATATTACCAAACAGTAATGCAAGAAAAAAATTAATCGTTTTCCAAGTGCTTGTCCTTTTGGTGATATAGAAGTGTTGAGAAGAGAGAAGATTGATAATTCCGAAGCGCAAAGGCCTATGATGCGAACAATACGAACAACAACAGAACTTGAAGCAATTAAGAAAAATGCATACATTATGAAATGTTCTGTGAGAGCAGATTGGGAAAGATAAATTTACAGGTGTTTGAAATAAAAGAACATTCGAGGTGTGGGGTGTGGGGTGTGGGGTGTGGTGTGTAAAATTCAAGTTGACCTTTGAACACTTGAAAACTTTATTTAAAGGATTAAAAAGCCTTTGCAGTTGTGTGATTGATGCAAAATAACATGATTTAATGCGAGATTTATGAGGTGAGAGCGTTTAATGATTAATCATGAGAGAGATCGAAAAAATATTATTTCACAGGATAACTTTATACCTAGTATTCAATAGATTCATTAATATATTTTATAAAACTTCTTCATTTTATTTCATTAAGTTGAAAGCAAATTTATAAGGGAAGGAAAAATGATAACTCCATATTTCATTTTGTTAATACTTATATTGATAGCTTTTTCCGCGCCAGCACCATTGGTTAATTTTATTGACGATTCTAAATTAAACTTCGAGCTTGAGACTATATTCGCAAATCGTGATCGGGTACAAATTAATTTGTCATTTGTGCTTTTGAAGCATCAGACCTATTCAAGTTTGAATTTATCAATTAATACTACCAGAACAACAATCTTGTCATCCAACATCAGCAAAGATGATGTATTTACTAACTCTGAGGATTCAGAATACGTGAGTGTGGAAGAAGAGTTCAGGCAAGATCCTATTAAGAAGGAAATAAATATTGCCGGGTATATTGAGAGTCAGCATATTTTTTATAAACATTTTAAACTGGAATTTGACTAAAATAAAGAACTTAAAATTCGCTGTTCTTACTACAGCAATTTCAAGAAAAAGTCTATGGTCATTAGATGTTTCGAGTATTAAGTAGTAATTTTAAGTAGTAGTGAAACAGAACACGTTACAAAGTTTGACACAGATTATAAATCGAATTATGAACTACTGGATCTTAGGAAAGCAAAAAAAATATACCATATGCAGATATCTTATGATGAATGAATAATAATAGGAAAAAAATTTCATAATTGTGTTTTATTAATTACACTAGGAAAATATATTAATTTAAGAGAATTGTTTTATATGTCTATGAATTGTGTTCGCGTGGAAAACCAAGCCAGTTGAATGTGTAACCTTTTTTAAAAGCATGTTTAATGTTTATACTTCCTTATTCGAACCTTATCTCCCACACTGAATTTGTTTTTGGGTGCTATTACGTTTTGTTTTTTAAAGAATCATTAAATATTTGTGTTCCTCGTTCTTCTGTACTGTACGGTATCATTTCAACCAAGTCTGCTTGCCATAAGTCATATAATCCTATTATTTTAACTCGTCATCTATTGAAACGCCTTCGCACAGGTTTGTTCATTTCCTCCACAAGGTTTCGTTTACTCATCATTTGGAATAATAAAAATAACCGAATATTTCTCTTTTATAAATCATTATTTGAAAAATACAACTAAACAATACTGGTATATTTGGTTTTTTAATTTTTTATTTTTAAGTCGTTGATACTTTTAAAAAATTTAAAATCGCATCAAACATTAAAGAGGTTTTTAGTCCAGACATCATATCTTATGGACTTACACATGCTTACTAATGGATTTTAAATTATTTAACCAATTTTAAACTAGAAGGAACCGCCGGATAAATTTCCCCATTTTAAAAATTCAGAACAAGAGCTCGAGGCCAACGTTGGACACACCTTTGCCGGAATAACGACACAAATGTTGGACGGAGTCATCGAAAATTTGAGTGCGAGTTTGAAGCACTGCCAGCGAAGCAGAGGCGCCATTGTAATGATGTGCTCTTCCACACACAATGGTACGAACGTAGCTTCAAAATATAGCCAGAGTGAATTTTATATCTCACACGGTTGTTGTTTTATTTATTTATTTATTTATTTTTATTTTTTATATCAGAAAATTCAAACTCTTTTTAAGAAAGAGTTCCATTTGGGCCAATAATGATCATGCCTGATGACGTAGATATAACTTTGGATACTCTGTGAATACTTTATCAATTCCTTTATGTTGCCGTTTGTGGTTTGCCTTTTCTTAGAGTTGGAGTAAAGCATGTAAAGCAATTTTAAAATGTTTCTCGAATTGAAATACACGTGTGGATGGGTCCAAGAAAGTGGTGTCTTACGTCTAAGCCGACGAATCCTTCCAGTTCCAAAGTTTTCAACTTCTTATTTCAAAGATAGTGAAATAATAGTTTGGTGTAAGCCTTACAATTTTGAATATTATTGGCTACTTGCACCTTACTAAGCGACAATATTTTGGATAAAACTACCTGACATGAAATAAACTGAAATGGTTTGAGATGGTTTTGTTATCAGCCAAACTACATTTTTATTGAGATCAATATTTCCGGGGCAAGTAAAAATATCGCAACACGTGTTAGAGGGTGTACAATCGCGCCGTTTTTACATGCTTATCCAAGAAATGTAAGACTTTCTCATACCATATTGCCGTGTTCCTGAAAGAAAAGTGAAAAGAAAAAACAAAGACAGATTTACATTTTCATTTTATTTATCTATTTTTATTTCTGAACATTTTTTACATTTATTGTACATTTTTAATATTTTTTTATTATTTATTTATTTATATTTATATTATTTATTTATTTTTACTTCTAAATAGAATCTGCACACTTATCATAGCAGTGATATTCGTAGTCGTACAAGCTGTTGGCTTATATTAAACTTGGCGCACACCAAATAAATGATATCTTCGGTCTTTCGAGTATCCAGTCGTCCTTTCTTTGGCCTTGCACGTCCTTGATCTCTAAAAATGAGTTCGCAAAGTTTTCTTGTTGCTCCCCCATGATTGTGCCAAGAAATTTTTTCAAAGTCCTTACGGGCAATTTCTGTTCCATTCGGTCCAATAATCAAAGTTTCCGAAGACTTATCTGAAGTTTTCAGGAACTCTTTGGTGGACATTTGTTTTGATGGATGAGATGAGTTTGCATTCTTGGAATCCAATTTTCTTTTACGTGTGATCGCTACGACAGTTGATTCAGATAAAGTTTCCGAAGATTTATCTGAAGTTTTCGGGAACTCTTTGGTGGACATTTGTTTTGATGGATGAGATGAGTTTGCATTCTTGGAATCCAATTTTCTTTTACGTGTGATCGGTACGACAGTTGATTCGGATAAAGTTTCTCCATTTGGTTTAGCTGATTTATTTGGTGCGGGTAATGGTTCTATTTTAGTTTGTGCAGGGCTTCGTGTAATGAGAGTTACTTGGTAGTCTTCTTGTTTGTATTGTACTTGAAGGTCCTTCATTTTGTCCTTTACTTGGGCCATGACTTGGTCGTATCTGTTATGTAAAAACTCAATATGATCCAGCAATGCATCCAGATCATCATCTTCGATTTCATTAGCTTTCGGTGCTGTTTTTAGTTGTTTCTTGTCCTTTTTTTCCATGGCAAACTCAATGGAGTACACTGACTTATTGTCCAATGGTGATCCTTTTGGGTGGACTACTATCTTAAAAGAGGTTCCCTTTAAGTTATTGATCATCTTGCGGATCATCTTGGCCTGGACATCGAAACCGAAATAGCTGGTGAAACCTTTTGAATTGTCTACATCTCCAATTGCCTGGCTTGATGTGGAAGGAGCTTGTGTTGCTTGATCCATGATGTATCTCTGTTCGACTTGTTGTTAAACTTGTGATCGTAACTCGACTGTCCCTGGCATTTCCACAACCTCAGTTTTTATACTGACAGTTTTGTGACAGGTGACCCTTTTTTTCTTTATTGGTATCCTTAGGGAGCGTAAAAGGTAATTATAAAACATTTTCTACCTGTATAAACAGATCTCGTAAACCCTGCGCGCGACCTGTGTTCTGTATTTTATGATGTTAATTAGTTTGTTATTCAACAATTGTTTGTGGTATTTCCGTAAAAACAGATATTGAATTACCTAACAATGTCATTAAGGGAGGCGGAACCCGGATTAAATCACGATCAAGGAAAACCATTAAAGGCTTAAGTATAGGGGTGGTTAAAGTGGGAATTCGGTGCTAGAGCGAGAGGAAGTTATGTGAAAATGGTGTCGGCACCTGTTTGATGTAGTGAGCTGGTGGTTTGCGCAATGTGTTAAAAAGAGTGTCGGTGAATGATTGATGTTGGGAGTTGGTGGTTGATAGAAAGTGGTTTAACGGTTAGTGCGGAGTGTGTGTTCGGGGGTTGAATGATATCAGTGTTTTTGTGGTTAGTATGGATATGGAGAGAAGAGAGCGTATGAGTTATTTGGAAGTTTTTTTTTTTGGAAGAGTAGTGTTTTGTGAGGGGTTGATTGTTGAAGAGGGGGTTTGCATCGTGTGGAGTGGGTTGCGGGGGTTTTGATTGTTGTCAGCGTTTTGTAACAACAAGTGCTCATAATGTTAGAAGTAATAATGTTGTGATTTATCATTTCGAGTATATTGTTTATGGAATTCGTTGGAAAGGGAATTTAGATGGTAAATGTGTTGAAAGAATTTTATTCTTTCTCTTATCTTGCTGCCCACGTTGTTTTGAGTAACTTATAGTAACTTGTGCGAATTGAAGACGGGTGTGGGTTTAACGGTGAGAAGTGAGTGGTTTTCCGGAGAGAAGAAATTCTTATTATGATCTATGAAGTAAGAACTAGGTAATGGTTACACAGTGATTATGAGGAGGGTAAGAGTGACAGATCTAGAGATGTTGAATAAAAGGTGAACATGAATTGTTAGTTTTAATAGATTTGTAAAGATGTGGAAGATATATATAAACAAACACTACACGCACACATATATATAAATATATATATTCGTTTAAGTATATGTTACCGTCTGAAAAACGTTCTGGTGTAAATCATTGCACAAAGGTAAAAGCTTTTGCATTTGTGAAAGTAGTTGGCTGTAAATAATGTTTTCTGGCAAAACTTTCATTAGATCATTGTTTGAGTTGTATGCGATACCTGATAATGGGAATTCTTGCTTCGAGAAGCTTCGATATCATCTAGTCGTTACAAATAAAGTTTTCGCGCATTTCAAAATGTTAAGCTAATAGGGTATGAGGGAGAGGTAACTTTAGTTGGTACAATATTACCAAACAGTAATGCAAGAAAAAAATTAATCGTTTTCCAAGTGCTTGTCCTTTTGGTGATATAGAAGTGTTGAGAAGAGAGAAGATTGATAATTCCGAAGCGCAAAGGCCTATGATGCGAACAATACGAACAACAACAGAACTTGAAGCAATTAAGAAAAATGCATACATTATGAAATGTTCTGTGAGAGCAGATTGGGAAAGATAAATTTACAGGTGTTTGAAATAAAAGAACATTCGAGGTGTGGGGTGTGGGGTGTGGGGTGTGGTGTGTAAAATTCAAGTTGACCTTTGAACACTTGAAAACTTTATTTAAAGGATTAAAAAGCCTTTGCAGTTGTGTGATTGATGCAAAATAACATGATTTAATGCGAGATTTATGAGGTGAGAGCGTTTAATGATTAATCATGAGAGAGATCGAAAAAATATTATTTCACAGGATAACTTTATACCTAGTATTCAATAGATTCATTAATATATTTTATAAAACTTCTTCATTTTATTTCATTAAGTTGAAAGCAAATTTATAAGGGAAGGAAAAATGATAACTCCATATTTCATTTTGTTAATACTTATATTGATAGCTTTTTCCGCGCCAGCACCATTGGTTAATTTTATTGACGATTCTAAATTAAACTTCGAGCTTGAGACTATATTCGCAAATCGTGATCGGGTACAAATTAATTTGTCATTTGTGCTTTTGAAGCATCAGACCTATTCAAGTTTGAATTTATCAATTAATACTACCAGAACAACAATCTTGTCATCCAACATCAGCAAAGATGATGTATTTACTAACTCTGAGGATTCAGAATACGTGAGTGTGGAAGAAGAGTTCAGGCAAGATCCTATTAAGAAGGAAATAAATATTGCCGGGTATATTGAGAGTCAGCATATTTTTTATAAACATTTTAAACTGGAATTTGACTAAAATAAAGAACTTAAAATTCGCTGTTCTTACTACAGCAATTTCAAGAAAAAGTCTATGGTCATTAGATGTTTCGAGTATTAAGTAGTAATTTTAAGTAGTAGTGAAACAGAACACGTTACAAAGTTTGACACAGATTATAAATCGAATTATGAACTACTGGATCTTAGGAAAGCAAAAAAAATATACCATATGCAGATATCTTATGATGAATGAATAATAATAGGAAAAAAATTTCATAATTGTGTTTTATTAATTACACTAGGAAAATATATTAATTTAAGAGAATTGTTTTATATGTCTATGAATTGTGTTCGCGTGGAAAACCAAGCCAGTTGAATGTGTAACCTTTTTTAAAAGCATGTTTAATGTTTATACTTCCTTATTCGAACCTTATCTCCCACACTGAATTTGTTTTTGGGTGCTATTACGTTTTGTTTTTTAAAGAATCATTAAATATTTGTGTTCCTCGTTCTTCTGTACTGTACGGTATCATTTCAACCAAGTCTGCTTGCCATAAGTCATATAATCCTATTATTTTAACTCGTCATCTATTGAAACGCCTTCGCACAGGTTTGTTCATTTCCTCCACAAGGTTTCGTTTACTCATCATTTGGAATAATAAAAATAACCGAATATTTCTCTTTTATAAATCATTATTTGAAAAATACAACTAAACAATACTGGTATATTTGGTTTTTTAATTTTTTATTTTTAAGTCGTTGATACTTTTAAAAAATTTAAAATCGCATCAAACATTAAAGAGGTTTTTAGTCCAGACATCATATCTTATGGACTTACACATGCTTACTAATGGATTTTAAATTATTTAACCAATTTTAAACTAGAAGGAACCGCCGGATAAATTTCCCCATTTTAAAAATTCAGAACAAGAGCTCGAGGCCAACGTTGGACACACCTTTGCCGGAATAACGACACAAATGTTGGACGGAGTCATCGAAAATTTGAGTGCGAGTTTGAAGCACTGCCAGCGAAGCAGAGGCGCCATTGTAATGATGTGCTCTTCCACACACAATGGTACGAACGTAGCTTCAAAATATAGCCAGAGTGAATTTTATATCTCACACGGTTGTTGTTTTATTTATTTATTTATTTATTTTTATTTTTTATATCAGAAAATTCAAACTCTTTTTAAGAAAGAGTTCCATTTGGGCCAATAATGATCATGCCTGATGACGTAGATATAACTTTGGATACTCTGTGAATACTTTATCAATTCCTTTATGTTGCCGTTTGTGGTTTGCCTTTTCTTAGAGTTGGAGTAAAGCATGTAAAGCAATTTTAAAATGTTTCTCGAATTGAAATACACGTGTGGATGGGTCCAAGAAAGTGGTGTCTTACGTCTAAGCCGACGAATCCTTCCAGTTCCAAAGTTTTCAACTTCTTATTTCAAAGATAGTGAAATAATAGTTTGGTGTAAGCCTTACAATTTTGAATATTATTGGCTACTTGCACCTTACTAAGCGACAATATTTTGGATAAAACTACCTGACATGAAATAAACTGAAATGGTTTGAGATGGTTTTGTTATCAGCCAAACTACATTTTTATTGAGATCAATATTTCCGGGGCAAGTAAAAATATCGCAACACGTGTTAGAGGGTGTACAATCGCGCCGTTTTTACATGCTTATCCAAGAAATGTAAGACTTTCTCATACCATATTGCCGTGTTCCTGAAAGAAAAGTGAAAAGAAAAAACAAAGACAGATTTACATTTTCATTTTATTTATCTATTTTTATTTCTGAACATTTTTTACATTTATTGTACATTTTTAATATTTTTTTATTATTTATTTATTTATATTTATATTATTTATTTATTTTTACTTCTAAATAGAATCTGCACACTTATCATAGCAGTGATATTCGTAGTCGTACAAGCTGTTGGCTTATATTAAACTTGGCGCACACCAAATAAATGATATCTTCGGTCTTTCGAGTATCCAGTCGTCCTTTCTTTGGCCTTGCACGTCCTTGATCTCTAAAAATGAGTTCGCAAAGTTTTCTTGTTGCTCCCCCATGATTGTGCCAAGAAATTTTTTCAAAGTCCTTACGGGCAATTTCTGTTCCATTCGGTCCAATAATCAAAGTTTCCGAAGACTTATCTGAAGTTTTCAGGAACTCTTTGGTGGACATTTGTTTTGATGGATGAGATGAGTTTGCATTCTTGGAATCCAATTTTCTTTTACGTGTGATCGCTACGACAGTTGATTCAGATAAAGTTTCCGAAGATTTATCTGAAGTTTTCGGGAACTCTTTGGTGGACATTTGTTTTGATGGATGAGATGAGTTTGCATTCTTGGAATCCAATTTTCTTTTACGTGTGATCGGTACGACAGTTGATTCGGATAAAGTTTCTCCATTTGGTTTAGCTGATTTATTTGGTGCGGGTAATGGTTCTATTTTAGTTTGTGCAGGGCTTCGTGTAATGAGAGTTACTTGGTAGTCTTCTTGTTTGTATTGTACTTGAAGGTCCTTCATTTTGTCCTTTACTTGGGCCATGACTTGGTCGTATCTGTTATGTAAAAACTCAATATGATCCAGCAATGCATCCAGATCATCATCTTCGATTTCATTAGCTTTCGGTGCTGTTTTTAGTTGTTTCTTGTCCTTTTTTTCCATGGCAAACTCAATGGAGTACACTGACTTATTGTCCAATGGTGATCCTTTTGGGTGGACTACTATCTTAAAAGAGGTTCCCTTTAAGTTATTGATCATCTTGCGGATCATCTTGGCCTGGACATCGAAACCGAAATAGCTGGTGAAACCTTTTGAATTGTCTACATCTCCAATTGCCTGGCTTGATGTGGAAGGAGCTTGTGTTGCTTGATCCATGATGTATCTCTGTTCGACTTGTTGTTAAACTTGTGATCGTAACTCGACTGTCCCTGGCATTTCCACAACCTCAGTTTTTATACTGACAGTTTTGTGACTAGGTGACCCTTTTTTTCTTTATTGGTATCCTTAGGGAGCGTAAAAGATAATTATAAAACATTTTCTACCTGTATAAACAGATCTCGTAAACCCTGCGCGCGACCTGTGTTCTGTATTTTATGATGTTAATTAGTTTGTTATTCAACAATTGTTTGTGGTATTTCCGTAAAAACAGATATTGAATTACCTAACAATGTCATTAAGGGAGGCGGAACCCGGATTAAATCACGATCAAGGAAAACCATTAAAGGCTTAAGTATAGGGGTGGTTAAAGTGGGAATTCGGTGCTAGAGCGAGAGGAAGTTATGTGAAAATGGTGTCGGCACCTGTTTGATGTAGTGAGCTGGTGGTTTGCGCAATGTGTTAAAAAGAGTGTCGGTGAATGATTGATGTTGGGAGTTGGTGGTTGATAGAAAGTGGTTTAACGGTTAGTGCGGAGTGTGTGTTCGGGGGTTGAATGATATCAGTGTTTTTGTGGTTAGTATGGATATGGAGAGAAGAGAGCGTATGAGTTATTTGGAAGTTTTTTTTTTTTGGAAGAGTAGTGTTTTGTGAGGGGTTGATTGTTGAAGAGGGGGTTTGCATCGTGTGGAGTGGGTTGCGGGGGTTTTGATTGTTGTCAGTGTTTTGTAACAACAAGTGCTCATAATGTTAGAAGTAATAATGTTGTGATTTATCATTTCGAGTATATTGTTTATGGAATTCGTTGGAAAGGGAATTTAGATGGTAAATGTGTTGAAATAATTTTATTCTTTCTCTTATCTTGCTGCCCACGTTGTTTTGAGTAACTTATAGTAACTTGTGCGAATTGAAGACGGGTGTGGGTTTAACGGTGAGAAGTGAGTGGTTTTCCGGAGAGAAGAAATTCTTATTATGATCTATGAAGTAAGTACTAGGTAATGGTTACACAGTGATTATGAGGAGGGTAAGAGTGACAGATCTAGAGATGTTGAATAAAAGGTGAACATGAATTGTTAGTTTTAATAGATTTGTAAAGATGTGGAAGATATATATAAACAAACACTACACGCACACATATATATAAATATATATATTCGTTTAAGTATATGTTACCGTCTGAAAAACGTTCTGGTGTAAATCATTGCACAAAGGTAAAAGCTTTTGCATTTGTGAAAGTAGTTGGCTGTAAATAATGTTTTCTGGCAAAACTTTCATTAGATCATTGTTTGAGTTGTATGCGATACCTGATAATGGGAATTCTTGCTTCGAGAAGCTTCGATATCATCTAGTCGTTACAAATAAAGTTTTCGCGCATTTCAAAATGTTAAGCTAATAGGGTATGAGGGAGAGGTAACTTTAGTTGGTACAATATCACCAAACAGTAATGCAAGAAAAAAATTAATCGTTTTCCAAGTGCTTGTCCTTTTGGTGATATAGAAGTGTTGAGAAGAGAGAAGATTGATAATTCCGAAGCGCAAAGGCCTATGATGCGAACAATACGAACAACAACAGAACTTGAAGCAATTAAGAAAAATGCATACATTATGAAATGTTCTGTGAGAGCAGATTGGGAAAGATAAATTTACAGGTGTTTGAAATAAAAGAACATTCGAGGTGTGGGGTGTGGTGTGTAAAATTCAAGTTGACCTTTGAACACTTGAAAACTTTATTTAAAGGATTAAAAAGCCTTTGCAGTTGTGTGATTGATGCAAAATAACAAGATTTAATGCGAGATTTATGAGGTGAGAACGTTTAATGATTAATCATGAGAGAGATGGAAAAAATATTATTTCACAGGATAACTTTATACCTAGTATTCAATAGATTTATTAATATATTTTAAAAAACTTCTTCATTTTATTTCATTAAGTTGAAAGCAAATTTATAAGGGAAGGAAAAATGATAGCTCCATATTTCATTTTGTTAATACTTATAGTCATAGCTTTTTCCGCGCCAGCACCATTGGTTAATGTTATTGACGATTCTAAATTAAACTTCGAGCTTGAGACTATATTCGCAAATCGTGATCGGGTACAAATTGATTTGTCATTTGTGCTTTTGAAGCATCAGACCTATTCAAGTTTGAATTTATCAATTAATACTACCAGAACAACAATCTTGTCATCCAACATCAGCAAAGATGATGTATTTACTAACTCTGAGGATTCAGAATACGTGAGTGTGGAAGAAGCGTTCAGGCAAGGTCCTATTAAGTAGGAAATAAATATTGCCGGGTATATTGAAAGTCAGCATATTTTTTATAGACATTTTAAACTGGAATTTGACTAAAATAAAGAACTTAAAATTCGCTGTTCTTACTACAGCAATTTCAAGAAAAAGTCTATGGTCATTAGATGTTTCGAGTATTAAGTAGTAATTTTAAGTAGTAGTGAAACAGAACACGTTACAAAGTTTGACACAGATTATAAATCGAATTATGAACTACTGGATCCTAGGAAAGCAAAAAAATATACCATATGCCGATATCTTATGATGAATGAATAATAATAGGAAAAAAATTTCATAATTGTGTTTTATTAATTACACTAGGAAAATATATTAATTTAAGAGAATTGTTTTATATGTCTATGAATTGAGTTTGCGTGGAAAACCAAGCCAGTTGAATGTGTAACCTTTTTTAAAAGCATGTTTAATGTTTATACTTCCTTATTCGAACCTTATCTCCCACACTGAATTTGTTTTTGGGTGCTATTACGTTTTGTTTTTTAAAGAATCATTAAATATTTGTGTTCCTCGTTCTTCTGTACTGTACGGTATCATTTCAACCAAGTCTGCTTGCCATAAGTCATATAATCCTATTATTTTAACTCGTCGTCTATTGAAACGCCTTCGCGCAGTTTTGTTCATTTCCTCCACAAGGTTTCGTTTACTCATCATTTGGAATAATAAAAATAATCGAATATTTCTCTTTTATAAATCATTATTTGAAAAATACAACTAAACAATACTGGTATATTTGTTTTTTTTTTAATTTTTTATTTTTAAGTCTTTGATACTTTTAAAAAATTTAAAATCGCATCAAACATTAAAGAGGTTTTTAGTCCAGACATCATATCTTATGGACTTACACATGCTTACAAATGGATTTTAAATTATTTAACCAATTTTAAACTAGAAGGAACCGCCGAATAAATTTCTCCATTTTAAAAATTCAGAACAAGAGCTCGAGGCCAACGTTGGACACACCTTTGCCGGAATAACGACACAAATGTTGGACGGAGTCATCGAAAATTTGAGTGCGAGTTTGAAGCACTGCCAGCGAAGCAGAGGCGCCATTGTAATGATGTGCTCTTCCACACACAATGGTACGAACGTAGCTTCAAAATATAGCCAGAGTGAATTTTATATCTCACACGGTTGTTGTTTTATTTATTTATTTATTTATTTTTATTTTTTATATCAGAAAATTCAAACTCTTTTTAAGAAAGAGTTCCATTTGGGCCAATAATGATCATGCCTGATGACGTAGATATAACTTTGGATACTCTGTGAATACTTTATCAATTCCTTTATGTTGCCGTTTGTGGTTTGCCCTTTCTTAGAGTTGGAGTAAAGCATGTAAAGCAATTTTAAAATGTTTCTCGAATTGAAATACACGTGTGGATGGGCCCAAGAAAGTGGTGTCTTACGTCTAAGCCGACGAATCCTTCCAGTTCCAAAGTTTTCAACTTCTTATTTCAAAGATAGTGAAATAATAGTTTGGTGTAAGCCTTACAATTTTGAATATTATTGGCTACTTGCACCTTACTAAGCGACAATATTTTGGATAAAACTACCTGACATGAAATAAACTGAAATGGTTTGAGATGGTTTTGTTATCAGCCAAACTACATTTTTATTGAGATCAATATTTCCGGGGCAAGTAAAAATATCGCAACACGTGTTAAAGGGTGTACAATCGCGCCGTTCTTACATGCTTATCCAAGAAATGTAAGACTCTCTCATACCATATTGCCGTGTTCCTGAAAGAAAAGTGAAAAGAAAAAACAAAGACAGATTTACATTTTCATTTTATTTATCTATTTTTATTTCTGAACATTTTTTACATTTATTGTACATTTTTAATATTTTTTTATTATTTATTTATTTATATTTATATTATTTATTTATTTTTACTTCTAAATAGAATCTGCACACTTATCATAGCAGTGATATTCGTAGTCGTACAAGCTGTTGGCTTATATTAAACTTGGCGCACACCAAATAAATGATATCTTCGGTCTTTCGAGTATCCAGTCGTCCTTTCTTTGGCCTTGCACGTCCTTGATCTCTAAAAATGAGTTCGCAAAGTTTTCTTGTTGCTCCCCCATGATTGTGCCAAGAAATTTTTTCAAAGTCCTTACGGGCAATTTCTGTTCCATTCGGTCCAATAATCAAAGTTTCCGAAGACTTATCTGAAGTTTTCGGGAACTCTTTGGTGGACATTTGTTTTGATGGATGAGATGAGTTTGCATTCTTGGAATCCAATTTTCTTTTACGTGTGATCGCTACGACAGTTGATTCAGATAAAGTTTCCGAAGATTTATCTGAAGTTTTCGGGAACTCTTTGGTGGACATTTGTTTTGATGGATGAGATGAGTTTGCATTCTTGGAATCCAATTTTCTTTTACGTGTGATCGGTACGACAGTTGATTCGGATAAAGTTTCTCCATTTGGTTTAGCTGATTTATTTGGTGCGGGTAATGGTTCTATTTTAGTTTGTGCAGGGCTTCGTGTAATGAGAGTTACTTGGTAGTCTTCTTGTTTGTATTGTACTTGAAGGTCCTTCATTTTGTCCTTTACTTGGGCCATGACTTGGTCGTATCTGTTATGTAAAAACTCAATATGATCCAGCAATGCATCCAGATCATCATCTTCAATTTCATTAGCTTTCGGTGCTGTTTTTAGTTGTTTCTTGTCCTTTTTTTCCATGGCAAACTCAATGGAGTACACTGACTTATTGTCCAATGGTGATCGTTTTGGGTGGACTACTATCTTAAAAGAGGTTCCCTTTAAGTTATTGATCATCTTGCGGATCATCTTGGCCTGGACATCGAAACCGAAATAGCTGGTGAAACCTTTTGAATTGTCTACATCTCCAATTGCCTGGCTTGATGTGGAAGGAGCTTGTGTTGCTTGATCCATGATGTATCTCTGTTCGACTTGTTGTTAAACTTGTGATCGTAACTCGACTGTCCCTGGCATTTCCACAACCTCAGTTTTTATACTGACAGTTTTGTGACTAGGTGACCCTTTTTTTCTTTATTGGTATCCTTAGGGAGCGTAAAAGGTAATTATAAAACATTTTCTACCTGTATAAACAGATCTCGTAAACCCTGCGCGCGACCTGTGTTCTGTATTTTATGATGTTAATTAGTTTGTTATTCAACAATTGTTTGTGGTATTTCCGTAAAAACAGATATTGAATTACCTAACAATGTCATTAAGGGAGGCGGAACCCGGATTAAATCACGATCAAGGAAAACCATTAAAGGCTTAAGTATAGGGGTGGTTAAAGTGGGAATTCGGTGCTAGAGCGAGAGGAAGTTATGTGAAAATGGTGTCGGCACCTGTTTGATGTAGTGAGCTGGTGGTTTGCGCAATGTGTTAAAAAGAGTGTCGGTGAATGATTGATGTTGGGAGTTGGTGGTTGATAGAAAGTGGTTTAACGGTTAGTGCGGAGTGTGTGTTCGGGGGTTGAATGATATCAGTGTTTTTGTGGTTAGTATGGATATGGAGAGAAGAGAGCGTATGAGTTATTTGGAAGTTTTTTTTTTTGGAAGAGTAGTGTTTTGTGAGGGGTTGATTGTTGAAGAGGGGGTTTGCATCGTGTGGAGTGGGTTGCGGGGGTTTTGATTGTTGTCAGCGTTTTGTAACAACAAGTGCTCATAATGTTAGAAGTAATAATGTTGTGATTTATCATTTCGAGTATATTGTTTATGGAATTCGTTGGAAAGGGAATTTAGATGGTAAATGTGTTGAAATAATTTTATTCTTTCTCTTATCTTGCTGCCCACGTTGTTTTGAGTAACTTATAGTAACTTGTGCGAATTGAAGACGGGTGTGGGTTTAACGGTGAGAAGTGAGTGGTTTTCCGGAGAGAAGAAATTCTTATTATGATCTATGAAGTAAGAACTAGGTAATGGTTACACAGTGATTATGAGGAGGGTAAGAGTGACAGATCTAGAGATGTTGAATAAAAGGTGAACATGAATTGTTAGTTTTAATAGATTTGTAAAGATGTGGAAGATATATATAAACAAACACTACACGCACACATATATATAAATATATATATTCGTTTAAGTATATGTTACCGTCTGAAAAACGTTCTGGTGTAAATCATTGCACAAAGGTAAAAGCTTTTGCATTTGTGAAAGTAGTTGGCTGTAAATAATGTTTTCTGGCAAAACTTTCATTAGATCATTGTTTGAGTTGTATGCGATACCTGATAATGGGAATTCTTGCTTCGAGAAGCTTCGATATCATCTAGTCGTTACAAATAAAGTTTTCGCGCATTTCAAAATGTTAAGCTAATAGGGTATGAGGGAGAGGTAACTTTAGTTGGTACAATATTACCAAACAGTAATGCAAGAAAAAAATTAATCGTTTTCCAAGTGCTTGTCCTTTTGGTGATATAGAAGTGTTGAGAAGAGAGAAGATTGATAATTCCGAAGCGCAAAGGCCTATGATGCGAACAATACGAACAACAACAGAACTTGAAGCAATTAAGAAAAATGCATACATTATGAAATGTTCTGTGAGAGCAGATTGGGAAAGATAAATTTACAGGTGTTTGAAATAAAAGAACATTCGAGGTGTGGGGTGTGGGGTGTGGGGTGTGGTGTGTAAAATTCAAGTTGACCTTTGAACACTTGAAAACTTTATTTAAAGGATTAAAAAGCCTTTGCAGTTGTGTGATTGATGCAAAATAACATGATTTAATGCGAGATTTATGAGGTGAGAGCGTTTAATGATTAATCATGAGAGAGATCGAAAAAATATTATTTCACAGGATAACTTTATACCTAGTATTCAATAGATTCATTAATATATTTTATAAAACTTCTTCATTTTATTTCATTAAGTTGAAAGCAAATTTATAAGGGAAGGAAAAATGATAACTCCATATTTCATTTTGTTAATACTTATATTGATAGCTTTTTCCGCGCCAGCACCATTGGTTAATTTTATTGACGATTCTAAATTAAACTTCGAGCTTGAGACTATATTCGCAAATCGTGATCGGGTACAAATTAATTTGTCATTTGTGCTTTTGAAGCATCAGACCTATTCAAGTTTGAATTTATCAATTAATACTACCAGAACAACAATCTTGTTATCCAACATCAGCAAAGATGATGTATTTACTAACTCTGAGGATTCAAAATACGTGAGTGTGGAAGAAGAGTTCAGGCAAGATCCTATTAAGAAGGAAATAAATATTGCCGGGTATATTGAGAGTCAGCATATTTTTTATAAACATTTTAAACTGGAATTTGACTAAAATAAAGAACTTAAAATTCGCTGTTCTTACTACAGCAATTTCAAGAAAAAGTCTATGGTCATTAGATGTTTCGAGTATTAAGTAGTAATTTTAAGTAGTAGTGAAACAGAACACGTTACAAAGTTTGACACAGATTATAAATCGAATTATGAACTACTGGATCTTAGGAAAGCAAAAAAAATATACCATATGCAGATATCTTATGATGAATGAATAATAATAGGAAAAAAATTTCATAATTGTGTTTTATTAATTACACTAGGAAAATATATTAATTTAAGAGAATTGTTTTATATGTCTATGAATTGTGTTCGCGTGGAAAACCAAGCCAGTTGAATGTGTAACCTTTTTTAAAAGCATGTTTAATGTTTATACTTCCTTATTCGAACCTTATCTCCCACACTGAATTTGTTTTTGGGTGCTATTACGTTTTGTTTTTTAAAGAATCATTAAATATTTGTGTTCCTCGTTCTTCTGTACTGTACGGTATCATTTCAACCAAGTCTGCTTGCCATAAGTCATATAATCCTATTATTTTAACTCGTCATCTATTGAAACGCCTTCGCACAGGTTTGTTCATTTCCTCCACAAGGTTTCGTTTACTCATCATTTGGAATAATAAAAATAACCGAATATTTCTCTATTATAAATCATTATTTGAAAAATACAACTAAACAATACTGGTATATTTGGTTTTTTAATTTTTTATTTTTAAGTCGTTGATACTTTTAAAAAATTTAAAATCGCATCAAACATTAAAGAGGTTTTTAGTCCAGACATCATATCTTATGGACTTACACATGCTTACTAATGGATTTTAAATTATTTAACCAATTTTAAACTAGAAGGAACCGCCGGATAAATTTCCCCATTTTAAAAATTCAGAACAAGAGCTCGAGGCCAACGTTGGACACACCTTTGCCGGAATAACGACACAAATGTTGGACGGAGTCATCGAAAATTTGAGTGCGAGTTTGAAGCACTGCCAGCGAAGCAGAGGCGCCATTGTAATGATGTGCTCTTCCACACACAATGGTACGAACGTAGCTTCAAAATATAGCCAGAGTGAATTTTATATCTCACACGGTTGTTGTTTTATTTATTTATTTATTTATTTTTATTTTTTATATCAGAAAATTCAAACTCTTTTTAAGAAAGAGTTCCATTTGGGCCAATAATGATCATGCCTGATGACGTAGATATAACTTTGGATACTCTGTGAATACTTTATCAATTCCTTTATGTTGCCGTTTGTGGTTTGCCCTTTCTTAGAGTTGGAGTAAAGCATGTAAAGCAATTTTAAAATGTTTCTCGAATTGAAATACACGTGTGGATGGGTCCAAGAAAGTGGTGTCTTACGTCTAAGCCGACGAATCCTTCCAGTTCCAAAGTTTTCAACTTCTTATTTCAAAGATAGTGAAATAATAGTTTGGTGTAAGCCTTACAATTTTGAATATTATTGGCTACTTGCACCTTACTAAGCGACAATATTTTGGATAAAACTACCTGACATGAAATAAACTGAAATGGTTTGAGATGGTTTTGTTATCAGCCAAACTACATTTTTATTGAGATCAATATTTCCGGGGCAAGTAAAAATATCGCAACACGTGTTAGAGGGTGTACAATCGCGCCGTTTTTACATGCTTATCCAAGAAATGTAAGACTTTCTCATACCATATTGCCGTGTTCCTGAAAGAAAAGTGAAAAGAAAAAACAAAGACAGATTTACATTTTCATTTTATTTATCTATTTTTATTTCTGAACATTTTTTACATTTATTGTACATTTTTAATATTTTTTTATTATTTATTTATTTATATTTATATTATTTATTTATTTTTACTTCTAAATAGAATCTGCACACTTATCATAGCAGTGATATTCGTAGTCGTACAAGCTGTTGGCTTATATTAAACTTGGCGCACACCAAATAAATGATATCTTCGGTCTTTCGAGTATCCAGTCGTCCTTTCTTTGGCCTTGCACGTCCTTGATCTCTAAAAATGAGTTCGCAAAGTTTTCTTGTTGCTCCCCCATGATTGTGCCAAGAAATTTTTTCAAAGTCCTTACGGGCAATTTCTGTTCCATTCGGTCCAATAATCAAAGTTTCCGAAGACTTATCTGAAGTTTTCGGGAACTCTTTGGTGGACATTTGTTTTGATGGATGAGATGAGTTTGCATTCTTGGAATCCAATTTTCTTTTACGTGTGATCGCTACGACAGTTGATTCAGATAAAGTTTCCGAAGATTTATCTGAAGTTTTCGGGAACTCTTTGGTGGACATTTGTTTTGATGGATGAGATGAGTTTGCATTCTTGGAATCCAATTTTCTTTTACGTGTGATCGGTACGACAGTTGATTCGGATAAAGTTTCTCCATTTGGTTTAGCTGATTTATTTGGTGCGGGTAATGGTTCTATTTTAGTTTGTGCAGGGCTTCGTGTAATGAGAGTTACTTGGTAGTCTTCTTGTTTGTATTGTACTTGAAGGTCCTTCATTTTGTCCTTTACTTGGGCCATGACTTGGTCGTATCTGTTATGTAAAAACTCAATATGATCCAGCAATGCATCCAGATCATCATCTTCGATTTCATTAGCTTTCGGTGCTGTTTTTAGTTGTTTCTTGTCCTTTTTTTCCATGGCAAACTCAATGGAGTACACTGACTTATTGTCCAATGGTGATCCTTTTGGGTGGACTACTATCTTAAAAGAGGTTCCCTTTAAGTTATTGATCATCTTGCGGATCATCTTGGCCTGGACATCGAAACCGAAATAGCTGGTGAAACCTTTTGAATTGTCTACATCTCCAATTGCCTGGCTTGATGTGGAAGGAGCTTGTGTTGCTTGATCCATGATGTATCTCTGTTCGACTTGTTGTTAAACTTGTGATCGTAACTCGACTGTCCCTGGCATTTCCACAACCTCAGTTTTTATACTGACAGTTTTGTGACTAGGTGACCCTTTTTTTCTTTATTGGTATCCTTAGGGAGCGTAAAAGGTAATTATAAAACATTTTCTACCTGTATAAACAGATCTCGTAAACCCTGCGCGCGACCTGTGTTCTGTATTTTATGATGTTAATTAGTTTGTTATTCAACAATTGTTTGTGGTATTTCCGTAAAAACAGATATTGAATTACCTAACAATGTCATTAAGGGAGGCGGAACCCGGATTAAATCACGATCAAGGAAAACCATTAAAGGCTTAAGTATAGGGGTGGTTAAAGTGGGAATTCGGTGCTAGAGCGAGAGGAAGTTATGTGAAAATGGTGTCGGCACCTGTTTGATGTAGTGAGCTGGTGGTTTGCGCAATGTGTTAAAAAGAGTGTCGGTGAATGATTGATGTTGGGAGTTGGTGGTTGATAGAAAGTGGTTTAACGGTTAGTGCGGAGTGTGTGTTCGGGGGTTGAATGATATCAGTGTTTTTGTGGTTAGTATGGATATGGAGAGAAGAGAGCGTATGAGTTATTTGGAAGTTTTTTTTTTTTGGAAGAGTAGTGTTTTGTGAGGGGTTGATTGTTGAAGAGGGGGTTTGCATCGTGTGGAGTGGGTTGCGGGGGTTTTGATTGTTGTCAGTGTTTTGTAACAACAAGTGCTCATAATGTTAGAAGTAATAATGTTGTGATTTATCATTTCGAGTATATTGTTTATGGAATTCGTTGGAAAGGGAATTTAGATGGTAAATGTGTTGAAATAATTTTATTCTTTCTCTTATCTTGCTGCCCACGTTGTTTTGATTAACTTATAGTAACTTGTGCGAATTGAAGACGGGTGTGGGTTTAACGGTGAGAAGTGAGTGGTTTTCCGGAGAGAAGAAATTCTTATTATGATCTATGAAGTAAGTACTAGGTAATGGTTACACAATGATTATGAGGAGGGTAAGAGTGACAGATCTAGAGATGTTGAATAAAAGGTGAACATGAATTGTTAGTTTTAATAGATTTGTAAAGATGTGGAAGATATATATAAACAAACACTACACGCACACATATATATAAATATATATATTCGTTTAAGTATATGTTACCGTCTGAAAAACGTTCTGGTGTAAATCATTGCACAAAGGTAAAAGCTTTTGCATTTGTGAAAGTAGTTGGCTGTAAATAATGTTTTCTGGCAAAACTTTCATTAGATCATTGTTTGAGTTGTATGCGATACCTGATAATGGGAATTCTTGCTTCGAGAAGCTTCGATATCATCTAGTCGTTACAAATAAAGTTTTCGCGCATTTCAAAATGTTAAGCTAATAGGGTATGAGGGAGAGGTAACTTTAGTTGGTACAATATCACCAAACAGTAATGCAAGAAAAAAATTAATCGTTTTCCAAGTGCTTGTCCTTTTGGTGATATAGAAGTGTTGAGAAGAGAGAAGATTGATAATTCCGAAGCGCAAAGGCCTATGATGCGAACAATACGAACAACAACAGAACTTGAAGCAATTAAGAAAAATGCATACATTATGAAATGTTCTGTGAGAGCAGATTGGGAAAGATAAATTTACAGGTGTTTGAAATAAAAGAACATTCGAGGTGTGGGGTGTGGTGTGTAAAATTCAAGTTGACCTTTGAACACTTGAAAACTTTATTTAAAGGATTAAAAAGCCTTTGCAGTTGTGTGATTGATGCAAAATAACAAGATTTAATGCGAGATTTATGAGGTGAGAACGTTTAATGATTAATCATGAGAGAGATGGAAAAAATATTATTTCACAGGATAACTTTATACCTAGTATTCAATAGATTTATTAATATATTTTAAAAAACTTCTTCATTTTATTTCATTAAGTTGAAAGCAAATTTATAAGGGAAGGAAAAATGATAGCTCCATATTTCATTTTGTTAATACTTATAGTCATAGCTTTTTCCGCGCCAGCACCATTGGTTAATGTTATTGACGATTCTAAATTAAACTTCGAGCTTGAGACTATATTCGCAAATCGTGATCGGGTACAAATTGATTTGTCATTTGTGCTTTTGAAGCATCAGACCTATTCAAGTTTGAATTTATCAATTAATACTACCAGAACAACAATCTTGTCATCCAACATCAGCAAAGATGATGTATTTACTAACTCTGAGGATTCAGAATACGTGAGTGTGGAAGAAGCGTTCAGGCAAGGTCCTATTAAGTAGGAAATAAATATTGCCGGGTATATTGAAAGTCAGCATATTTTTTATAGACATTTTAAACTGGAATTTGACTAAAATAAAGAACTTAAAATTCGCTGTTCTTACTACAGCAATTTCAAGAAAAAGTCTATGGTCATTAGATGTTTCGAGTATTAAGTAGTAATTTTAAGTAGTAGTGAAACAGAACACGTTACAAAGTTTGACACAGATTATAAATCGAATTATGAACTACTGGATCCTAGGAAAGCAAAAAAATATACCATATGCCGATATCTTATGATGAATGAATAATAATAGGAAAAAAATTTCATAATTGTGTTTTATTAATTACACTAGGAAAATATATTAATTTAAGAGAATTGTTTTATATGTCTATGAATTGAGTTTGCGTGGAAAACCAAGCCAGTTGAATGTGTAACCTTTTTTAAAAGCATGTTTAATGTTTATACTTCCTTATTCGAACCTTATCTCCCACACTGAATTTGTTTTTGGGTGCTATTACGTTTTGTTTTTTAAAGAATCATTAAATATTTGTGTTCCTCGTTCTTCTGTACTGTACGGTATCATTTCAACCAAGTCTGCTTGCCATAAGTCATATAATCCTATTATTTTAACTCGTCGTCTATTGAAACGCCTTCGCGCAGTTTTGTTCATTTCCTCCACAAGGTTTCGTTTACTCATCATTTGGAATAATAAAAATAATCGAATATTTCTCTTTTATAAATCATTATTTCAAAAATACAACTAAACAATACTGGTATATTTGTTTTTTTTTTAATTTTTTATTTTTAAGTCTTTGATACTTTTAAAAAATTTAAAATCGCATCAAACATTAAAGAGGTTTTTAGTCCAGACATCATATCTTATGGACTTACACATGCTTACAAATGGATTTTAAATTATTTAACCAATTTTAAACTAGAAGGAACCGCCGAATAAATTTCTCCATTTTAAAAATTCAGAACAAGAGCTCGAGGCCAACGTTGGACACACCTTTGCCGGAATAACGACACAAATGTTGGACGGAGTCATCGAAAATTTGAGTGCGAGTTTGAAGCACTGCCAGCGAAGCAGAGGCGCCATTGTAATGATGTGCTCTTCCACACACAATGGTACGAACGTAGCTTCAAAATATAGCCAGAGTGAATTTTATATCTCACACGGTTGTTGTTTTATTTATTTATTTATTTATTTTTATTTTTTATATCAGAAAATTCAAACTCTTTTTAAGAAAGAGTTCCATTTGGGCCAATAATGATCATGCCTGATGACGTAGATATAACTTTGGATACTCTGTGAATACTTTATCAATTCCTTTATGTTGCCGTTTGTGGTTTGCCCTTTCTTAGAGTTGGAGTAAAGCATGTAAAGCAATTTTAAAATGTTTCTCGAATTGAAATACACGTGTGGATGGGTCCAAGAAAGTGGTGTCTTACGTCTAAGCCGACGAATCCTTCCAGTTCCAAAGTTTTCAACTTCTTATTTCAAAGATAGTGAAATAATAGTTTGGTGTAAGCCTTACAATTTTGAATATTATTGGCTACTTGCACCTTACTAAGCGACAATATTTTGGATAAAACTACCTGACATGAAATAAACTGAAATGGTTTGAGATGGTTTTGTTATCAGCCAAACTACATTTTTATTGAGATCAATATTTCCGGGGCAAGTAAAAATATCGCAACACGTGTTAAAGGGTGTACAATCGCGCCGTTCTTACATGCTTATCCAAGAAATGTAAGACTCTCTCATACCATATTGCCGTGTTCCTGAAAGAAAAGTGAAAAGAAAAAACAAAGACAGATTTACATTTTCATTTTATTTATCTATTTTTATTTCTGAACATTTTTTACATTTATTGTGCATTTTTAATATTTTTTTATTATTTATTTATTTATATTTATATTATTTATTTATTTTTACTTCTAAATAGAATCTGCACACTTATCATAGCAGTGATATTCGTAGTCGTACAAGCTGTTGGCTTATATTAAACTTGGCGCACACCAAATAAATGATATCTTCGGTCTTTCGAGTATCCAGTCGTCCTTTCTTTGGCCTTGCACGTCCTTGATCTCTAAAAATGAGTTCGCAAAGTTTTCTTGTTGCTCCCCCATGATTGTGCCAAGAAATTTTTTCAAAGTCCTTACGGGCAATTTCTGTTCCATTCGGTCCAATAATCAAAGTTTCCGAAGACTTATCTGAAGTTTTCGGGAACTCTTTGGTGGACATTTGTTTTGATGGATGAGATGAGTTTGCATTCTTGGAATCCAATTTTCTTTTACGTGTGATCGCTACGACAGTTGATTCGGATAAAGTTTCCAAAGATTTATCTGAAGTTTTCGGGAACTCTTTGGTGGACATTTGTTTTGATGGATGAGATGAGTTTGCATTCTTGGAATCCAATTTTCTTTTACGTGTGATCGGTACGACAGTTGATTCGGATAAAGTTTCTCCATTTGGTTTAGCTGATTTATTTGGTGCGGGTAATGGTTCTATTTTAGTTTGTGCAGGGCTTCGTGTAATGAGAGTTACTTGGTAGTCTTCTTGTTTGTATTGTACTTGAAGGTCCTTCATTTTGTCCTTTACTTGGGCCATGACTTGGTCGTATCTGTTATGTAAAAACTCAATATGATCCAGCAATGCATCCAGATCATCATCTTCGATTTCATTAGCTTTCGGTGCTGTTTTTAGTTGTTTCTTGTCCTTTTTTTCCATGGCAAACTCAATGGAGTACACTGACTTATTGTCCAATGGTGATCCTTTTGGGTGGACTACTATCTTAAAAGAGGTTCCCTTTAAGTTATTGATCATCTTGCGGATCATCTTGGCCTGGACATCGAAACCGAAATAGCTGGTGAAACCTTTTGAATTGTCTACATCTCCAATTGCCTGGCTTGATGTGGAAGGAGCTTGTGTTGCTTGATCCATGATGTATCTCTGTTCGACTTGTTGTTAAACTTGTGATCGTAACTCGACTGTCCCTGGCATTTCCACATCCTCAGTTTTTATACTGACAGTTTTGTGACTAGGTGACCCTTTTTTTCTTTATTGGTATCCTTAGGGAGCGTAAAAGGTAATTATAAAACATTTTCTACCTGTTTAAACAGATCTCGTAAACCCTGCGCGCGACCTGTGTTCTGTATTTTATGATGTTAATTAGTTTGTTATTCAACAATTGTTTGTGGTATTTCCGTAAAAACAGATATTGAATTACCTAACAATGTCATTAAGGGAGGCGGAACCCGGATTAAATCACGATCAAGGAAAACTATTAAAGGCTTAAGTATAGGGGTGGTTAAAGTGGGAATTCGGTGCTAGAGCGAGAGGAAGTTATGTGAAAATGGTGTCGGCACCTGTTTGATGTAGTGAGCTGGTGGTTTGCGCAATGTGTTAAAAAGAGTGTCGGTGAATGATTGATGTTGGGAGTTGGTGGTTGATAGAAAGTGGTTTAACGGTTAGTGCGGAGTGTGTGTTCGGGGGTTGAATGATATCAGTGTTTTTGTGGTTAGTATGGATATGGAGAGAAGAGAGCGTATGAGTTATTTGGAAGTTTTTTTTTTTTGGAAGAGTAGTGTTTTGTGAGGGGTTGATTGTTGAAGAGGGGGTTTGCATCGTGTGGAGTGGGTTGCGGGGGTTTTGATTGCTGTCAGTGTTTTGTAACAACAAGTGCTCATAATGTTAGAAGTAATAATGTTGTGATTTATCATTTCGAGTATATTGTTTATGGAATTCGTTGGAAAGGGAATTTAGATGGTAAATGTGTTGAAAGAATTTTATTCTTTCTCTTATCTTGCTGCCCACGTTGTTTTGAGTAACTTATAGTAACTTGTGCGAATTGAAGACGGGTGTGGGTTTAACGGTGAGAAGTGAGTGGTTTTCCGGAGAGAAGAAATTCTTATTATGATCTATGAAGTAAGTACTAGGTAATGGTTACACAGTGATTATGAGGAGGGTAAGAGTGACAGATCTAGAGATGTTGAATAAAAGGTGAACATGAATTGTTAGTTTTAATAGATTTGTAAAGATGTGGAAGATATATGTAAACAAACACTACACGCACACATATATATAAATATATATATTCGTTTAAGCATATGTTACCGTCTGAAAAACGTTCTGGTGTAAATCATTGCACAAAGGTAAAAGCTTTTGCATTTGTGAAAGTAGTTGGCTGTAAATAATGTTTTCTGGCAAAACTTTCATTAGATCATTGTTTGAGTTGTATGCGATACCTGATAATGGGAATTCTTGCTTCGAGAAGCTTCGATATCATCTAGTCGTTACAAATAAAGTTTTCGCGCATTTCAAAATGTTAAGCTAATAGGGTATGAGTGAGAGGTAACTTTAGTTGGCACAATATCACCAAACAGTAATGCAAGAAAAAAATTAATCGTTTTCCAAGTGCTTGTCCTTTTGGTGATATAGAAGTGTTGAGAAGAGAGAAGATTGATAATTCCGAAGCGCAAAGGCCTATGATGCGAACAATACGAACAACAACAGAACTTGAAGCAATTAAGAAAAATGCATACATTATGAAATGTTCTGTGAGAGCAGATTGGGAAAGATAAATTTACAGGTGTTTGAAATAAAAGAACATTCGAGGTGTGGGGTGTGGTGTGTAAAAATCAAGTTGACCTTTGAACACTTGAAAACTTTATTTAAAGGATTAAAAAGCCTTTGCAGTTGTGTGATTGATGCAAAATAACAAGATTTAATGCGAGATTTATGAGGTGAGAACGTTTAATGATTAATCATGAGAGAGATGGAAAAAATATTATTTCACAGGATAACTTTATACCTAGTATTCAATAGATTTATTAATATATTTTAAAAAACTTCTTCATTTTATTTCATTAAGTTGAAAGCAAATTTATAAGGGAAGGAAAAATGATAGCTCCATATTTCATTTTGTTAATACTTATAGTCATAGCTTTTTCCGCGCCAGCACCATTGGTTAATGTTATTGACGATTCTAAATTAAACTTCGAGCTTGAGACTATATTCGCAAATCGTGATCGGGTACAAATTGATTTGTCATTTGTGCTTTTGAAGCATCAGACCTATTCAAGTTTGAATTTATCAATTAATACTACCAGAACAACAATCTTGTCATCCAACATCAGCAAAGATGATGTATTTACTAACTCTGAGGATTCAGAATACGTGAGTGTGGAAGAAGCATTCAGGCAAGGTCCTATTAAGTAGGAAATAAATATTGCCGGGTATATTGAAAGTCAGCATATTTTTTATAGACATTTTAAACTGGAATTTGACTAAAATAAAGAACTTAAAATTCGCTGTTCTTACTACAGCAATTTCAAGAAAAAGTCTATGGTCATTAGATGTTTCGAGTATTAAGTAGTAATTTTAAGTAGTAGTGAAACAGAACACGTTACAAAGTTTGACACAGATTATAAATCGAATTATGAACTACTGGATCTTAGGAAAGCAAAAAAATATACCATATGCCGATATCTTATGATGAATGAATAATAATAGGAAAAAAATTTCATAATTGTGCTTTATTAATTACACTAGGAAAATATATTAATTTAAGAGAATTGTTTTATATGTCTATGAATTGAGTTCGCGTGGAAAACCAAGCCAGTTGAATGTGTAACCTTTTTTAAAAGCATGTTTAATGTTTATACTTCCTTATTCGAACCTTATCTCCCACACTGAATTTGTTTTTGGGTGCTATTACGTTTTGTTTTTTAAAGAATCATTAAATATTTGTGTTCCTCGTTCTTCTGTACTGTACGGTATCATTTCAACCAAGTCTGCTTGCCATAAGTCATATAATCCTATTATTTTAACTCGTCGTCTATTGAAACGCCTTCGCGCAGTTTTGTTCATTTCCTTCACAAGGTTTCGTTTACTCATCATTTGGAATAATAAAAATAATCGAATATTTCTCTTTTATAAATCATTATTTGAAAAATACAACTAAACAATACTGGTATATTTGTTTTTTTTTTAATTTTTTATTTTTAAGTCTTTGATACTTTTAAAAAATTTAAAATCGCATCAAACATTAAAGAGGTTTTTAGTCCAGACATCATATCTTATGGACTTACACATGCTTACAAATGGATTTTAAATTATTTAACCAATTTTAAACTAGAAGGAACCGCCGAATAAATTTCTCCATTTTAAAAATTCAGAACAAGAGCTCGAGGCCAACGTTGGACACACCTTTGCCGGAATAACGACACAAATGTTGGACGGAGTCATCGAAAATTTGAGTGCGAGTTTGAAGCACTGCCAGCGAAGCAGAGGCGCCATTGTAATGATGTGCTCTTCCACACACAATGGTACGAACGTAGCTTCAAAATATAGCCAGAGTGAATTTTATATCTCACACGGTTGTTGTTTTATTTATTTATTTATTTATTTTTATTTTTTATATCAGAAAATTCAAACTCTTTTTAAGAAAGAGTTCCATTTGGGCCAATAATGATCATGCCTGATGACGTAGATATAACTTTGGATACTCTGTGAATACTTTATCAATTCCTTTATGTTGCCGTTTGTGGTTTGCCCTTTCTTAGAGTTGGAGTAAAGCATGTAAAGCAATTTTAAAATGTTTCTCGAATTGAAATACACGTGTGGATGGGTCCAAGAAAGTGGTGTCTTACGTCTAAGCCGACGAATCCTTCCAGTTCCAAAGTTTTCAACTTCTTATTTCAAAGATAGTGAAATAATAGTTTGGTGTAAGCCTTACAATTTTGAATATTATTGGCTACTTGCACCTTACTAAGCGACAATATTTTGGATAAAACTACCTGACATGAAATAAACTGAAATGGTTTGAGATGGTTTTGTTATCAGCCAAACTACATTTTTATTGAGATCAATATTTCCGGGGCAAGTAAAAATATCGCAACACGTGTTAAAGGGTGTACAATCGCGCCGTTTTTACATGCTTATCCAAGAAATGTAAGACTTTCTCATACCATATTGCCGTGTTCCTGAAAGAAAAGTGAAAAGAAAAAACAAAGACAGATTTACATTTTCATTTTATTTATCTATTTTTATTTCTGAACATTTTTTACATTTATTGTACATTTTTAATATTTTTTTATTATTTATTTATTTATATTTATATTATTTATTTATTTTTACTTCTAAATAGAATCTGCACACTTATCATAGCAGTGATATTCGTAGTCGTACAAGCTGTTGGCTTATATTAAACTTGGCGCACACCAAATAAATGATATCTTCGGTCTTTCGAGTATCCAGTCGTCCTTTCTTTGGCCTTGCACGTCCTTGATCTCTAAAAATGAGTTCGCAAAGTTTTCTTGTTGCTCCCCCATGATTGTGCCAAGAAATTTTTTCAAAGTCCTTACGGGCAATTTCTGTTCCATTCGGTCCAATAATCAATGTTTCCGAAGACTTATCTGAAGTTTTCGGGAACTCTTTGGTGGACATTTGTTTTGATGGATGAGATGAGTTTGCATTCTTGGAATCCAATTTTCTTTTACGTGTGATCGCTACGACAGTTGATTCAGATAAAGTTTCCGAAGATTTATCTGAAGTTTTCGGGAACTCTTTGGTGGACATTTGTTTTGATGGATGAGATAAGTTTGCATTCTTGGAATCCAATTTTCTTTTACGTGTGATCGGTACGACAGTTGATTCGAATAAAGTTTCTCCATTTGGTTTAGCTGATTTATTTGGTGCGGGTAATGGTTCTATTTTAGTTTGTGCAGGGCTTCGTGTAATGAGAGTTACTTGGTAGTCTTCTTGTTTGTATTGTACTTGAAGGTCCTTCATTTTGTCCTTTACTTGGGCCATGACTTGGTCGTATCTGTTATGTAAAAACTCAATATGATCCAGCAATGCATCCAGATCATCATCTTCGATTTCATTAGCTTTCTGTGCTGTTTTTAGTTGTTTCTTGTCCTTTTTTTCCATGGCAAACTCAATGGAGTACACTGACTTATTGTCCAATGGTGATCCTTTTGGGTGGACTACTATCTTAAAAGAGGTTCCCTTTAAGTTATTGATCATCTTGCGGATCATCTTGGCCTGGACATCGAAACCGAAATAGCTGGTGAAACCTTTTGAATTGTCTACATCTCCAATTGCCTGGCTTGATGTGGAAGGAGCTTGTGTTGCTTGATCCATGATGTATCTCTGTTCGACTTGTTGTTAAACTTGTGATCGTAACTCGACTGTCCCTGGCATTTCCACAACCTCAGTTTTTATACTGACAGTTTTGTGACTAGGTGACCCTTTTTTTCTTTATTGGTATCCTTAGGGAGCGTAAAAGGTAATTATAAAACATTTTCTACCTGTATAAACAGATCTCGTAAACCCTGCGCGCGACCTGTGTTCTGTATTTTATGATGTTAATTAGTTTGTTATTCAACAATTGTTTGTGGTATTTCCGTAAAAACAGATATTGAATTACCTAACAATGTCATTAAGGGAGGCGGAACCCGGATTATATCACGATCAAGGAAAACCATTAAAGGCTTAAGTATAGGGGTGGTTAAAGTGGGAATTCGGTGCTAGAGCGAGAGGAAGTTATGTGAAAATGGTGTCGGCACCTGTTTGATGTAGTGAGCTGGTGGTTTGCGCAATGTGTTAAAAAGAGTGTCGGTGAATGATTGATGTTGGGAGTTGGTGGTTGATAGAAAGTGGTTTAACGGTTAGTGCGGAGTGTGTGTTCGGGGGTTGAATGATATCAGTGTTTTTGTGGTTAGTATGGATATGGAGAGAAGAGAGCGTATGAGTTATTTGGAAGTTTTTTTTTTTTGGAAGAGTAGTGTTTTGTGAGGGGTTGATTGTTGAAGAGGGGGTTTGCATCGTGTGGAGTGGGTTGCGGGGGTTTTGATTGTTGTCAGTGTTTTGTAACAACAAGTGCTCATAATGTTAGAAGTAATAATGTTGTGATTTATCATTTCGAGTATATTGTTTATGGAATTCGTTGGAAAGGGAATTTAGATGGTAAATGTGTTGAAAGAATTTTATTCTTTCTCTTATCTTGCTGCCCACGTTGTTTTGAGTAACTTATAGTAACTTGTGCGAATTGAAGACGGGTGTGGGTTTAACGGTGAGAAGTGAGTGGTTTTCCGGAGAGAAGAAATTCTTATTATGATCTATGAAGTAAGTACTAAGTAATGGTTACACAGTGATTATGAGGAGGGTAAGAGTGACAGATCTAGAGATGTTGAATAAAAGGTGAACATGAATTATTAGTTTTAATAGATTTGTAAAGATGTGGAAGATATATATAAACAAACACTACACGCACACATATATATAAATATATATATTCGTTTAAGCATATGTTACCGTCTGAAAAACGTTCTGGTGTAAATCATTGCACAAAGGTAAAATCTTTTGCATTTGTGAAAGTAGTTGGCTGTAAATAATGTTTTCTGGCAAAACTTTCATTAGATCATTGTTTGAGTTGTATGCGATACCTGATAATGGGAATTCTTGCTTCGAGAAGCTTCGATATCATCTAGTCGTTACAAATAAAGTTTTCGCGCATTTCAAAATGTTAAGCTAATAGGGTATGAGGGAGAGGTAACTTTAGTTGGTACAATATCACCAAACAGTAATGCAAGAAAAAAATTAATCGTTTTCCAAGTGCTTGTCCTTTTGGTGATATAGAAGTGTTGAGAAGAGAGAAGATTGATAATTCCGAAGCGCAAAGGCCTATGATGCGAACAATACGAACAACAACAGAACTTGAAGCAATTAAGAAAAATGCATACATTATGAAATGTTCTGTGAGAGCAGATTGGGAAAGATAAATTTACAGGTGTTTGAAATAAAAGAACATTCGAGGTGTGGGGTGTGGGGTGTGGGGTGTGGGGTGTGGGGTGTGGTGTGTAAAATTCAAGTTGACCTTTGAACACTTGAAAACTTTATTTAAAGGATTAAAAAGCCTTTGCAGTTGTGTGATTGATGCAAAATAACAAGATTTAATGCGAGATTTATGAGGTGAAAACGTTTAATGATTAATCATGAGAGAGATGGAAAAAATATTATTTCACAGGATAACTTTATACCTAGTATTCAATAGATTTATTAATATATTTTAAAAAACTTCTTCATTTTATTTCATTAAGTTGAAAGCAAATTTATAAGGGAAGGAAAAATGATAGCTCCATATTTCATTTTGTTAATACTTATAGTCATAGCTTTTCCGCGCCAGCACCATTGGTTAATGTTATTAACGATTCTAAATTAAACTTCGAGCTTGAGACTATATTCGCAAATCGTGATCGATTTGAAAATGGTGTCGGCACCTGTTTGATGTAGTGAGCTGGTGGTTTGCGCAATGTGTTAAAAAGAGTGTCGGTGAATGATTGATGTTGGGAGTTGGTGGTTGATAGAAAGTGGTTTAACGGTTAGTGCGGAGTGTGTGTTCGGGGGTTGAATGATATCAGTGTTTTTGTGGTTAGTATGGATATGGAGAGAAGAGAGCGTATGAGTTATTTGGAAGTTTTTTTTTTTTGGAAGAGTAGTGTTTTGTGAGGGGTTGATTGTTGAAGAGGGGGTTTGCATCGTGTGGAGTGGGTTGCGGGGGTTTTGATTGTTGTCAGTGTTTTGTAACAACAAGTGCTCATAATGTTAGAAGTAATAATGTTGTGATTTATCATTTCGAGTATATTGTTTATGGAATTCGTTGGAAAGGGAATTTAGATGGTAAATGTGTTGAAAGAATTTTATTCTTTCTCTTATCTTGCTGCCCACGTTGTTTTGAGTAACTTATAGTAACTTGTGCGAATTGAAGACGGGTGTGGGTTTAACGGTGAGAAGTGAGTGGTTTTCCGGAGAGAAGAAATTCTTATTATGATCTATGAAGTAAGTACTAGGTAATGGTTACACAGTGATTATGAGGAGGGTAAGAGTGACAGATCTAGAGATGTTGAATAAAAGGTGAACATGAATTATTAGTTTTAATAGATTTGTAAAGATGTGGAAGATATATATAAACAAACACTACACGCACACATATATATAAATATATATATTCGTTTAAGCATATGTTACCGTCTGAAAAACGTTCTGGTGTAAATCATTGCACAAAGGTAAAATCTTTTGCATTTGTGAAAGTAGTTGGCTGTAAATAATGTTTTCTGGCAAAACTTTCATTAGATCATTGTTTGAGTTGTATGCGATACCTGATAATGGGAATTCTTGCTTCGAGAAGCTTCGATATCATCTAGTCGTTACAAATAAAGTTTTCGCGCATTTCAAAATGTTAAGCTAATAGGGTATGAGGGAGAGGTAACTTTAGTTGGTACAATATCACCAAACAGTAATGCAAGAAAAAAATTAATCGTTTTCCAAGTGCTTGTCCTTTTGGTGATATAGAAGTGTTGAGAAGAGAGAAGATTGATAATTCCGAAGCGCAAAGACCTATGATGCGAACAATACGAACAACAACAGAACTTGAAGCAATTAAGAAAAATGCATACATTATGAAATGTTCTGTGAGAGCAGATTGGGAAAGATAAATTTACAGGTGTTTGAAATAAAAGAACATTCGAGGTGTGGGGTGTGGGGTGTGGTGTGTAAAATTCAGGTTGACCTTTGAACACTTGAAAACTTTATTTAAAGGATTAAAAAGCCTTTGCAGTTGTGT
The DNA here is from genome assembly GCA_907269105.1 of Volucella inanis. Lineage (NCBI taxonomy): Eukaryota > Metazoa > Arthropoda > Insecta > Diptera > Syrphidae > Volucella > Volucella inanis. Next base: position 99,261,286 of record OU026156.1, on the reverse strand, counting down.
GATTGATGCAAAATAACAAGATTTAATGCGAGATTTATGAGGTGAGAACGTTTAATGATTAATCATGAGAGAGATGGAAAAAATATTATTTCACAGGATAACTTTATACCTAGTATTCAATAGATTTATTAATATATTTTAAAAAAATTCTTCATTTTATTTCATTAAGTTGAAAGCGAATTTATAAGGGATGGAAAAATGATAGCTCCATATTTCATTTTGTTAATACTTATAGTGATAGCTTTTTTCGCGCCAGCAGCATTGGTTAATGTTATTGACGATTCTAAATCAAACTTCGAGTTTGAGATTATATGCCCAAATCGTGATTGGGTACAAATTGATTTGTCATTTGTACTTTTGAAGCATCAGACCTGTTCAAGTTTGAATTTATCAATTAATACTACCAGAACAACAACCTTGTCATCCAACATCAGCAAAGATGATGTATTTACTAACTCTGCGGATTCAGAATACGTGAGTGTGGAAGAAGCGTTCAGGCAAGATCATATTAAGAAGGAAATAAATATCGCCGGGTATATTGAAAGTCAGCATAGTATTTATAGACATTTTAAACTGGAATTTGACTAAGATAAAGAACTTAAAATTCGCTATTCTTACTCCAGCAATTTCAAGAAAAAGTCTATGGTCGTGAGACGTTTCGAGTATTGAGTAGTAATTTTAAGTAGTAGTAAAACACGTTAAGTATACGTTTTAAGTAAGAACACGTTACAAAGTTTGACACAGATTATAAATCGAATTATGAACTACTGGATCTTAGGAAAGCAAAAAAAAACATACCATATGCAGATATCTTATGATGAATGAATAATAATAGGAAAAAAATTTTATAATTGTGTTTTATTAATTACACTAGGAAAATATATTAATTTAAGAGAATTGTTTTATATGTCTATGAATTGTGTTCGCGTGGAAAACCAAGCCAGTTGAATGTGTAACCTTTTTTAAAAGCATGTTTAATGTTTATACTTCCTTATTCGAACCTTATCTCCCACACTGAATTTGTTTTTGGGTGCTATTACGTTTTGTTTTTTAGAGAATCATTAAACATTTGTGTTCCTCGTTCTTCTGTACTGTACGGTATCATTTCAACCAAGTCTGCTTGCCATAAGTCATATAATCCTATTATTTTAACTCGTCGTCTATTAAAACGCCTTCGCGCAGGTTTGTTCATTTCCTCCACAAGATTTCGTTTACTCATCATTTGGAATAATAAAAATAACCGAATATTTCTCTTTTATAAATCATTATTTGAAAAATACAACTAAACAATACTGGTATATTTGTTTTTTTAATTTTTTATTTTTAAGTCTTTGATACTTTTAAAAAATTCAAAATCACATCAAACATTAAAGAGGTTTTTAGTCCAGACATCATATCTTATGGACTTACACATGCTTACTAATAGATTTTAAATTATTTAACCAATTTTAAACTAGAAGGAACCGCCGGATAAATTTCTCCATTTTAAAAATTCAGAACAAGAGCTCGAGGCCAACGTTGGACACACCTTTGCCGGAATAACGACACAAATGTTGGACGGAGTCATCGAAAATTTGAGTGCGAGTTTGAAGCACTGCCAGCGAAGCAGAGGCGCCATTGTAATAATGTGCTCTTCAACACACAATGGTATGAACGTAGCTTCAAAATATAGCCAGAGTGAATTTTATATCTCAAACGGTTGTTGTTTTATTTATTTATTTATTTATTTTTATTTTTTATTATTTTTTTTTCTATCGTTCTAATTTGGTCACCCTATACAATACTGCAAAGTTTTCTCGTTGCTCAAACCGAATATCAGAAAATTCAAACTCTTTTTAAGAAGGAGTTCCATTTGGGCCAATAATGATCATGCCTGATGACGTAGATATAACTTTGGATACTCTGTGAATACTTTATCAATTCCTTTATGTTGCCGTTTGTGGTTTGCCCTTTCTTAGAGTTGGAGTAAAGCATGTAAAGCAATTTTAAAATGTTTCTCGAATTGAAATACACGTGTGGATGGGCCCAAGAAAGTGGTGTCTTACGTCTAAGCCGACGAATCCTTCCAGTTCCAAAGTTTTCAACTTCTTATTTCAAAGATAGTGAAATAATAGTTTGGTGTAAGCCTTACAATTTTGAATATTATTGGCTACTTGCACCTTACTAAGCGACAATATTTTGGATAAAACTACCTGACATGAAATAAACTGAAATGGTTTGAGATGGTTTTGTTATCAGCCAAACTACATTTTTATTGAGATCAATATTTCCGGGGCAAGTAAAAATATCGCAACACGTGTTAAAGGGTGTACAATCGCGCCGTTCTTACATGCTTATCCAAGAAATGTAAGACTCTCTCATACCATATTGCCGTGTTCCTGAAAGAAAAGTGAAAAGAAAAAACAAAGACAGATTTACATTTTCATTTTATTTATCTATTTTTATTTCTGAACATTTTTTACATTTATTGTACATTTTTATAATATTTTTATTATCTATTTATTTATATTTATATTTATATTAATTATTTATTTTTACTTCTAAATAGAATCTGCACACTTATCATAGCAGTGATATTCGTAGTCGTACAAGCTGTTGGCTTATATTAAACTTGGCGCACACCAAATAAATGATATCTTCGGTCTTTCGAGTATCCAGTCGTCCTTTCTTTGGCCTTGCACGTCCTTGATCTCTAAAAATGAGTTCGCAATGTTTTCTTGTTGCTCCCCCATGATTGTGCCAAGAAATTTTTTCAAAGTCCTTACGGGCAATTTCTGTTCCATTCGGTCCAATAATCAAAGTTTCCGAAGACTTATCTGAAGTTTTCGGGAACTCTTTGGTGGACATTTGTTTTGATGGATGAGATGAGTTTGCATTCTTGGAATCCAATTTTCTTTTACGTGTGATCGCTACGACAGTTGATTCAGATAAAGTTTCCGAAGACTTATCTGAAGTTTTCGGGAACTCTTTGGTGGACATTTGTTTTGATGGATGAGATGATTTTGCATTCTTGGAATCCAATTTTCTTTTACGTGTGATCGGTACGACAGTTGATTCGGATAAAGATTCTCCATTTGGTTTAGCTGATTTATTTGGTGCGGGTAATGGTTCTATTTTAGTTTGTGCAGGGCTTCGTGTAATGAGAGTTACTTGGTAGTCTTCTTGTTTGTATTGTACTTGAAGGTCCTTCATTTTGTCCTTTACTTGGGCCATGACTTGGTCGTATCTGTTATGTAAAAACTCAATATGATCCAGCAATGCATCCAGATCATCATCTTCGATTTCATTAGCTTTCTGTGCTGTTTTTAGTTGTTTCTTGTCCTTTTTTTCCATGGCAAACTCAATGGAGTACACTGACTTATTGTCCAATGGTGATCCTTTTGGGTGGACTACTATCTTAAAAGAGGTTCCGTTTAAGTTATTGATCATCTTGCGGATCATCTTGGCCTGGACATCGAAACCGAAATAGCTGGTGAAATCTTTTGAATTGTCTACATCTCCAATTGCCTGGCTTGATGTGGAAGGAGCTTGTGCTGCTTGATCCATGATGTATCTCTGTTCGACTTGTTGTTAAACTTGTGATCGTAACTCGACTGTCCCTGACATTTCCACAACCTCAGTTTTTATACTGACAGTTTTGTGACTAGGTGACCCTTTTTTTCTTTATTGGTATCCTTAGGGAGCGTAAAAGGTAATTATAAAACATTTTCTACCTGTATAAACAGATCTCGTAAACCCTTCGCGCGACCTGTGTTCTGTATTTTATGATGTTAATTAGTTTGTTATTCAACAATTGTTTGTGGTATTTCCGTAAAAACAGATATTGAATTACCTAACAATGTCATTAAGGGAGGCGGAACCCGGATTAAATCACGATCAAGGAAAACCATTAAAGGCTTAAGTATAGGGGTGGTTAAAGTGGGAATTCGGTGCTAGAGCGAGAGGAAGTTATGTGAAAATGGTGTCGGCACCTGTTTGATGTAGTGAGTTGGTGGTTTTCGCAATGTGTTGAAAAGAGGGTCGGTGAATGATTGATGTTGGGAGTTGGTGGTTGATAGAAAGTGGTTTAATGGTTTTCCAAGTGCTTGTCCTTTTGGTGATATAGAAGTGTTGAGAAGAGAGAAGATTGATAATTCCGAAGCGCAAAGGCCTATGATGCAAATAATACGAACAACAACAGAACTTGAAGCAATTAAGAAAAATGCATACATTATGAAATGTTCTGTGAGAGCAGATTGGGAAAGATAAATTTACAGGTGTTTGAAATAAAAGAACATTCGAGGTGTGGGGTGTGGTGTGTAAAAATCAAGTTGACCTTTGAACACTTGAAAACTTTATTTAAAGGATTAAAAAGCCTTTGCAGTTGTGTGATTGATGCAAAATAACAAGATTTAATGCGAGATTTATGAGGTGAGAACGTTTAATGATTAATCATGAGAGAGATGGAAAAAATATTATTTCACAGGATAACTTTATACCTAGTATTCAATAGATTTATTAATATATTTTAAAAAACTTCTTCATTTTATTTCATTAAGTTGAAAGCAAATTTATAAGGGAAGGAAAAATGATAGCTCCATATTTCATTTTGTTAATACTTATAGTCATAGCTTTTTCCGCGCCAGCACCATTGGTTAATGTTATTGACGATTCTAAATTAAACTTCGAGCTTGAGACTATATTCGCAAATCGTGATCGGGTACAAATTGATTTGTCATTTGTGCTTTTGAAGCATCAGACCTATTCAAGTTTGAATTTATCAATTAATACTACCAGAACAACAATCTTGTCATCCAACATCAGCAAAGATGATGTATTTACTAACTCTGAGGATTCAGAATACGTGAGTGTGGAAGAAGCATTCAGGCAAGGTCCTATTAAGTAGGAAATAAATATTGCCGGGTATATTGAAAGTCAGCATATTTTTTATAGACATTTTAAACTGGAATTTGACTAAAATAAAGAACTTAAAATTCGCTGTTCTTACTACAGCAATTTCAAGAAAAAGTCTATGGTCATTAGATGTTTCGAGTATTAAGTAGTAATTTTAAGTAGTAGTGAAACAGAATTTTGTTCTTTCTTTTATCTTGCTACCCACGTTGTTTTGAGAAACTTGTAGTAACTTGTGCGAATTGAAGACGGGTGTGGGTTTAACGGTGAGAAGTGAGTGGTTTTCGGAGAGAAGAAATTCTTATTATGATCTATGAAGTAAGTACTAGGTAATGGTTACACAGTGATTATGAGGAGGGTAAGAGAGACTGATCTAGAGATGTTGAATAAAAGGTGAACATGAATTGTTAGTTTTAATAGATTTGTAAAGTTGTGGAAGATATATATAAACAAACACTACACGCACACATATATATAAATATATATTTTCGTTTAAGCATATGATACCGTCTGAAAAATGTTCTGGTGTAAATCATGGCACAAAGGTAAAAGCTTTTGCATTTGTGAAAGTAGTTGGTTGTAAATAATGTTTCCTGGCAAAACTTTCATTAGATCATTGTTTGAGTTATATGCGATACCTGATAATGGGAATTCTTGCTTCGAGAAGCCTCGATATTATCTAGTCGTTACAAATAAAGTTTTCACGCATTTCAACATGTTAAGCTAAGCGGTTATGAGGGAGAGATAACTTTAGTTGGTACAATATCACCAAACAGTAACGCAAGAAAAAAGATTAATCGTTTTCCAAGTGCTTGTCCTTTTGGTGATATAGAAGTGTTGAGAAGAGAGAAGATTGATAATTCCGAAGCGAAAAGGCCTATGATGCGAACAATACGAACAACAACAGAACTTGAAGCAATTAAGAAAAATGCATACATTATGAAATGTTCTGTGAGAGCAGATTGGGAAAGATAAATTTACAGGTGTTTGAAATAAAAGAACATTCGAGGTGTGGGGTGTGGTGTGTAAAATTCAAGTTGACCTTTGAACACTTGAAAACTTTATTTAAAGGATTAAAAAGCCTTTGCAGTTGTGTGATTGATGCAAAATAACATGATTTAATGCGAGATTTATGAGGTGAGAGCGTTTAATGATTAATCATGAGAGAGATGGAAAAAATATTATTTCACAGGATAACTTTATACCTAGTATTCAATAGATTTATTAATATATTTTAAAAAACTTCTTCATTTAATTTCATTAAGTTGAAAGCAAATTTATAATTGATGGAAAAATGATAGCTCCATATTTCATTTTGTTAATACTTATAGTGATAGCTTTTTTCTCGCCAGCACCATTGGTTAATGTTATTGACGATTCTAAATCAAACTTCGAGTTTGAGATTATATGCCCAAATCGTGATTGGGTACAAATTGATTTGTCATTTGTACTTTTGAAGCATCAGACCTGTTCAAGTTTGAATTTATCAATTAATACTACCAGAACAATAACCTTGTTATCCAACATCAGCAAAGATGATGTATTTACTAACTCTGAGGATTCAGAATACGTGAGTGTGGAAGAAGCGTTCAGGCAAGATCATATTAAGAAGGAAATAAATATTGCCGGGTATATTGAAAGTCAGCATATTATTTATAGACATTTTAAACTGGAATTTGACTAAGATAAAGAACTTAAAATTCGCTATTCTTACTCCAGCAATTTCAAGAAAAAGTCTATGGTCGTTAGACGTTTCGAGTATTGAGTAGTAATTTTAAGTAGTAGTGAAACACGTTAAGTATACGTTTTAAGTAAGAACACGTTACAAAGTTTGACACAGATTATAAATCGAATTATGAACTACTGGATCTTAGGAAAGCAAAAAAAAACATACCATATGCAGATATCTTATGATGAATGAATAATAATAGGAAAAAAATTTCATAATTGTGTTTTATTAATTACACTAGGAAAATATATTAATTTAAGAGAATTGTTTTATATGTCTATGAATTGTGTTCGCGTGGAAAACCAAGCCAGTTGAATGTGTAACCTTTTTTAAAAGCATGTTTAATGTTTATACTTCCTTATTCGAACCTTATCTCCCACACTGAATTTGTTTTTGGGTGCTATTACGTTTTGTTTTTTAGAGAATCATTAAACATTTGTGTTCCTCGTTCTTCTGTACTGTACGGTATCATTTCAACCAAGTCTGCTTGCCATAAGTCATATAATCCTATTATTTTAACTCGTCGTCTATTAAAACGCCTTCGCGCAGGTTTGTTCATTTCCTCCACAAGATTTCGTTTACTCATCATTTGGAATAATAAAAATAACCGAATATTTCTCTTTTATAAATCATTATTTGAAAAATACAACTAAACAATACTGGTATATTTGTTTTTTTAATTTTTTATTTTTAAGTCTTTGATACTTTTAAAAAATTCAAAATCACATCAAACATTAAAGAGGTTTTTAGTCCAGACATCATATCTTATGGACTTACACATGCTTACTAATAGATTTTAAATTATTTAACCAATTTTAAACTAGAAGGAACCGCCGGATAAATTTCTCCATTTCAAAAATTCAGAACAAGAACTCGAGGTCAACGTTGGACACACCTTTGCCGGAATAACGACACAAATGTTGGACGGAGCCATCACAATGGTATGAACGTACCTTCAAAATATAGCCAGAGTGAATTTTATATCTCACACGGTTGTTGTTTTATTTATTTATTTATTTATTTTTATTTTTTATTATTTTTTTTTTTTCTATCGTTCTAATTTGGTCACCCTATACAATACTGCAAAGTTTTCTCGTTGCTCAAACCGAATATCAGAAAATTCAAACTCTTTTTAAGAAAGAGTTCCATTTGGGCCAATAATGATCATGCCTGATGAGGTAGATATAACTTTGGATACTCTGTGAATACTTTATCAATTCCTTTATGTTGCCGTTTGTGGTTTGCCCTTTCTTAGAGTTGGAGTAAAGCATGTAAAGCAATTTTAAAATGTTTCTCGAATTGAAATACACGTGTGGATGGGCCCAAGAAAGTGGTGTCTTACGTCTAAGCCGACGAATCCTTCCAGTTCCAAAGTTTTCAACTTCTTATTTCAAAGATAGTGAAATAATAGTTTGGTGTAAGCCTTACAATTTTGAATATTATTGGCTACTTGCACCTTACTAAGCGACAATATTTTGGATAAAACTACCTGACATGAAATAAACTGAAATGGTTTGAGATGGTTTTGTTATCAGCCGAACTACATTTTTATTGAGATCAATATTTCCGGGGCAAGTAAAAATATCGCAACACGTGTTAAAGGGTGTACAATCGCGCCGTTCTTACATGCTTATCCAAGAAATGTAAGACTCTCTCATACCATATTGCCGTGTTCCTGAAAGAAAAGTGAAAAGAAAAAACACAGACAGATTTACATTTTCATTTTATTTATCTATTTTTATTTCTGAACATTTTTTACATTTATTGTACATTTTTAATATTTTTTTATTATTTATTTATTTATATTTATATTATTTATTTATTTTTACTTCTAAATAGAATCTGCACACTTATCATAGCAGTGATATTCGTAGTCGTACAAGCTGTTGGCTTATATTAAACTTGGCGCACACCAAATAAATGATATCTTCGGTCTTTCGAGTATCCAATCGTCCTTTCTTTGGCCTTGCACGTCCTTGATCTCTAAAAATGAGTTCGCAAAGTTTTCTTGTTGCTCCCCCATGATTGTGCCAAGAAATTTTTTCAAAGTCCTTACGGGCAATTTCTGTTCCATTCGGTCCAATAATCAAAGTTTCTGAAGACTTATCTGAAGTTTTCGGGAACTCTTTGGTGGACATTTGTTTTGATGGATGAGATGAGTTTGCATTCTTGGAATCCAATTTTCTTTTACGTGTGATCGCTACGACAGTTGATTCAGATAAAGTTTCCGAAGATTTATCTGAAGTTTTCGGGAACTCTTTGGTGGACATTTGTTTTGATGGATGAGATGAGTTTGCATTCTTGGAATCCAATTTTCTTTTACGTGTGATCGGTACGAGAGTTGATTCGGATAAAGTTTCTCCATTTGGTTTAGCTGATTTATTTGGTGCGGGTAATGGTTCTATTTTAGTTTGTGCAGGGCTTCGTGTAATGAGAGTTACTTGGTAGTCTTCTTGTTTGTATTGTACTTGAAGGTTCTTCATTTTGTCCTTTACTTGGGCCATGACTTGGTCGTATCTGTTATGTAAAAACTCAATATGATCCAGCAATGCATCCAGATCATCATCTTCGATTTCATTAGCTTTCTGTGCTGTTTTTAGTTGTTTCTTGTCCTTTTTTTCCATGGCAAACTCAATGGAGTACACTGACTTATTGTCCAATGGTGATCCTTTTGGGTGGACTACTATCTTAAAAGAGGTTCCGTTTAAGTTATTGATCATCTTGCGGATCATCTTGGCCTGGACATCGAAACCGAAATAGCTGGTGAAATCTTTTGAATTGTCTACATCTCCAATTGCCTGGCTTGATGTGGAAGGAGCTTGTGCTGCTTGATCCATGATGTATCTCTGTTCGACTTGTTGTTAAACTTGTGATCGTAACTCGACTGTCCCTGGCATTTCCACAACCTCAGTTTTTATACTAACAGTTTTGTGACTAGGTGACCCTTTTTTTCTTAATTGGTATCCTTAGGGAGCGTAAAAGGTAATTATAAAACATTTTCTACCTGTATAAACAGATCTCGTAAACCCTGCGCGCTGTATTTTATGATGTTAATTAGTTTGTTATTCAACAATTGTTTGTAGTATTTCCGTAAAAACAGATATTGAATTACCTAACAATGTCATTAAGGGAGGCGGAACCCGAATTAAATCACGATCAAGGAAAACCATTAAAGGCTTAAGTAAGTATAGGGGTGGTTTAAAGTGGGAATTTGGTGCTAGAGCGAGAGGAAGTTATGTGAAAATGGTGTCGGCACCTGTTTGATGGAGTGAGCTGGTGGTTTGCGCAATGTGTTAAAAAGAGTGTCGGTGAATGATTGATGTTGTGAGTTGGTGGTTGATAGAAAGTGGTTTAACGGTTAGTGCGGAGTGTGTGTTTGGGGGTTGAATGATATCAGTGTTTTTGTGGTTAGTATGGATATGGAGAGAAGAGAGCGTATGAGTAATTTGGAAGTTTTTTTTGGAAGAGAAGTGTGTTGTGAGGGGTTGATTGTTGAAGAGGGGGTTTGCTTCGTGTGGAGTGGGTTGCGGGGGTTTTGATTGTTGTCAGTGTTTTGTAACAACAAGTGCTCATAATGTTAGAAGTAATAATGTTGTGATTTATCATTTCGAGTATATTGTTTATGGAATTCATTGGAAAGGGAATTTAGATGGTAAATGTGTTGAAAGAATTTTATTCTTTCTTTTATCTTGCTTCCCACGTTGTTATGAGGAACTTATAGTAACTTGTGCGAATTGAAGACGGGTGTGAGTTTAACGGTGAGAAGTGAGTGGTTTCCGGGAGAGAAAAATTATTATTATGATCTATGAAGTAAGTACTAGGTAATGGTTACACAGTGATTATGAGGAGGGTAAGAGTGACAGATCTAGAGATGTTGAATAAAAGGTGAACATGAATTGTTAGTTTTAATAGATTTGTAAAGTTGTGGAAGATATATATAAACAAACACTAAACGCACACATATATATATATATATATATTCGTTTAAGCATAAGTTACCGTCTGAAAAACGTGCTGGTGTAAATCATTGCACAAAGGTAAAAGCTTTTGCATTTGTAAAAGTAGTTGGTTGTAAATAATGTTTTCTGGCAAAACTTTCATTAGATCATTGTTTGAGTTGTATGCGATACCTGATAATGGGAATTCTTGCTTCGAGAAGCTTCGATATCATCTAGTCGTTACAAATAAAGTTTTCACGCATTTCAACATGTTAAGCTAAGAGGTTATGAGGGAGAGACAACTTTAGTTGGTACAATATCACCAAACAGTAATGCAAGAAAAAAATTAATCGTTTTCCAAGTGCTTGTCCTTTTGGTGATATAGAAGTTTTGAGAAGAGAGAAGATTGATAATTCCGAAGCGCAAAGGCCTATGATGCGAACAATACGAACAACAACAGAACTTGAAGCAATTAAGAAAAATGCACATAAAAGAAGATACAATTATAAAAGATGAAGCATACATTATGAAATGTTTTGTGAGAGCAGATCGGGAGAGACAAATTTACAGGTGTTTGAAATAAAAGAACATTCGAGGTGTGGGGTGTGGTGTGTAAAATTCAAGTTGACCTTTGAACACTTGAAAACTTTATTTAAAGGATTAAAAAGCCTTTGCAGTTGTGTGATTGATGCAAAATAACATGATTTAATGCGAGATTTATGAGGTGAGAGCGTTTAATGATTAATCATGAGAGAGATGGAAAAAATATTATTTCACAGGATAACTTTATACCTAGTAATCAATAGATTTATTAATATATTTTAAAAAACTTCTTTATTTTATTTCATTAAATTGAAAGCAAATTTATAAGGGAAGGAAAAATGATAGCTCCATATTTCATTTTGTTAATACTTATAGTCATAGCTTTTTCCGCGCCAGCACCATTGGTTAATGTTATTGACGATTCTAAATTAAACTTCGAGCTTGAGATTATATTCGCAAATCGTGATCGGGTACAAATTGATTTGTCATTTGTACTTTTGAAGCATCAGACCTATTCAAGTTTGAATTTATCAATTAATACTACCAGAACAACAACCTTGTCATCCAACATCAGCAAAGATGATGTATTTACTAACTCTGAGGATGCAGAATACGTGAGTGTGGAAGAAGCGTTCAGGCAAGGTCCTATTAAGAAGGAAATAAATATTGCCGGGTATATTGAGAGTCAGCATATTTTTTATAGACATTTTAAATTGGAATTTGACTAAAATAAAGAACTTAAAATTCGCTGTTCTTACTACAGCAATTTCAAGAAAAAGTCTATGGTCATTAGATGTTTCGAGTATTAAGTAGTAATTTTAAGTAGTAGTGAAACAGAACACGTTACAAAGTTTGACACAGATTATAAATCGAATTATGAACTATTGGATCTTAGGAAAGCAAAAAAAACATACCATATGCAGATATCTTATGATGAATGAATAATAATAGGAAAAAAATTTCATAATTGTGTTTTATTAATTAAACTAGGAAAATATATTAATTTAAGAGAATTTTTTTATATGTCTATGAATTGTGTTCGCGTGGAAAACCAAGCCAGTTGAATGTGTTACCTTTTTCAAAAGCATGTTTAATGTTTATACTTCCTTATTCGAACCTTATCTCCCACACTGAATTTGTTTTTGGGTGCTATTACGTTTTTTTTTTTAAAGAATCATTAAATATTTGTGTTCCTCGTTCTTCTGTACTGTACGGTATCATTTCAACCAAGTCTGCTAGCCATAAGTCCTATAATCCTATTATTTTAACTCGTCGTCTATTGAAACGCCTTCGCGCAGGTTTGTTCATTTCCTCCACAAGATTTCGTTTACTCATCATTTGGAATAATAAAAATAACCGAATATTTCTCTTTTATAAATCATTATTTGAAAAATACAACTAAACAATACTGGTATATTTGGTTTTGATACTTTTAAAAAATTTAAAATCGCATCAAAAATTAAAGAAGTTTTTAGGCCAGACATCATATCTTATGGACTTACACATGCTTACTAATGGATTTTAAATTATTTAACCAATTTTAAACTAGAAGGAACCGCCGGATAAATTTCTCCATTTCAAAAATTCAGAACAAGAACTCGAGGTCAACGTTGGACACACCTTTGCCGGAATAACGACACAAATGTTGGACGGAGCCATCGAAAATTTGTGTGAGAGTTTGAAGCACTGCCAGCGAAGCAGAGGCGGCCATTGTAATAATGTGCTCTTCCACACACAATGGTATGAACGTACCTTCAAAATATAGCCAGAGTGAATTTTATATCTCACACGGTTGTTGTTTTATTTATTTATTTATTTATTTTTATTTTTTATTATTTTTTTTTTTTTCTATCGTTCTAATTTGGTCACCCTATACAATACTGCAAAGTTTTCTCGTTGCTCAAACCGAATATCAGAAAATTCAAACTCTTTTTAAGAAAGAGTTCCATTTGGGCCAATAATGATCATGCCTGATGAGGTAGATATAACTTTGGATACTCTGTGAATACTTTATCAATTCCTTTATGTTGCCGTTTGTGGTTTGCCCTTTCTTAGAGTTGGAGTAAAGCATGTAAAGCAATTTTAAAATGTTTCTCGAATTGAAATACACGTGTGGATGGGCCCAAGAAAGTGGTGTCTTACGTCTAAGCCGACGAATCCTTCCAGTTCCAAAGTTTTCAACTTCTTATTTCAAAGATAGTGAAATAATAGTTTGGTGTAAGCCTTACAATTTTGAATATTATTGGCTACTTGCACCTTACTAAGCGACAATATTTTGGATAAAACTACCTGACATGAAATAAACTGAAATGGTTTGAGATGGTTTTGTTATCAGCCAAACTACATTTTTATTGAGATCAATATTTCCGGGGCAAGTAAAAATATCGCAACACGTGTTAAAGGGTGTACAATCGCGCCGTTCTTACATGCTTATCCAAGAAATGTAAGACTCTCTCATACCATATTGCCGTGTTCCTGAAAGAAAAGTGAAAAGAAAAAACAAAGACAGATTTACATTTTCATTTTATTTATCTATTTTTATTTCTGAACATTTTTTACATTTATTGTGCATTTTTAATATTTTTTTATTATTTATTTATTTATATTTATATTATTTATTTATTTTTACTTCTAAATAGAATCTGCACACTTATCATAGCAGTGATATTCGTAGTCGTACAAGCTGTTGGCTTATATTAAACTTGGTGCACACCAAATAAATGATATCTTCGGTCTTTCGAGTATCCAGTCGTCCTTTCTTTGGCCTTGCACGTCCTTGATCTCTAAAAATGAGTTCGCAAAGTTTTCTTGTTGCTCCCCCATGATTGTGCCAAGAAATTTTTTCAAAGTCCTTACGGGCAATTTCTGTTCCATTCGGTCCAATAATCAAAGTTTCCGAAGACTTATCTGAAGTTTTCGGGAACTCTTTGGTGGACATTTGTTTTGATGGATGAGATGAGTTTGCATTCTTGGAATCCAATTTTCTTTTACGTGTGATCGCTACGACAGTTGATTCAGATAAAGTTTCCGAAGATTTATCTGAAGTTTTCGGGAACTCTTTGGTGGACATTTGTTTTGATGGATGAGATGAGTTTGCATTCTTGGAATCCAATTTTCTTTTACGTGTGATCGGTACGACAGTTGATTCGGATAAAGTTTCTCCATTTGGTTTAGCTGATTTATTTGGTGCGGGTAATGGTTCTATTTTAGTTTGTGCAGGGCTTCGTGTAATGAGAGTTACTTGGTAGTCTTCTTGTTTGTATTGTACTTGAAGGTCCTTCATTTTGTCCTTTACTTGGGCCATGACTTGGTCGTATCTGTTATGTAAAAACTCAATATGATCCAGCAATGCATCCAGATCATCATCTTCGATTTCATTAGCTTTCGGTGCTGTTTTTAGTTGTTTCTTGTCCTTTTTTTCCATGGCAAACTCAATGGAGTACACTGACTTATTGTACAATGGTGATCCTTTTGGGTGGACTACTATCTTAAAAGAGGTTCCCTTAAGTTATTGATCATCTTGCGGATCATCTTGGCCTGGACATCGAAACCGAAATAGCTGGTGAAACCTTTTGAATTGTCTACATCTCCAATTGCCTGGCTTGATGTGGAAGGAGCTTGTGCTGCTTGATCCATGATGTATCTCTGTTCGACTTGTTGTTAAACTTGTGATCGTAACTCGACTGTCCCTGACATTTCCACAACCTCAGTTTTTATACTGACAGTTTTGTGACTAGGTGACCCTTTTTTTCTTTATTGGTATCCTTAGGGAGCGTAAAAGGTAATTATAAAACATTTTCTACCTGTATAAACAGATCTCGTAAACCCTGCGCGCGACCTGTGTTCTGTATTTTATGATGTTAATTAGTTTGTTATTCAACAATTGTTTGTGGTATTTCCGTAAAAACAGATATTGAATTACCTAACAATGTCATTAAGGGAGGCGGAACCCGGATTAAATCACGATCAAGGAAAACCATTAAAGGCTTAAGTATAGGGGTGGTTAAAGTGGGAATTCGGTGCTAGAGCGAGAGGAAGTTATGTGAAAATGGTGTCGGCACCTGTTTGATGTAGTGAGCTGGTGGTTTGCGCAATGTGTTGAAAAGAGGGTCGGTGAATGATTGATGTTGGGAGTTGGTGGTTGATAGAAAGTGGTTTAATGGTTAGTGCGGAGTGTGTGTTTGGGGGTTAAATGATATCAGTGTTTTTGTGGTTAGTATGGATATGGAGAGAAGAGAGCGTATGAGGAATTTGGAAGTTTTTTTTTGGAAGAGAAGTGTGTTTTGAGGGGTTGATTGTTGAAGAAGGGGTTTGTATCATGTGGAGTGGCTTGTGGGGCTTTTAAATATTATCAGTGTCTTGTAACAAGTGCTCATAATGTCAGAAGTAGTAATGTTGTGATTTATCATTTCGAGTATATTGTTTACGGAATTCTTTGTAAAGGGATTAGAGATGATAAGTGTGTTGAAAAACTTTGTTCTTTCTTTTATCTTGCTGCCCACGTTTTTTTGAAAAACTTATAGTACTAGGTAATGGTTACACAGTAATTATGAAGAGGCTGAGAGAGACAGAGCGAGAGATGTTGAATAAAATTTGAACATGAATTGTTAGTTTTAATAGATGCACATTTATATATATATATATATATATATATATATATACGTTTAAGCATATGTTACCGTCTAAAAAATGTTCTGATGTGAGTCATTACACGAAGGTGAAAACTTTTGCATTTGTGAAAATGGTTGGGTGGAAATAATATAAAATAATAAAGGCCTATGATGCGAACAACAAGAATAACAACAACTACAGAACTTGAAGCAATTAAGAAAAATACACATGATGACAATAACAAAAACGCTAATTCAAATCATCGGACAGAAATTTGAAATGAAAGAAGATAGAATTATTAAATATGAAGCATACATTATGAAATGTTTTATGAGATCAGACCGAGAGAGATAAATTTACAGGTGTTCGAAATGAAAAAGAATTCGAGGTGTGAGGTAAAGCATTTAAGAGAATGTTTTGTAAAATTCGAGTTGACCTTTGAACCCTTGAAAACTTTATTTAAAGGATTAAAAATCCTTTGCAGCTATGTCATTGATGCAAAATAACATGATTTGATGCGAGATTCAAGAGGTGAGATCCTTTAGTGATTAATCATGAGAGAGATGGAAAAAATATTATTTCACAGGATAACTTTATACCTAGTAATCAATAGATTTATTAATATATTTTAAAAAACTTCTTCATTTTATTTCATTAAGTTGAAATAAAGGGAAGAAAAAATGATAGCTCCATATTTCATTTTGTTAATACTTATAGTCATAGCTTTTTCCGCGCCAGCACCATTGGTTAATGTTATTGACGACTCTGAATCAAACTTCGAGCTTGAGATTATATTCGCAAATCGTGATCGGGTACAAATTGATTTGTCATTTGTACTTTTGACACATCCGACCTATTCAAGTTTGAAATTATCAATTAATACTACCAGAACAACAACCTTGTCATCCAACATCAGCAAAGTTGATGTATTTACTAACTCTGAGAATTCAGAATACGTGAGTGTGGAAGAAGCGTTCAGGCAAGGTCCTAATAAGAAGGAAATAAATATTGCCGGGTATAACGAGAGTCAGCATAGTTTTTATAGACATTTTAAACTGTAATTTGACTAAAATAAAGAACTTAAAATTCGCTGTTCTTACTACAGTAATTTCAAGAAAAAGTCTATGGTCATTAGATGTTTCGAGTATTAGGCAGTAATTTTAAGTAGTAGTGAAACAGAACACGTTACAAAGTTTGACACAGATTATAAATCGAATTATGAACTACTGGATCTTAGGAAAGCAAAAAAAACATACCATATGCAGATATCTTAAGAAATAATGAATAAAAATAGGAAAAAAATTTCATAATTGAGTTTTATTAATTACATCAGGAAAATATATTAATTTAAGAGAATTGTTTTATATGTCTATGAATTGTGTTCGCGTGGAAAACCAAGCCAGTTGAATGTGTAACCTTTCTTAAAAGCATGTTTAATGTTTATACTTACTTATTCGAACCTTATCTCCCACACTGAATTTGTTTTTGGGTGCTATTACGTTTTGTTTTTTAAAGAATCATTAAATATTTGTGTTCCTCGTTCTTCTGTACTGTACGGTATCATTTCAACCAAGTCTGCTTGCCATAAGTCATATAATCCTATTATTTTAACTCGTCGTCTATTGAAACGCCTTCGCGCAGGTTTGTTCATTTCCTCCACAAGATTTCGTTTACTCATCATTTGGAATAATAAAAATAACCGAATATTTCTCTTTTATAAATCATTATTTGAAAAATACAACTAAACAATACTGGTATATTTGGTTTTGATACTTTTAAAAAATTTAAAATCGCATCAAAAATTAAAGAAGTTTTTAGGCCAGACATCATATCTTATGGACTTACACATGCTTACTAATGGATTTTAAATTATTTAACCAATTGTAAACTAGAAGGAAACGCCGGATAAATTTCTCCATTTTAAAAATTCAGAACAAGAGCTCGAGGCCAACGTTGGACACACCTTTGCCGGAATAACGACACAAATGTTGGACGGAGTCATCGAAAAATTGAGTGAGAGTTTGAAGCACTGCCAGCGAAGCAGAGGCGGCCATTGTAATAATGTGCTCTTCCACACACAATGGTATGAACGTAGCTTCAAAATATAGCCAGAGTGAATTTTATATCTCACACGGTTGTTGTTTTATTTATTTATTTATTTATTTTTATTTTTTATTATTTTTTTTTTTTCTATCGTTCTTATTTGGTCACCCTATACAATAATTCAAAGTTTTCTCTTGCTCAAACCCAATATCAGAAAATTCAAACTCTTTTTAAGAAAGAGTTCCATTTGGGCCAATAATGATCATGCCTGATGAGGTAGATATAACTTTGGATACTCTGTGAATACTTTATCAATTCCTTTATGTTGCCGTTTGTGGTTTGCCCTTTCTTAGAGTTGGAGTAAAGCATGTAAAGCAATTTTAAAATGTTTCTCGAATTGAAATACACGTGTGGATGGGCCCAAGAAAGTGGTGTCTTACGTCTAAGCCGACGAATCCTTCCAGTTCCAAAGTTTTCAACTTCTTATTTCAAAGATAGTGAAATAATAGTTTGGTGTAAGCCTTACAATTTTGAATATTATTGGCTACTTGCACCTTACTAAGCGACAATATTTTGGATAAAACTACCTGACATGAAATAAACTGAAATGGTTTGAGATGGTTTTGTTATCAGCCAAACTACATTTTTATTGAGATCAATTTTTCCGGGGCAAGTAAAAAGGGTGTACAATCGCGCCGTTCTTACATGCTTATCCAAGAAATGTAAGACTCACTCATACCATATTGCCGTGTTCGTGAAAGAAAAGTGAAAAGAAAAAACAAAGACAGATTTACATTTTCATTTTATTTATCTATTTTTATTTCTGAACATTTTTTACATTTATTGTACATTTTTATAATATTTTTATTATCTATTTATTTATATTTATATTTATATTAATTATTTATTTTTACTTCTAAATAGAATCTGCACACTTATCATAGCAGTGATATTCGTAGTCGTACAAGCTGTTGGCTTATATTAAACTTGGCGCACACCAAATAAATGATATCTTCGGTCTTTCGAGTATCCAGTCGTCCTTTCTTTGGCCTTGCACGTCCTTGATCTCTAAAAATGAGTTCGCAATGTTTTCTTGTTGCTCCCCCATGATTGTGCCAAGAAATTTTTTCAAAGTCCTTACGGGCAATTTCTGTTCCATTCGGTCCAATAATCAAAGTTTCCGAAGACTTATCTGAAGTTTTCGGGAACTCTTTGGTGGACATTTGTTTTGATGGATGAGATGAGTTTGCATTCTTGGAATCCAATTTTCTTTTACGTGTGATCGCTACGACAGTTGATTCAGATAAAGTTTCCGAAGATTTATCTGAAGTTTTCGGGAACTCTTTGGTGGACATTTGTTTTGATGGATGAGATGAGTTTGCATTCTTGGAATCCAATTTTCTTTTACGTGTGATCGGTACGACAGTTGATTCGGATAAAGTTTCTCCATTTGGTTTAGCTGATTTATTTGGTGCGGGTAATGGTTCTATTTTAGTTTGGGCAGGGCTTCGTGTAATGAGAGTTACTTGGTAGTCTTCTTGTTTGTATTGTACTTGAAGGTCCTTCATTTTGTCCTTTACTTGGGCCATGACTTGGTCGTATCTGTTATGTAAAAACTCAATATGATCCAGCAATGCATCCAGATCATCATCTTCGATTTCATTAGCTTTCTGTGCTGTTTTTAGTTGTTTCTTGTCCTTTTTTTCCATGGCAAACTCAATGGAGTACACTGACTTATTGTCCAATGGTGATCCTTTTGGGTGGACTACTATCTTAAAAGAGGTTCCGTTTAAGTTGTTGATCATCTTGCGGATCATCTTGGCCTGGACATCGAAACCGAAATAGCTGGTGAAATCTTTAGAATTGTCTACATCTCCAATTGCCTGGTTTGATGTGGAGGACGCTTGTGCTGCTTGATCCATGATGTATCCCTGTTCGACTTGTTGTTAAACTTGTGATCGTAACTCGACTGTCCCTGGCATTTCCACAACCTCAGTTTTTATACTAACAGTTTTGTGACTAGGTGACCCTTTTTTTCTTAATTGGTATCCTTAGGGAAAAGGTAATTATAAAACATTTTCTACCTGTATAAACAGATCTCGTAAACTCTGCGCGCTGTATTTTATGATGTTAATTAGTTTGTTATTCAACAATTGTTTGTAGTATTTCCGTAAAAACAGATATTGAATTACCTAACAATGTCATTAAGGGAGGCGGAACCCGAATTAAATCACGATCAAGGAAAACCATTAAAGGCTTAAGTAAGTATAGGGGTGGTTTAAAGTGGGAATTTGGTGCTAGAGCGAGAGGAAGTTATGTGAAAATGGTGTCGGCATCTGTTTGATGTAGTGAGCTGGTGGTTTGCGCAATGTGTTAAAAAGAGTGTCGGTGAATGATTGATGTTTTGAGTTGGTGGTTGATAGAAAGTGGTTTAACGGTTAGTGCGGAGTGTGTGTTTGGGGGTTGAATGATATCAGTGTTTTTGTGGTTAGTATGGATATGGAGAGAAGAGAGCGTATGAGTAATTTGGAAGTTTTTTTTGGAAGAGAAGTGTGTTGTGAGGGGTTGATTGTTGAAGAGGGGGTTTGCTTCGTGTGGAGTGGGTTGCGGGGGTTTTGATTGTTGTCAGTATTTTGTAACAACAAGTGCTCATAATGTTAGAAGTAATAATGTTGTGATTTATCATTTCGAGTATATTGTTTATGGAATTCATTGGAAAGGGAATTTAGATGGTAAATGTGTTGAAAGAATTTTATTCTTTCTTTTATCTTGCTGCCCACGTTGTTATGAGGAACTTATAGTAACTTGTGCGAATTGAAGACGGGTGTGAGTTTAACGGTGAGAAGTGAGTGGTTTCCGGGAGAGAAAAATTATTATTATGATCTATGAAGTAAGTACTAGGTAATGGTTACACAGTGATTATGAGGAGGGTAAGAGTGACAGATCTAGAGATGTTGAATAAAAGGTGAACATGAATCGTTAGTTTTAATAGATTTGTAAAGTTGTGGAAGATATATATAAACAAACACTAAACGCACACATATATATATATATATATATTCGTTTAAGCATAAGTTACCGTCTGAAAAACGTGCTGGTGTAAATCATTGCACAAAGGTAAAAGCTTTTGCATTTGTAAAAGTAGTTGGTTGTAAATAATGTTTTCTGGCAAAACTTTCATTAGATCATTGTTTGAGTTGTATGCGATACCTGATAATGGGAATTCTTGCTTCGAGAAGCTTCGATATCATCTAGTCGTTACAAATAAAGTTTTCACGCATTTCAACATGTTAAGCTAATAGGGTATGAGGGAGAGATAACTTTAGTTGGTACAATATCACCAAACAGTAAAAATTAATCGTTTTCCAAGTGCTTGTCCTTTTGGTGATATAGAAGTGTTGAGAAGAGAGAAGATTGATAATTCCGAAGCGCAAAGGCCTATGATGCGAACAATACGAACAACAACAGAACTTGAAGCAATTAAGAAAAATGCACATAAAAGAAGATACAATTATAAAAGATGAAGCATACATTATGAAATGTTCTGTGAGAGCAGATTGGGAGAGATTAATTTACAGGTGTTTGAAATAAAAGAAGATTCGAGGTGTGGGGTGTGGTGTGTAAAATTCAAGTTTACCTTTGAACACTTGAAAACTTTATTTAAAGGATTAAAAAGCCTTTGCAGTTGTGTGATTGATGCAAAATAACATGATTTAATGCGAGATTTATGAGGTGAGAGCGTTTAATGATTAATCATGAGAGAGATGGAAAAAATATTATTTCACAGGATAACTTTATACCTAGTAATCAATAGATTTATTAATATATTTTCAAAAACTTTTTCATTTTATTTCATTAAGTTGAAAGCAAATCTACAAGGGAAGGAAAAATTATAGCCCCATATTTCATGTTGTTATAACACATGGGCTGAAAAGTCTGTTTATAGTGTTTTATAGTAAAACACAAAATTTTTGCAAAATTCAACTTTATTTATCAATATAGTTGCCTTCGAGAGCAATACACTATTTAAAACGATTTTTCAATCTTTCGATACCAGTTTTGTAGTATGATTTCGGCTTAGCCTCAAAATAGGCCTCTGTTTCGGCGATTAGTTCTTCATTGGTTTTAAATCTCTTTCCGGCGAGCATTCTTTTGAGGTCTGCGAACAGAAAATAGTCGCTGGGGATCAAATCTGAATATTACGGTGGGTGAGGAAGCAATTCGTAGCCGAATTCATTCAATGTTGCCATCGTTTTCATCGACTTGTGACACGGTGCATTGTCTTGATGAAGCACCACTTTCTTTTTCTTCAGATGAAGCCTTTTTTCTGCGATTTCGTCCTTAAAACGCCCCAACAACGCAATTTAATATTCGCTGTTGATAGTCTGCCCCTTTTGGAGATAGTCGATGAAAATTATTCCATGTGTATCCCAAAATACGGATGCCATAACCTTGTCAGCCGACTGTTGAGTTTTTGGTCGTTTTGGACGAGGTTCGTCGCCTGCTCGCCACTCAGCTGACTGCCGACTTGACTCTGGTGTGAAGTGATGGAGCCAATTTTCATCCATTGTCACATACCGACGCAAAAATTCAGCTTTATTGCGGTTGAACAGCTTTAAACACTCTTCTGAATCATCAACACGTTGTTGTTTTTGGCGACTGTGAGCAAACGCGGCACCCACTTTGAACAGAGTTTTCGGATGTCCAAATATTCGTGTATGATATATCCAACACGCTCTTTTGATATCTTCAGGGCCTCAGCTATCACGATCAACTTCACTTTACGGTCATTCGTAATCATTTTGTGGACTTTTTTGATGTTTTCATCTGAAGCAGCCTCTTTTGGACGTCCACTGCGTGCATCATCTTCGGTGCTTGTATGACCACTTTTAAATTTTTCAATCCACTTGCGAATGGTTCGTTCAGCTGGTGCAGAGTAACACAGGGTAACACTTATCAAGCCATTTCTTTGCATCGGCTACATTTTTTCCCATCAAAAAGCAATGATAAATCAACACACGAAATTGCTTTGAATCCATTTTTTTTTTTCACAATAATAAAAGTTACTTCACTCACAACGCTATATCTCAAGAACTAATCGTCCGACAGCTGTTAAATTTATACACGTATCTTTTGAAGGTTGGTACTAACTGAAATGGATTTTATGCAAGTGGTGCCCTCTCTTGGAAACGTCACGGATAATTCAGCCCATGTGTTACATATCGTGATAGCTTTTTCCGCGCCAGTACCATTATTTAATGTTTTTGACGACTCGAAATCAATTTTCGAGTTAAGGATTATTTTCCCAAATTGTGATCGGGTACAAATCACATCAGACCTATTCAAGTTTGAATTTATCAATTATTATTATCTTAACAACAACTTTGTCACCCAACATCAGCAAAGATGATGTATTTACTAACTCTGAGAATTCAGAATACATGAGTATGGAAGAAGCGTTCAGGCAAGGTCCTAATAAGAAGGAAATAAATATTGCCGGGTATATTGAAAGTCAGCATATTTTTTATAGACATTTTAAACTGGAATTTGACTAAAATAAAGAACTTAAAATTCGCTGTTCTTACTACAGTAATTTCAAGAAAAAGTCTATGGTCATTAGATGTTTCGAGTATTAGGCAGTAATTTTAAGTAGTAGTGAAACAGAACACGTTACAAAGTTTGACACAGATTATAAATCGAATTATGAACTACTGGATCTTAGGAAAGCAAAAAAAACATACCATATGCAGATATCTTAAGAAATAATGAATAAAAATAGGAAAAAAATTTCATAATTGTGTTTTATTAATTACATCAGGAAAATATATTAATTTAAGAGAATTGTTTTATATGTCTATGAATTGTGTTCGCGTGGAAAACCAAGCCAGTTGAATGTGTAACCTTTTTTAAAAGCATGTTTAATGTTTATACTTCCTTATTCGAACCTTATCTCCCACACTGAATTTGTTTTTGGGTGCTATTACGTTTTGTTTTTTAGAGAATCATTAAACATTTGTGTTCCTCGTTCTTCTGTACTGTACGGTATCATTTCAACCAAGTCTGCTTGCCATAAGTCATATAATCCTATTATTTTAACTTGTCGTCTATTGAAACGCCTTCGCGCAGGTTTGTTCATTTCCTCCACAAGATTTCGTTTACTCATCATTTGGAATAATAAAAATAACCGAATATTTCTCTTTTATAAATCATTATTTGAAAAATACAACTAAACAATACTGGTATATTTGGTTTTTTTATTTTTTACTTTTTGATACAATGCCATTTGTTTTTCTTTTTTCTATTATTGTTATTATTATTTTTATTATTATTTTTTCTATTATTTTTTTCAATCATGTAACACGCACACGTATCTGGTCCATCCTTGCATAAATTTGAAGACCACGGACAACTAACAAAATAACAACCATGGATTGATGATATGTAGAAAACATTTTCGAATTGCCTTAGATAAGAAACACATCCAATAATCTCTCTAATAATTTTCCTCTAATAATATATTTGGGCTAACTTTTAAAAAAATGATAATCGCATCAAATATTAAAGAGGTTTTTAGGCCAGACATCATATCTTATGGACTTACACATGCTTTCTAATGGATTTTAGATTATTTAAACAATTTTAAACTAGAAATTGATCTCTTCGAGTTTTCTTTCAGTGCTATTTTTCATTTTCCCGAGGTCGTCATAGAAAAGGTATCTAAACTTGTTAAGTTAATTGATCGTATTCAAATATTTCAAATATTGCATATCGGAATATTCACGCAGTGGGTATTTTCTTATGTTCTACAAGTTTTTCATCTAATGCTTGGAGACATTTTCTATCCTAATATTGACATATTTTTTCGTTGCAAATCGTAGAGTTCCGTAATGTTTTTAATTACTTTCTGTTTCCCATCAAACTATCCATTTTAATGTAATTTTAAGAACGTCTTAGTTTCATCGATAAGGATGTTAAAGCTACCATCAATATACTCCCGCATAACAAATAGTTAATTATTTAGAAAGTCATTACTTTGGCCTATGTAGTTTTTGTTCGCCTGATGTGGAGCACTTGGTTTGCCTACATTGTTAAGACATTTTCCTTCGATAGCAAAATCACAAGAGGGTAATTCTTTAAATCCTTCCACAGGAGGCCCTTGAGGACCAGCTATTACACTCGGTAACTGCTATGCACTTCGCCCGAACTTGTCGACACTCATTTTACTTAAAACAATTAATCAGCTATTTTTATTATTAGCTGCGCTTTGGGATGAAATTAAAGGTCGTAATCTGTCTACAAGTTCGTTTGGGTTACCCCAATACATATAATCGATAGGGTTGCTAGAGTATAAGTTACCACAACAAATATTAAAGCTCGTGTTACACCAGCCGGGTGTAATACTACCACTTCCGCCACATGCACTTTAAGGTTCACACACTTGCTTTACAATCCCTAAAAGCCCACATCCAGAGAACCCATGCATATTTCTCAGAAGCAACAAACCAAATCCAAACTGTGGAATCAGCAACTTGTCGCATTGATGGTAACCTTATAAATATCTATAATTTAGATTTTAAGTTAGTTCGGATTGGTACAAAATTGGGCAGTAGTCCAATTTAGTAGATTTACCAACTTTGCTTTTCAACTTTTGGGCTGGATTTTTAATTAAAGGTTGTACATTCGTACATTCGTCTTTTGTAAAATTTGTTGATATTTTTGTAAATCCTCATCAGTACATTGTCATTTTTTGGGATTTTTTGATATTATTTACAATTTCTTTTATCGGTTCAATCATTGGCTTGAAAGTATATTCAAATTCTCTTTCCTTTTTCATTTTACTAGTTTTAAGGAGCATGTACTTTCTTTGTAAGTCTTTACCAGCTTTAATGATTTTATTAAGAATATGTGGATTAACATTCACATTTGCTTTCAAAATAAGTCGACATATGAGGAGGATATTAACTGACCAGTTTCTAACAGGACTGTTCCTAGCAGGGTTGTTTCTAATGGGGTCTGTTACTATTAGACCGGTTCGAAACTAATATATTCATTTAAACAGCGTTTCAGTAAGTGAACACTTTCACAAAATCACTATCTCTTTAAATGATTTATTAAATCGGCTTTTATTTATAGCGAAATCTTTGTTAGTTATTAAGAACCCTTATAAATTTTTCCAGCAACTTGAGCACAAATCTCGAAACTGATTGAATGACATCTTGGAACTTATGTGGTCGTTGCATAGGTATATGTAAACTATGTAATTAGCATTATCACGAAACAGATGCTTATGTATATGATTGACATATACAAAAGCTGTTCACTTCGCTGTGCTGCCCCATTTTATTTTACTTATCGCATGCCACTTCATCAAATATAAAAAAAAATTTACGTATTGCATCGGAAGGAGGCTTAATTTCACAATTATTTGAAAATTCATTATATCCCATTCCTGGAATGGATTTTATTAATTTTTTGAGGTTTGTTATTCTTTGCTTGATTTAATGGTTTTGAATAAATGCCATATAAAGGTTTTGAAATTTTAAACCTTTCGGATCTAAAAGGATACTTTACATGACATTGGTTTTACCACAACTTGATGGGCCTACAATTATTCCTCAAATACTGTTTGGAAAAAATTCACTATGTTTAATTTTTTTATGATATTATTATCATAGTTGTTAACTTTGATACCATCTGCTTGCTTTATAAACCTCATTTTACTAAGTGAAAGCGTTCTATATAAATCGTTATGTTTTATAGATTCTATATTCATAATAATCAGCGTGCTCACCAAAGACGAAGTAGCATAACATGCTTGACTTAAACCTATGTGGTAAACCTATACATTCTCAGGATACGGATCAGTTGTTGTACAAAATGTAAAGCGACTTTTAAAAAAACGTAATACAATCGACCAATTTCTGAACCGTTGTTGCCGGTAGATTTATTTAAAACTCAGGCAACAATCTTCGTAATTGACTGTAGACATCAAAGTGAATTAATAAAAACCAGCCCTATAAACATCCGTATTGAAATTAAAACTTCAAAACCAATTCCACCTAATACATCCGCATATTGTTTAATATTACATGATCGTATAATTAAAAACAATCCTTTAAGATAAATAGTTTGGCGAGAAATGTAATCAAGTTATTCGAATGTTAACTATCAAACAGAAAACACCCGTGCGCGTAAAGGCATTGAATTGAAAATGTATTTATTGAAGTTCAGGCTTTCAAAGGGAAAAATAATGGTTTTATTTTAAAAGAATTGGCTCTAATTCATAATGGACACCACCATCATTTTATTCTTAAATCTCCATTTAAGTTGAAACAACTGTCGGCTTACGAGGGCGGTCACAGA
The DNA here is from genome assembly GCA_907269105.1 of Volucella inanis. Lineage (NCBI taxonomy): Eukaryota > Metazoa > Arthropoda > Insecta > Diptera > Syrphidae > Volucella > Volucella inanis. The sequence goes on along the minus strand of OU026156.1, from coordinate 99,234,169 downwards.
AGTGCCCGACCCAACAAAGAAAACACAAAAATTTTGGAAAACAATTTATTTATTTTTCAACATAATCGCCTTTCAGCTCTATACACTCTCCCTTTTTATAATAAGAACAGTCTTGCTCCGCAAAATAGCCATTAACTGCCGACATCACTTTTTCATCGTTGGAAAATCTTTGACCACATAGCCATTTTTTCAAGTTTGGTAACAGAAAATAATCCGAGGGGGTAGCAATTCCAACTTTAATTCATTATTTTCGGCCATTGCAATAACGACACGGTTTTTGCTCCAGTGTGAGCAAACGCGGCACCCATCTTGCACACAGCTTTATCATGTCCAAATTTTCAAATAATATGCGATGCACCGCGCTGTTTGAAATGCCTACAATGTCTGCTAGCTCGCGGACTTTCAGTCGACGATCATCCAGTACCGCTCTGTAGATTTTCTTCACCATTTCTGGAGTCGCCACCTCATTTGGTCGACCACTGCAATGCTTCGTCTTGGCAGCTCATACGCCCTCGTTTAAACTCAGCAACCCAAAATTTTACTGTTGTAAACGAAGGAACAGACTTACCGAAAGTAGAATTCAGTTCAGCTTTTATATTGGTTAGGCTGAGGCCTTTCAAATAAAAGCATTGTATCACATAACGATGAACAATTTTCTCCATTTTCACAAATTCACTGATAACGTTCACTATTGATGGCTGCCAAACAAATACTAAACAACGTGACGGTGCGTACTTTGATATTTTCAAACAAGTACAGCTATATCTTGGTCAGGCCGGGTACTTCTGGGGCCACCATCGTATATAAAACACCATGGACTACATTGGAATCAGGGATTCACCGAATTTCGTAAAGTAAAAAATTTTTTTCGAGAACAAATAACAAATACCACATGGTTGAAGGAATTAATTTAAGACCAAAATATTTCCATCATGAATATTGAAGAAACTGGTTGCCCAAGCATTACAGAAAAATGTTTATATCATAGCAAATGTTGGGAATTGCAAAATGTTCATCTAATGTATAAATTCTTAAGCTCAAATGAATTCTGAATAAATAAATTTTTTGAGAATAAAAATGCTAAGGTTACAAATATTGAACCTAGCAACAAACGCTTTATACTGAAGGATGTTTATCTGTTAAAAAATTCTAGAGCTAAAATAAAACTATTTTCTTTTAAAACAAAAATTTTATTTCTTTAATTTTTACATATCTATAAATCGTACATTAATATCAGCATTTCATTCTTTTAAAAACGTATGGTATAGAACTATGATCTTCAAGAAACCTACGTTATTCTGCCTTGGGCTTGTAGGTTTTTATTTCTGGAATGGTGATTGCTTCATGCTCTCATGTTCGGCGAATACTATTCGATACAATTTTTATCTTTGTGTCAAAATAAAATTTACGTTCTTCGATGCAGAATAGTTTGGATTGATTCCTTTGACCTTGCAAACGACTTTATCACATTCATCTTTTTTACTGTAGGCTTTGTAAGCATACTTTTTCCGGCCACCATCTACAAATTCAACAATGTAACCTCCATATCCACAGCACTCTTATTCATCGGTCATATCACCAATGATTTCACCGGTCTGTAGATCGGGTTCCCCTGCACGGCTTAAATAGATAACCGAATCGGTATCATAGTATAAAACTTTATCACCCAACATTTCCAGGTAACTGTACAATTTCAGAGGAGCTTGTGCAGTTGTATAAGCTGCAATAACACATTTACAATTATCAATGTCAGTGCTTCATGTTCTTTATATTACCATCTTACTACAATATTTTCCTGATTTAGAGGAAGGACATGGCGCACTTCAACATTTGGACTTGTAAGCATTTCGTATAATTCTGATGGATTATTAATTATACTTATTTTTGTTATTTTTCCCGTTGGCCGAATTTATCCCAAAATGAATTTAATTTGCACTTAGCCAAAGATCTTTTTCTCTGGTTAATGCAAGTTTTTGTATAATCTGATTTAACATCTTCCTTGTAAAAGAAATCTTCTATATTTCGTATTTGGTTTTCTTTTTCTAGGCTAGACATTTACTAGGCCACTCTGATGCTTTCTGTTTCATTTTAATAAATTAATTCTTAATTTTTAATTCTGTGATATTGAGTGGTTGAATAATCCCAAAATTCTAATCTAATACTTTATATCCTTTCTCTATAGCTTTCGAAACTTCGTCAATAACTCAGGTTCCGTGCAAACCTCTTTCATCATCGGTATGAGTGTAATGTTCCAATATTGTAATAATAAATAATTGTAATAAATTTTTTTCTTGTTTTCATTCATTATTTCTTAAGATATCTTAAGATAGGGGTTCCCATTAAAAAAATCAAAAGTGACCTTCGTTTGACCTTGAAAATGGGTCTCAAGATCAAACTCGTGATCACCATCTTATGTCCCCTTCAGAACCTTGTGACTTTTATCTGAAACATTTTTCGCGATATCAAGTTGAAAAACTCACCTCCACACTTACGTATTCTGAACCCTCAGGGTAAGAAAATACATCACATTTGTGGGTGTTGGGTAACAAAGTTGTTTTTGTGGCAGTATTGCTTGATAAATTGAAACTTGAATAGTTCTGATGCTTTAAAAGTACAAATGGAAAATCATGTACCCATTCACGATTTGGTAAAACAATCTCAGGCTCGAGGTTTGATCTAGAATCGTCATTAAGATTAACCAATGTATTAACAAAATGAAATATGTAGCTATCAGTTTTCGTTCCCTTATAGATCTGCTTAGACTGAATGCTTTCATCTAAATTAAATAAAATGAAGAACTTATTTAAAACATGTAAATAAATCTATTAATCACCTTAAAGTTTTCTGTGAAATAATATTTTTTGATCTTTTTCATTATAAAACATTAAACGCTCTTACCTCTTAAATCTCGCATCAAATCATGTTTTTTGATGACGAAACTGCAAAGGCTTTTTAATCCTTTAAATAAAGTGTTCAAAGGTGCAAAGTTCAACTTGAATTTTACAAAACACTCTCTTAAATACTTTACCCCACAACTCGAATTTTCTTTTATTTCAAACACCTGTAAATCTACCTCTCTCAATCTGCTCTCATAAAACATTTCATAATGTATGTTTCACCTCATAATTATATCTACTTTTATACATTTCAAATTTCTGTCCGATGATTTGCATTAGCATTTTCGTTATTGTCAACATGTTGTGAATTTTTCTCAATTGCTTCAAGTTCTGTTGTTGTTGTTGATCGTGTTGTTCGCATCATAGGCCTTTGCGTTTCGGAATTATCAATCTTCTCTCTTTACAACACTTCTATATCACCAAAAGGACCAGCACTTGGAAAACGATTAATCTTTTTTCTTTGGTGATATTGTACCAATTAAAGTTATCTCTCCCCCATACCCTGTTAGCTTATCATGTCGAAATGCCAAAAAGCTAAATTTATAACGACAAACCGATGTCGAAGATTCTCCATTGCTTATGAGAAACAATAAGCAAGAATTCCCATTATCAGGTGTCGCATACAACTCAAACAATGATCTAATGAAAGTTTTCCAGAAAACATTATTTCCACCCAACCACTTTCACAAATGCAAAAGTTTTCACCTTCGCGCAATGATTCACAGCAGAACGTTTTTCAGACTGTAACATATGCTTAAACGTTATGCATGGCTGAAAAGTCCATGCCGTTTCTAAGAGAGGCCACCACTTGAATTTAATCTATTTTCGATTAGTACCAACCTTCAAAAGATACGTGTATAAATTTGACAGCTGTCCGACGATTAGTTCTCGAGATATAGCGTTGTGAGTGAAGCAATTTTTGTTATTATGAAAAAAATGGATTCAAAGTAATTTCGCGTGTTGATTTATCAATGCTTTTTGATGGGAAAAAATGTAGCCGATGCAAAGAAATGGCTTGATAAGCGTTACCCGGACTCTGCACCAGCCAAACGAACCATTCGCAAGTGGATTGAAAAATTTAAAAGTGGTCATACAAGCACCGAAGATGATGAAGCAGTGGACGTCAAAAAGATTCTGTTTCAGATGAAAACATCAAAAAAGTCCATTACGAATGACCGTAAAGTGATGTTGATCGAGATAGCTGAGGCTCTGAAGATATCAAAAGAGCGTGTTGGATATATCATACACGAATATTTGGACATGCGAAAACTCTGTTCAAAGTGGGTGCCGCGTTTGCTCACAGTCGACCAAAAACAACAACGTGTTGATGATTCAGAGGAGTGTTTAAAGCTGTTCAACCGCAATAAAGCCAAATTTTTGCGTCGGTATGTGACAATGGATGAAAATTGGCTCCATCACTTCATACCAAGGTCAAGTCGGCAGTCAGCTGAGTGGTCCAAAACGACCAAAAACTCAACATTCGGCTGGCAAGGTTATGGCATCCGTATTTTGGGATACACACAGTCGACCAAAAACAACAACGTGTTGATGATTCAGAGGAGTGTTTAAAGCTGTTCAACCGCAATAAAGCCAAATTTTTGCGTCGGTATGTGACAATGGATGAAAATTGGCTCCATCACTTCACACCAAGGTCAAGTCGGCAGTCAGCTGAGTGGTCCAAAACGACCAAAAACTCAACATTCGGCTGGCAAGGTTATGGCATCCGTATTTTGGGATACACATGGAATAATTTTCATCGACTATCTCCAAAAGGGGCAGACTATCAACAGCGACTAATACATTGCGTTGTTGAAGCGTTTGAAAGACGAAATCGCAGAAAAACGGCCGCATTTGAAGAAAAATAAAGTGTTTTTTCATCAAGACAATGCACCGTGTCACAAGTCGATGAAAACAATAGCAAAATTGAATGAATTCGGCTATGAATTGCTTCCCCACACACCGAATTCTCCAGATTTGGCCCCCAACGACTATTTCCTGTTCGCAGACCTCAAAAGAATACTCGCCGGAAAGAGATTTAAGACCGATGTAGAAGTAATCGCCGAAACAGAGGCCTATTTTGAGGCTAAACCGAAATCGTACTAAAAAAAATGGTATCGAAGGTTTGAAAAATCGTTTCAATCAGTGTATCGCCCTCGAAGGCAACTATACTGATAAATAAAGTTGAATTTTGCAAAAATTTTGTGTTTTACTATAAAACGGCACTGACTTTTCAGCCCATGTGTTACATACATACATAAATTGTTGTTTTCTTCCTCTGTGTCCAACATTACAGTCGGCATCTGTAGACAGTTCGTGATTAAGTGCTCCTTAATCTGGATTGCTGTCGAAGATATGCATAATTCAGGGTAAAAACGATGGTGTGAATTCACCATCATTTCCCAACTGAACTCCTGTAACTGTGTGCGGGTTTGGTACCCAATTTTTCAACTTCATGGCTTGTTTTGTGTCGATGGATGGTCATATGGCTTGGGCTACGTTCCCTTACCGTACCACTGGGTTTTCCTTCGATGGTGAACTTCAGGAACTCATCGTCTTGCAAACCAACCCTTACATTTGGACTCTCTGACAACACTTTCTCCATACACATTTTGTATGTGTAGTGTAGTGAAATTACTTCCATTCTGCTTTTTCCGGAGCAAAAACAATAAAATATGCCGAATATGCTCTGTTATGGTTTTAATACAACAATATTGGCAAGGTTTTTATACGATCGAAGTAACATCATTCTTGTTGAGTCCAGCAGTCCCAACAGTCCAAAGTAGCGTAATTGTTAAAAGCACTGGATAGTAACCGACTGGTTTCTAAGTTCGAGCCCAGGGATAAGGTAGAATCACTGTTTTTTCTTTTTGTAGTTTTTTTCCGTTAAGCTAGGAACTAAGCGTTAGGATAGGCATGAATAGCGGTAGATAGTTAAGCTAACCGGGGTCAGTTGTTTTGATCTAGGATGGGGTGATGAAATAACTGACCACAGAAGGGGAGTAAAATAGGATTAGTTCTAGGAAATGAGACACAAATCGGGCAGTCAGTTGCGAGCTAAGAAACAGGTCGGTCGGGAAATCTAAGGTCGGGACAAAAAAAAAAAAAAAACCCAAAACGTGGTGATTGGAGTGAAGTCGTGGGAGTGTCTTTTTTTTAACTTTCCCGGAGATTTGACAGGACGTAGGGGAATGCGTGCGCGAGTGATCATAAATTTAGTGGAAATAGGCTAAGACACGGGGGTGTATTAGAGACAAACTAACTGTACCACCTGAACTTCCCATCCGCCAACACGTCACGAGGTCGCCTGGGGCGCTTTCAGTGAGGAGTTGCAAGACAGAGTATTAACCTTAACTTAAGTATTTATTGTACTAACATATTCCCCTTGCTCTTTTTTCTTTGTTTTAGTATATAGTTCATAAATAAATATAATACATATATATATATATTATGTAAAAGATTATATACTCCATATTTGGATTCAAGAGATCTGTTAGTCCTAAATAGGACGTCAGGAGAAAAGAATCCGCTAATCAGAAGAGTTGGTTAAGCCGTCACACGTTTAAAACGAAAGGGGTCGCACCTTGGCTTCCACGTCTAGGTTCAAATCTAACTAGTGGTCGTAGGCTTTTTATTTTTAATTTTTTTTTTATTTCTATTCCTTTTTTTTATACATTTTTACTCTTCTTTTACTTCGTATATATATTTTCTTATATATATGCATATATGTACAATATATTTTCTTTTAAATAAAAATGGATTGTGTTAAAGTTAAAGTAAATAATGCTTTTTGTTTCTTTTTTTGTGACATTAAGTTGGAAGCGTCGTGGGGGGTTTCTTCAGTTTCCACAGTGTGGCGATAAAGTGTTTTGGGATGTTTTGGTGGTCACGCTTTGTTTTTCTCTTATTTTGTTTTAGATCTAGGAAAATGGATCGCGGGTTTTACTGGCAGAGTCGCGACTCAACGCCGTAGAGCTTTTGTTGACAAAGGATATTCGCGTGGCGCCCTTACCATAAATACCCATAACTACTACTCCATCAAGCAGTCGGCAACCTTCCTGTACACCCATTTCCAAATTCAAATACAATATATCTCAAATACTTATTTCAATACCGGTTTCAGCATTGACTTGGTTGTGTGAATTTTATGGCGATTGAAAAATAATTCCTGAAAAAAAAACGCGCATACGAGGGTGGATTAAATAGTCCCTAAAAATTAAAGCCAACACAAATCCAACACTTTGCTTATCAAACAGCAGCTATCAGATAGATCTGTTAAATAGTTTTGTCGTGATAGTCAGTTGAAACACAGAAAATCTAGAATTTTTCCAAAAATGGAAAAAGCGAATTTCCAATCTAATGAATTGATTCTAAAATCTGAAATTAGTTTTAAGAAAAAAATCTTTTTGAGAGCAAGATCTTCATTTTCTGGCAACTGATTTCAGTTTTTGTTATTTGGTTTTTTTATTTTCATATTAACTACTCACAAGACATAAAAAATCTTCGGACAAAAGTTTATTTGAATTTCGTCCAAATTTCGTTCTTGACCGATTTTATAAAAGCTTTGCGGAATACGCTGCAGTATGTTTTCCCTGCGGCTGCAATGACAGGCTGTTGGTTTCATTACACACGTGCACTTAGATGAAAGGCATTAAACATACCGGATCTTTTTTACCATAATGCATACAAATTCAAACGTTTCTAACATTATTAAAGGTTGAAGCAGCGACAATTAACTGAAGTTGCTTAACTAAATTTATTGCCTATTACGTAAAGCAATGGATATTGCGAGTAATATCTTTGGTTATCACATTTTGTTGTAATTTGTTCATGAAACTCCAACAAAATACTCCGTTCTTTATGAAAATATGACGACTACGAGTTCTTTGGAATGCTGCAATAGTCTGTGATTTTTGTGAAGATTAATTCAACAAAATTGCTGACTCTTCTCGCTCTTCAATTCTTTGTCCATTTTGCTGAATAATAGTTTAAAACTGGGAATAAATTCCCATATGGAGTAAATTACCGCGGAGTTATTTATCTCTGCACTTATGTTCTTTTGCCTAAAAAACTATATTTTGTTCAATAGATTCTGCAGAAGCTATAATTAAATAACTGTGTTCCAAAAGAAAAGTGGCACAAAGACAGAATAACATTTTTATTATTTATTGTTATTCAAACTACAATAAAAAATCTTAACATCGTAAATCTGCACACTTATCATAGAAGTGATAGTCGTAGTCGTACAAGCTGTTGGCTTACATTAAATTTGGCGCATACCAAATAAATGATATCTTCGGTCCTTCGAGTATCAAATCGTCCTTTCTTTGGCCTTGCACGTCCCTTATCTCCAAAAGTGAGTTCGTAAAGTTTCCTTGTTGCTCCTCCATGATTGAGCCAAGAAATTTTTTCAAAATCCTTACGGGCAACTTCTGTTCCATTCGATCCAATAATCATAGTTCCCGGACATTTGTTTTGATGGATGAAGTGAGTTTGCATTCTTGGAATCCAATTTTCTTTTACGTGTGATCGGTACGACAGTTGATTCAGATAAAGTTTCTCCATTTGGTTTAGCTGATTTATCTGATGCTGGTAATGGTTCTGTTTTAGTATGTGCAAGTCTTCGTGTAATGAGAGTTATTTGGTAGTCTTTTTGTTTGTATTCTACTTGAAGGTCCTTCATTTTGTAGTTTACTTGAGCCATGACTTGGTCATAACTGTTATGTAAAAACTCAATATGATCCAGGAATCAGGCAAACTTAAGGATCAGGCAAACTCATTGGAGTACACTGGCTTATTGTCCAATGATGATCCTTTTGCGTGGACCACTACCTTATAAGAGGTTCCGTTTAAGTTGTTGGTCATCTTGCGGATCATCTTGGCCCGAACTTCGAAACCGAAATAACTGGTGAAATCTTTGGAATTGTTTACATCTTCAATTTCCTGAGTTGATGTGGAAGGAGCTTGTGTTGTTTGATCCATGATGTATCTGTTCGACTTGTGGTTAAGCTGGTGATAGTGATTTGACTGTCCCTGGCTTTTCCAACACCTCAGTTTTTATACTGACATTTTTGTGGTCAGGTGGCCCTTTTTTTTAATTAGCATCCTTAGGTATCGTAAAAGATAATTATAAACATTTTTACCTGGCTAAACAGATCTCGTAAAACCTACGAGGGACCGTGCTCTGTATTTTGCGGTGTTAATTAGTTTGTTATTCAACAATTGTTTGTGGTATTTCCGAAAAAAGTGATATTGAATTACCTTACAACGTCATTGAGGGAAACCAGTAAAGGCTTAAGTAGGTATAGGGGCGGTTTAAAGTGGGAATTCGGTGCGAGAGCGAGAGGAAATTATATGATAATTGTGCCGGCACGCGTTTGATGTAATGGGCTGGTGGTTGGTGCAATGTGATAAAAAGAGTGTCAGTGAATGATTGAGGTTGGGAGTTGGTAGTTTAACGGTTAGCGCGGAGTGGGTTGTGGGGGGGTTGTATGTTATCAGTGTTTTGATGGTTAGTAGTTTTTATATGGATTTGGAGAAAAGAGAGCGTGTGAATAATTTGGAAGCTTTTTTTTGAAGAGGGAAGGCGGGGAGGTTTTATCGAGTGTACGTGCTTGCTTGCGTGCGGAGAGGATTGTGGGGGGTTATCGGTGTTTTATAACAACAAGTGTACAAGATGTAAGAAATAATAATGTTGTAGTTTATCTTTCGAGTATATTGCTTATGGAATTCATAGGAGGGGGAATTAGGATGATAAATGTGTTCTTACTATTATTTTACTGACCACGTTGTTTTGAGGATCTTATAGTAATATATGCGAATCGAAAACGGGGTTGGTTGTTACGGTGAGTAGTAAGTGGTTTTCGGGTAAGCAGAAATTTCTTTTATGATCTATGAAGTAAGTACTGGGTAATGGGTTCATAGTGATTATGAGCAGGGTGAGAGAAACAGAGCGACAGGTGTTGAATAAAAAGTGAACATGAATTGTTAGTCCTAATAGATTTGTAAAGTAATTTTTAATATATGTATATTGTTGCGGTCGGTGAAGCCTTAAGGACGGTAGCGAGACTCACGACGAACCAGGAACCCGTGGTGAGACACCACACCCCCCACAAGGGAGCAACGGAGAAGCGACGGTGGTGTGCAGGCGGACTGCCAACATAAAAAGACACATCCCAACGTCGTATCATCTTTCAAAGTCAGGTTCGATAGCTGAAGGGACGACGACCCCTTTGAAGCCAGCACCTAACCGATGCAGCACGAAGGAAGCAGCAGAGTCTGTGGACGGGCAGCCCAGCTGGGAGACAGCCTTCAACGAGAGAAAACATAAATAATAACAACAATAGCATAAAACATAAACTATAACAATAACAACATATTAACAAGAAACACCAGGAAGACAGAAAGGCCCACACCCCAAAATAAATAGATCAATAATTGTAAGGAGTGACACGCTATTGGTCAGTCCCCATTCCCCCCAAATCTGGACGCCGATCCACCAGAGTACAAAGATCGCGGTAGAAATATAAAAATTTGCACGGGGACTATACCTAGTTTTCGTAAAGGGTGGCGATCCAACGGATGGCTGGATTGTATCTACATTCTTAACCGTTCGTCCCAAAACTCCAGCTACCTGTACTTCGAGTTTCCTTTCTAATTTCGCGTTGGGTTAGTCGAAAAATAATTTTAAGAACGTAGTTCGATGGGTAGAAGAAATAGAACAGTAGATTACATAGATAGGATGCACAGCTTCCATAAACTCTCTCACTGGAGTTCGCAGTTATCACTAGAAGGTGGATTGAACCCCGAGACTGAGGAGTTTAGTGTGAGTGTTTGAAATGATATGAATGCGAAGCCTAGTTGGACACACTACAAGGCACACACTAGCTAGGCTTGCTAAAGTTGTAGCTAAGATATCCCTTCGTTGGGTCCGCTAGAGCTGTATGCGTGTGTATGTGAATGTGTGTGTGTGTCTGGCGTAGGCTGTGAAACGAAAAAGATCTGGAAGTCACTTTTGTGACGACCAGCGATTAGGATGGGTCGGCTAGTTTTGTGTGCGAATAATTTTTCGATATTGCGAGAAGTAATTTTGTTTTCTTCCAGAAGTTTTAGTGTAAAAGTAGTAGAAAAAAAAAGTTGGCAAATTTCGCGAGTTTGCGTTAGCAAGGAAAAGGAAAGGACGAGTATAGGAAGAACGGAAAGGGTAGCAGGACGAAAGAGAGGAAGATTGTGAAAGGAAGGTTTACAGCCCGCTAGGACACCAAAGATAAATATATTGCGGTGAAGTAATTAGTCAAATAGCGCAGGAAATCATTCCTTTTTTTGATTTGTGAATCGAGACTCCGGTAGACCGCGCGTGCGTAAAATTTCCCAAAATAAACGGGACACGCGACCCGTAGACATAACGTTTTGTTTTTTTTTTTCTTTTCGGGACTATGAAAATAGCGGGTCACTCCATCGGCGAGTGTACCGTTAAAGCTAAATATAAATCGTCGAGCCCCAATGGGGCTTTTATAACGTAGCGAAAAATCTGTTGTTTTTTTTTTTCGGGGAGATTTCTCTATTTTTTCCTTTCAAGGTTTCGTGATTCCGGTGAAAAGTCACGTGGCGCCTATTTTTCATCATCACCCCGGTTTAGCAGACATTAAAGCGCTACCTGGGAGAACCCACGGCTGGGATAACGAGACTCCAGCAGAAGGAAAAGTGTTTGTTTGATTCGGGGCAGCAGTGCCGGGAATCAAGCATAACAATGTTTATATCTATACACACACTTTTATGCATATATTCAGTCTGAAAAAAGTTCTGGTATGAATCAATGCACGAAGGTGAAAACTTTTGCATATGTGAAAGTGGTTGGGTGGAAATAATGTTTTCTGGCATAACATTCAATAGATGATTGTTTGAGTTGTATGCGATACCTGATAATGAGAATTCGTGTTTATTGTTTCGCATAAGCAATGCGAAATGTTATGCATTTCAATATGTTAAACTATCAGTGTATGGGGGAGAAATTACTTTAATTGCTACAATATTAGCAAACAGTAATGCAAGAAAAAAGATTAATCGTTTTCCAAGTTATCGTCCTTTCGGTGATATAGATGTGTAAAAAAGAGAGAAGATTGGCAATTTCGAAGCGCAAAGGCCTAAGATGCGAACAACACGAACATCAACAGCAACAGAAATTGAAGCATCACCAAATGCAAGTAAGTTTGAAAAAATGGCATAGACAAAATTCTATGTTATTTTTCGTCATTTTCACGACAAACAGTAGGTGTGTTGGTACACTTTTACGCATTAATCAAAAGCACAGCACACAAATGCTAGCATTTAAAGAGTGTGCCTGGAAATAGGTCAATGAACGATCTAAGCTGTGATGATAGACGACAGTGTTCAAGCAGTGGAATCTTGTTCCTGGAAGCTGCAAACAGCAAGGGGTTAATGTCCGATGTCAGCCGAAATGATGGAGGTGAGCTAGAAGATTAGCGTAACAGCAGATTACAGCACTGAAAAAGCTGATGGTAGCTGTTACAAATGCGGGACTTGTTGTTTTTTTTATATATAATTTTTTTAAGATCTTGCTAGTTTCTTTCGCGAAACAACATTACAAACAAGAAGACTACCAAGAAACTTCAATTACACGAAGACCTGCACAAACCATTACCAGCACCAGATAAATCAGCTAAACCAAATGGAGAATCTTTATATGAATCAACTGTCGTACCGATTACTCGTAAACGAAAATTGGATTTCAAAAACAACTGTCCACCAAAGAGTTCCCGAAAACTTCAAATAAGTCTCCGGGAACTCTGTTCATTGAGCCGAATGGAACAGAAGTTTTCCGTAAGGATTTTGATAACATTTCTTGGCACAATCATGGAGCAGCAACAAGGAAACTTTTGGAACTCATTTTTGGCGATCAAGGATGTACAAGGCCAAAGAAAGGACGACTGGATACTCGAAAGACCGAAGATATCATTTATTTGGTATGCGCCAAGTTTAATATAAGCCAACAACTTGTACGACTAAGACTATCACTACTACTCGTAAGTGTGCAGATTCCATGAAGAAACTTAACCGCTTGTCAGTAAAGTATGCTTTGATTTACAATAGTTAATCAACTTCAGTTAATTGTCGCTGCTTCGGCCTTTAATAAATCAACAGCCTTCCATTGCAACCGCAGGAAAAACATGCTGCAGCGCATTTCGCGAGGCTTTTTCAAAATCAGTCAAGAAGGAAGGCGAAATTAAAACATTTCTTATGTCTTGTGTGTAGTTAATATGAAAATAAATGGATATGCCTGTCGCAGATAAAAAAATTTAATAACAATAGCTGAAATCAATTACCAGAAAATGAAGATCTTGCTCACAAAAAGATTTGTTTCTTAAAACTAATTTTTGGTTTCAGAATCAATTAATTGGATTGGAGGCACAACACTGAAAAAGCGTTCGTTGGTGAGGATCACTGCTATTGGAATTAAATCCGAAATTGTGGACGCCATGAAAATAGTACGATATAAGAAAATTCTTTTCGAAAAACCGAGTGTTTGTAAAATTGTATGCCCTTTTTATTTGTGGACATCCCATCCCCATCTCGAAAATTTGAACGTCAGCTGGCGTTTTTTCACATTTGAGTTGAGTTCTGCTTTCTTATCATACTTAGAGTTCTTTATATTTTTTTTGAAATTAACTTCAACCAACTCATTATCCATTTTCATTCGTGCTCCTGATCCACGTGAGGATGGTAAACCTCATTTTTTCGAAAGACTTTCTTCGTGTTCAGTGCAACGCCTGGTCTCATAGAGTGACTTACATTTCATCAAGTTAAGTTTGTAACAGTTATCTAAATAACATCAAGACGATTGTATACTGTCGATTCAATTATACCTGTCACAGACATATCAATGAACTTCTAAACTATTGTGACACATTTCATCGGAAATTTGTTAAGGACATTGAAGAAGGAAACTGCTTTACGTTAACAATACAAAATATTTTAAAGGATACTTTTCTGCTCTATACTAATCGAGGAATTCATTCCAACAATTGAGAATTATTGCAGATCTTGCTCCGTCCTAGAATATGAGGGTATGCCTTGGCTATGGTGAGGGCTCCACCAATGGACCGCTTTGAGAGATTCGACATAGGAATATGTCGAGATTTCCTTGTCTTTTTAGTTCTGCTCACTTTTTAGTTATTAAAATTAAAATTATGTTCCTTTAGATTTAGTCTAAGAAAGCGTTTATAAAAAAAAATAGTTCTTGTAGTTGCAAATTAATTTTTAATTAAATTCTGAAAACATATTTTTCTAATAAGGTGATTAAATTTTCAAGTCTCGTATTCTGGCTGAAAGTAGACCGATTTCGTTGCAGGACATTATCCTCTGAACATGCACCAAGGGTGCAATTGAATTACGTAACTCCTTCGGTTGGTTAGATTTATCGATCTTAAATCATTCTACAGGTTGCTCTTTTAAGAAGCCCAGTACTGAAGTCAAGAGCTTTCTGATATTTCTGCATTATTTTTCCTTCAGCCCCTTTTTTGCTGGCTTCTTAGCTGCAGGAGTTCCTCAGGGGTCTATACTTAATCCGATTCTACTCTGTCATTTTGTCAATAATCTACAAAAAGTCTGTTCAAATGCTGATATCCACTTTCATGCTGATGATACACAGATCTATATTTTGAGACCATTGGACTTGTTGCGGGCCTAGTCACAACTACTTGCTGAAGGTGGGGAAATCATTAAAAAATATTATCGAAATTCAAAATTGTCATCATGGCTTCACTTTGTAGGCATTTGAGCGTGAGTACACCCTTTTGGATCTTAATCCTCAATCAGACCGGGATTGGTGCGAAATGAAGAAAACATAGCCGCCGAAGCGGCTAGTATCGAAGAAGACCCATGAATATCGATTTGGTGCCGATTGAAGCCACACAACCGCATACAAGACCTTGACTTCCGTATTTAGGCACTTTAAATGTTGGCCGGATATGCGGATTTTCATCTTCTCGGACGAGGCCTATTTTTAGGTCAGCGGCTATGTCAACAAGCAAAATTGCAGTTATTGGATAGGAAACAAACCACAAGTGTTCGGCCAAGCACCAATACATGCACAAAGATTGACTCTTTGGTGCGATGTATAACATGGCGCTATCATCGGACCTTATTTCCTTCGAAATTGAGATATACCATATAGAGAGATTGATATATCCGAGCTGTTGTTTTAACAAGACGTCCCTACGTGCCATACAAACGACGCAACGCTCGAAGTTATGGAGTAGAAATTTGGCGACATAAATTGGCCCAGGCAATCATGGGATCGTTTGTTTTCTCTGGGGCTACGTCAAGTCTTTAGCCTACGCTAACAAGCCAACCATTGAATGAGCTCGAGGCCAACATTGGACACACCTTTGCCGGAATAACGACACTCATGTTGGACGGAGTCATCGAAAATTTGAGTGCGAGTTTGAAGCACTGCCAGCGAAGCAGAGGCGGCCATTGTAATGATGTGCTCTTCCACACACAATGGTATGAACGTAGCTTCAAAATAAAGCCAGAGTGAATTTTATATCTCACGCAGATGTTGTTTTATTTAATTATTTTTTCTATCGCTCTTATTTGGTCTGCAAAATTTTCTCTTTGCTCAAGCCCAATATCAGAAAATTCAAACTCTTTTTAAGAAAGAGTTGCATTTTTGCCAATAATGATCATGTCTGATGACGTAGATATAACTTTGGATACTCCTGTGAAACGAGCAAACCTCGCGAGGACTATTCCTTAAAAAATGAAATTTAAATAAAAAACCCCAAAGGCAACAGGCACACTGGATCTAGTCAGCTATTTTAATTTACTGATACAACAAAAAGAAAACACCAACTAATTGAATTGACCTGTTATATATATTTTGACCTTTCTTTTCGGTGGTCTACTGGAGAGTGTTACAATTTTAAACTTCATCTCTAGGGAAAACTATCGATGTAATGTCCTTGAAAGTGAATGTCGGTCATTGTTTCTTAATTCCCCAGTTGATGCAGTTTTGGAAACAGCTTCAGCTTAGAGTTAATTTCCCCAATAGGCGGCTATTGGGATGTGCATACTAAAGTAACTATTGATAATATTGATAGTTCCCTTTCTTTTTCTTTCTTTTTATCTTGTGTTCTTCCTTTATAGTCTGAGGGGCTATAGACAAAACATAGAATTTTGCCTATGTACCTTTTGCGAGTTGCTTCACGCATTGATCCCCACTATCATCATTGAAAAAATTGATTCTATTGCCGACGGCATTTTGTTGACGGAGTTATCCAGGCAATTGATTGACAATCTTTGTTTGGATGTCATGTTGCGTTTTCATGTTGCGGGACACAGAATGGATGTCAGGGGCGTTGTACTATAATTCATGAGTAATGTTATTGCTGCCTTCTGTTGAATATCTTCTTCCCATAAAGTTGTACGTTGTGAAATGAATTGTGCTTCTGATCGGCTTGTTGAAATTTTGACCGGTTGGTACATGAAAAGAAAACATTTGGTGAATGGCGTGTGGCTATAATGTGTTTTATGATAATATAATTCAGTTTTATTTAATTAATTTTAAGTTATTTATCTTTATTCATAAGGTTAGTAACTATAAATAATCTCAGTGATTTATTATACCATTGGAAGAGGGCAAAGTTTGACAAAAGGGCGCTTTAATCTTGTTGTTGCCTTCTTAATTGCGATGACACGAAAGCTTTTGTCAGCTCCAGGATGCATTTCTACAACTTTACAAAGTCGCCAAAGCGTAGGCTGCGACTGCTCATCAGGCAAGAGTACTAAACTGCTTGTTTTCAGGTTCATATTTGAAGATATCCTCGCTGTTGGAGGCGAGCAAGGTATTCAAGTTTCTAATTCTTCTAGAAATCCTGCTGTATTTTTTGCATGAGCTGCCACCTATCCAAAAATGACAGGTTTAATCTCTGTCAAGTCCCTTTCTGGTGCTGTGTTGAGCGAAGATCCAACCAGGAAATGCTCTGGTGTCAAAAAGGATAGATCTTCAGGGTCTTTAGTTACTGGACGCGAATTAAGGCATGCCTCTAATTGCGCTAACACTGTTGAGTATTTTTCGAACTTAAGCGTGTGGTGTCCGATGACTCGTTTTAGGTGGCGTTTTATAGATTTAACTCTTGCTTCCCATAAACCGCCGAAATGCAGAGCAGCAGGTGGATTAAAATGCCATGAAGTGCCATTGGCTTGGATCTGCTTTGCAATGTCCCCGGTTCATTGTTTTGACTTGTTTGCTTTATCTCCCTTGAGCACTCTTGCAGCTCCTTAGAAATTAGTTCCACAGTCGCTGTACAAATTTGTGCAGATCCCACGACGCAGCGTTTAAAAGCTGCAAGAAACGCTTGTATGCTGTAGTCTCTGACGAGTTCGGGGTGCCCCGCTTTCGTACTGAAGCATCTAAATATAGCTATGTAAGCCTTGACAATTAATCGAGTTTGAGCTGCGATTATCTCTTTGAATGAAAGCTGTCCAGTGATGCGACGTTACAAGCTTTCAAAAAACAGAAGCCAATACGCTGTGGCTCGAAGTAAACATCAATATCGACTAAAGAGTTGGTTGTCTTCGAAGGAGGTGAAATATATGCAGAGCTGAAAAATGCTTTTGATTGGGTACCCACCATTGCTGATTTTGAAGAAGAGCTGTTGGAGAAAGTCCTCTTGACGCTAGTCTGCTGAATTATCTCTTGATGGGACAAATTTCCAGCAATTAGGGTATATGAGCTCCTGTATTTCTGCCACTCTATTAGCAACAAATGTGCGTAGGAATGGAATGCTTGCGATTCACGCAAGAATATATTTTTGCGTTCTGAAGTTCCATTGTCTCCACGGTGTGCACCAGTAGGTGCGCAAGTAGCTGCACTCCACATAACTCCAAACGTGCCAGTGATTTGTATTTGAGTGGTGCGACTCTAGTTTTTGATACAAGAAGGTTCGTTGACATGCTGTTTCTGTCAATTGCTGAAATATATACCGGTGCGTCGCATAAATCGTGGATTTCAACCTTTGATTGCTTGGTAAGATCAATCCAGCGAGGAATTTCTATGCCGTTGAGGGCGTTTAAATCGGTCCTTAAACTTTACCATGCTGATATGATCGTTGATGGAACCTTGCTGTCCCACGTTTGATTTTGTTTAAAAATCTTCTGCATGAGGATTTTCCCAATGACGACGCACAGAGAAATCCATCCCATCGGATCATAAAGCCGAGCAATATATGACAGATTCTTTTCGTCGTCCTTCGTTGAATATTTATACGAATTTGAAATGAAAATTTGTTCTTTCCAAGATGCCACTGGATTCCTTATGTTTTTATAACATTTCCTTCATCAAATGCGAGTGCTACTTGGATTTCTCTATCACTATCAGGTACTGCAGACATCAACCTCTCACTGTCACTAGCCCATTTTCGTAACAGGAAACCTCCACTCTTTAATATCGTTCGAAGCTGGCGCTGCATTTCAATGGCTTCATCTTCCGAGTCTGCCCCGTGAGTGACATAATCAACATAGAAATTCATGCAGGCGATTTTCGAAGCAATTGGGTAGTCCTTTCTTTCGTCTGATGCCAGTTGTTGAAGCGTGCGTACTGCACGGTGCAGCGACCGTACCGAACGTCACTGAATTGAGTCGATATATTTTGACAGCTTCTCCATGTTGATCTCCCCACAAAATTAATTGGTATGCAGCATCTTCAGACGGAACCCAAATTTGAGCTTTCTAAATCGTGCAACATGTACAAAAATATGTCATCTTGGAGTCGTGGGCAAACAATGAGGTGATCGTTCAGTGATGTGCCATCAGATGTTTTGCCGGGCGCGTCAAATACAATCCGCAGTTTCATAGTGGAACTAGATTCCTTAATTACCGCGTGAGGAACGAAGTAGTGATACTTTGTAAGTATAGTAGAGCTTATCTCTCTTGTGTCCAAACTCCTGACACTCCTGTAAAAATCTTTTATATTCCTCAAAAAACGAACAATTTTTTCGGAATTTTCTTTCTAACTGTAAGAACCTAATAAGAGCTGCTCGATGAGACAAACCTAACACTGATCGCATTCCTTTTTTGAAGGGAAGCTTAACAACATATTCTCCGTCCTCTTGACGCTAGTGTAATCGGCGGAAATGCGTTTCATATTGCTCTTCACCTGATTAAAGCGGTATCTTCTTAGTCATTTCTTCTAGCTCCCAAAATTTGTGCAAAATATGGTCTAAATCACCCCCTTCAACGGTCGTATGGTGAGACCTTATTGTTGTCTGATTGTTGGAAGGTATACACCCAACCAAGACCCGTCCGTTGAGCCATAAGAGTGCCTGGATCTCCCTTTACTATGCCATCAAGTAAAATTGATGGATAGACATCACTGCCGAGTAAAATATCAATTTTTCCTCGTGTATTATAAGTTGGGTCTGCAAGTTCCAGATTTTGAAGATGACATCAATTAGCACCTTGAATGTGTCGTGTTGGAAGATTAGCAATGAGTTTGGGTAAGATCAACACTGTCAATGGTGAGCGAAACTTTATGCTTGGCCATGCTAGCATTAGTTGCTCCAAGCCTCAATTGTTGTGTGGCAGTCTCAGAAATAAAGAAAGCCTCCGATCCAGGGCACAGTAGAGCCCGAAGAACAAACGGTTGGCCAGCAGTTGTAAAAACCTTAATGACCGCAGTAGCCAGAAGAGCAGCAGTCTATGGTTGACTAGTTTCCGCTACGTAAGTGTTGAGTGCTTGAGTTGTTCTAATGGAGGATATTAAGTTATCTTGCTGCAGCGACTATGAGTTTTGACCTAAAGAGAAGATTGGTTGAGTAGGTGGCGAGGTGACCACTGTTAGAGCCGGTTCCTGAATATGTATTGCTTTATATGCCTCATTAGAGTGAAGCAACGTGATGTCCTTTGTGACATGTAGAGGACGTAAACGTGCTAGTGCAATTTTGAATAAAATGTGCACTTGACAGGCCGTTGACACACAATCGTTTCTTCTTAACAATATCCAATCTTTTTTTGGATTAAGCGCCTTGAATTTGAAACAATTCCTAATTGAATGTGTTCCCTGGAACATGGAGCACTTGTGAGTGACTGAGTTGTGTGCACGCACTGTGATTGGGGATTGTTTTTTTAAATTTGCTTTATTGATGATTTGATATAGCTTGTCCTATTACATCTAAAGTTCTGGCACGCATAAGTAAGAAATCCTCAAGTAAGCTGTATAATCAGAATATGATGCTATGTGAGACTCTCAAAGAAATCGAATGGTAAGTGACAACTTATTAACTGTACGATAAATGAGTACGTCTTCCTATGTATCGACACTATTACTTTAGTTTCCAAGCGATTGCTTATCTTCGTTGGTTGTATCTACCAATAACATAATTTCCTCTACTGAGAAAATTGAAGTCAGTATTACGTAGAATTCGTGTAGCTTCTGCGTTTAGATTGCTTTTCAAGTACTGTTAATTTTTTACATCAGAAATCGATACATTTTTGTCCACCACACTTTCAAACAGGCCCTTAAATTCAGGCCAGTGTTGAAGGGAACCGCCAAAGGTGGGAATTTTTATTGGCGGGAGTTTCAATTCAATTGTCGGATTCTTGTTTAGCGTCTTTGAATTGTTTAGCGAACTTTGTGTCTGGTTGTGACTATCGTTGTCGGACAACGGCCCCTTTAATTCAGCCGAGTATTTAAAATAAAGCTCTTTTAGTTGATGAAAGGTAAGCGCTTCCTCATACTTTATCTTAGTTTCCTCACTGGGTGCGGCAATAATTTTTTGATGAAGCTCTCTGGACTAATCGAAAGATTTTTATAAGTTAAGTAATCGCACCTCATTCATATGAACTGATTTAATACTCTTTGCAAGAGCAGTATAGGCCTTATATTCGACTTCTAATTCTGCCTAAATCAGCTCTATCGACTCTATTAGCGTTCCTAATTTGCACTTACTCATGGTCAGAATTAAATTTAACCCCTTTTTGGTAGCACAAAATTTTATTTTCAATAAATGTTATATGTATTGTTAAATTATTATTAAAAAGTATTAAATGCCACACACCTGTTCTTTCTGCGTTGCTCTCTCGCTGCACCAACTTCTCCGGATGAGGATTATTGTTGTACTTCAGGATGGACTGACGACTTTAAATAAAATCGATTCTCCCCACAATTGCAAAAGCGCGAACTTAGTTGCGACTTTTTCGTTCGCAATGTCTTACACGTATTGAATTTCTTTTTGTTGTATGTTTCCCGTAGAAACGAACAAACCTCACGAGAACTATTCCTTAAGAAATGATACAATAATGATACAACAAAAAGAAAACACCAAAAAAAACAATTGACCTTTCTTTTCGGTGGTCTACTGGAGAGTGTCACAATTTTAAACATCGTCTCTAAGGAAAACTATCAATGTCATGTCCTTGAAAGTGCATCTCGATCATTGTTTCTTAATTCCGCAGTTAATGCAGTTTTAGAAACAGCTTCAGCATGAAAAGCCCCAGCTTATTATATAACCGATATCCGCCGATCATTGACCTCAGAGGTAATTTCCCCAATCGGCGGTTAATGGGTTGTGCATACCAAATTTATTTCTTTTTATCTTGTGTTCTTCCTTTGTAGTGGGAGGGGTTATCGACAGAACATAGAATTTAGCCTATGCGCATTTTGCGAGTTGCTTCACGCATTGATCTCTACTATCATCATTGCCAAAATTGATTCTATTGCCGACGGCATTTTGTTGACAGAGTTATCCCGGCAATTGATTGACAATCTTTATTAAGATGTCATGTTGCGTTGCAACAGTAAAACACTCTCAAACCATATTACTGCTCAGTTAAGCAGTTAAGTTTCTTCGTCAAATCTGTACACTTGGAAGTGATAGTCGATCGTACAAGCTATTGTCTTACATTAAACTTAGCGCCGACTAAAAAAATGATATCTTCGGTCTGTCGAGTATCCAGTCATCCTTTCTTTGGCGTTGTACGCCCTTGATCTCCAAAAATGAGTTCCTGAAGTTTCCTTGTTGCTCCTGGATGATAGAGCCAAGAAATTTTATCAAAATCCTTACGGGCAACTTCTGTTCCATTCGGTCCAATAATCAGAGTTCCCGGAGACTTATCTGAGGCTTTCGGGAACTCTTTGGTGGACATTTGTTTTGATGGATGAGATGAGTTTGCATTCTTGGAATCCAATTTTCTTTTACGTGTAATCGGTACGACAGTTGATTCGGATAAAGTTTCTCCATTTGCTGGTGGGTTCTGGCTTAGTTTGTGCATGGCTTCGTATAATGAGAGTTACTTGGTAGTCTTCTTGTTTGTATTGTACTTGAAGGTCTTTCATTTTGTCCTTTACTTGGGCCATGATTTAGTCGTAACAGTTATGTAAAAACTCAATATGATCCAGCAATGCAGCCAGATCATCATCTTCGATTTTATTAGCTTTCAGTGATGTTTTAAGTTGTTCCTTGTACTTTGTTCCATGGCAAACTCAATGGAGTACACTGGCTTATTGCCCAATAGTGATCCTTTTGGGTGGAACGCTACCTTAAAAAATGTTCCATTTAAGTTGTTGATCATCTTGCGGATCATCTTGGCCTGGAATTGTTTACATCTTCAATTGCCTGAGTTAGTTGATATGGAAGGAGCTTGTGTTGTTTGATCCATGATGTATCTTTGTTCGACTTGTGGTTAAACTAGTGATCGTAATTTGACTGTCCCTGCCATTTTCAACACCTCAGTTTTTATACTGACAATTTTGTAGTCAGGTGGAGCTTTTTTGTTAATTAGTATACTTAGGTAATTATAAACATTTTCTATTAGGCTAAAGAGATCTGTATTTTGTGATTTTAATTAGTTTGTTATTCAACATTTTCTTGCAGTATTTCCGTAAAAGAAGATATTAAACTACTTAAAAATGTCAATAAGGGAGACGGAAACCTATTTTCTTCAAATCACGATTAGGGAAAACTAGTAAAGTCTTAATTAGGCTGTACGTAATCAGTATTGACCTTTCGAAAAACTAACATATAATATAATTTGATGATCTGTGGGAATTAGATTCTCATTTGCTTTTTTTCAGTTTATCTCAGATCTTAAACGCTTTATTCAATTTATTAACTTTAAAAGAAAGGCGAATAACTACCCTTCCATATCAATCCTCGCCAATACATCCTCTGATGATCGTCAAATTACCGCGAGAAACTATTTGCTAAATTATTTAGTCAGTCGTACGCTAACCCTCCGAAGTCCCTAATCAACGCTACTTCTTTTACATGAGCATTTATTTACAAATTACATTATTTTCGGAGCACATTAGTTTAGCATTAATGAAGAAAAAAATTGAAAATTTGAGGACTTATTCTCTGCAGGTCCTGATGATCTGACCACCCCCATTTTAGAAAAATGTGTGAATAATTTTTCATAATATCTCACGAAAAAATACTAAATTAGGGGCCAATCTCGAAACTGTCCTCCATTCCAAAGCTCTTCGAGAGCATTATGTGCTTATTACTTACTTACTTAGGTGGCGTTACTTACTTACTTACTTACTTACTTACTCGCATGTGTCTCTTCATGTTGACAGCATATACTTGGTTTTGCCCTCATTTAGCGCAAAACTCATTTTGGTAGCTTCCATTTCAATACTTGCGTATCCAGCGGTGAAAGCCCACTGAGTTCTCCCAATTATATCGATATCATCGATGTATGCTAGTAGTAACACAGACTTTTGAAAAGTTGTGCATTCAGTTGTGCGCATCACCTAGTCTAAAACCTTTTTTGACATCAAAGATCTCGGTTAAGTCTTTACCGACCTGGATGGAGCAGCGAATGCACAGGCGAACAGTTTTGCAAAGGATGCTTAACCTAGTCTTAGAGCCAAGAGCTAAAGTTCGTCTCTATAAATGCTGTCACATAGGGCCTTAAAATAAATGAAAATTAATTAGTTTTTCCATTTTCATTTTTTCATATTTTCAGTTTCCATTTATCAGGCACACACAGGACGCAAGTTTTACCTATCATTACCTAAGTTGAATGGTATATTCTGCTTAACGGTGGAATGTTGAGTATTTCTATATTTTCAGCATCGACTGTAACTCTAATACATACAAAATTTCCTTCTTCATATCTATATGTTTCTGTACGGATCTTGTTGCCTTGAACTGTTTTTTTACCCATTGGTAAAACCTCAGTACATTATTCCTGGAGTACAACTTCCCAACATCATCGATCATACGCTTCTTATGCTCTTTTTTCTTCTTTTGGAGAAACTGATGTTCTTAACTTTTCTTTGCTCGTAGAGCTCACGTCCGCAGTCGGACTTCGTTGCAGCACCGCTTTGTCCACTTCTTGTTTAGCTGCATGTGCTTGCTAACATTCTTCCTCAAAACAGAGATTTATTGGTGGTGGGTGAGTGAAATCCAGCACATCAGTTTCGGCATCTTTGATGGCACATTGTCAGCGTTGCCATTGGTCTTCAGTACTGATCCGAGTCACCTCAGAAGGTGAGGCCGTCCAGAATATTGGAGGCATGTCTTACGTCTATCGCATATTGACCAATTTGGTTTAAGTTTTCATGATCCGAAGACCGCCATGTCTCCTTGTGTATGTATATTGAGACGAGGAAACCGTGTGCTTGCCATAGTGATAAGCCCGCAGCAAAGTCAATAAGCCTAAGTCCGTTGCCAGATGTTGTATCATTTAGGCTATGCCTACCAACTGTCCTGCCAAAGATATCCATTTTTTCTTGTTTTTCTGTCAGAATATATCACTCAGAAAAAGAAATGAAGTGTGTCAGTCTTTCGAAGGAAGATAAGTAAGCGCTTTAGTGATAAAGTGGCTTCAGTACGAGCACCCATCACATCAGTGCCGATTACTACATGCAGCTTGATGTAAGCGTAAACTGGAAATTCACAGTGGTGGTGCTCGCCATCACTTCCACAACAAGCACATCAGGATGTTGTTTCACTTATGCCCAGTACACTAGTGTCAAGATATGATGCCAGCAAGAACACTGCAGTCTTCCCTACTGAGGGACGCTCTTAGAGTCGTCGGGAAACATTCATTGGGTCTTGGGGCTAACTTGGAGAGTCACAAGCAAGGCAGCCCTAACGTAAGCTCGGGTCCTGGAAAACTCCTCTGAGCCTTACCGAGCAAGTTCTTCGGGGATTTCATTTCGCGTAGTCCCATTGTGACCTAGATCCGACAAGATTAGTAAAATTAGTCTTCCGTCTACGGTCAGTGAAGTCTTGCATTCTGGAACTAGGTTGGAAGTTGGTGACTTAGCAAATCTCCAAACTTAGCTTGGCTGTCGCTACATATGCTTTGCACCCTTACTGATTCTTCACAATATACAGCGTGTTCTGGATAATGTGTCGAAGAATGCAAGAGGAGATTCCTAGTCATACTGTGAGAAAGAAAATCGTACGGGTTGTGGGTGGTCGGAAAAGCATCCCCACCGAGATCCCGAGGTTTTAAATAAAGCCCTATTGAAAATCAATCTTTTAAATGTCTGAGTATATGGTAACAAATGGATTGTAGTTGAACTCGCAATTGTGAGTACTTTGAGTACTTTAGTACTCTCTACTGCTTTGTCCCTCTGGATTCCATTCAATCTACATGTCTTAGCTATTTCAGGCGACTGATGCGCATTTTTTTTCTGACAAGGCCGATTTGGCTGTAGAGCTTGCATAGTTTTTCGTTGAATCTTCTAGTGCAAAACTTGTCAAGACAAATACTTTATTGTCACCTGTCGACACTTTATTCGGAACACCCTCTAGTTCCTTTCCATCAGGATTCCATCATGTGAGGGCATGAGCGCATGTCAAGCTTATGTTAGCGAATTTATTATTGATCCTTAAGACTTCTTGTCAAAGTATTCTGCGTATGACAATTCCACACCCGTTTTTCATACTCCCTTTGTCCGACCCATCTCATCGCATTTCCTGGATAGCTGTTATATCTGCATGATAGTTGTCAGTGTCCTCAAATAATTGTTCGTCTGCACGTGGCCTCTTAAGTGTCAGAACATTTCACGTCCAGATGCGAAGGTCGTTGTCTTTTAAGCGTTTGCCAGAGTCGTCAACAGTGAATCTGCTATTATCTAAGACTATTA
Source organism: Volucella inanis (assembly GCA_907269105.1). NCBI lineage: Eukaryota > Metazoa > Arthropoda > Insecta > Diptera > Syrphidae > Volucella > Volucella inanis. The sequence goes on along the minus strand of OU026156.1, from coordinate 99,208,150 downwards.
TCTGGTTCATCATATTTTTTATCTCTACCGTATAGGGTTGTGAATCCTAGGCACCACCTAGGATTCTCTTAGAATAGTTCAACACCCTAATGGTTGTTATTTCTTTGTATTTTTTTATTATGAACCTGATGTGCTTCCAACCACTAGTTGAAACTATTCTCAAAATTGTAAATCATCGTTAGTAGTAGTATTTTAACCGTTAAAACTACCACCCCATCTATCGATGAGAGGAATTAATATAGGAACCTTGTACAACAATTTATGTGACTACTCAAACACAGATGACTTGATTTTCTCTCGATAACTTCCACTTAACGAAAAAAAATCACAAACGTCAAAGGCCATAGTGAAAAAATAATTGTAGTCATATGACATTTGTGTGGTGGTGGTCGATAAGAAGTGAAAAAACTTCCTGAGCAACTTTTTTTTTATTTTCTATTGTGGAATTTTTCTACGCAGTTTTTCCTTCTCAACAACAATTTGAACAACTCAATACCTAATCCACACATTTTCACAGTCAAATCCAAAACGGTAAATATGGCTGGTTCCATGTTCAATATCGATGGTGGCTACCTTGAAGGTCTTTGCCGTGGCTTCAAGTGCGGAATACTAAAACAAGCTGACTACCTTAATTTGGTTCAATGCGAGACATTGGAAGGTGAGATATTTTTCTTTTTTGTTTTTATCTTAATCAATGTGAGAAATATAAATTCATTTTCCCAGCAAAGTAAGAAAGGCGATAGTGAAAAAAAAAAAATTGATCCAAATCGAGAACAGCAAAATGTTCGCTGTAATTTCGATATTGATCATGTGACGAGTGCCAGTGTTAAGAAAATATACCAACACTAACTGAAAGCATTTCTGATAATTATCATGAGAGCAGTTACCTTGTGACCAAGTGTCAGGTTTTTGACGATTTATACTCTTTTTGGAAACAAAAAAATATATATACAAAAACTAGGTCCTCTTGTCAGGGAATTTTGGTGAGAAAAAATTGAAAATTAGGAGACAGTTTTAGGTAATTTAGAAACGCCCTTGTTATGCACTGCGAAGTGATGAGAAAAAGTATTTTCTTTTCCTGTAATGTGATGATATTGGAATCAATTTAACAGGACTAGAATCAGTGAAGGGGAAGGAGGTCTTATTCAATTTTATTTTTTTACTCTGCAACCATTGGTGTGGATTTACGCAGATTATTTTCTTAAAATATGTTTGAAACGTACGGCTACTTGATATCATCATGAACTCAGCGAAAAACAACTCTTGCTAATCACTCTGCGGTCTGTTTACTTGGAATTTTATTTCGCTTGAACAATCAATTAAATTATACTTTTTACCGAATCTATACACCGTATAAGTCGTTCATAATGCATCTTTTCTTACGCGTTTGTTTTATAAAAAAAATTCTGATTGGATGGAAGTGGATTCGAAGATATTTTGAATCAGAAAGATGGCTTCACTAGCTCTACATATCCTTGTTATCGGGAATTCTTTCCCTTTTGACTAGGTCAATGTCGCTGTATAGGCCATAGAGTTTACTGCTACAACTGCTTCTCTATATTCCGTTTATGTAGACTTTGAGAATCACTCAAAGAACTTTTCTCTCAAAGCAACTAGGGACTTGCTTTTTTTTATTATTAAAAGGGTACCGACTCCTCAATTGCAGTGTCACTGCAACCCAAACGATATATTTTGTCACAAGAGGTCAGTTAAAATGTCAGATAAGCCTCATTTTTGTTAATAAATTTTAGAATCACTTTGGTGGAGGTACTTTTCAGTTTCTCTGTCACTAAGATGTCACCTAGATAGTAGTGCCTCCTTATGGCGCATAGTGCCTCGGCATTTACATAGTATGTGTTCTGCAGTCTTGTCTTCATACATACAAATGCAACATTGAGTTTTTTGACTAAGTCTAAGTTTAGTGGCATTGTCCACTTAGAATGTTAAGAGATAATTTGGGTTTCAAAGCCCCTTTATCCTGACGAAGACTCAGTATATCCTCCCAATAGGATAAATGAACTTTGTTCTTAAAATTTATGATCGGTGAATTTATTGCTGTGATTAAAAGTTGCCGTAAAAAGCCTTTGGGCCATTGAATATATCAGCTGAAACTTTTGAAGCCAGTTCGTGGGCCTTTTCATTTTTTCCAGTACCCTCGTGCCCTGGTTCCCACCAAAACTTGACTTTATTTTACTATACATAAGTTTTGAAGTGTATGGGAGCAGTATAGAAGAGTCACTTTCAATACTGACTACGAGTATATGAATTATCCAAGGATGATACTGGCATATTCTTAGATGGCACGAAACTCAGCTTGAAAGACGCTCGAATTTTTTCCCATTGGCCTCAGATAAAGTCTTTACTTCCGAGTCATACAGGAGAATACGGAAGATAAGACTCTTATACAGTGTCTTCTACACAACTACACCCTGAAAATTAAAAATACAGCGTTATTCATCTAAATCTATATTGTCCCCTTTAAATAATCCCTATCGACTACAACGCACTTATGTCAGCGCTTGATCCAATCCTCGAAATATTTTTTTTATTCGGTTTTCGGTATATCCATCAGTGGTTCCTGCGAACCATTGCTTCCTCTCAGCTGCTGAAACGTGTTCCCCGTAGTGGTTTTTTTTTTTTTAACTCGATTGAACAGAAAGAAGTCAAAGGGAGCCAAATCAGTTGCCTAATTATTCCAAAGGGATAACGGTTGATAAGTGTTATTCTTGGCTTAGTTTTATCGTGTTATCATTTTTGGACTTACACCGGAGCACAGGTAAACAAAGTCTCCTACCACCTTAAAGTTATAGTTTGACGTTGTAGAATTTTCTGCTAGTTCTCGTAGCAGTATTTATCTTATCTTAGCCTCATCTACCGCTAAAGCAATACTCGCCGTTTTGCGAGCAAAACAGCGCAAAACACTTCAGAAAGATTCGTTGGTTTCTTCCCATAATGTCAATGATGTTAGTGTATGACAGCAATATGTCCTTCTCCTTACACCTCTAAATCTTGGGTCTATTGCATTGGGAATAAAGTTTCTTTCAAGTACAATGTTGAAGAAATCTCCTTAATGCCTCTCATTAAGTGCATATAGTACCTCGGTGGTGTCATTAATGCTTCAACGCAGTTATAAATACACCGTTGATATGTTCTCACCTCTAGGCTCGTCAAACCGCTGTGTCATACCGGATTATTTCTCCTGCATTTAGCGTAAAGCGAGAGAAGCATATTGGAATACCACAAAATGAATTTGAACTGACAACTGGTGGCTCCTCCTAAACGATGCAACTGATGTCATCACAAACAGTATACTCCTTGTTATGATCCCTCATAAGTATTAAATAGAGTTGTAAGACTCGAACTGAAGAGAGAAAAGCAACAAACAAGGGAAAACCGGACAAAATTCATTGCCCTCATTCCACACTGACAAAACCACGCCATAACCTCTTTCATTTGTATCCTATTCCTAAGGACTATTTCCGAGTAAATCGAAAACAGCATCTATCCTGCTAGTCCCACAAAAAGGCGAATCGTTTTGCTGCTCTTGCAGATCGATCGCACTTACGTCCCTTCTTTCTTGTAGTTTTCGTAGCCAAAGGTCCAGTTGTGAATTGATAGCATTTCTCAACGAAAATTGGAAGGAAAGTCTACACATATCTCAAAAAAGCCAGACAGTTGCATTTGACTTTTCCAAGGCACTTGAGAGGGTTTGGCATCATTCACATTTGCCGAAAGTTCGTGCACTTGGGATCGAATAAGAAATCACCTGTCTCATGTCTAAAATCTACAAAGTAAGCTCTTGTATGCCCTAGGGCTCCGTTATGGACTGATTAAATTTTTCTACTAACACCATTTATGACTATAAAAGCACCAAAAGATTGGAATTTGGTGTTTCCAAAACACAATGCTGTCTACTGTCGGAATTTAAATACGAAGACTGTTTAATGAATACCCGGATTTGGTGACAATCCTACGCTTAGCTTTGTTTTGACATCAATTTTAAAACATCGTGGGAAAACCTGCGAGGAAGCCCATTCTCGATGGTGTATATGGGACCCATCGACCTTCCCGTACTACCGCTTAGCATTGGTTCGCAGAGTTTCGCCGTGGCCGTGCGTCCGTTTTTAATGAACAGCTCCCAGGTTACCGCCGAGTGAAAACTCGCGAGTTGGCTGAGATAACAGACAACTAAACTGAACGCGTTAGCCATGTATTGCTGTCCGCACAATGGGTGTAGCGTTTGCTCACAACGAAAAACAAGCGCAAGGCGAAGAACATGCTTTTGTCATGAACATGTGATGGCTACCGTTTTTTTGGACGTGCGAGGACTTATCCACGTTGACTATTTGGAGAATAGAAAAAAAAATCACAGGAGCATATTACGTCGATTTATTGGGCCGATTCAGCACCGATTTGAAGAAAAAACTACCACATTTGGCAAAGAAAAATGTCCTCTTCCACTACGATAACGCACCTCCGCAGTCGCTACAGCCAAATTTTTCGAATTGCACTACAAATTGATTCCCCATCATCCTTATTCTCTGGATTTGGCTCCCTGTGACCCTCTTTTTGTTCCGAAACCTTCAAAGATCTTCCGCCGGAAAGAAGTAATTTGCAGGCCAAATATACGTACTATACGGAGGGTTTAAAAAAGTTGCAGCACCACTGGAAAAAGTGTATCGAGTTGAAAGAAAATCTTATTGAAAAATAAATTGTCAAAGTTTCAATGTCATTTCTAATCCGGGTATTCATCAAACAGCCCTCGTACGTATGTTATAACAATCTCATATTCGATTTGACAAAAAACGTTACGAAGAGTCTAGTTTTCTCAATATATTATGTATTTATCCGCCCAAAATTGGAATTTTGGAATTTGAGCAATAAAGCTTATACGAGTAGGTGACGCAAATATTGCGTCAATTGAAACCGACGTAGTGTCTCTTGCCATACCTTGTTCTATCGATATTTTCTCGTTATGAATGCTCATCCGTTCACCCTCAATCCCATATTCGGGTGCACTTTTCGTAGTCAGATGGACGAAGTTGCTGTCGATCATCTTTCACATTGAATACACCGTTCTAACTAACAGCGAAATGTTGGTCGCAGAAATACTTGCATATTTTCATCACCGGCGTCTACTATTACTATTCTAATCTTTATCTTTACAGAAGCAGTTTAGCACTTGTGTCCTTGGTAAGTTCTTTTCACCTTTTTATAGAATTTCAGAACATCATATATGCAGAAGCCGCTATTCATGGGCTCTGTTTATTTTCTTTCTCCCGTCTTATTTGCTTATAAGATCTGCATGACGACTAATAAGACATTGCCCATGTCTAACCGCGGCTTGCTGAGGTCATCAACAGTAAATCCATCTTACGCGGTCAGACAGTTAAACCAAAACCTGGAAGGCCAAATCCTTGAGAGCATAGATAGTGCTGGCGATGGTTCGCTTGGAACTCCTCCGAAAAATTCTCTTATAGCCTGAGCTTCGAATATTTTGCAGTAATGCAAGCGAGTGCATTATGGGATTTGCTTCTGACATCGTTATGTTTAGAGTCATACTTGTTTCATTATATTTTCACCACTTTGCAACTTTAAATCTTTATTCAGTTTTATTTTTATTCATTTTCAGATTTGAAACTTCATCTTCAAGGAACTGATTATGGCTCTTTCCTGGCCAATGAACCATCACCTTTGTCGGTGTCCGTTATCGATGATAAGCTCCGTGAAAAGCTCGTTATTGAATTCCAGCACTTGCGTAACCACGCCGTCGAACCGTTGGCCAGTTTCTTGGATTTCATCACCTATGGCTACATGATTGACAACATCATTCTGTTGATCACTGGTACTCTGCATCAGAGACCAATCTCTGAGCTTATACCCAAATGCCATCCTTTGGGTAGTTTTGAACAAATGGAAGCCATTCATGTGGCTGCTACTCCAGCCGAATTGTACAATGCAGTTCTAGTTGACACTCCACTTGCTCCATTTTTCGTTGATTGTATTTCTGAACAGGATTTAGATGAAATGAACATTGAAATCATTCGTAACACTCTATACAAGGCCTACTTGGAGGCTTTCTATGATTTCTGCAAAAATATTGGTGGATCCACTGCTGATGTCATGTGCGAGATCTTGGCTGTAAGTCTAACTTTAAACCTCTTTCAATTGAATTTAATTTAAAAAAAAATAAATAAATAAATAAATAAAAAAATTGTATCACACAGTTTGAAGCTGATCGTCGTGCCATTATCATCACCATCAATTCCTTTGGAACTGAACTTTCCAAAGATGATCGCGCCAAGTTGTACCCACGTTGTGGTAAAATGAACCCAGATGGTCTAGCCGCTCTAGCAAGAGCTGACGATTACGAACAAGTTAAGGCAGTCGCTGAATACTATGCTGAATATGCTGCTCTATTCGATGGTTCAGGTACCAATCCCGGTGACAAGACTTTGGAAGATAAATTCTTCGAGCACGAAGTCAAATTAAATGTCTACGCATTTTTACAACAATTCCACTTTGGCGTATTCTATGCCTACTTGAAACTCAAAGAACAAGAATGCCGAAACATTGTCTGGATTGCTGAGTGTGTTGCACAGAAACATCGTGCGAAGATCGACAATTATATTCCGATCTTCTAAATAAGTAACATCCATTAAATTTAATACGCAAATTATTAGAGAAAGCTAGAAATACTTATTGAAATTTATTGTTCTTTTCGTGTGAATATTAAAAATCAGAAAATTATTACATTCAAAATAAAAACATACACAATCGTTTAATCGTACCCGACATTCCTTATTACCCAACTATAATCGGGATTTGAATATCAGAAACAAATTCTATGCGTTACTTGTTTCCAATTCAGTTAATCAATTCATCAAAGTATTATTTGAAATATCTTAAATGTATGTTATAGAACAAGAAACACAGATTTTCTCTTTCGACTTTTGTTTTCTTACATTTTTATTGTTTTATTTTCTTTGTAAATATTTATACTTATCGTGAAAAATTACCGTCTGTCTGTGAAAAGAAACAATTCTCCGAGTTATTAAAGTAAAAAGTCCAAGCCAAAATAAATGGTGTTTTGTTTTGCAATACCATCTGGATGTTCTTTGAGCTCAATTTTCCCTTTTTACAAAAGTATTATTTGTTGTTGCTATTTTTTGTTTTTTATTCAAAGAAAAAAAAATAACAGAGATTTGGAGAATTCATCTTGTACAGAAATTTAGTGTTTTCTTATCAAAAAAAAAAAAAGAAAAAAGATATCTATATATGTATAAAGTTAAACCGAGATACTGAATAAACCAATTTATTGTATTTATCTTGGTTGTGTTTGATGTTTACAAAGATAAACCACAAAGGTATGATCATGTTGCGAGTAACAACTAGTTACAATCACTTTGCCTATCAAACAATTGTAGCATATTATGGGCCTTACACGCTGGACGTATAAAGTACAGCATATTCACCATATTGGAAAAACACATCCAAATGAAAATTAAAGTGTTAATTTATGGTTAGAAGCTGATGGTTAGTTAGTTACTTCCTGTTAATATAAATTTTAACGCCTGTGTCCTGGTAGCTGGTTGAAATTTGTCCGTTTTTAGTAAGATAAGCAACGTTTTTTTTTTTTTTTTTGTACGATTTCTGAAATCTGAGAATTATTGTGCCATCATACGAAGAACATTTCCTCCTAGAGACAGCTGGCTTTATTCTAAACATTCTCTTTATGGGTGGAGTTGTGATGTTCAAAGTAGAGTTAGAGACTCCATTAGATTTTCATTATCTACAGCCGGAACAACTACTACTACAGCGTCTGTATTCATTTCTCCTCGCTCCAATACACTCAATACACGGGTCCAACTCCTTGCAGCTAGCTTGAAGATTATTCAATTTTCCAACATAAGATTATTTGACTCCATTGCGTTGACTTTGCTGAGGATGCGGTTAATTGTACAAATTTCGCGTTCGCCTCTTTTGAGAATGCAGTAAATATCCTTATGTAGCGGTTTAACAGTTCGTAGACGGCATTTATTTTGAATGGAGTATTGTTTTGTATCAGAATTTCAGCACTTTGCTTACGAGAGCCGGATGACATTTTCACTCAACGCGAGTATCTTCTCACGCAGATTTTAAATTCAAATTTCAAATCGAAAATAGTATATAATCGCGAAAACTTGATACGATATATGTAGGTGGACAATTGCCCTAAGTGTTTGTTAAGAGAGATGCGGCACTTTAAGAAGAAATTTGAAAAAGACTGGGAGAAGAAATTAAACACTATTCACTATGACTAATGGCCCTACAGTGGACTACAGGGACAGGCTGGACAAACGGAGTTTTCCATCTGCTCGGATGGATTGATGAAAAGCTTACGCAGTGGCTTTACTCGCATGGAATAACAGCTTTTCAAAAGAAGGGAAGTTATATCGTGGGGACCAGCCTATATTAAGATTTTTAATATAATATAATAATATTTTTTCATAAACTGAGGCAAAAAATACTAAAATGTCCCAAAGGTAGTAAACCTTTTCGGTCGTTTGTCAAAAGCATTAGGAATTTTTCATCATCTTCATCCCAACGCGCATTTAAACCGACATTCCAGCTGTCAGCTCTTTGTATATTGTTTTCCAATAGGGACTTGACAACTTTGAATTTAATTTGTGAACGCACTCTTTCACTAATCATCAAACTGTCACTGTCAATTTATTGACTAAAGAGCTACGTTCTCTGATTGGGTTCTGGAGAAGATGCGCCAACATGATGAATTTCATCGCAAAATCATCTTCAGTGACGAAGCTCATTTTTGGTTCAATGGGTTCGTCAATAAGCAAAGTATGCGTTATTGGTCGGGTGAAAACCCACATGTGCTACATGAATCACCACTTCATCCACAAAAAATAACTGTTTGGCGCGGTTTGCATGCCGGCGGCGTTATTGTCCCATATTTTTTCGTTGACGATAACGACCGTCACGTTACTGTGAATGGTCAGCATTATCTCGCCATGATTACCGATTATTTTTGACCCGAATGGGAAGATATGAACTTGGACGACATGCGGTTTCAACAGGATGGTGCCACAATCGATTTATTGAAGAGTAAGTATGGTGATCATGTTAGCTCAAGACATGGGCCAGTCGATTGGCTACGTTAAGTTATTGGACTATGCCAACACGCCGACGACGTTGGAAGAGCTCAGAGCCAACATTGAAAGCGAAATAGCAGCCGTTTCGGCCGAAATGTGTGGCCGAGTCGTTGAAAATTGGGTCCAAGGAATCGATCGCTGCAAACGTACCCGCGATAGCCATATGAACGAAGTCGAGTTTCATTAATAAATGTTTTGATTGTACTTCAAGCCAATAATAAAGTTTTTGAAATATCTCAAATGGTTTGCCTTTTATTTAAAAAAAAAATTGTCAAGTCGTTATTAGAAAACCCTATACAAGTCCAATGTGCTTGCTGCGCACTTTGCGAACAACTCAACTCTCCCAGATTGTGCTTTGTCCCCGCCTACATTTGAGGGCATCGAATCTTCGATGGGACGAGTCCACTTCCACATTCGTATAGAAACCAGAGTACTTAAAGATCTCAATATACACAAATCCACTCCCCCAGATGGTATATATCCTCTTGTTCTGAAGAGGTGTTCTTCATCGCTGGTAAAACCACTGCCTAAGCTTTTTCCTCAATCTTACTCTTTAGGTCTCTTTTCGAGCAAATGGAAAACAGCATTTGTCTAGCCCGTCAAAGGCAAATCTTCTTCTCTCTCTTCCTACAGACCCATTGTACTTACGTCCCTTCTGTCCAAGGTCATGGAAACGCTGATAAATCTTCAGCTCATGAAATATCTCGAAACACGAAAATTTGTCCATGACCGCGAGTACAGTTTTCGTAGCAACAGGTCCACAGGTGATTTATTGGCATGTCTTATCGAAAGGTGGAGCTAAAGCTTACATAGATCTGGTGAAAGCAAGACAGATACACTCGATATTTCCAAAACATTTAATAGAGTCTGGCATCCGGCTCTTTTTTTTAAAATGCGTGCTTTTGGGATCGATGACTCTCTTCTTCAACAGATTAGAAATTACCTTTCGGAATGTTCAATTCAAATTGTTTTTGATGGTTTCAAGTCTGATGTTCAGAAAATAAATGTTGGTGTGCCTCAGGGCTTCGTTCTGTCTTCGACACACTTTAACTTTCATTAATAATCTCTTATTTGATACTTCTAATTCAATATACATATTCCTTTGCTAAAAGCTGAAAAGTACTCTCTGCTTTTCATTTTCGTTTCCGGACTCACGTCCCTGCTCTTCGGCTATAAAACAGTGTATGTTAAGCTCATTAAATTCCGATCCCGCACAACCAATTGGGGAACTATCAACAGAGTGAAGATTAATGCTTCCAAAACTGAATGCTGTCTGCTGTCATTAAAGCGTAATCTAAATACCCAGTCATTATCCATGAATAGCACTTGCATCGTCGAAACCGAAAAACTTTCTATTCTCGGTATGTGTGTCAGTGTCAATTCACGTTGGAATGACCAAATATTCGATGTCACCAAAAATGCTGCGAAATGTCTAGGTTTTCTCAAGCGATGTAGGAAATATTTCTCTCCCTCTGATCTGGCCTTAATATATAAGGTATTTATCCGTTCAAAATTGCACCTACACCTGCTAGACAGGATTCAAACCTGAGCGCTAAAACTCATAGGTGATACTTATAACACTCAGTCAATTGACACCCTTCATCACCGACGTAATATCTCCTATTTCACATTATTTTATCGCTATTTTCACTACTAGTGCTACCCTTTAAACTTTTAACCGTAACACCCATCTCGCTATGAATACTCAACAGTTAACCCTCAAACCCACTTTCAGACTTATTCTGAAATATCGTGATTCGTTCATAAGCCTATTCCTATTTTCTATTCCTTAAAACTTGCGAATATTTAAGACCAATGCACATCTGTATCTCTCTTCTTCCCCCCCCCCCCCTTAATCTCCATCACCCGCGCTGTGTACAAACATTTTAAGGGTACTTAAATCACTTGAGCACGCGCACAGAATCTACCTGTGTTTCACTAAGTGCCAAAATAGCTGGTCTGTATTTAATCACGTGGATGTATGCAGAAAAGCGATTACTTTTTAGAGCGCGAATTTTTCCTATGTCTACTCTATACTCCCGAGTCATTATAAAAAACAAACACAAAAGTCACAAACACTGACAATGCTAAGCAAGACTTGCAAAGTTAAAATTCAGACATTGGCTTACTTAAGGATGGTGTGCTCCCGCACACTATGACCAAGCAATTAGAAGTGGAATGAAAATTCGTGGATCGGGTAGAATGGACCCATTATGTGGCTCGATCAAAGGTCTCCGAACTTAACCTCAATGGACTGTTATTAATGGGAACGTATGAAGGACATTGTTTACCCATCAGAAATAATAACATTGTATGTCTTAGACCATTTTTAATTTTTTCATTTTCAATGCATTTTTATTTAGTTCAATTCATTAATTCTTATATGCTATACAAAAAAAAACGCTTAAAAATTAGCTTAAATAACTTAAAAACTATCTTATTCTAACTTACTGGCCCCATGCGGACACTCTGAGTTAAACCTAACAATTAAATTTTGTCTTTCGACGTGCAGTACAAATATTTATGTTTTACATTGCATATAATTAAAACTAAGAAAATATATATTTTTTTTTTAATTTAAAAACTTCGTAAACTAACAATTTTTATTATAATACAAAACTTAAGACTAAAAATTAAAAAATACCTAAAATAAATCTTAATCTACTTAGCCTACTTAAACTATCTTGTTAGGTATTATTCCTTTTCCTTTATTTTTCGTGTGTTACCAATTTTTTAAGAATTTTAAGAATTTTATTTGTGGGTCTTATAATTTTTTTGTTCTTAAAAGCTACCTTAAACCTACCTAAAGCTATGTAAGCCGGCCACGACTGAAAAATAAAGCTTACAAACTCTGCTCCCTAATGGAGCTATCCTGCACGAGAGGAATTCGACGACATCCCTCATGTCGCGACTCCCTACCGCTCTACTAAACCGGAGGCACTCCGCACTGCCGTGTGCGATGTCTTTGTCGTAGTTGAGTCGCCTGTCTGTCTGCGATGTGAAAGATTAACGGCACCGCTAATCTATCCTGGATCAGACCTTTTTTATTTAAATATATATATATATATTTACATATATATATATCGACGAGGTCATTGTTCTTGCAATGTGCCTTCGAATCAACTTAATAACAAAATTGTCAACTGTTATAAGGTTCGCCCTATTGTACAAGACCTCGTTAGGATAGAATTTTATATACTCAGACTCTGGTGTTCTGTATAGGCGAAGACAAGCCCTAAGACAAGCCCTCTCAAACACCCGAATCTTTTCCAAAGGACTTGCTCTCAAGTTACAAACAAATACAAGCATAGGCTGGATAAGGGCTTATGCCCTAGCATCGTTTTGCCTACCATAAAACAATCTCTTTGTAAGGGCAAAAGTACCTTTGGCTCTGGCCGGAGGAACATCTAAATGTTTGTTAAAATACAGATGTTGATCTAGCCAGATCCCAAGGTATCTAACTACATTTCGACAAGCAAGTGGCTGCCCGTGCTGCTCCACGATCGAAAACTTTAGCCAATCTGGTATCCGCAGACAAAGGCGTCCTAAAAAGAAATGTTTCCGACTTGTGAAAGTTGATCTTCAACTTCCAGTCGTCGCAATATCGTTTAATTTTATCGAAGTCACGTTGCAAAAGAATGTTTCTAACCTCAAACTTTGGAGCTGATCTGTACGCGATTAAGTCGTCTGCTTACGCTATGGCATGGTGAAGTGAACCTATCAGATCACTTGTGTAAATGTTGAAAAGGATCGGTGAATTGACCGCACCTTGTTGCAGAACGTTTTTAATGTGAAATTTATCAGTACAAGTCATATCGCCATTCTTCACAATGAACTTTCTATCTGTGAGCATACTAAAAGGATATACAGCAGTGGTTTACTAATGCCCAGTCTGTTCAGCTTGTAGAAAAGTCCCTCTAACCATACGGTATCGAAGACCTTCTTCAAGTCAATCAGGCAGGCATCCTGATTGGATATCGGAAACCAGTTTAGACTCGGCATAAAAACATCATGCCCCGAATTGATTATCCGGAACTATATTTCTGTCCTCAACTCACTTGGTCAAGATCTATTGTTTTTTTTTTTTTCGAAAACCTTACTGTTTTTGGAAGGAGACTAATTGACCGGAGATATGCCGGATTGGAGGTGTCTTTGTTCCTTTTGGGGATGGAATGTACCACCGCAGTTTTCCAATGCGCTGGATAATGTGTATTATTCATTGCATTGTTAAGTTGGGTGGTGTAAATGTCCACCGCTTCTAATGGGATGTTTGTTATTTCATCGGTTACAACTGATTTTTACTTCTAATGGTGTCGAAGATCGTTTGAAGCTCTTCCTTCGAAATGAACGGGAGTTGTTTCCTTTCACTGGCGATGACATTATTTGCCATTTTATCGTCACTAAGCTAGGTGAAACCCGAGTTCTCGATTAAGTCTTAAACCATAGAATTAAAAGAATGGACATTGCTAGAGCCTTTCAATGACGACCTTGGATTGCATACGAAGCAATGGTTTAAATTTAAATTTAAAAAAAATATGCAATCGATATTTGTACTTTTTTTCTAAATTTTTTTAACAATTTTTCACTTGTTTCAATAAGTTAGATCGTATCTTGAAAGCTTGACCTGAGGTTTTTTTTTTTAATATTAAACACACGTGACAAAGGCAACATTTTAAATTTAAAAAAAAAAATCACTTTTGATCTGCAATAACTTTTGACACATTAATTCCATTGCAACATTTACTTTGAAACAAATAAAACATATTTTTTTCAAAATATTTCAAGGAAACTTCCCTTAGAAGTCTTTGACACATTGTCCGGAACTCCTAATAAATGCGACTAAAATGATTACAATATCGTTATTCTTAAAAATATACAAACTAATCTCTTATCAGTGCTCTCGATTACTTGACGTACCCCGGCGAATGGCTATATGCCATCACATTGGTACCTCTTCAGTGAAATGTCAAAAATTATAATTTTTGCATTGTTGGCAACTTCACACTAAAGAAAAAAAAAATAGAAAAAAAAATTAAAAAGACATGAGACAAAAGACAAATTGAGAGCTGATTCTTATTGGAAACAAGTGTGCGAAAGAGTTAACACCAAGTACCATCGCTTTTCTTTATTTTTGTGGTAAAAGTCTAAAGAAAAATCCGAAGATTGCTTCGGTGATTTTTTCTTCAAAGAAATCGTTCCGATACACTCCGACACGGCACCATATTGTTTACACACCACATAAGTATTTCCAGCCAAGTACCTATCCTGCAACAAGACAGCCGTAGAACAAGTGAAAAACGTGTGTAACTCTGCTCCTGCTGGCCATTGCCTCCTTAGTCATCAACAACGAGAAGCGATAAAGAAAAAAGGAAAAAAAATAATTAATTTTCATTTCTTTTTGTGCTCGCAACAAGCAGAAGTGTTTCTCAGTATTAATTGTGTAGAATTCGTTTTATTATACAATCTGGTCGTTGCCTAAAACCACAAAGTTTACACACATTTTGTAAATATTACAAGAATTCCCCCGATCAAAAAAAAAAAAAAAAAAAAAAAGGAAGAAAAGAAAAAAGTGCGTTACATATTCCCCACACATCTTTGTGCGAAGATGGCGATGGAAATTGGCACTCAGATGAATGGTCTTACATTGGACTCAAAGAAGAAAGATGCTGCCGAGAAGGAAAACCTATGGTGAGTTTTGGGTTATCTTTAGAGAAGTATGAAATCGGATAAAGTGAAAACAGGAAAAAGAAAATGAAGACGCCCTTGAAATTGCATTATTTGCGTTGGGTTGATATTTTTTTGATTTGCATGCAGTAGAGGAGGATTGGAATTGAAATTGCATGACTTCATAATTCTCTCCCTAAAAGGGGAAAGAGTTAGTAACTGTCAATTTTATAGTGTGTGACACAACACCTCAGTTTTTGAAAAGGTAAAGAAGTGTTGCCACTTGGTCTGGTTCACCAAAAAAAAAAAAAATTGAAACTGAGTCATCAGTTTTATCAATTCACCAATGGCTTAGGGAATATTGTCGGCCGCAAAATAAGTTTACAGCTTCTGAGTAGTCAATTCAATGCAGGCAACCCTCACACTATAGATTTATTATTATTTGCATTCACGTAATGACTGATTAAAATGGCATTATCTTATAAACTGCTGATTGCATATACTTACACAATCTCTACATCTTCCTAATGACTGATATTTATGCGTACTTCTGTTTAATTTTTTGTTTTGTAACTTACAGACTGTGCATTATATTATGGTGATGAAAAGGATTGGGCAAAAAAAAAATAAAACAGATATTGTTTCCTATATTCAAAATCAATTTTATTGAACCAAATATAGCCTATTTTGTTCGACAACCTTATGGCATTTTACGGTCGGGACCAATTCTAACATTCAGTGTAGAATTAATGGGGTTTATTGATGATTTTCTATTGCCTTTTTTGAAGCCAATTTTGCAAAGAAAGTCGCAGAAATTTGAACAAATGATAATCGGAAGGTGCAATGTCAGGACTTTAAGGTATATGCATCAAAACTATCTAGTCGAGGTCTTTAATTTTCCTTCCGATTGATCAAACATGTGTGTGGTCTGGCGTTGTCCTAATGAAACACATCTTTTCTGTTGATCAAATCTGCCGACTTTTTTTATTTGTTTGGTTCAGTCGCTTTAAGAATATACTAGATAAGGTTTGATTTTATTGCTTACATAATTTTTTAAATTTTCACAAAAATCAAAAATAGATATAAGCATGGCAATAAGCTCTTTTCGTCAATTGTAATAATAACTCTTATTCGACATTCAAATGAATTATTTGAGAATACCCTTTCAATTTTACCAAACACACAGTATCACCTTCCTTGTTGTCAATATTAGCATTGTTACCATTCGTGGAGGTTTTTTTTTTTTTTTGACTAAGAGCTATTTTTTATCACCTATTACTATTCGCTTCAAAAATGGCTTAATATCGTTGCCGGTTTTCCATCATTTCTTCGACTTTGTCTGCGATATGCCGACCAGAGCGAGCTGCATCTTTCACATCAAAATTCTGAGAACAAAATAGTTCTAACTATCTTACTATTATTTACCATGGGCAAAACAAATCTACTACTTACAAATGGATGCGCCGCGCTCTTAAATTTAACTCAATTCTGTCAACCGCCAAAAAAAGAGTTGACAGATGCAATTTACATTTTTAAAGTTATTATACATATGGTCAAGTAGACTAGGGTCAATACTTTTCACGCAATCTGATATATTTACATGTGTGTACAATCAATTTAACACTACCTAATCAGTGTTCGATTAACAGCGATGTCTAACAGAATTATTGGTAGCATAATTGTGACGCCGACAAGAACTAATGCAGCTTAACATTAGAATTATTTCCCTTTTAATCTCGATAATTCCAAATTGATTGATTTTTCAAATCGAATTTGGTCGGTTTTCACTTGCCTTATGATAGTTATGATCTCTCTCAACTTACTGATTACTCCTTTTTTAATAGAAAAAATTTACTTTTGCTGTCAAGCCAATGCAGTTTTTTGAAAACATTACAGTCCATCTTTACCATAAAGGATTGCATATAAAGAAATTTTTCTTTAAGACCTTAAAAATCCTAATAAGATGCAGTCGATTGGCGTCAAATTGGATGGTGTCAATAAACTTTTCGCAAGCTACGGCTTCATTTTTTAAAATAATAAGGACCAATGATCCACCACCGATTAGTGTCTCATGACTACGAGGGCTGTTTGATGAATACCCGGGATAGAAATGACAACGTAACTTTTTTAAGTTTTAACAATTTATTTTTCAATAAAATCTCCTTTCAACTCGATACACTTTTCCCAGTGGTGCTGTAACTTTCTTCAACCATTCGTACAGTACGACTTCTGTTGGCCTGCAAAATACTCATCCTCGTTCTGCCTGTACTGCTTTCCCCAGAGCGATCTTTTAAAGTTTTGGGAAGAAAAAGAAGTCGCAAGGAGTTAAATCCGGAGAATGCGGAGGATGTTGGAGCAATTCGAACAATTTGGCTGTGACGACTTCGAAGGTGTGAGCCGGTGAATTATCGTAGTGGAAGAGCAATTTTTTCTTCACCAAATGTGGTAATTTTTTTCTTCAAATGGACGTTGAATCGGCCCAATAAATGGACGTAGTATGCTCTTGTGATTGTATTTTCATTTTCAAAACAGCTAACGTGGATTACGCCTCGCGCTCCCAAAAAAACGGTTACCATTACCTCACCAAGTTCACCGGGGAAAACCCATTCGTTTGTGCTTTGATCTCTGGCGTGTACCAATGAATCCACATCTCATCGACAATCACGAAACGACGCAAAAACTCCTTCGAATTTCGATTAAAAGCTAGTCTTTAAAGTGGTCTCTTCTTTGGAGTGAACACACGCGGCACCCATCGCGCGGCCATCTTTCTCATGCTGAATATGACAAACACGTTCAGTTTAGATACCTGCTATCTTAACCAACTCGCGAATTTTTACTCGGCGGTCCGTCAATACGAGATAATGGATTTTATCAACGGATTCTTCTGTGGTAATCGTTTTTGGGTCACCTGGGCGCAGTTCATCAAAAACCGTGCTTTGGCATGCTTCATATACGCTATCGATTCAACGATAACTTTCGTCAAAAGCACAAACTTGAAATTTCCAATATGGAATGTCGCATCGGCGTTGACCTAACAAATCCTTAGATTTCTAATATATGAATTCATTGCATGAGGTAAAGTAGAAATGTTCTCTTCTTATTTATATGAAAATTTAATTAGGAGAAATAACTCCACAACTTCATAATTTCACATATACATACAATACATAACAAATACATTGTTTAAATTACTATGCAAGAAATTTGTGCAAGAAAACCATAATAAAATAATCACAAAAGGATTTTACATTTTCGGAGTAAATACATTACACTATAACCTACCTTGTAGCTACAAATCGAACAAATCAACGTATCGTGTAGTGTCGGTTGTCAAACGCGCGACGAAGTAGAGAGTAGCTCTACCAGGGCTTTGATATCGAGCTTAAGATATTTACGATCAAAAGTGTCAGAAACGCCTGAGGTTACATTTCGGATAGCTCCAAAAGAACCCATTGCTTCTACTCAATATGTCAGAGCGCGACCGTGCGAACGTGACATTGTGATTTAGCCATTAGAGCAGGAAGATCAAGGGATAATGAAATTTTGCGAAAATATTTATGAAAACCTGAATAATAACAAAGTAATTGCTGCTGTATTTATTAACATTACAGAAGCGTTTAATATTGTGGATCATATTAATTTACCTCGTAAATTAGAGAAGCCTAGTTTTCTAAACTTGCTTGATTTTTTTCCTATCTCAGTAACCGACAACAAGGAGAAGAAATTTTAAAAATCAAAAGAGGTGTTCCGCAAGGCTCAGTACTTGGGTCCATTCTTCTTTTTTTATTTATATTAAACTTTATTTATAGTTTTAGTCTTTAAAGTTTTCAAACAGGATTTGCTGATGACCTAGCCCGTTCTAATTTTAGTGGTACTGCCTTTGATTTATTTGCAAATCTGTTACAAAACATCTAAGACATTGGTTTTATATGCATAAATTAGTTATAAGTGATAAAAAAAACTAAGGGTCTTTAACTAGTCTACAACGGGTATCCAATTTTCTATTATGCTATAATATTCCGTAGCACCAGTTGTGAACCTTATTTACTTAGTCCTGTTATCTGCATAAGAAAAATACGTTGTCTATCTTACAAATTTAATACAGAAAGAAGTTGCTCTTCGCAAATTAGTGAGGATCACAAATAAGTGAAGACCACAAATTAGAGAGGATCATAAATGAGTGAGGACCATGAATGAGTGAGGATCACAAATTAGTGGCAATCACAAAATAATGTACCTTTTTGTTTGTTGGGCCGGAACCTAAGGTAATAAAGTTCGGCCCTTGACAGTTGTTCAAAAATACGTTATTAAAATTATTGCTTTCCTTCAACTCAAAGATTCTTTCTCTTATGCACTTGTATTTTAACAAATATCTTGAAATATATATTTTTTTAAGGATCGGTTACTAGGGAATAATATCTTTTCCTTAAAAAAGTTAAAAAATGTTTTTTTTTTTTCTTTTATCTTAAACTATTTGAGATAAATTATAATATAATCAATGTTTTAGTCTTCATACTCTTCCTATATGTTTAAGTATTTTAATTACTTTTGTAAACTCCAACTCCTTATCCACACTTACACCATTTGTTTTAAAGTGAATATCTGTAAATTTTGCAATTTAAAAAGATACATTCGACACTACACGATGTATCTTTTATTTTTCAATTACGTATTAAGAAAAACCTTGTAATATTTTTTTTTGCCGAATTATTTACGATAAATAATGATACAATTTTTTTGCAACCATTTTAACTAAAGTATTAGTTGCACTCTTTTCAAGTTAACCATTATTTTACCCATTGCTTTTATGCTTCTTTGTCGTGGAAAAGATTTTTTTTTTTTTAGTCGTTTACAAACATTGAATGGAGTGACATCGAAAATCGTGTCGTTTTGATCAACTTATACAAGTGTAATATGACAAAAGGTGATATCTTTCGGACATTGCGACCGCTTGGAATTACTCGCTGTTTTGTATATCGTACTATTAAATTATCCGGAAACCATCAAAGTCGTTGGGGCTTGAATCAAATGCAAACCACCGAGAAAGCAGAAAATTGAGCCCCAAACATGTGAAAGAGCTCGCCAAAAGTTTCAGAACTATAAGTCTGATTTCCTTCATGCTTAAAAGCATCGAGAGAATGGTAGATTCATGTGCGCAAAACAGCCTTGCGAATGCATCCTCTGTCGGTGATGCAACATGCCTCCCAACACCGAAGATCCTGCGAGAGTGCGCTACAGAATCTGGTAGGGAGAATTGAAGGCGCATTCGAAAAGAAAAAATAAGTCGACGTTGAGGGTGCTTTCGACAAAGCAACTCGTGATGGCGTGTGTAATTTGGCCAGACAACACTTCATAGACGAATCTCTAGTTTTGTAAATAAAAGCAATGCTGGCTGCGGCCAATATGTTTTGGCGGCTTTTTATCTCCACAGCTATGGTGCATGTTGATCGACTCACAGCTCAACGCGCTCAACAGTTCTAAAGTCTATGCACAAGCATACGCGGATGATGTAACTGTCTGGTGGATCGTGTCTAGCGACTGTCCGCTCTAAAGCTGTGGTGCTTTAGTAATGGGCTTTTAGTCAATCCTCTCAAAATTAAGGTTGTTCTCTTTACGAGAAGGAGGAAGCTGCCTCCTCTGACTCATTTAGAGCTTAAAGGCATCACTATCCAATTCTCCAAAGAAGCTAAGTATTTGGGTGTCATCCTGGATAACAAACTTTTCTGGACTAAATATGTTAAGTTGAATGCCTCTAAGGTGCTGTCGGCCTTCTGACAGTGTCGAGGAGCTATCGAAAGACATGGGGCCTGTCACCGAGAAGGGTCCTTCGGATCTACATGGCTATGAAAAGACCAAATATATCCTATGCGTCGGTTGTCTGGTGGAATAATCTCAAAGACATCTTCCGTTTAAAAAGAAGTGGTCTTGGTATAACACGCACTAGAGCTAGAGTCCTATGAACATGCCGTCCTATGCAATGACACCAGAACTCTTGTTGCGGAAAAAATATAAAATCGACTTTCCCTGTGCCTAGGATTATTTTAAACAACAATCTTAACCAGGAAAGGAATGAAGTCGGTTCTTCACGAACGGACGTTAGATTTCACTTCACGTTAGGAAAGCTTGAATCTGTTGTCCAAGCGGAAATTTATGCAATCTTGATGGCAGCGAATTATATTGCAGAGAACCGATTTAGGAGGCGAAGCATTTTCATCTGCATCGACAGCCAAGCTGCGGTTAGAGCCTTGCTGCACCCTCTTACGAATTTCAAGCTAGTTCAAAAATGTAAGAGAACACTGAACGCAGTTAGAAGTCTAAATTCAGTGACCCTTGTCTAAGTTCCAGGTCACAATGGTATCACGGGAAATGAAATTGCCGATAAACTTGCCAGACAAGGTTCAGAAACTAAATTGGGTCTGCCTGCGTCCCCGATTAAAACTTCCATTTACAGTTGAGTCACTGCTGTCCTTCAGCAGGGAAGTCTGCAGGTTGATTACTAGCGGCATTTACCTTTAAATTCTTCTACTATACTGGTATACTACGACCAGCTAAGTCATGTTGTCAGCGAAGTATGTTCCGAAACTTCTTAATTTTGATCAGAAGAACCGTCGCATAAGCATCGCTCATGAGCTCTTGAATTACGTCAATGGTGATCCTGACTCGCTCAAAAGGGTTATTACTGGTGGCGAATCATGGGTATATGGATATGACGTCGAAACCAAAACCCAATCGTCCCAGTGAAAGCACACAGGAGAGCCAAGACCGAAAAAAGCACGCCAAGTTCAATCAAATGTGTGCATCAGGAATTTTCACCTCAATATCGTACGGTCAATAAGGAGATTTACCTTCAAGTAATGCGCTGTTTGCGGGAAGCAATACGAAAAACACGTCCGGAATTGTAAAAAGAACAATCCATGGATTTTGCATCACGTTAATTAGGATTAACATTAATAATGATAAATATGGTAAATAAATATCTTTTTATAAAAATATAAAATCACCTTATTTTTTGAACACACATCGTAAATGAGAATATCTATTTTATTAATACGACACAGAGTTCTTCTATTTTTTTGCTTTTAACATCTACTTTAAGAAAGGACTTGAGCCTTATTGTCCTGTCGTGATACTGAACAAAATAAAAGGCAATGAGTGTTAGCAATTGAAACATATTATATATTATATATTGGTTCAAGAGGAGCTTGAAGGGCCATTAAATTCAGAGTGTTTAAACTGGGTGTTAAATAGATACATAAGGGGGCTGTTTGATGAGTACCCGAATTGTAAGATAGGTGGCACTAGTGAGCCAAAATAAATGTGCCATCATTTAGTACAACCCCTTTTAGCCCGCCTGTCAAAATTTGTGACAATCCGACGCATGGTTTTGTTTTAACACTCATTTCAAAACACCGTCTTAGTGTTTTTTTTGCGCCCATGGGATGAGAGCAGTATCGCTCTGCGGCCCGATTCTTGGTATTAAGTGGAAAAACCTGCGAGGAAATCAATCCCATTCTGAATGGTGTGTATGGGACCCATTCACCTTCCCGTACAACCGTTTACCATTGGTTCGCAGATTTCGGCGTGGCCGCACATCTGTTTTTGATGAACTGCGCCCAGATGGCCCAAAAACGGTTACCACGAAGAATCCGTGGACAAAATCCATGATCTCGTATTGGCGGAACGCCGAGTGAAAATTCGAGAGTTGGCTGAGATAGCAGGTATCTAAACTGAAAGCGTTTGTCATGGACTGTACGAAATTTTGGGCATGAGAAAGCTGTCCGCGCGATGGATGCCGCGTTTGTTCACACCAGAGAACAAGCGCAGTCGTGAGACCGCTTCAAAGACGTGCTTGCACGGAGGAGTTTCTGCGTCGTTTCGTGACCGTCGATGAGATATGGATTCATTGGTACACACTAGAGACCAAAGAACAATCGAACCAATGGGTTTTATCTGGTGAACATGCTCTAAAGAAGAAGACCATGCCTTAGACCGGAAAGGTGATGGCAACCGTTTTTTGGGGAAAAACAATAACAGGAGCATACTACGTCGATTTATTGGACCAATTCACTAACTGGCAGAGTATTGTGCAGGCAATCAAAAGTCGTACTACACGAAGGGGTTACAAAAGTTGCAGCACCGCTGGGAAAAGTGTATTGAATTGAAATGGGATTATATTGAAAAATAAATTATCAAAACCTATAAAATTTGCGTTGTCATTTCTAATCTGGCTATTCACTTAATAGCCTCGTATTTCTTATGCTCAAAATTAAAAATCTGATTGGACAAAATAAAAAGTTATATATCTTATATACATATATATGTATATATTATTCCTTTATTTTAACTATACCGGCGTTTTGAAAGTATAAAATAAAATAAATGTGTTCATGCTTTTAAGAAATAAAATACGAATTGTATGTTGAAACCTTAACACAAATACTGGTAAAGGTTTCGAACTAGAAAATAATATTTTTACGAAACCAAGTCGGGAAATGTCGAAAACACTCCAAAAACAAAAAAAAGTTGTTGCCATCATCTCGAAACTGGACTCCTAGATAAGATCGTATGTGTATCAAAAACTAACGACCGACTTATGGCCAGAAAACTGATAACAGAACATGCAACTTCAAATATTGTTGGGACACAAGTAAGCAGTGAACAATGAGATAAAACAATGGTTGTGAACCATTAGTAAGTCAACACCGAGTTTTTTTGACATTTTTCGTGAATACACCAGAGAAAAAGAAAAAAAATGGCTTGTACAATGGTTCTAAGATCCGCAAATTTGGTCAACCTCACAAGCAGCGTAGTACCAATGCACTTGCTTGAGAGAAAATTATATCACTAAATGTAATTATAATGTAATTATATGCGTTCCATATTTCAACGCTTAATAAAAGAAGAAAAAAAAAATACAAAAAAATAATGCATTTCACGCATTAACTAACTTTTTTTCTTTCTTGCAAGTTGGCTAACATTGCTTTTGTTTTACCTATTATTTTAATCAGCACTATAAAGACATGAATGATGAGGATTGTTTTAAGGGACTAACATTTTATTTAACTAGAAAAAAAAAAATCAAAGTTTTATTCTAATAAAGTGGCAGCACAATTCGCAAAAAAAAAATATTTTAATATTCACTGCGTTAAGTACAAGTATAAATAAATATTTATAATTGACAAATGAGCATGTCATAGGCATTGTCTATTGATTGTATAATTTCTATTCAATGACATACTCGTACACATCGTACCTGTGTGACGACAATTTGGATGACTCATTATTCTTAATTTAACTATGAGGTGCTACCTTTTGTTTATCTTCTTTAGTATAGTATGGTGCTCTTAATATCTACCTAATATTTTAAGCATCTTTTTTTAAACTTAAACCAGTTTTTGTGACTCGGAAGCGAGAAATGCTTTAAGAGCTATGAAAAGTTAACAAACTGTATGTGACTAAGAATCGAATAAATTAGCTGGTACATTAAGTAGATTATTGAAATTTTAGATAAGACTCTATATCAAAATTATTCCACTTTCACATTTGATTACCGTTTTGCAGATGATGATTGTAGTGGAAAGCTTTAGTTTTTTGTTTTTTCCAGAGACCCAACGAGAAAATAAAACAGGTGAAAGTTTTACTGAACTCCAGGTCAATCATGAAAAGTAAGACGCAGAACAAACAGAATAGTCCAATTTTTTCGCGTTTGGTTTTATGAGTACGTTGCCATATGAGTATTCGTAAAGTAGATGCTAATTTTTGGTGTTTCAATTAAGTTTTAAAATGTGGGTAGATAGAAAACGTTTCCTTAAACGCGGCACGTTTACGGCTTATCTCAGAGCGTTGTAGCCGAAAAAACATGCAAACCACAAAGAATATTATCTGTGATACCTCCTTCCACTCATTCCATAACCCATATCAAACAAAAAAAGTAGAGGTACAAAAGGCATAGAAATATTTTTGGTTTCTTTAAATTAAAAAGGAAAAGCAGTTATTGTATGTGGGCAAAGGATAGATGATATTAGATCTTAA
Organism: Volucella inanis; assembly: GCA_907269105.1. Lineage (NCBI taxonomy): Eukaryota > Metazoa > Arthropoda > Insecta > Diptera > Syrphidae > Volucella > Volucella inanis. The sequence continues at coordinate 99,183,302 of OU026156.1, read as the reverse complement.
TTCATTGTATACAAATGCAAAGATGAATTACTCAGAATATCTACAATCCTCTCAAGATTTTAATCCCCTACGTTAACATTAAAAACTTCTCTTTTTTAAAGCAACTTGTTTCAACTTCGCTTAGCATCCTTCCGTGGTGGATCCGACAGCGAACGCCTCATCCTTTGAAGCTGGCTTTTTATTTTTATCACAATCCGATGAAGGCATCACTAGACCACCTCGTGCTCATTATAAGTAACAAAGGACTGACGAACTTTAACTTGTCCGGAGAAAGGAAATACGATAAGAAGAAGAGCCAATAAGACACCAACAGAAACCTGTAGAGATAAGGAAGGAAATTCATTGGTAGATCCGCAGTGATTGCTGAGGATATGAGAAAAAAAAACTTCCGTAGATTCTTAAAAGAAAGAAACTCGGTTATTAATTTAGGCTATGAAAGCAATTACTGAAACCTTAAAATCATTTATCTGACGAACAATATTGCTTCTAAATTGCGTCAACTATAGATGTCAGTCTCTCTCTGGGTACGGTGTTGTCTGCCGCATTATACGAACAACTAAAACAATTTGTCAACGAACATATGAATGCGGATTAAGGACAGCTAAGTCAACAATACTATGGCAGATCTTTGAGAAAACATAAGAATTCCTACCCTATACACACCACCTCTTTATCGATTTCATGGCTGCATAGGCCAGTATCTATAGAAACAAATTATACAGACCCATGTTTAGTTTTGGTGTTAGCGCCAAACTTTATTTTTATTTATTTATTTAGAATGCATGGAACGCTAGAGTATTAAAAATGAATATTATAACTTTGCAATAGCTAATTAAGATACATAATTTAATTTACATTTGTTGTTTTAAATGTTTAAATGTAATTTTAATGTAATCGTCAGATTGTGCAAAATGACGAAACAAAAGGTCTCTGTTACGTAAATGTCAGAAGCGAGCTCACCGAGAACTTTAATATCAAAAATGGCCTTAGAGAATGAATGCTGAATGAATGTTGTTACTTTTTTAACAACACACGAGTATTTGAGAAAATTAAGCGAAATTCGAAGCCAGCCCCAGAGTCTCAGTTTTCCAAAAGTACATGCTTGCATACGCTGATTGCGCAATTCTCCATAGTACTTGTGAATCGAAACGAACCAACAACACTCACAAAACAAAAAAAAGTATGCATAATTATTGATAAAAAACAAATGTTTCTCCAATAGCGTCCTTCTCGAATATTTCACTCTACGAAACTGACTGAAACCGACGTTTCTAAACAAAAAACAAGCAATAGTCTAAACACGTGGCAAATAGCTTCAAAAATACCTGCCGTATACCTACTCTAGTCAACTGAAATCCCTCGTCCCTCGTCTCGGTCATAAAAGACTTGCTGCCTACCTGGCGGCCTTGTACTAAACTATGAAAAACAAGATCTTCGAGATATTTTTCGGCCATAATCTTTAGGGATATCATTTTTGAGGTTCTAAGGGATCATTGAAAATCGATTTTTTGAAAGTCTAGAGTAACCTAGAGTAACTCCTTAATTCTGCTGGTTTGTTATATATAGAGTTCTTCAAATTCTATTATTCTTCGCGTTGAACACGTTAACATCCTTCTAAAAAGATTAAGTAGTCTCACGTCTACTCTTAAACTCTTTTCGGGAAAGATTTCAAGATATACGTGAACATTGTGTTTGGCAAAAGCGTGCGACTTGTCAAATTTAACCTGTAATTCGCGGACGATAAGAATTTCTATTAGAATTATTTTTCCTCTAGTTGCAAGACGAATTTCGTGATGAATTCTCTATATACATGTAAGGTTCGGGTTGAAGCTGACTTTTTTGTTGCTTTTGCAAACGGATCAAAATTATCTGCTACAGCTGCAGCAACGTATCTCTGAAAGTCAAAGCCTTTTGAGGTGAAACGACTTAACGAACATCAGAACGTCGATAGATTGCCCAAACCAGTAAAACAAAAACCATTTCAAAATCGCTGAAAACTATGTGTTTAAGGTTTTAAAAAATATATATATATGTATGTAAGGGGTGATTTATCGTGAGGTTTGATTTTGAATAGGTTTTTTTTTTGACAGATCACGCATGACTCCTATCAAACTGCTTTGTCATTTTTTTTCAGTATCGTTTGGCAAGTCATCATGGAAAAACTTATATCACAACAGCGTCTCCAAATTGTTCAGCTGTATTACGAAAATCAGCGTTCTGTGAGAAATGTTTTTCGTGCGATTCGAGGAACTTACGGTGTTCATAATCAACCAACTGAAATCATTATTGCCAATAACATTCGCAAATTTGAGTCCCAGTTTACATTAGTGGATGATACTCGACCGGTTAGACCACATGCAGCATGTAGTGAAGAGACTATAGCAGCTGTAGCTGAGAGTGTACGCTAAGACCGTGACGAATCGATTCGTCGTCGCTCTCAGAAGCTTGGCTTGGCGTATTCGACAACTGGCGTATTTTACGTATCGATCTCGGCCTAAAAGCATACAAAATTCAACTTGTGCAAGAATTGAAGCTAGGCGACTTGAATTTCCGTCATATTTTCAGTGAATGGGCTCTGGAAAAACTCAATGAAAGTCCGGTGTTTTATAGTGAAATTTTGTTCAGTGAATAAGACCATTTTTGGCTCAATGGATACTTTAACAAACAAAATTGACGTATTTGGGCTGATACCATTACATCCATTAAAAACAACGGTATGGTGTGGTTTATGGACTGGTGGAATCATTGATCCATATTTCTTCAAAAATGAAGCAAATCAGAATATTATCGTCAATGGTAACCATTATCGCGCCACGTTAACGGACTATGTGCTTCCTGAAATTCAAGCACATGGTCTCGGTGAGTTTTGGTTTCAAAAAAACGGCGCTACGAGTCATACAGCGCATGAAACAATGGACTTGTTGAAAAATAATTTTGAAAACTTTGGACTATTTTCTCTGGGGATATGTAAAGTCTCAGGTCTTCAGGAATAAGTCAGCTACGATTGACGGTTTGGAAGCCAACATTACTTGTGTTATCCGCAAGATACCAGTCGCTATACTCGAACGATTCGCCCAAAATTGGACCTTGCGAATTTACCAACTCAGATGTAGTCGTGGCCAACATTTACATGAGTTCACTTTCAAATTTATGTGTTTTATGTTACATCATAAATCAAACTTCATTATGAATCAACCTTTATAAAAATACAGCCTGAGAAAAACAGGACTCGAGGTTTCTATTTTTAGTATTCGCAAAATTATCCGGAAAAAAGATTTGAAATTGAAAGTCGTTGCGGCCAAGCTTTTGTTAACCAGAAAATACATTAAAAAAAAAAAAAAAATAGTTACACTGTTATAAAGATATAAATTGGATAAAAATTATTCTCACTGACAAAGTTTCATTTTGTTTTTTTTTTTTTTTTTTTTTTTTTTTTTTTTTTTTTTTTTTTTTTTTTTTGAAGAAACCCTTGAATCGTATTTGAACTGTGCATGATGAATCTGTTGTATAGCGAACATTCAATTCATAAAATATCATATTTATAACTATTTCTGTGTGGCGGGTTTCGAAAAATTGATGACCTTCATCGCAAATCGCGATGTTTAATGCTGATATACTTATGTGGAAATTAGTAGTGTCTCCTACAAGAGGATGAAAATCCGAAACATCGTTATCGTATATTTCAGGGTTTCAAAAAGGAAAATAACATCAATGTGTTACATATATTATCCATCTCAGATTCTAGACGATGAAATGGATGTCAGTGGAAAACCTCTAAGAAAAAAAAAACTTCCTTGTGATTACTCAAAGGCTTACAACACAAGAAATCTTCGTAAGGATCAAACGGAATAGGGATCTTTCGTTACAGAAATCAAAACGAGTCAAATTTGTTTGGACTTGCAACCAAAATGAAACCCGTGAAATAAGAAAAAACGACTTGAGTGGGCCATAGCTCACAAAGTGCGTTGTGGCTTTGTGGCACAAAAAGAAGAGTTTTCGTTTAACGTTTTATTATATCGACCGTGAAGTATTGTGATGGAGAAAGGTAAATAAGACTGCATAATTATTCTAGATAAGGATGTTATTTCAAGTGTTCTTCGACTGAGAAAGAGTGCTAATTAATTTTCATTTTATATATTTGTGTTTCATGATGTTATTGAAATACTCTATTAAAAATGATCAATTACTTTAAAAATAAAAATAGCTTCCGGCTTTTTTGGATGTTTTAAATTTATGCTTTTTTTTAGTGCAATGTTCTTTGTCTTAGCGAAAAAATCATAGACTTTTTCATGGTTCAACAAAAGTTCTTTTTCCATTTATTTCATTTCAAGACATTTATATTTGAATTTGTGTTGATTTGCAATTTTGTGTTTTAGGTCAGCAATTTTAAGCGAAGTCCAGAAACAGGGCAGCACAAAACTTCCATCGAACAAATCCGTTTTAGTATTAGGTGATAATGCCACAGGTAAGACGACACTAATTGCCAAGTTGCAAGGTGTTGAGGATCCAAAGAAGGGTTCCGGTCTCGAATACGCTTACATTGATGTTAAGGATGAATACAGAGACGGTGAGGAACGAATTGAATTTTTCATATTTCTAACACTTAATTGGCAAATATTTTTTAATAGATATGACAAGATTAGGTGTTTGGGTTCTCGATGGTGATCCAGGCCATGTGAACTTACTTAAGTATGCCTTAAATGAGACAAACTATGCACACACATTGGTGATACTCACAGTGTCGATGACTGCACCGTGGGCATGGCTAGAACAACTTAATCATTGGATCAAAGTGCTAGCAGAACATATTGAGAGCCTTAAACTCGATCCAGAAGAGAGCAGAGACGCCCGCCAACGTCTAATAACTTCCTGGCAAAGTTATTGTGAAGTTGGCGATGACATGGATCCCGGATCTCCCATAAAGCGAAGCGTTCGAAATAATTCAGTGGACGACGATGATTTGTTACCACTGACGGAAGGCGCGCTTACTACAAATCTCGGCCTTGATATGGTTGTAGTTGTCACAAAAGTAAATTACAAACAAATCTAAATTCTTATTTGTGTGTCTATATAATTAAGTTGTATTTTTAACTAGACGGACTATATGACCACCTTAGAAAAGGAGTACGATTACAGGGATGAACATTTTGATTTTATTCAGCAATGGATACGTAGATTTTGTTTGCAACATGGCACATCCCTGTTCTACACCAGCGTCAAGGAAGACAAAAACTGTGATCTCCTCTATAAATATCTGACACACCGGATTTACGACCTACCATTCCGAACACCTGCTCTAGTCGTAGAAAAAGATGCTGTTTTAATGTAAGCTAGTTTATGTTTTTCTGCTGACTCTGAAATTTTTAAAAATGTGTCTTTCTCTTTTCTAGACCTGCTGGATGGGACAATCTTAAGAAAATAAGTATTCTTTACGAAAATATGCATTCATGCAAAGCTGAGGATTATTACACGGACATAATTGCCTCACCTCCATCCCGAAAGGTAAGTTCCAATACAAGAAATTGATTTTTCATTTTCGCTTTCCATTAAGAGCAGCAAGAGAAAATTATGTAAAATGCTGAGTTTCGCTCTTTCTCAATCCACAATTGTTCCACAACCCATGCAGTCCTGCATTCCGCAGGACTTGAATGATTAGGGTCTTAAGTAGAGTCTCAGTATTTCTTGAGCGGCCATTGTTTATCATTTGCCTTGTTAGTCAAAAGAAACAGCGTACAAATGTTATTCTTCCTTTGATTTCTTATGAGATGTTATCAAAGTTAAGAGAAGGCTACGGTCCTGCGGCATAAAAAATTCTTGAACTTCGAACCTCAAAGTTATAACTGTTCATCGTGACGTTCTGTCCGATTCATCGGCGTTATGTTTTCTTCTTGTTGACCACATTTAATTGATTTTGCCACAAATAGGCCAATGATGCCGCTGCTGTTTCAATAGTTTCAAACATGCCAGTGACATCTTTCTGTGTTCTCTCAGACTTTTGACTTTCGGAAAATGTTGGCTCTGAATTTAGCTTTCGAGTTTCGCATAATTTTCCCAAGTATGTATGATGACAGCGCCCTGCATTCACTAAGCCATTTTTTGACATCAAAGATCTCGGTGAAATAGTTTCCGACCTTTTTGGGATCATCGTCATTATGCACAATCTGACGAGTTTGGCAGGAATGACAAGACTAGGTATGGCTCTATATCTCGTCTCTACAGATGATGTCATATAATCCTGTGTAGTTGCGCAGGTTAGAAGGTCTGCCTTTTTGTTGATCGGACAAATAATGATAAGATTACATTCATCGGGCAAACTTTTCTCCTACCAAACGTTGAAAATGCCAATAAAGCTTATAAAGCTTTAAAGTATTCCCACATGTGCTTTCCTGCAATTTCGTTTGCGAGCTTTGGTGAAACACAGCATATCATTTGCAGTATTTCTGATGATTTCTTAGCAGCGATCGCACTGCCGTCAACAATAAATTGGCCCTTTACCCCCTCTTTGTGGGACCCATTGTCCAGAGAGTCGGATATTCTAAAAAAAAAAAAAAAAAACTTGCATCTTCTGATTATATAGCAAAACCCGAAGAAAATAGTTCCTTAATGTTTAAAGCTCCTCGCTTGAAGTGTACTCGATTTTTGTCACTTAATTATTAGAGAAGCTATAAGTGGCAAACAAAATAGCTTTCAAGGACGAAAATACATTTGTAAAATCGGCAGCACATGGTATCCGTATCAGACATTGGCCTGTTTACAGTTATAACCAAGAGCATTGCATAGTAGTTCGCTCTGGAATGCTACGTGCTGGATGGCATGAACACCTAATAGCCTTCCGATGAATGAAGTGTCTGCTTGAGACACATCAGTCTTTCATCCTCTTCGATCATGAGTGTACCCATGTTCTCTGGACCTAGCATCGGGAATCACTTATTTCTTTAACCCACGGTACGTTCTTTATTGCAAAGTTATTTTGGTTTCTTGGAATAACTTTTGGTATTTGGGTGTTGCTATCATGCAAAATGGGCTATTATCAGTCCTAGGACAGGGCAAAACTAAGAACCTGCTAACTTAAGTTGGTGTCTTTGCATGAGGGCTGACAGATTTGGAATTTCATCATATTTCACGTCTTAACATGACGGACAGAAATGAACGTATCAGAGTCACGCAAACTTCATAAGACTTAAATGTTAATTCTGAAGTTGATCGGGCCCGTGGAGAAATGTTGAATAAAGTAAGCAGTAAGTGTACGAGTATTTACTTGGTTTTTGATGGTAGCAGTGGGAAAGCATATGGCCACAAACAACTTGTATCTCCCCAAAACCTTTGTGATTGACAACAGCTAAATGAAATTCAAATCCAAATACCACATTGCAGTTTTCTGAATACGCAGACTGCATCAACTCCAATAGCATAAAATACCATCAAATTCGGTCCAATTCCAAAGATTCCATGAGTCTATCGATGTTGTTTATGGTTTGCATCTTACTCAGTTGTAATTTTTGAACTAATTGAGGAAAGACGTACTCAATTGGTATAAAATGGCCTCAGTCACTTTTTTTTTGGTTTCAAATGAAACCAGCATGTGTAAAAGAGTGTACATATTGCGGTGTACTTACATGTTCTCTTAATGATATATGTCAGACTACCTCATACCATTTGGACCCTGTTGCTGCTTGTGTGAAACAACTTTGTTCCCAAAGAAAAGTGACAAGTGATATACCTATAAAACAAAGACAGATTTACATTTTTATTTTCATTTTATTATTTTTAATAATTTGTTTTCAGGCGCTTAAGTTTCATCGCAGTATCTGCACACTTGGTAATGATAGTCGATCGGACAAGTGCTTGGCTTACATTAAAGTTGTTGCATACCAAATAAATGATATCTCCAATCTTTTGAGTGTCCATGCATTCGAGTGCCCCTGCATGTCCTTGAAATTCAGGTGATGGGTTACCAATCAATGAATGATAGGCTAAGACCTGATCTTCGAAAATAAGCTCGCAAAGTTTCATCGTTGCTTCTGTATGATTATTCCAAGAAATTTTATCAAAATTTTCACGGGAAACCTCTGTTCCATTCGGTCCAATGATCAAAATTTCTAGGGATTTATCTGAGATTTTCGGAAACTCTTTTGTGGACATTTGTTTTTCTAAATAAGATGTGGTTGGATTTTCAAAATTGCATTTTCTTTTATTCGATATGACAATTGATTCGGTTAAATTTTCGTCGTTTGAATCATCTGATTTATCTGGTGCTGGTACTGGTATAGTTTGTCCAGGTCGTCGTTTAATTATTATTATTTGGTAGCCTTCTTTTTGGTATTGTACTTGAAGCTCTTTAATTTTGTCCTTTACTTGGACCATTAGTTGGTCGTAACTTTTTTGCAAAAACTCAATATTATCAAGCAATGCATCAAGTTCATCATCCTCGGTTTCATTTGCTTTCTGTGATGTCTTTAGTTGTCCTATGGCAAACACAATGGAGTACAATGGCTCTTTGTCCAATGGTGATCTTTTTGGGTGAACTATTATCTTAAAAGCCACTTCGTTTAAGTCTTGGATCTTCTTGCGAAGCTTGTCGTAATAATCGACATCGAAATAACATCTCAAATTTCTTTTGGAACTGTTTACATGTTTAGTTATCTGGGTTGATGTGGAAGGCTCTGGTGTTATTTGATCCATGATGTAGCTCTGTTTTAGTTGTGGTTATATTGATGGTTAAAATTTAAATGTGCCTTTCTTTTACAACAGCTCGACTTTTATAGTGAAAATTTTGTGGTTAGGTAAGCCTTTTTTATTAATTAGTATCCATACACGGTGTCTCCACTGCATACACCGCCATAGCTGCTATATATCGGTAGCATGCGATAAAAGCATGCTCTTATCGTTTATTTTTTATAGCATGCGATAATAGCAGGCAGAACTGTTATTTGAATGTCATTTTAAGCAATAGGTCATTTTGACTTAAAATGTGTGCTACAAATGTCCACCAAAGAAAATTTAATAGCTGTTCTGCTATTGCTATTGTCTGTGAGTTTATAGCTAGTGGAGACGTACTGTTAGCTAGCGAAAAATGTTTGCATTTTATTTATTTATTTTTTTTTTTTGTTTGAAAAACGGGACTAATACGTATTTAATTATAAACATATTCATATGGCTAAACTTGTACAAATTTCGTAAAACATGTGCGATAAGTGTGCCTTTTATTTTATGGTGTTAATTAGTCTGTTATCGAACGATTGCGGTCAATATTTCTGTAAAAGCAAAAGCATTGCCTAAAAATGGTACACGTATTTGTTTAGGTGATTTTTATTATTGGACACGAAGTTAAATCAACATAGGTTTAATTAGTCCCATATTCTAGAAGATATCTTAATTTCAGTGCCCGAAGAAATGATTCTGAGTTGGCGCACACATTCATAGGTAATCTTTTTGGTTAAGCTAAATAGTAATTATGTATTAAACTTAATGATAATCCTATGGAGTTGGGGGGGCATTTGTCTTTTTTGCGCCTGTGCCAAAAATCGTAGAAAATATAATTCTTGAAAAGATCAGAGAACATTGAGTTTCTGCATTCCACCGGGGATAAGCAGGCTTTTGATTTTGATCCCGCTGTATCAAGATTATTTACCATTATTGTATTATTTATTTGTTCTTTATCGAGTTTGTAGAGGCATTCGCTTGCGTGAAGCACCAGTTCATTTGGATAGCCTTACACACGGGAGGTTATCTATCGTTTACTGAAAATTTGTTTGAGCTAGTATTCCCATCTTTGGATTTCTCATTTAGATTTTTACCACCCAACCTTATCGTTAACGTTTTCGTATGACAACAGTTTGTCCAATGTGCACGTCCATAGTATTAATTATTGTCGAGCAGACTACGCTAAGATAAGCAACTTACTTAGTAAAACCAATATCAACTCTCTCCCTCTCTATGATAACTCAAGCCTTTATAAAGATAATGCTTCTGCTTCTTTTTATATCAACATTTTCAAGAGTTCCTCACAATCCGTTCCATGTTCGACTTACATGAATTCCTCATCATCTCGACACTGGTATAATAAAGAACTACACGCAATTCGTTATTAGAGAAATAAATATATATAACACTTATCTGAGAGCTCGCTCCGAAGTAGATTTTTTTAACTATGTACTAACTTGTTTAAACTCAATTTTCTAGCCTTTGTAAATCAGTATATTAAATTTTTTTGATCCTAAATGTTCTATTTAGTTTATTAACGTTATAAGAAAAGCGGATAAATACCCTTTCACATTGTAGCTCGCTACATTCTCTGATTATCATAAATAGTCGCGGCACTTCTATATGTGCTCAATTCTTTAACTAGTCGCACACTAACCACACTTAAGGCACTGATCAGCTCTTCTTCTCTCATTTAAGTTGTACACAGTATCATTCATTTTAGTGAATATTATTCAAGGTATTGTAAAGGAAGTTTGAATTTTAAAAATATGTTACTAAGTTGGCACAACCTTCCACAGCGCTCCCCATTTCAGAGGGTATGGAAAACGCATACGTAATCCCTCTACATAAAAAAATACAAAAAAATATCCTAAAACGCGAAACTGTTCTATATTTTAAAGCTCTCCGATACCATCATATACTATGTATAAAATTATTATGTCGAAAACCTACACGGACTTTTGAAGGGTAGATTTGCAAGTAATAACCTAATATTTCGTATTACTTTGCACACGACAAAATTTCGTGTAGAGTAATCCTCTTTCCCTCCCAATTTGATTTCTTTATGAGGATTACTTCCTTCTGAAAAGCAAGGCACAGTCCACAGTACCTAAACCTATAAGCACTCCCTTCGGCATAACTCAACGAAGCCATCTCGGTCCTTTGTTATTCATCCAGAAAATTGTTGGCTTACATACTAATATATCAGTGGATGCGGATGACATCAACATTTTTCCGCACTGTATTTTGGTACAAGAAGGCCTAAACAGAGTTTCCACTTTGTGCCGGAAAATTTTTCCGGACCTTAATATCATAAAATGCCAAATTATAACATACTGTCAAAAACGTATTACAACTTTACCTCGGAGTTACTTTATTTATGTATAATAGGCCTGCTCCCAAAGAGACAAAAATGTGCGATATAGATGTGATCTGTAACAGCGATCCAAACATCTATGCCCACATACATACATATATGGTATAACATTATTAGAAAAACTATCTCTGCTCTCGGTTTCGCTAAGCGCTGGCTTAAGGAATTTTCCGACCCATATATTGTTACTAAATCCCTTTAAATGTAAATTATGTGTTTTCTGTTTATCGAGAGTAGGAAAAGAACACTATATTTAAATTTGTTTAAAAATTATCTTTATTTTACAGACTTGAGCTCCCTTATATCTACTCAGCTTTTTGAAATTGCACGTGGCGAGTTGTTTTGGGATATTGGATTCGTTAATTGATTTACTTGGAAAAGTGTGGGAAACTAAAATTGTCCTCCTCTTACTGAGGAGAGAAATTTGATATACTCTTTTGCCATTCTTCGGTTTCTACTCGAAGACGACTATTAATTCTGGTCAGCTTATTACAGCACCTAAATGTTGCCTGTAGAATCATGGTAGGGGTAACTCTTCTGAAGTGACTAAATTTCAATCTACCTACTGATAGACTTACAACACGGTGTGGACTTGGTGACATCCTCTTTGCTCGTCAGCTCTTAACTGATAACATGTATTTTCCTATTTCATTGCAACTTTTCCCATTGAACTTTAACCCACGAAATCTTAGATTTTTTCGTCTGTTCCGTATTAATCCTCATCGAACGATTTATGTATACCATAATGCCATGGTCAGAATGCTACGGGAAGTCAACTCTATTCAACCAATATTTAGTTATCACCTAAGCATACATTCCCCCATGAATACCACTTCTTTCTAGGTTTATCAACCACTACTCTAACCCTTTGACATATTTACAAAAATATTGATATTTCATTTACTGTTTTACAATGTTCTTTCACAGTGTAAAAAGTTTTATCTTTATTTAAAAGGATTTCGTACATGAGTTTGTTGGCTATATTATTTCTTTTTATTGTTTTTATTAATAATATCTGTAAATAGTTTTTTCTGTTCTTGCAACAATAATCAGATATATTAAATTTGTTGTATTTAAAGCAATTTTAACATCCGAAAATGTTAGTGCTTGTTCTGCGTTTGCAAATGGTATATGATTCTTATTTATAGTTAATTCTAGTTTAGATTAAATGTTGGAACTTACAATATTGGTTTTTGCTAATTCTTTAGCATATACTAATAATATTAAATACTTCTTTTACCAATCTTGTTTTGTATTGGATACTTAATGCTAGCTCGTTTTCGAATATTTTATCATTTCTTACTAAATTTAATATTTCCTTAGTGACATTGGTAATTTCATTTATTCTTTGATTGTATGCTTTATTTATTATCATACTCATGATGTAGGAGAGGTAAAAGTGGACTTGTTTGGATATGTTTGTTCATAAGGGATTGCGTTTCTGTAACGAATGTTTGGTGGGAGTCTATGTCTATTATATGTATAAGCCTAAAAGTTCCGTCTTGTATTCGTGCTGTTCCTGTTTTCAGTGCGAAAATCTTCGAATTTGAATAGTCGAGTATTTGAACATTTGCCAGTGTGGTTTTTATATGAAGTCTGGGGAGGAAAAAGAAAAGAAAGGTAAAGGTTGAGGTTTAAAATCAGTTACGTCTGTAGCTTTTATGAATTTTCCTTCCAGATTCATATAATTCAGTTATCTGTCTGTAAGCTTAGAACCGTGTCGCTTGTTGTTCTTCAGGTATACAATTTGGCCTTCTTCGTAATCATTGAGTGGTTTTCTGTCTTTGTTATGAAGATTTAGATCCTTGTTCTGTTTACTAACGATATGTTCTATGTTGTTTTTCCTGGAATGTTCGAATTGTTCCGGGTCAGTGAATATATTCCTGCCATAAAAGAGTTCGATAGGCTTTTTCTTGGTTGTCGAATGAATACTTGAAATATATTCGTATATCGACTTTCCAGGAGTTCTTTAAAGGAGCGATGAATGCCGTCTGTTGGAATGGAACCTCTCGATTTGACCATTGACTTCAATTTTGTAGGAAGTTGTTTTATTTAAAGAAATATTTAGAGACTTTTCGTAGTCTAGCACGACAACCTTTGGGACCCCAAAGAAGAACAAGAGTTCTCTTAGTGGTTTTCTTATGTCCTCTATAGATTTCGACTTAAGTAGTCTGACCTGTGCGAACTTTGTAAGATTGCAGATAGCAGTGAGGACTAGATGCCTCTCTGTTGAGTAAATGTCGATATGCAAAGGGTGTCCGGGATATTCGGGAATAGGGGTATGTTTCAGGATTGGGTTAGTTGGATGCCTTTCGTACTTGTTTTCTTTGCACGTGATGCATTGCTGTACTATTTTCTTTATTTTTGAATTCATCTTGGGAAAATAAAATCTTATTATTATTTGAAGTCGGTTTTCGTCGCATTTCGATGGGCTCTTTTGTGATATTGTAGAATTATGTTCTCTTGATCAGACTCTTTTGGTACGTCTTTAACTTCTGTTTGGGTGTAGCTGATTCTGTAGTTGTTGAAGTACAGGGAGTATATTTGTTGTATTAGGCCCATGACATCTTCTCTTGTTTTGATTCCATTTATTACTCTAGGATTTAGATATCTCTCCGTATAAATTTTTTTTAGTGTAATATGGCTCAGTGAACACATGTTTCCAATACGAGTGAAACGGTTTTCGAAGCTGATATTCGGTTTTCTCACCGATGTTAAAAATTATTTGGGTTTTAAATACATTTATTGGGACTTCAACAGAAGGGATACGGTTTTGCGAAGAACTTTCGTCGCTGTGTTGTGTTACGCTCAGTGAATTAATCGCCGTTTTTTGTGGGGCTCTTGATAAGGCATCTGCGACGATATTTGCCTTTTCTGGCTTGTAAATGAGTTCGTGCTTATACTCCTCCAGCATTGTTTTCCATCTCTTCATTTTTGCGTTGTTATTTTTATTGCTGAGGGCATATGTTAGAGGTTGATGATCGGTAAAGATCTTTACCTTACTGGAGCCGTAGGGAAAATTTCTTAGAGAATTCAATGCCTCTTCGGTACTACTGAGTGTGCGTGAAAGGAATGTTATGGGCTTATTTTTTTGAGACAGAACTGCCCCTATTGCGTATTGCGATGCGTCCGTCGTGAGTTCTAGTTCTTCGTCCAAATTGTGGTATGAAAGTGTGACTTCTTTAGAAACAAAGGCATTTTTGGTTTAGTTTAATGGATATCTTTTTGGACATATTTTTGGAGACTCGACCTTCTTCCCCTCTTAGAAGGCATGTTATTGAGTTAGCTATTTTAGCAGAATTACATATAAAACTTCTATAATAACCTGCCAGGCCTAAGGACGATCTTAGGTCCTTTAAGTATTGTGGTGGTGGGAAATTCCCAATAGCTTTGACCTTCTCGGGGTTTGTTTTGATTCCTTCGTCAGAAACGATGAAGCCAGGGAATTCTACAGATTTCCGAAGGAATTCGCATTTATCGGCCTTTTATATTGGCCCTCTCCAATGTTTCAAAAATAAGCGAGATATTTTTGAGGTGTTCTTCCTCAGTCCTTGAAAAGATTATAATATCGTCTATATAGACGTAACAGCGTATGCCAATATGCATTCTGAATATATCGTCCAATGCTCTTTGAAATATCGCGGGGGAATTTTTCAACCCAAACGGGAGTCTTGTGAATTTATATTTCCCGGGGTTCACCGAGAAAGCAGTTTTTTCGATGTCGCGTTCCCTTAAGGGTATTTAGTGAAATCCACTTTTTAAACCTATGACTGTGAACCATTTGTTTTTTCCGAGGTTAGCCAAGACCGTTGATCTCCGGAATGTCGGCTATCGTTATTGCGTTTATCTTGCGATAGTCGATAACTAATCTGTATTTATTTTTCCCCAGAGGCATCGAGTTTTTTGGGTACTACCCGGTTCCTTTTTCGAAACCGTGGCGCAATGCAATGCAAAACGATTTGCGAATTTTACTAAAAAAAAATTAATTTTATTTCTCTAATGCAGAACTAAAACTCAACTTATTCTACTTATCGCTAACTTATTTATACCTGCGGTATTAATGGGAAATTTGCATTGTCAGGATTTTTGGTTCCACGTGTGGGTTGTGGTGCTGGTCATTTGCTGTGTGAACTTGCTGAGATCAGCAAACATGCGCCGATCGATTCGGGGGTCAACAACTGTGGGAAGAATATTGTGAATTGAGTGGAGTTTCGTGTTAACTTATATATTCGCTTGCAAGATTGATTGAGACGTAAAACAAAATAAAGGGTTGCAGCAAAACGAAATATGAAAATAGTGTGTGTATATTGAAATTACAACACATTGGAGGATGATTGATACCATATATCCATTATCCACGACTATACAACTTAGAATGATTTCATACCGAATTGATGCAACAACTATATTTTAAACGACTGGATGGGCCTTGCATACACGCCGCTGGAGGCTGTTTAACCCTTTTGGTTTTTTTTAGAGGCTTCATCATCTCTGTATACGTTCGTTTCACAACTTTAATTATTTTTATTTAATTTTTTTCTAGTCAGTCTACATATCAGTTCATAGTTGAAAGCTTTACCTTGAAACCAAAACAAATTCAAAGGGACCAAGTATCTTCCGAGAAAATCGGTTCTCGATAAGACCTGTAGATCCTTGATTTGCTTTTAATAATTTAAGTGATCGTTTGAAACCACTCGCACCATGAGCGGTAATTATGAAACCTGTACCCGTCTCAATAACTTTTTTCTGTTTCAAAACCAGTGACAAGGAAAATAAGATTCGTTGAATAGAAACACTCTATTTTCATGATATTTTACTAGTAAGGTATGGTTTTTCTATCAGATCAAAATATTATCACGATTTTCATAGCAATTCCAAAAGATTTTCCACCAAATCTTCATTATCCGTGAGCTTCGCAAAGCGAAAAGGTTAAAAGGAACATTGAAGAGTTCGAGGGGCGCTACAGATGACGATATACGGTTATATTTGTCTTCTAGAAAATCCACCGTATTGTGCAGGAAAGATTTTTTGTTCCCTAATGGGCCCTGTAAAGTAGAAATGATGTTATTGAAGAGGCTCAGTTACAATTTCTGAGTTAAAGAAATACTTTTTTTGTAGAAAAGACAGCATTATAAGGCTGCATAGTACGTTATATTGAATTTATTATAAAAAAAAACCAATCAAGAACTCTTATTTATTTACTGAATAGACTTATAAACGTAACTAAAGTAAAAAAAATTTCCCCGCGAGACGTACTTGACTTGCATTAGCATTAATTTGGAGCACAACAAGAAAATAGCATCTACAGTTTTTTCAGGATCATTTTGTTGAGATGGCTTCAAATCATACTTGTTTCTCAAATAGAATGTTTTTTTTTATTAATTTTTAATATATCGATATTATTGTACTTTTACCAGCGAATTCAAATAACTTAATAGGATGTAGACTCCTTATAATGCTGACCATACGCACCATACTCGTAAGCAGCGATTATGAAGCCTCACTTTTGGTTTCAATACTTTTGGCAGGAAAAAAAAAAAGCTGCACAGGATTTTATTTTTAAATAGTCCATCAACAGTTATCATATTGTTGAATAATTTTATTTAATTAATGAATAAGTTTTCCAACTTAAGTATAACTATACTTGGCCGCGAAATGATTAAGTTTCTTCGTACCGTCAGCTACAAAGGCTTGTACGAAATTTGGAGCGCGCAAAGAAAGTATAACCCTTTGTTTTCCCAGGGATTCGATTGAACCATCTTTACCAGTTACACATTTATAACCAGCCAAAAATGTGTAACCAAAACACAAATTGTATACAGAAGTTTTGTCAATAAATTCTTTCAAAATCCTGTTGATGAACATCTGTTCTTCGAAAAACTGGCTCCTTTCCCTATTTGATAGGTTCTCCTCATTTTGGAAAATTAGTTTCCCTTTCTCTATTTAATTTTTTTTGAAGATGATAAATATTTAGCAGTCGATTTGTCTGGTATTGGTTTAGAGCTCTTTGGCGTTTTGATAATTCTCTTTATTTTATTTTGCTCGTAGTTTTTAAGTTTTAGCTTTTACTTGCCCCAAAATGTATTCATAATTTTTCTGCAGCAATTCAACACTATTAAGCCAAACATTTTTTTATTTTTATGTATTTATTTATTTTATTTATTTATTTATTATTATTTTTTTTTTTTTTTTTTTTTTGTAATTCCTTGGATTTTTTGTGATTGTTACCTGGTGGCTTGAACTTAATGAAATACACCCAAACCTTTTCCATGGTCTTATGTTGAACCTTATGGCGCATATGCAAGATAAGGGTCACGTAATAGATTACTTCCTCCCTTGCATCAGTCTCTTACTGCAGAACAACATTTGGTTTGTTTTTATTGATTTAGCCAAATAGCAAGGTATCTGACTACATTCCGACAAGCAAGTGGTTGCCCATGTTGTCCCAAGACTAATTTTTTATGATATAAATAAAGGCTCCAGACGTTCTAAATAAGAATGATCTGTATGCGATTAAGTCATTTGGTTACGCTATAACATGGTGAAGTTAATTTACAAGGACGCTTTTGTAGACGTTAATTAGGATCGGAAAATTAACCGCACCTTGTTGCAAACCTCTAATTATCACATTTTCGAATATCGTGCTTATGTTCGGAAGGGGGCTTATTGGTCGAACACTTGCTGAAGGATTGAATGTGTCCTTATCCCTTGACATCCAATGCACTGGATAATGCATGCAATCGGTTCCCACTGACTTGTTTCTTGTAAGTGATTTGAAGATTGCATAGATCGAAAAGAACTGCGAAATTCCGACTTATCGGCGATGACATTATTCTTTGCAATATTTTCGTCATTGATATTAGTGCGTTGCCGAACAAGTCACCGTTATCATTGCAGCGATACCGAGGTATCGCATTCTACATGGTTTGATTTAACATATTGTCTCGTCCATTAGTCTTAGGTACCTGTTAATCTCCGCGGTTGGTAGATTTCTTATTGACAGTTCGAAAAGAGTGCTCTTGTCAATTTCGTTGGGGACAGATCTTTCGACACTGTCATAATCAAAAGTGCGTTGACAGCTTATAGTAAAATACGTTGGTGCCTGTCACTTGTATCCGTGTACCGAACAACAAAAGATCCAAATAGCAGCCCTGTCTGCGAAATGACATACTATTTGTCGCTTTAAAATCGAGTCGGCGTATAACACTCCCGCCTATTATGGAATAAAGCTCCTCAGATTCCGGTCCAAAGTTTGTGTAACTTCATACGAATATAAAGGTTCTATTCACAAACGCAATGCATGCTCCCAGCATCTCGAACCTTAACGGCTGTAGACCCTGCAATCCTTTGTTTATAAAGATCCGATCAGCAAAACCTTAAATGTTCTGTACCTAATTTGTGCCTTCTATTTAGCTTAATTTCGCTAACCAAAAGCACCGCAGAGGCTATCTCTGAGGAACTTAAACAGCGTTGCCCTTCGTTTGAACCTTATAAATTTAATCCAGTTAAATGATTGAAATTGGATTAAGCGAGATTAGGGTTTGAGAAAATTTATAAGTATCATCTTTTTAAGTAAATGTTTTTTTTTTTTTTTTTGCACTAGACTGTTTCAAATCGAGAAACCGAGGTTCAAACCGAGGACGAACAAACTTTCCTGCAAAGACAACAACAAATTCTTCAACAGGGTCAAGGCCAAATTAGAGGCGAATCACCATTACGTTCACAAGGTGGTGGTAAAAATGTTACTCGGACACCTGGTTCTACTGGTCAAAGCTCACCCAAGAAGGTATGATCTTAAACTATACTCACGCTTATTTATTTTTTTTCTTTTGCTGAAATTAATTTTCAAATTTCTTTACAGATGGATGTTAAGCTCAACCCCTCTACACCTGGTGGTGAGGGTGTTCTTGCGAATTTTTTCAATTCTCTATTGCACAAAAAATCCGGATCACCGGCAACACCACCTGGATCACTTAGTTCACCTCGCACAGCTAATGGAACTGATAATTCGCTAACGCCCGATAAATTTTCCGTACGCACCGATGCAGCTGCCGAACTCGACAGATTGGCAAGAAGTGTGAAAAAAGATGTGGACTTTACACAATCAGATTGTTAAAAGATGGGAAAAGCAGCGCGCAATAGTGGAAGTTACCACTTAAATATCGGCTAATGTAGAAAACAAAAAAAAAATTAAAAAAAAAAAACTTCACAAATCCAACTTAAAGATGTAATCCCAATTGTTTTACTAAGAGGCGAGGCAATTCTCACCGCCTGTGCAGTTATAGATTCAGCTTAAAACTAATTAACTTATTAATTTTTATTATAATAAACGCAAGAAACTGTTATAATAATCAAATTATGATAACTTTCTATTGTATATTTATGTCCAATGAAACGAGATTAAACTTCAGTAAGATACGATTTTTTGCAGTTTTTATTTTAATTTTTCTAATATAATTTCTTTTGTTTATAAATCTATTTGTTAAGACTGAAGTTCGAATAACTAATATTCAGATTTCAATTAACTTTATTTGGTGAGTTAATTTTTTTTTTTTCACTCGGTATTTTTTCGTATATAATGACATGTGCTCGTATAAAGGCGTACATTTGTTATCTGAAGTCACCTGCATGTGATATTCGTTAAGCCTTTCCCATCAGCTGAACTGGAATTAAAACTGCTTGCTTATTTGACTAAGTTTTATAAAGTCTTTCAGAGAATTCAAAAATTCTTTCAGCTTTATTTAATCTATTTGTATACACATCATGCTCGTAGTTACATTGTTCAGTGGATGCATTTTCTTCTCTTTGTATTAATACATTTAGAGTTAGGGTAGGTGGTTTGGTAGAAGTATATACCATAGATATTCAATTCAATTTTTAGTTTTGATACCACAACTCAAGCGATCTGCATATCAATGTGTGGTTGCGATTGGAGCTTATAAATGAATCCTTTAGAATTAAGAAGTTTTAATGCTCTATTGGTGGGTGAGCCAAATCTTCCTGGGCATACCCAGTGAAGAGTTTACCTGCCTCTGGTTGAGAAACGTCAGGGGCAGAACTTAATCTTTGCCAGCACATTGGAATTGTGATTTACTTTTCAATGATTTACAACCAATGCAGACGGCAATGAAATAACTGAATGTTCTTAAATAAAAGTGATTAATTAATTGTAAGTTCTTTGAAATAAGGTCATCATGGAAGTGTCTCGTTCCGCACTTCTTCACGGCGGTGGAGTGATGCTTTTAAAATTCAACATCAGCACAAAGGCGAGCAGAAGATTCGCATTTGAAAGCATTACGACAACGTAAAATATGTAGATATAATATGCCTTCAAGAAAATAAGTAGAAAAAGCGTACAAAATGATTATGGAATTGAAAAAATGAAGAGCGGAGTGGCCATCACCTGGTAAATCAATTAGTAATAAAATCAATCGCTAGCGACCGATTAATAAAAATCAAAATAACTATTTGACATGCAACTTTCGGTGCAACTTTGATGCACTTATAAATGAAGTACCAATGGAGGAAATGCTTTTTATCGTTTCAGATTTCGAAATGAGGAACATGCGACACACAGGTCGCAAGACCTAACTGTACTCAATATGCTATTTATCACGAAAAACAAAACAGATAGATAATCATATATGCTGGAGTAACGCGAGACGGTGAGTAAAAGATTTCAAGCTAATTACTAGCAAGAAGAATTTCGAATTAGTCGATATATATGTATAAAAAAAAAACTACCACAACCCTAGCGATAGACTTGCAATAATGGTTTCAAAATGTCCAAAAAAGCAAGAGGTAGAACTAAGAGCGCACGGTGTTTGGTTCCACTTTGATAAAAAATGTAAACGTAGTTAAAAAAAAAAAATGACAAATTAAATAACGTAGCGTTAAAATGAAAATTGTATTTTATCGTGGCTTAGAAAAACCTATCAGGAAGCAACAAGCAATAGAATAAATTCTAGAACGAAGACAACGAGCTTATATATTTAAGATTGCAGCACAACGAAAAAAAAAAAACTTGGAAGAGTTCGTGCGTACGGCGTATACTATCTATTGTAGAATAAAAATCCAAAACAACTTTATTGCATTCTTAAGCCAAGAATTTTACTTTGTTTCTTGTCCATGTTGTCATGATAAAAATTTAAGGTATTCAATAGCGAACTCTCGTTATCTCAAAGTTTTAAGTGTAAATCCGTTCAAGGAGTGATAGACCCAACTTCGGAGATACTTATAATCGTAACCTTATCAAAGAAAGCTTTGTAAAAAATCATCCATTGTACTCGATATATGTCCCTTTTTTGTTATTTCTAAGCTTTTCGTAGAAATAAAAATATAAGCTCAAACTCAATAAGTTTTTGGAAATTAATCAACGATTCGGTTATTTCTCCACGGATAAGCGATTGCTGTTTGCAAACTGTCGAATTTCACAAATATGGAACACAATCTACATTCGCACGACCAAACCGTTCGAAGGAAATTAACCTCAAAATGTTCCTATTCATCTGCTCCCGAAACCTAATCGACAAAATATGCGGATCAGAACAAGTGATCCTGGAGTAATAAAATCAGTTCAAAGACCAAAGTAAGGCTAAAAATAGTGATTTCTGGGGAAATAAGCCTGCTTTGGAAATCAGAATTCATTATTATTGACGAGAACCACAAAGCAGATGATAACTTCTATAGGGAATTCAATTTCAAGGACAATTGAAAGCCAATTTAATGCGATATGCTGCAAGGTGCCATACAGTAAAGGCAAGAATTACGATTGCAAAAAAAATATTTCGGAAAATGTTGGTGGATTGCCATAGATATTCTCGAGATGTAAACCCAATAGAGAATCTTTGGGCTAGACTGGGATTCAGCAGTCAGTTTTAAGGGATCCAAAGCCAAGAAACAGAGCCATGTTAATTTCGAGAGTTAGACAAGAGTGGGACTCTATAATGGACGAAGATTTACATGTTTTGTACGAAAGCTTTAGTTGTAGAATCATTTAATGTCATTTAAACGACGGGCTTCACACAAAATATTAAAATACTATTTTTATAATTTTGAATAGTGTTAAGTAAAATAAAAATAAATTTAAAAAAAAAATTCATATGTTTCAGTTTTACAGACAATTTTGTGATGTACAGAAACTTTTAGACTACACTATATATGCAAATATGTTTTGTGTATGTTGACAGAGCTTACATATTGGATGATTTATTCGTTAAAACAAAAAAAAAAAAATCATAACCTACTATAAAAAACGTAGTATGGAGATAAACATAAACGTAAAAAGGTCAGAGTGCATTTGCTCCAGAAAAGGCGAAGAGGTTGTGGTCGGAGGAAACAAGAACTTGACTCTTATTTGGGTAAAAGCTACATAGTACCATATATAAAAACGACATAAAGTGTCTGTAGTTAGGTTTAAACCCCTTTACGCATGGTAAACAATAATAAATGTTCAAAGACTCTTTGACATGCTAACGCAATCAATGAAGCTTAAACCCTTCAACAAGATGATTAACTTGTTTGTATATAACGATGATAAGACCGTGTCCCCTGAAAAGTTATCCACATCTAAGGAATTGGATCTCCTTAATTGATTCAAATAACAAATGTTACTAAAATGAAAGAGTGTAACACCATTCCGTTGATAAATACGATGAGCTAAGGCTTGAGAGTCGAAGAAATATGTGACTTCAGGGCAGCCTATACATTAATAAAGAATCTGAATCTGAAACATATTTCAAGAAATCCGTATTATGTTCGTGCTATTATACTCAAACTACTTCTTTGTTGAAGCCAAGACATCCTTTAAGATATCGCAAACGCTAAAACAGCGAAAAATTGCTATAAAGGGCAAAAACTGCGTGAGGCTCTATCGGAATCTTTCTCAATCTCGTATTCCGCAATATCCCAAAAACACTATAATGATACCATAGTGTTTTAATTTCTAATGTGTACATTAAATTAACAGTTATTTTTAAGAATTAAAATTTTAAATCGAACATACCTTAACCTGAACCACAAGCATGTGATTGATGATTTTGTTTACAAATTGTTGTCACTGTCCAATGCTTAAGGTGTTGATTCGTATTGCTTAAGTTAATTCTTATTGCTTTATGAAGTTCAACAAACAAATTTGCAGTTACCTTTTTCATGAAATAACCCGAAAATTCCACACATTACCGATGGCATGCAGTCGATACGAATATGTGAAGAACTACGAGTTGGACGATACGATTTTGCCAAATGTTTGGATTGTGATACGTCTGGATGGGAAAGGGTTCCATAAATTTTCCAAACTTCACGATTTCGAAAAGCCCAATGATGTAAATGGTAAATGATAATTTTAAGTTTGTTATTCATAATCAAAGTAATCTTTCTAGCCCTGAATGTGATGAACAGTGCAGCAGTTGCTGTAATGGAGGAATTTCGAGACATTATAATCAGCTATGGACAAAGTGATGAATACTCCTTTATATTCCGAAAGGAAACAACTGTTTACAATCGTAGATCGGCAAAACTACTATCATATGTAACAAGTTTGTTTAGCTCTGCATATGTATACAATTGGAGAAGTTGGTTTCCCAAAAAGGAACTGAAGTGTCCACCAAGTTTTGATGGAAGAATGGTACTTTATCCATCGGATCAGAATTTGAAAGACTATCTTAGTTGGCGGCAAGCTGATGTTCATGTAAATAACTTATACAACACTGCATTTTGGAGTCTAATACTAAAGGGAGGTCTAACGAATCAGCAGGCTGAGGAAAAACTTCGTGGTACCTTCTCAGCGGATAAAAATGAATTACTATTTTCACAATTCGGCATCAATTATAATGATTTACCGGCAATGTTTCGCAAGGGAACGATTCTTTTGAGAAAGTATGTTGAAGTACCTGGAACAGATAAGAAAAGGCAGTTGGTTGTACCCTTACATGATGATATGATAAAGGAAAAGTTCTGGAAAGACCATCCGGAATTATTGGGAAAATATGCCCCACCCGAATATGTTATCAGTCAGAATGGTAAAGAGTCCAGTTCTGGGTATGTGCATGAAATTTTATGTAAACAATTTGAAAAGTGTGCTGCGATAAAATAAAATTTATATTTTAATTAGAATGTAACGTTATTTATTTAAGAAATCAGCTAACGTTTTTCTGACATAAACTTCACGTCTGACGTCGAGCTACGAGCGAGAAGAGTCAAACTGGCAACAGATTGACTCAATACAATTAGTTAGTTCTATGTATTTTAAAGAAGATATCCTGAATCTTCTTTCATTAACTAATATAATTACAACTAATATATATATACACGCCTGCGTGGCGATTGATTGGATTGGGCCAGCAGCGCAACAATCAAATTTGTAGCGAAGTGCTTGCCTTATCTTCCAGTGCAATGGTGGTCCCTAGTAACTGCATGAGTAAAAGGGCTAAAACGGCAAGGGCATGCCCTATGTATGCTATGCAGCAGCTAAAGCAAGAAGTCTTGAAATTCCGACACGTGGGCGAGCGTCATATGACAATCCGCACCAGAGCTAAATTCGCTAACATAAGCCTAATATGTACCCATGTTCCTACGACGCCACCAAAGAATATTTATACGACCTCCTCGACAAAAGATAAGAGCAACTTGCGAGGATAGGAAACGAGAACATCTTTTGTAGGATAGTTTACTTTGTGGAGAGAATGCACCAACTCATTCTCAGATTTATCTTGTCATCCCTGCCAAACTTGTCGGTCGGTGCAGAATGACGATTTAGAACGCTCGCTGTTCCGTCATGGTCGGTAACGACTTAACCGAAAACTTTGATGTGAAAAAGGTTTTAGACAAGGTGACGTGCTTAAAAAAAATTGTGCGGAACTCACAAGTGAACACCTGTACGCACAAGCTTGAAAAAGCCTGTGTAACTACCAGCGTAAGCCGATGATATCGACATGATTGGAAGATTTCACCGTTGCTTTCGCTAGTATTGAAACAGAACCTGTCAAAATGGCTTTGGCGGTAAATGGGGGCAAAACCAAATATATGCTGTCAACAAGGGACACACACCATCAACGAATAGGACAAAACATCATAATCGGCAGCCATAATTTCGAGGTAGTAAAGGACTAAGACTATATTGGCTCTGCTATAAATTCTGCCAACAACACCTCTGCAGAAATAAAACGGAGGATCATTCCAGTGTTTGATCATAGTGTTGAAGCATGGTCTCTATCGAAAGCACATGAAGATATCCTCAGTCGATACGTGGAAAAAATCTTTCGAGAAATATTCGGAACCGTTTGCGTTGACGGGCTTTAGAGGAGAAGATTCAACGACGAGCTAAACGAGCTCTACAGTGACATCGACCTATTCAGAAAACTGTGCATCAGTCGCCTGAGGTGACTAGGACGTGTGAAGCGAATGGACACTAATGCTCCGGCCCACAGAATCTTGGAATCTAACCCTCATCACATGTGGTGCACACAGATAGAAGGGGACCTCAACCGACTTGGAGTGCGCAACTGAAACCTGACTAACTGGAGAGGTTTGTTAGTTGAGGCCCAGGTACACCCCGAACGCAAGTAAGTATACATATTCCTATCATGTTTGTGCATCTCTACTGCGCAGCTTGTAGAGTTGGTCTAATTTGAGGACCTTAGGATCATTCTACGTGCTTGGAATAATTTCCTTAATGTTTAGTGACTGGGCCTAAGTATTTAAATTTTTCGCACTTTTTCTAAACAGATGTCAAGACTTAAGTTAACGAGATAGCAAAAGCTGCAATACAAATATTTAGAGAATTGTAACCCGTTATATTCAGTCCTTATCCAATTATTAAGAATTGCCTGAAAGGAGAAGAAAGTCGTTCTGGGTACGTTAATATGCTACTTCAATAGAAAATCATGTAACTTTAAAAGATACATCTCATCTCTAGAAACTCTATGGAACGCTTTTTTCAATTCGAAGACGATGTGCACATCCTTTGAAGCAACACGATGTTTCTCTATCAAGAATCATGTCGAATGTCCACCTAGACTCTGCGAAGCCGCAATGACCGTCATGAATATTATGGCAATGTCGACTGTCCAGAAATCTATAGTATACTTTCGTAGTATGCGAAAATTCGAAAAGCTTCACCGAATTTACATCGGCGGAATTCTTTGTTAAGTAGCAAATTGAAATTCTCTTTTCACCTATTGCAAATTTCTTTGTTACGAACTAGCAGTCGCCTCTGTTCGTCTTCAATATATTTCTGTAGTTGATTCTCTTAAGTGTTCTTTCTTCGTCGTGCTCCCATCTTGACAGTATTGTGATTTTCTTGTTTTTGATATAATGCCTGTACTATGTTTTAGCTCCCGCTTTCTTTGCAACATTTATACTTTAACGCAAAGCTACTTTTGTACCACTGTTCCGCCAATGCGTTTCTTTATTAAGCCGGCTTTTTCAAACACCGAGCAGAGTGTTTGCATTTCTCTTACAATTTGCATCAAATGGCCCAGAACTGTCTTTCGTTGTTTAAATTGTGCCAGTTTATTTTTTCTACTGTTGATGGTTTTCGTTTTTTCTTCTCTGCGTTCTTAACGAAAAATGTCAGTAAAAATCGACTCACTCACCAAAGATCAGTTTAATACAATATCTTTTCATTTTCATCATAAAGGGTAATCTATGTATCTGGAGGTGATGTCCACAACCGCAGTAGGTAATTAAGTGGCACTCTCGATTAATAGATTGTACAATCAAATCTCTACCAATGAACATTCCCTCCCTTGATGTCCTATCTAAAGTTTTTATTTATTTATTTAGTAAATCATGCCATTAAATTTCAAAAATATAAATGTTCCGCTAAATCATTTCCTGTGATAATATTTGGATTTATCAGTAGCATACACATAGATTTACTGATATTTAGTTTAAGTTTATTTGCTCTTAGCCATATTGATTTGATATAAAATGCAGTAATCAAAAACTTTGCAATTTTGTTTTATTTAATCAAGCCAAGAACAAATAAGATGTTTAGTGTTTACCCGATAGTGGTTGCTAGATCATAGAGACAGATTTATGTTTGTTTGTTACCGTAATGCTCATGGTCAACGTAAACAGATTAGCTCTCTACAGTTTCCCGATAACCTGATCACAAAATAAAATTGCCAAGTGCAATTGCAAATATTTATAATGATGATTAGATGCACACACCCTTGTGTGCCTTCACAATAATTATTGGCAGCTGCTATAGGGTACATAATTCAATGTTTTTGGTTTATAATCAATAGTTCGAAAAATAAATAAACAAAAATTTAATCTGAATTCAATATACAAATTCGCTACGATTACATATAATGAAGTGATTCATTCGTTAATACATATACTCAAATTAGGTCTGTTCCAGGACTCCAAATTTGTACACATTTGTACAAAAACCTGTTCTCCAGAGAAAAAAATTGTAAAAGAGAACGCATTTGAGAGAATAATTAATTCCCCACCCTGCCAAATCTTACAAATTTCCATACGAGTTTTTTCTTTAGACAGGAATTGTTATAAAACCTCAAATCAATTAAATTTAAAAAGGACTGTCAAATTAGTAAAAATTTAAATTTGTGTGAATTGCGACAATTTTATGTAAATTAACTCAAAAGATGACTTGGACATGGACAAAGAGGAGAAAAAAGATCTTCGTATTAAAGCGAACAATTTACCAATAGTAATGCAGTAGAACTAATTAAACGCATATTACATCAATAAAATAGTAATAATAACCAATCTAAAAATCTTCCTCCTTTTTTTACAATTTCTTTTTTATTTTGCTTTTACTTAGTACTTCTGAAGTTTGAAACACATTTTGTGTTCCCGTGTTCAAGCGAAATTTTGAAATTAAGAGAGTAAATATTCCTACTCCTCAAATTTAAGCAAAATTGTTACAAAAATTTCGCGGGAACGGACCTATTATGTAGGTCCTCCCACATTTTTTAATACATCCTTCAAGGTTTTTTCCTGATGTAAAGTAACGTCAAAATATATATTTTTCCAATTATTCAGTGCCTACTTGCCGTGCGTATTGTTCTTAGAAGTTCTGCTTTTAAAAGCATCATATTGCTTGCCTCCGGAAACTCCCGAGTCCTAACACAAATATTTCTGTTTGGGGTATTTGCGATTAGGTTGCGATGCGGTTGTATAGGGTGATTCATGATGAGGTTTGATTTATAATATTGTATAAAATAAAACACATAAATTTAAAAGTTAACTTAAAATTTTTATTATCGGTTAAAAGAACAGTTCACGGCATTTACTTTTTGAAAATGATATCATGTAAATGTTAGCACGACTACGTCTGAGGTGGTCCATTCGGAAGATCCAATTTTGGGCTACTCGTTCGAGCATAGCGACTGGTATCTCGCGAATTACAAGAGTAATGTTGGCTTTCAAAGCGTCATAGCTGTCTTATTCCTGAAGGCCTGAGACTTTAAAAATTCCCAGAGAAAAAAGTCCAAAGGTGTAATATCGCACGATCTAGAAGGCCAATTAACCGTAGCAAAACGTGAAATTAAGTGCTCACCAAAATGATTTCTCAACAAGTCCATGATTTAACACGCTGTATGGCTCGTAGCGCCGTCTTGATGAAACCAGAGCTCATCGTCCATTAACATGGCACGATAATGGTTACCATTAACTGTAATAATTCTGATTTGCCTCATTTTTGAAGAAATATGGACCAATGATTCCACTAGCCCATAAACCACACCATACCGTTGTTTTTAATGGACGTAATGGTAGCTCTTGGTACTCTTCGGGTTGCTCATTAGCCCAAATATGGCAATTTTGTTTATTAACGTATCCATTGAGCCAGAAATGAGCTTCATCACTGAACAAAATTTCACGATATAACACCGGATTTTCATTGAGTTTTTCCAGAGCTCATTCACTGAAAATATGACGCATATGACGCAAATTCAAGTCTCCTGGCTTCAATTCTTGCACAAGTTGAATTTTGTACGCTTTAAAGCCAAGATCCTCACGTAAAATACGCCAAGTTGTCGAATACGCTAAGCCAAGCTGCTGAGAACGACGACGAATCGATTCCTCATGGTCTTCGCGAACACTCTCAGCCACAGCTGCTATAGTCTCTTAACTACGTGCTGGATGTGGTCTAACCGGTCGAGTATCATTCACTTATTTTAACTGGGACTCAAATTTGTGAATGGTATTGGCAAAAGTGGTTTCAGCACGAAAAACATTCTCACAGAACGCTGATTTTCGTAATACAGCTGAACAAATTGGAGACGCTGTTGTGGTGTGAGTCTTTCTATGATGACTTGCCGAACGATACTGAATAAAAATGACGGAGCAGTTTAATAGGAGTCACTCGTGATCTGTCAAGAAAAGTCTTTTGAAAATCAAACTTCACGATAAATCACACTATACCAGGCGAAATGTCAAATTTTTGAGAAAAAATTGTAAATCCAATATAATTTGTTTCTAAATTGGCCTATATGACTCACTTCCAACGAGATTCAAGGTTATTATCATTATTATTTTATTATCCTTTTTTTTTGTTAAAGCCTTGCATTATAACGCAGTGAAGACTTCGAAAAGCTTTTATAACCTCTGCTTGATTTCGAAAGATTGTCTGCAGGTAAAATGACTTCAGAATGCGTTAAAGGTGATAGTTCAAGTCGCGACTGTAACAGTTTTTGCACCGTAATGCGGGCACGGGTTCTGGCGTTGTTAAGCTATAGAATTGAACAACACAGGTTCCTTTTTAGCCATTTTTGCACTACGTCAGTTTTTTTTTTTTTGAAAATATTTGCTTGGCAACGTTTATCGTTTCGACTCGTTCAAGAAGTGTCCATAACATTTTATTTGTGAACACCTGACTTGGGGGAATGTTTTTGCCATTTATTTATTTATTTATTTAAATAATCATTAAGTGCAAATAAGGTTTAGAGTTTTAGAGTACTAACAAAAATAATTGTACATAAGTTATTTACATAGTAATATATTTATATTAAGAAAAGCTACAGCCAAGCCCTCTGCTCGCTTTGCTCACCAATTTCAATGTAATGATCAAAAAATAAACCTACTTTCAAACGCAACGATGTTAAATTTTTTATAGTTTAGCACTTACGACAGTGCTTTCTCGTAGAAAATATTCTTTATTTCCTTTTCCTCTAGCTTACATTCAATCTTTATACCTCTTTGACTTGTGCAGCGCGACAGGGCGACATACAGTTAGATGTGCGCAAAAATTGTATCGTTAGTTTTAACGAATAAGCCGACGCGCTCAAAACTTTGACCCTGTGACTTGGTAATAGTCATGGCAAAAGCAAGTCGCACGGGAAATTGTGTACGCTTAAGTACGAAAGGCATGTCGCGATCACCGCGCGTGTCCAGCGTGACATATTTTTAACGCGTTGTTTTGAACGTTTTTTTCACTATTTGTTCCTCAGACGTATTCTCAATACGCTTTTTCAACTTTATTTCTTCCTTCTTTTTTACGTAATATATTTATTTTTTTTCGACCCATGATCAAATAATCGGTTTGTACTAATGACAAATCTGACTTGACAAAAGAAGCAAATGCAGATAAACTATTATAAACTCGAATATCTTCTCTAAAGTGTTTATTTTTGTTAAAAAATCAGACGCGACAAAAAATTTTTTTAAAAAATAGAGAGATATACGGGTAAGTAACTTTCAGTGCAAAATAAAAAAGGCTGCGAGAGAAAAAAAAATAGAAAATTTAACGAAAACTACTGCTATTCAGAGAAATATTTAAATATGGCTATCCTAAATTGAAGCGCTCGTTTTATGTTTTCAGGCAAGGAATTCCATAGCCTATGGCGTAAGTAAAGAAAAGAGGCGACGAATGAGTGTAGTTGAAAGGTTGAATTGCAAAATTAAATTTTTTTATTTTTTTATTTTTTTTTTATTAGAGTACTCAACTCTTAAAATGTTTATACACAGCTCGGCGAAGAAAATCAGAGAGGTAGAAAAGAGAAATACTAATGTACGTTTTTCTTAAATGTTTGCAAGTTATAATGATAAGGAAATAGAGAGCTCGGCAGAGCATTCCGTAAGCGAGTTGTACGGCTTAGGAACGAATCATGATATTTCAGAGTACGTCTGAAAGTGGGCTTGAGTGAATACTGATGAGCATTCATAGCGAGATGGGTGTTACGGTTGAAGGCTTAATGGTGCGGAATGCTACTGTCGATTTCTATGGAGCACTGGTAGTGGAAATAGCGGTAAAACAAAGGGAGACAGGAGACGGATGAATGCCTTAGATATTGAGTCCAGATCAGAGGGGTTGAAATATTTCTTACATCGACTGAGGAAACTAAGACATTTCGCAGCATTTTTGGCGAAATTTATGAATTTAATGAGCTTAACATACGCTGCCGCTCTCGTTCTACAGACGAAGAGCCGGGACATGAGTCCGGGAATGAATATAAAAAGCCGAGAATACTGTCATCAGCAAAGGAATATGGTATATTGGATTAGAAGTAGCAGATATATATCATTAATGAAAATTAAAAAAAGAGTCGGGGACAGAACGAAGTCCTGAGGCACACCAGCATTCATTTGTGAATACTAGACTTGAAACCATCCAAGACAACTAGAATTGAATGTTTCGAAATATAATTTTTAATCTATTGAAGAAGAGAGTCATCGATCCCAAAAACACGCATTTTCAATAAAAAAAAACCTGGTGCCAAACTCTGTTAAATGTTAAATGTCAAGTGCTACTCTTTTGATTTCGCCTAATTGATGTATCAGTGAGACATGCCATCAAATCACCAGTCGACCTGTTGCTGCGAAAACCATACTGCCGCTCATTGAAAAGTTTTCGCATTTCAAGATATTTTATGAGCTGACGGTTTATCAGCGTTTTCATGACATTGAAAAGAAGGGACATAAATAATAGGAGGAGAGAGAAGATTCGTCTTTTTTAGGGACGGGCTGGAAAAATGATGTTTTCCATTTGCTCGGAAAGAGTCCTTAAAAGTAGGATTGATGAAAAAACTTATGCAGTGGTTTTCACAGCGAGGAAGAACACCTCTTCAGAAAAGAGAAAATATACATTTTGGACCAGCAGATTTATGTATATTGAGATCTTTGAGTACTCTTTCTACTACACGAGTGCGTAAGTGGATTCGTCAAATTGAAGATTCGACGCACTCAAATGTAGGTAGAGACAAAGCACAATCTAGAATTGTTGAACTGGCCGTAAAATGTGTAGCAAGCAGATTTGACTTGTTCAAAGTGCTAACAGCTGCAATGTCATTGTAAATGAGCGTTATGATGGAGGATAAAGCAGAATTTCTAATGTTTTTGGCGAACGACCAATAAATTTTCCTACCGTTGGGACATTATAGTATTTTTTACCTCAGTCGTTCCTGGCTCCTTTGAACTTTTTTCGATTTCCTCAGTGGGGTTGATCTTGACGGACCGAAAAAACATTTTTCTAAACCTGACAGCCTCTTTACAGTTTTAGTCGTACCATGCCTTTTCGTTTGGTTTGATATTCTTCATCCGGATCTCATTCCAAAGAGAATAGTGTCTGTTATCATATCAGCAGCTTCATCCACGTCGTTATCGAAGAAACATAACGATCTGTTTAAATTCCTAAAGAAGCTATTAAGACCGCTCTAATTGGCATACAGTTCTTTTAGGAATCTTTTCTCTGACTGTGTGGTTGGTGTACGAGAAATTAGCTGATACGACACAATATTCCGGCGAGCCTAAAAGGGAGAGCACATCAACGGTGTACTTATCAGGGTGAGGGGTTAAAAACAAGTCTAGCGTGTTAGCGGTATGACTATCAACGTCCAGTACACGCGTGGGCTCGCTTAAAAGCTGCGTCACATTATTTTCCGCAGCGAAGATTTCAACACCGTCCTTCGGGTGTTGTCTGTCCAGAATGTCAAAGCCACCCAAAATTGTGTATATTAAAGTCGTCCGTAAAAACGATTTCAGTATGAGGATACAATTATTTTTATGGAGTCAGACAGCGTATCAAAAAGCCGAATTGCTGTCCAGTTTGGATTTCTACAAATAAATCAGTAGTGGATAATTTGTTTACGGAGTTGAAATTTTAGCCACAAGAAGTTGAATTTCGGATTGGTAGACGGATCACATTGTGGTGGAGTTTGGTAAGCTATATCACTACGCATATAAATGGCGAGACCGCATTGAGAGAAGAATAACGATTTTATGCAAAATAATACAGTTTGTGGCATCAAGATACCATATTGTGTCAGTAAACATCATATAATACTGTTTTGGTAATCAAATACATGATCATATCTTCTAAGACCATATACATTTCGAATTATTCCATTAAAAGCAACCTGCAACATATTTTTCTATGCAGAATAAAGCTTACAGTATACTCGTATTACATTAGTGTAAGTTATAATGGGAACTAAAAAAGTTTTCCTGAAATTTAGGTTAGTATCACGGGGCATAAAGCAGGCCATAACTTGCGAAGGGAGCCATAGATACGGCCTATTATATAATTTATATGGTCATTACAGGAGAGATTACAGTTTACTATAAAACCTAAACTGGTGACCTTATCAAAAAATTTTTACATAAGTTGCTGTGGTTAACCCTGTCAAATGCTTTCGAGAAGTCTAGCAAGTATATGACCGTCAAGATATTTTGATTACATCAAGAATTTCAAACATTGCTATGTTGGGATCTAAATCCTGACTGGAAAGGACAACGCAGAGAATTTATTTTTAAATGAATTTTTAATATTTGTTTTCCCAGTATCTTCTTAAAATCTTTTGACAGGGTAGGATACTTACAGGTCGAAAATCAGTAGGAGGGCCATGATTTCTTAGAAACACGTATACTAAGTGGAGTGAAAAGTAACCTCATTGACCGCCAGAATGTGCTGCTGCTGCAAAAATGACCAAGGCCAACAGATTAGACAGCTGGTAATAGATGTGATGAGCAGAGAATGCCCTCGTCTAATACACTTATTGCTCAACCCGTTGGCGGACAATATTACTCTCTCCGACCAAATTATCAACGAAGATCAAGCTATTAATTTAAACGATATGGACAAAATTCCGGATGTCGTGCGTTGCCTTAGAGAATTTTCAGGGCAACCAGGGGAATTTAGTTCATACATCCTTAAGGTGTATGTGTCACTTAAAGGTACAGCTAAATACTATAGAATCCCGACGGTCATTCGGAATAAGAGAGTGGGACAAGCTGACGTGGCCCTAGAGTCCTACAACATGCCCCTAAGCTGGGAGAGGATATCGAAGTGCCTTACTCTGCACTATTCAGATAAGCGAGACCTCGGAACCCTAGAGTATCAGATAACGTGTCTGGTGCAAGGGGGCGAGTCGATTGAAGGATTCTATCAGACTGTCTATTACCACCTTTCACTAATTCTCAACAAAATATCAAGCATGGACATAAGTACGGATGCCATTAACGTTAAGGACATATCTAGATAAAGCACTCGACACGTTCATAATTTGTTCCCAGTCAATACTGGTAATGCTACGCACTTTTCCAATGAAACGAGTACTCTCTTAGATGTTTTCTTTGTGAATAATCTCAATGACGCTCTCTTGTATGACCAGTTGTCCGTACTTGTTTTTTATAGACACGACCTGCTATTTTTGATCTTCGATTTTTCATTTGAGTATACAGTTACAACCTTCGAATTCAGAGATTTTAGGAACATTGATTACAATCAACTGGAAATAGATTCCTGGCATATTGATTGGGATCTTGTGTATTTCATGTCTTCCCCCAATGACCAATTTGAGTTTTTAAATAAAAATATATGTACTCTTTTTTATAATTATGCTTCTCTAAAAACTAAAAATATATCCGTTTTAGCCAATGTCCTTGGTTTACACCCGAAATTCGACTGCTTTGCCATGAGCGCAATCGTTTCCATGCGAGTTGGAAGCGTTACAATTTATATATACTCCTGCAACTATATCGCTCTATGCGCAATCAAGTTTTCGGTAAAATTAAAATTGCGAAAAAGATTTTTTTCAGGAACAAAATTGACCAATCAGCAACAAATCGCCAACTCTGGAAAAATATGTTATTAGGGAAATTGGAATACGTAAAAACATTAAACATATTGATTCCGACATTGACCTAAATTCCCTTAATAAAAGTTTTGTTTCCCTCCCTTTCCGTGCCATAAATGTTGTTCATATAAATCCGCTTGATTCTAACCTTCTGGACAGTTCTTTTGAATTTTGCTGCATAGATGATACTAAAATGGTTGCTTGTTTGTTGTTGTTAAAATCAAATGCTGTAGGCTTTGATGAAATCCATCCCAAATTTGTGAAAATAGTTCTCCCAATTATTCTTCCACCTCTGGTGCATGTCTTCAACCAAATAATAACAACAGGCGTTTACCCTTCTCAATGGAAATGTGCCAAAATAATTCCCATACAGAAGAGTTGTAACAGTAAGAATTATCGGCCGATATCCATACTGCCTTACCTCTTTAAGATATTTGAGAGGGTACTTCAAAGGCAAATAAACTCCGATATTCATTTCAACAACTTGCTCTCTCCAATGCAATCTTGATTTTAGGAAAGGCCATAGCTGTACAACGGCTATACGTAGACGAGATCAGAGAGGCGTTAAATGAAGACAAAGTAACTTTTCTAGTTATTTTGGATTTCTCGAAAGCATTCGACACAGTTAACAACGAAAACATCTGTAACAAACTGCTGACATTGTATGGTTTTTCGAACTCAGCTACAAATACCATATCATCTTACCTAAAATTCAGAAAGCAAGCTATCTCAGTTGGCCAAAAATCGTACGACTTTATGTATAATTCTAGAGGGATTCCACAGGGTTCCATCCTGGGGCCTATTCTTTTCACGCCTTACGTAAATTAAATTCCCACTTTCGTGACCTCATTTATTCAAATGTATGCTGATAACGTTCAATTCTATCGAAGCTGCCCTCTTGATATGATAGACGAGTGCGCAAATGCTTTAAACACTGACCTGGAGCGCATATCAAGCTGGTAAAAAAACCTAATTCTTCTAAACCCACTCAAAACTAAATGTATCGTCATGTATAAAAAACTTGTTGAACTCTCCTACTTTCCAAATATTGTGCTCAATGGCTCAAAAATTGACTACGTTGACACCGCAAAAAATCTAGGACTCGTTTTTAACAGAAAACTTAAATGGAATAACCACATCAACACTATAGTTGGTAAGGTATATGAAAAGTTACGCTATCTCTTTCTTTCCTTTCAAAACTCGGCTCTTACTAGCTAAAACATTCCTTGTACCAGTTCTCTGTTATGGGTGAGAAATATTCTGTTACTGTAAAGCTAACAGTAAAAGAAAACTTAATGCCGCTTTTAACAATATTGTGCGTTACGTTTTCAGTCTTCGACGCTTCAACAGAATATATCATTGCTCGAAGTTGCTCTATAACATGTCACTCGACCATCTAATGCGCTATCGATCCCTTATTTTGCTTTCCAATGTGGTTCAAACCAATCAGCCTTGTTACCTTTTCAATAAGATAAGTTTTACCACGTCTGAAAGATCTCGGCAGACGTCTCATCCTCGTTACTCGCTACCTCGACTACTCACCTGCTAAACTTTTTACCACGGTATGTCCGAAGTAATGTATTTATAATACAAATATCTATTATTCATATTTCTTAGTAATAATATTGCATTAAGCTTTTTTTATTAGCTTGAATCTGAATTTTGTTATGAACATATTATAGCTTCACTAGTTTATAAAATAATTGTATGTCTTAATATGGTTGCAAAATAAATAAAAACTAAAACTTCTATGTATTATAGAAGAAGAAGAATATTCATAAAAAATTTACGTAAGTAGACTAACATGAGGTAGGTGACTTACATACCATATGTAACTGTAATGAGTTTAAAATATGTTAGTCAATAATTGTTTAGTACCGTCAAGAGGATTACTCCTCTTCGTTTGAATCATCGAGAGTGCGGCTTTGTCAATAACAATGTTGTAGTGGTCGAAAACCATTGTGTATTCGCTATCGAGGCGTTTTTTTAAAGTAGCTATTTTCACGTTATACACTCCCTCCCCTCCCCGCAGATTTGTAATTGATGGGCGTAATTTTAATTTAAATTTAAATTAAATTTAAATTAATTCTTTCGTGAGTGCACTGAATACTCTGAATACACTGCCCAACAGAACATCAATGAGCACCGAAACCATTCGCAAGGTGGAACGAAGCTTAAGTAAAAATTCAAATTCCTTGAAACCTTGGAACTACCAAAAACTGAAAGACTTGAGACTTCAGAGAAATTCAATTGGTGAAAGGGCTTAAGGAAAATGATTTTAATTTACGGAAAAATTTTTCTGAAACAACGGCCTTCACATTGACCAATAGTTAGTATTTGATGTGCCTTATCAACCAACAAAATAATTTCAGAGAACAAGTGATAGATGCGAAAATTATAAGCGCATGATTACAGATTATTTGTTTATCTATTTGTATTGTATTGGCAAGTACAACCATGTTACTCATATCACATATAGTTTTAACTAAATGGATCGACTCTGCCTACCTTCATGAGCTTGGTGTGTGAATATTTCTACAAAAACAGAAACAAAAACTTCAGACTTAACTTCCGTGGATTTTTTTCTATGCGCCTACATCCAAAGTGATGTTTACGCTGATAACCCGCGGTCTGCCTTTGAGCTGAAAGAAAATATTCGCTCTGAAATTCACAATCTTAAGCCAAGCGTATTGCAGTACGTTGTACGAAACAAGGTGTCCGTTTATAGTTCTGTATATGATTTAATGGACGGCATTTGGACTATCGTCCAAGAAATGAAAAAAAAAGAGTTCATGTTTAAAAACATTATTATTATACAAAGTATATATAGGGTGATTCATCGTAACGTTTTATTTTCAATAGGCTTTTATTGATAGATCGTGCGTGACCCCTATCAAACTGCCTTGTAACTTTTGTTTCCTATCGTTTGGCAAATCATCGTGGAAAGATTCATACCACAACAGCATCTCCAAATTGGTGAGCTGTACTACGAAAATCAGCGTTCTGTGAGAAATGTTTTTCGTGCGATTCGAGGAGCTTACGGTGCGTATAATCAACCTATTGAAACCACTTTTGCCAATACCATTCACAAATTTAAGACCCAGTTAACATAAGTGAATGATACTCGACCGGTTAGACCACATCCAGCACGTAGTAAAGAGTCTATAGCAGCTGTAGGTGAGAGTGTACGCGAAGACCGTGACGAATCGATTCGTCGTCGTTCTCAGCAGTTTTATTTTACGTGAGGGTCTCGGTTTAAAAGCGTAAAAAATTCAACTTGTGCAAGAATTGAAGCCAGGCAACTTGAATTTGCTTCATATTTTCAGTGAATGGGCTCTGGAAAAACTCAATGAAAGTCCGGTGTTTTATAGTGAAATTTTGTTCAGTGAATAAGACCATTTTTGGCTCAATGGATACTTTAATAAACAAAATTGACGTATTTGGGCTGATACCATTACATCCATTAAAAACAACGGTATGGTGTGGTTTATGGGCTGGTGGAATCATTGATCAATATTTCTTCAAAAATGAAGCAAATCAGAAAATTATCGTCAATGGTAACCATTTTCGCGCCATGTTAACGGACTATGTGCTTCCTGAAATTCAAGCACATGGTCTCGGTGAGCTTTGGTTTCAACAAGACGGCGCTACGAGCCATACAGCACATGAAACAATGGACTTGTTGAGAAATCAACTTGGTGAGCATTTAATATCACGTTTTGCTACGTTAAATTGGCTGCTTAGATATTTTTCTGGGGATATGTAAAGTCTCAGGTCTTCAGGAATAAGCCAACTACGATTGACGCTTTAGAAGCCAACATTACTTATGTTACCCACGAGCTACCAATCGCTCTGCTCGAACGAGTCGCCCAAAATTAAATCTTCCGAATGGACCACCTCAGACGTAGTCGTGGCCAAAATTTAGAAGTAAATGCCATAAATTGTTCTTTTAACCGATAATAAAAAAACTTTAAGTTTGCTTTCAAATTTATGTGTTTAATTTTACATTATAAATCAAACCTCACGATGAATCAGCCTATATAATAGCATATACTTAAACTAACCGGCAAATTCCAAATACTCTATGAGGTGGTATATATATGCTTCGAGACGTTCAACCTCGACTTGCCACCCTATAGAATTTGTACTAACAGAACAGCTGTTGTGTGTCATTTTTTGTTTACCGGAGTGCAGAATCTTTTTCCCTTTTGTTTTTCTTCTTGTTATTGTTTTTATTCAAAAGAAACTACGGAATGTGATAATAATTCAAAGTAAGTTAAGTTATTAACCAATAAAATTTGAAAACCAAATGGGCAGTATCGAAAACTAAAAAAAATGATGTTCAATTCAATCTCAATACAAACCGACCACACAAAATGGTTAACCCTCTAACAGAACGTGTGGGGAGTATTCGCATAGAAAAACGTCCTTTTTGCCGATTCCTGCAATCTAGTTGCTAACAGAAATGTGCGGATACGAGTACCTCAATCGTCCCAAGTATACATAAAGCAATTAGAAGTTCTGCAATTGATGGTTGGCTGAGAATCCTTAGGAATCCAGTGAACCTGAATTAGGCAAGGCCAATTGATTTCGTTCACAAATATAGGTACTGCATACTATACTAATTCCAGATTCTCAGAACTGCTAAAAATCGTCAAAAACATGCGTACTTATATAAGAAATGTTAAAAACAAGAAATACTATATTTGCACATGAAGATTCTGGGATATGATAAATTTGCTTCAATCAAATTCATTACTGTTGTCGTGCCTCCGTTTAAAATAACGAGAACCATTCTAGTTTCATCGTTATCAATTGTCTGTCATAGGTTATCGTTGCTCAAACAATTCGCAGATTATAATACATTCGAACAATTCCAATTTTTTTAAGAAATTTTTCTTTTTCAGATTTCAGTTGTGGACAATTCGTACAAGTGGTAAGGGAGCTTCATTTTTCCAAAAATAAAAGCTCAACAATGACTGCTAAGTGTGCCATCTATACACTGACTACAAAAACTAATACACTACAACGTTGGAATTTTATACGATCATCAAGTTGGTATAGCAATACGCTACTGATCAAGCAAAATTCATTCTGTTTCGCGAATAGTATTCGCAAAAAGAGTTCTGTTCAGTTTTCAACGTCGTCGTCAGTGTTTGTGGAGGTAAGCGCGGGTTTCTTTTGTTTAATTAATAAGTGTCTATATTTTTCGTGTTTTTTGTCGATGATGTTGTAGACATGTTATCGCTGATATTTTTTATGGGATCTACTTTCAATTTCAAACGATTTACTTGAACAATTGACAACAGAAGTGAGCATGTGGTTTTGTTTTTTAAGCGTGCTTATCAAAAATTTATAGCGAGCTCTGCGGCAAGGTCGCTAGCCACAACATTAAGTAATCACACCAACAGTTTTAAGATTATAAATTTATAGTAATTCCATGTTTAATCGAACGACATGGGGATAATTATGTTATATTGTAGCTAAAGAATATCAGTCAAACTCCCTTGGTTAAATTATATTTATGCAAAGCAAGCTGATCACTTAAGCAGCTACAAACCGGTCGTCGTCTTTAAAAACTATTTCAAAAGAGTTTGCGTAATTTTCTTTACATTGTAAATTCATTAAAAGATTTTACCATTTACGAATTTAAGTTTATTCAAAGTCCAATGAATACCGATCAAATGATGCCGTTTTTCACACACCACACAATTTCTGAATGGTAGCCCGACTCACTATTCTAATATCGACAGTGTAAAACCCAATTTGTCTGCGCAAACTGAGTGCAAAGAGAATGCTTCTTTCCGGCCAATGCAAAACACAATAATAAAACGACGGCATGTCTTTTTTCCTGACAATAATAGAGTAGAAGGCGGCTGTAAATCTGTCCTACTATCTCGCAAAAGTTGCTCTGCTCGTATGTACATACATATCAGAGTTTTCTCGAGTTATGATTCCGGATAAAGGGTATTTATTAAATTGGTTTTATTAACTAAAATATTTCTAAATGATTTCCAGTAAAAGAAATAATACACATTGTATAACAATGACTATCACTATCAAATATCGTTTCTACAAGTAGTTTAGTTTGTACTATATTGTTATTACTGACATACTAATTTTATTATCTAATGTGTCACTATTGGTCGGTTTAGATAAACAATTCCTACTGTTTTTGTCAACTGATATGTAGATTAGGAGTCATATTTTAAGTTAATATTTAATAAGTTAATAATAGAATAGTTTCATCGATTATAAATAGAAATTGCGGCAAATTAATAGGCAAGGTATGGTTGGTCTGGTATTAAATTGCATAAAAAAGCATAAAATAAAGAATCAGGCTCACTTGTTTTTAAAATTTGTAACTCGTATTTTCTTCGCCATTTGCTGTTGTTGTTAGGCGTTGACTTGGACTCGAAGTATCCAGGATCTCCATTTTTCTCTGTCGGTACTGATCATCTTCATTGCCAAAATTGATTTCACTCTTTTATGTCCCATTGTTTGCATACGTTGTTCCTAGGTGTTCCATGGTCTACCTCTTGGCGTTGAGCCGGCTACTTTCATATCTTGAATTATTTTAGATATCATAAAGTCTGCCATTCGTTCTATGTGGCCGAACTACTTTAGTTGTTTTTCTTCCACCTGTGTGATAATCGACTTCCTTTGTCCTATTACATCCCTCAGTCTCTCATTTTTTATTCTGTCCCTTCTCGTTTTCCTCGCGAATCTTCTTACAAATTTCATCTCTGTCACTTGAAATCGGCTCAGATGCTTATCGAGTAGCGGTAGGGATTCGACTCCGTAGAGAGCTATTGGGGCGATTACACTATTGTAAATATTTACTTTCACGTCAGTTGGAATTTCTCTTTTGAAAGTATGCCAACATTGCTTCTTGGTGCGATTTAACACTCACTGATCGCATTTACCGTCGTTTAAAATTATTGCGCCTAGATTTTATACGCCGATACTGTTTCGATATTCCTTCCATTACTGACGATGTTAAATTCCGTATATATGTGTTCTTCCTTCAATATCCACATTACTTTGCTTTTGTCTGCATTGAGTATCATCCCATTTGTTTTCAATTCTTCATTCCAGATGTCAAGCGTTTGTTTAAGTCTGCCCCTAGTATTTGCAACGATGATTATATCATCTGCGTAGAATAAGAACTGCAGGTAAATGGGACTTGTTCGACTTTTGCAAATTTTTGCAATCATCTAGGTAGTTAATGAATAGCAGGAGACTTAGCCTGTCTCCTTTGTCCAATTTAAGGGGACTAGATTTGTCACCATCCAACCTGAAAGTGTGCTGCGTCTTCAAAAGTACCTTTAATGGCGTTAATTAATCTTTCTGGCACATTTTTTGCTTGTCGCTTTGGAGTTATCTAAATTTGTGGACAGGCCACTCTATTTTGGATCACCTTCCTATTTGGAGACCAAGAATCTGCTGGTATTTTTTACATTTGAGGTATGTTTCTTCAAACCTTGGTTGAAAATTTTTGAACCGAATTTATCGACGACCTTCATTGAACATAGTAAAAGCAGCAGATTTGCTCAGTCTGAAGTGTCGGTCTCGTAATGAGGAGACTAGCGAATGCGCGTACTTCACGTTTTGTTACACCTCATTAAATTCGTAATATTTACATTTATTTGATAAATTACTATTAAGTTTAAGGGACATTTGACGGCCACAAAATATGTGCAAAATCGACTATCGAAATGTAACATAAATTAAATGTAAGTCAGTTGTTGGGTTTACGAGTTCAAAAAATGTCAATGCCGATATTCTTTCTTTTTTTCTGATAGGGTATTGACTTCTAAATCAAACGGTTCAGCGTTTGATTTTTGTTCGAGACACATTCTTTTTTCAGACAACATAAATCACGTAAGATGAGTTGTAGCTTTAAATACAACTCAAATTACATTGATACTTGTATGTTCCTTTTAATGCAAACGTTTCAGTGACGAAGTACCAGAAGATGCTTAGAAAAAGCGTAGTACCACGTTAGGACGCAGTCTACTCAGGCACAGCAGGAAAATCGCTGACCCCTCAGACACGTCGGAAAACATTAGTTTGTTCCATCGGTATACAGTCATGCCATCTGCTGTTATGCTCATACGAAACCCAACTGATTATCCAGTGCCTTGTCTAGAAAGTTAATCGGCGATGTTATTTACCGCCATTTCATTGTGACATTGGGCTTAAACAAGACTTAGTGAATTCAGCTATCCGATTGAAAGTGACGCATTCGTCCTCCGAAAGGATACTAGCGTCACATACTTGATTGGTTTTGGAACCATCCGGTAAGATTCCATTTCCTGGCTCAGATTCTAACCGAAAATAATCACAGAAAAAAGTGATTTCCTAATTTCGCAGCTACAGGTTCTGGTGTCATTGATTCAGACAACATGTTGGTGCAAGGTTATTAAAACTCCAGTGTGTGTTGTACCAAAGGCTTGGAGGGTGTAGTCCGTGGTATGAATACCGAGGGGAAAAACATTCATCAGTGCATCTGGAACAGAGCCGAGTATGTCAGGTAAAGCCTTCATGCTGCCGCGACAGACCATTCCTTGAATTCTGGTTAAAGCAGCAGTGATGCATATTCGTGAATGCTTTGTCAGTAGGCAATAGCGGTGTACATCAAAACGACCTCATCGGTGAAAAATCTCATGTCTTGTTGAAAGCTCCTTTTTACTGCCAGAAAGCCGACAGCGGAGATATTCGATGTGACAATTTTAGTTTAAAGAAGTTTGTAATTCAGAATGACACCCACAATATTAAGCTTCGTTGAAAAAACAGATGATACATACATCAAAACTATTATTTTGGGCAAGAAAACCATAATATGACAATCGTTAAATACCATATATTT
This sequence comes from Volucella inanis, assembly GCA_907269105.1. Lineage (NCBI taxonomy): Eukaryota > Metazoa > Arthropoda > Insecta > Diptera > Syrphidae > Volucella > Volucella inanis. The sequence goes on along the minus strand of OU026156.1, from coordinate 99,139,309 downwards.
GAGGTTTCCCGTTCGGTGTAAATACATTATACTATAATCTACTCTGTAGCTTCAAATCGAACAAATTAACGCCAAAAGCAAAACAATTTTCATATGTCAAAGCGCGCAAAAGTAAATAGAGGTCTCCTTTCGCTTTGTAGTTGCGTTTACGATATTTACGATAGAAAGCTGACGCGAAGCTTGAGGTAACATTATAAATTGAATCATATGTTGCCCTAGTATGTTTGTGTCATTGATACATAAATGACTGTCTGTCAAAAACTACTCAGAATTCAACATTAGAAAAACGTCATCAAGACGACCAAAAAGAACGCAAACTTGCTTTACAACACTGTGACTGATAATGAAAACGTGTTGTTTTCAATAAGATCCAGAAACCAAGTGCCAAATGGATGTCGCCAGAATAACCAAAACCTAAAAAATATCGTTTGGAGAACAAAAGTGAAGGCAATGTTGATTTAATTTTATGATATGATATGATATGATACATTGTCCACAAGGAGTCCGTTCCAACGGGCCAAACAGTTAATGCCCAGTTTTATTGATGTTTTAAAGCGTTTGGTGCATCGTTTTACGATAATGCGCCATCCTAACGTCGGTCGATCTAACCTATTTTTCAGTGAAAAATCGCATTTTAACCATATTCGTCCTATTTGGCACCATATTTTCCGATGAAAGGAAAGCGTTTTGTCGATGTAAAAGCCATTCAAAGGGCTTGTACCAATATTCTGAAGGACATCCAGGCCGATCATCTAAAACATGCATTCGACATGCTTTCAGACCCGCAAATCGCTGTATTGATTCAGAAGGGGAGGACTATTTTGAATAAAATAAATCGATTTATTAATAATAGTAATAACTGTTGTTCTTATTAAAAAATTACTATTTATGATATTTTAGAGCCAATCTTACAAATTTTACCGCTGGCCTCTTTGTTTAAGTTGTACCAGTTTATATTTTATGTCCTGAATACGCTTTCTTGTCTTTTTGCTGTTGTTTATTTTGAAATCCGGATCAATGTTGTCTGTGTAGTTTAGTACTTGTTAAAAGAGGATGACTCCCTAGTGTGTGGTAGATATTTTTAAATCGGCGCTATAATAATGATGGATAAATAAATGTTTGATTAATTAAGAGTATCTCAGCTTCGGCAGGTAACCGACTCTTTAACTTAAACTTTTATCAGCCACTAAGGCAGTTAAACAAAATTGTAAGTCAATCGACTCTGAATTGCAATTGCTTATCTTCATTTATTCCTTAACGAAAATGATAACAACATCTTTTGGTAAATTGACATACGATTAACGCTATTTACGTATTCATAAAACAGGAAAAAAGTCATTCACTCCAGTAAAATTCAGTTCTTTATATTACAATGATTACTCTTCTAATAAAATTTATTTGTCAAAGCAACTGAATATTTTTTTTACGCGGAATAAATTGAACTATTCTTACATATCTTACATAAGATTTACATTTTTAACGAAAACAAATGCCTACAATTGTAAAATAAAAACATGTTTTCGTGGAAAATTGATTTGTTTGTTTATTTTTTATTTTTTTTTATTTTTGTTTGCATTCATAAGCATGTCTTATCATCTCTGCTGGAGTTCTTGATGACGTAAATCAAAAAAATTACTGCATTGCCTACGTTGACGATATTATGTGCATATTCTTATCATCAATAACCTTTAATCTCATAAATAAGTATTTTTTATTTGATCAGACTTAGTTAATCTTGTCTGTTGTGCTTTATTTTATTGTGAATCGTGGACCAGCCAACACTTGTTTAAAATGAAACGTTCTGTAATGCGTGTTAGAAAATAAAATCGTGCAACAATTTTTGTAACAATATTCCTTTTAAATTTTAGATAATGTCTGGAAATTCGAAAATTCTACATGCCAGGCTTGAAGAGGGTGATCCTGAGCTGTATGATCTAATCAAACAAGAAAAAAAACGCCAAACATATGGCTTAGAAATGATTGCAAGTGAAAACTTCACATCAGTGTCTGTGTTAGAGTGCCTTGGTACGTGTCCGGCTAATAAATACTCTGAAGGTTATCCTGGAAAAAGGTGAGAAAAAAAAATCACGCACTTATCATACTTGAATTTATTTTTATTTATTTTTATCAATTTCAAAGATACTATGGAGGAAATCAAATTATCGACAAAATCGAGTTACTCGCTCAGAAACGTGCTTTAGAGGCTTTCGATTTAAATCCCGAAGAATGGGGTGTCAATGTGCAGCCTTATTCTGGATCTCCAGCTAACTTTGCAATTTACACCGGCTTATGCCAGCCACATGATCGAATTATGGGTCTTGACTTACCTGATGGTGGCCATTTAACACACGGTTTTATGACTGCAACAAAAAAAGTTTCCGCTACATCGATTTTCTTTGAAAGTATGCCCTATCGTGTTAATCCTAAAACTGGTTTAATTGACTACGACCAATTGGAAGCAAATGCGAAACTTTTCAAACCAAAAGTTATTATTGCCGGTATATCATGCTATGCACGTTGCCTGGACTACGAGCGTTTCAAAAAAGTCGCCGATGCTAATGGTTCCTATCTTATGTCTGATATGGCACATATTGCTGGTTTAGTTGCAGCTAAACTTATACCAAGTCCATTCCAGTATTCTGACGTTGTTAGTACTACCACACATAAAACACTTCGAGGACCACGTGCCGGTGTCGTTTTCTATCGTAAAGGTGTTCGTCAAATTAAACCGAATGGGGAGAAAATCATGTACGACCTGGAAGAACGTATTAACTCAGCTGTATTCCCTGGCCTTCAGGGAGGTCCGCATAATAATGCAATTGCTGCTATTGCTACAGCTATGAAACAAGCAAAGACCCCAGAATTCGCCGCTTATCAGAAACAAGTTCTTTTGAATGCTACTCGGTTAGCTGAAAAATTGCAAGAAAAAGGATACACTGTTGTAACCGGTGGTACCGATGTGCATTTAGTTCTTGTCGATGTGCGTAGCGTTGGTTTGACTGGCGCTCGCGCTGAATATATACTCGAAGAGGTCTCTATTGCTTGCAATAAGAATACAGTGCCTGGTGATAAGTCAGCCCTCTACCCATCTGGTATTCGTCTAGGTACTCCAGCTCTAACTACAAGAGGACTTGTTGAAGATGATATTAATAAGGTTGTAGACTTTATCGATCGTGGATTAAAAATTGCAAAAGAAGCTAGCACCAAAGCTGGTTCAAAAATTGCAGATTTTCATAAAATTTTGCATGAGGACAAAGAGATTGCTAGCCGAGTTAAAGGCTTGTCCGAAGAGGTAGCTACTTTTAGTGCTAAATTCCCAATACCTGGTGTAGGGGAGTTGTAAACTAGAAAAAATAAAAAAATAAAATCAAATATTGTGAACTCGAAAACTAGTGTAAAAGTCTCACAAAGTATTTTTGTTTACTGTTTTTTATTATTATTAGTTTTTTTACATGTAACACTTTATTGTGATTCACTGATAAATTCAAATCAATAAAAATCCTATGAATAATCTTAAAAACTACACTGTACCTAGACTAAATTTTGTTGTTTTGTTTGATTATAAAAAAACAAAAACAAAAACAAAAAAATAATAATAATAGTAATAATAATAAATAAATAAACAAATTATGCGTTTACAAGAGATCCATTTTTATGCACTCTTTGACAGGACGACTCATTCGATGGAACCGTGAGTTATGTGTTGACAAGGACCATTTCGTCTTGAAGCTCTTGTTGCACATGGAACAATCGTGTTTTTTCGATGTTATTGAATGTTTAGATGCACTGTGCCGTCGTAACGCCGATACAGATTGTAATTTTCGATTGCACACTTTACATTGCAGCGATTGTTCTGTGGAAAATAATTTTACAAATTTTACAACATAAATATATTTTACAGAATAAAAATCGAAAACACAATTCAACACTTATTTGTAGGGTTTTATTTTCACTAATGCTTTTAAAAAATAAATAGTTCTGCCAAATCAAAGTAAAGAAAGTATACTTTTTTTGTATAATTAATTTGCTGGTTTTGTTTGATGTTTTTCTTTATTTTTTAGACACAACATTACCACCTTTTTTTTTTTTTTTTTTTTTTTTGAATTAGTTTTTGTTTTTCAAGTAATAGCAATCTGATAAAAATGAATTTCTCTTGGACAAGATGATTTACAGGCTGTAAGAATCTCTTTCCTTTCTTCCTGATTTAATTCTAGATCGTAAAATATATATATAAATATATACAATATATATTTATTTTTTAAAACTTTATATTATTTCTAAAATTTAAAAAAAAAAGTGGTTCTCCAAAAACCATTCTCGATTCAAATGTACAAGCAATATATATTCTTTATTTTCTTTTCGATTTTTTATTTTGTTTTGTTGTTTTTCTTTTTCTTAAAAAAAAAAAAAAAAAAAAAAAAATGTTTATTTGGACGCAGGTGACTGGCTGTGATCACTCCTTTCGGTTACTTATGAGTTCTCGCCTCGAACTGTGATCTTTTGCTCGTGGGATATTCTTATATGTTCACGTAAACTGTATTTGTTTTTGAAGTTCTTTTGACACACTTCACATTTGCGCGGTGGCTGCGGAGTGTGCTGAGTTCGAATATGTCTCCAAAGATTTACGGTGGTTATAACCATTTTGCAAAATTGACATTCAGTCCATTTATTATTTGGCATATCTAAAAGTATAACAAAATACATTTTTGTTAGTATCGGTATTGATTTGTTTTTGTTTTGTTTTGTTTTTGTTTTGTTTTGTTTTCGTTTTTTTTTTTTTTTTTTTTTTTTTTTTAATAATTGTCTTTTTTTCTTATAAAATGTTTTGAAGTGTTTTACTATTAGCATTTTGGTAAAAGGAAGCGATTTTTTTTTTCATATTTCTTTTGTTTTTATTTTATTTTTAATTTAATGACTTGATTTTGTATATACTTAAAGATGGTGTTAAGTTTCTATATGTTTAAATTGGTTAATCATTTGGAGACATATTCGTAAAGGTGTTTGGTAGACATGTTTATTTATATAGGGAAATACTTTTTTTTTTTTTGTACCTTTGCTAGTTAATGAGTTCTTAAAAATTATTCACTTTATCAAAATGCTTAAGTATTTTCAAAAAATGCATGTACATAAATTATAAAAACTATCAAAACCAAACAGATGTCTAAGATCCGTAAATAAAACAAATTTAAACCTCGAATACGTAACAATCCATCCACTAAAATCAAGTTAAAAATATTTTAAAAAGGTTTTTTCAATAAGAAGTATTATTTTGATTATCATGAGGAATAAGATTTAATTTTTATTTTAATAAAAAAAGTTTACCATTAATACAGGATTGGCCAATAAGTGTTTCACCATGAAAATAGTAACAATTATTGCATTGGAATAATATTGATCGATAGTTATGTGTGAATGATAATATCGGCCAACGGTTCACCTCGTCTTCGGTGGCATATGGTATATCAATCTGTTTGTCCAAATTCAGGATGACATCCTGGTATATATATTCCACGATCTCGGTGGCCAATTAATATCATTGTTTCGTATGATGTGTCCCGGGAATGTCTCGTGCAATAAAGGGGATTTTCTGTGGCATTTAACACGATATTTTTGAAACCACATGTCATCCACATTTATGTCATCCATTTTGGGTCATAAAAAGTTATTTATCATGGTCCGACACTGATGGTAAACTCACAGCAACAGTATTCTGATAATTCTTCCCTTCCAAAAACCAAAACAAACAGTGAGTCTTTGAGGATGTACCGATTGATCAATAATCTTTTCAGTTTCATCGACCCAAATAAAATAATTTTACTTATAAACGTATCCGCTGAGATGAAAATGGGCCTCGTCACTAAATTTTATATTCTTTAAAAAAATCGTCATCGAATTATGTGCGAATGAGTACGTGTGCATAGTCAAATATTTTGCTAAAATTCGAAGTAATGCGATTCCTGCGCACGATGGCGATTTGATGTTCTTGGGCTCTCGGCCACACTTTCACGTACGGCAGCAATATTTTCGGCTGCACGAGCACGCACTGATGATTTCATATCTGCAGTTCCTTAGAATTTGTGCACCACATTCAAAATTGTAGGCTCATTTAGTCGATTATTAATAATAATTTTTTGAAAAGTCATTTTGATAATAGGCTTCAATAATTTTTTCTGAAACCGATTGTCTATCCATGACTAAAGTTGTTAATGACTGTAGATGACAGACGTTGATATAATACTTTTTTTTCGACATTTAGATTTTATTCGCCACTCTCATGGTGAAACACCCATTGGTCAGCTTTATAATTAAAAACAGTATCAGCCAAATAACCTGCACGTTCTCTATTGTTGTACATCCACGCTATTTTTGCGTATTTGCGGCTCTATTTTATCGAAAACAGCACTGGAGTTGGATTTCAATTGACTTAGGATCATTGACGTAAACCTCTTTAAGATGAACCCATAGAAAGGAATCGCACGGTGTTAAATCGTATGATGTTGGTGGCTATTTTGCGAAATGATTAGGCCAAGGAATTTCGGGAACGGTTTCGCCACCAGTGTGGCACCTAGCCCAGTATTATTGCAAACAAATATCGCCTACACTCATACCTTCAAGTTTCGGTCATAAAATTTTATTGGCAATGGAAATTTTCTCGCTTAAGAATGGTTTTAACAATTTGTACGGCACGTTTCTTCTTCTTGTTGGAAATAAATATCGCCTACATCTATACCTTCAAACTTTTAAAAACACACAACACATAACTCACGGTTCCATCGAAAAATATTTTTAGAAAGTGTTTCCCGACTAAATATATGGTGATTCATCGTGAGGTTTGATTTTTAATAGGCTTTTTTTGACAGATCACGCGTGACTCCTATCAAACTGCTTTGTCATTTTTGTTCAGTTTCGTTTGGCAAGTCATCATGGAAAGCCTCACACCACAACAGCGTCTCCAAATTGTTTAGCTGTATTACGAAAATCAGCGTTCTGTGAGACATGTTTTTCGTGCGATTCGAGGAACTTACAGTTCGCATAATCGACCTAATGAAACCACTATTGCCAATATCATTCGCAAATTTGAGTGCCAGTTTACATTAGTGGATGATACTCGACCGGTTAGACCACATCCAGCATGTAGTGGAGAGACTATAGCAGCTGTAGCTAAGAGTGTACGCCAAGACCGTGATGAAACGATTCGTCGTCGTTCTTAGCAGCTTGGCTTGGCGTATTCGACAACTTGGCGTATTTTACGTAATGATCTCGGCCTAAAAGTGTACAAAATTCAACTTGTCCAAGAATTGAAGCCCATTCAGTGAATGGGCTCTGGAAAAACACAATGAAAATCCGGTGTCTTATCGTGAAATTTTGTTCAGTGATGACGCCCATTTCTGGCTCAATGGATACGTTAATAAACAAAATTGTCGTATTTGGGCTGGTGAGCAACCCGAAGAGTACCAAGAGCTACCATTGCATCCATTAAAGACAACGGTATGGTGTGGTTTATGGGCTAGTGAAATCATTGGTCCATATTTTTTTTTAAAATGAGAAAATTAGAATGTTACCGTCAATGGTAACCGTTATCGCGCCATGTTAACGGACTATGTGCTTCCTGCGCATGGTCTCGTTGAGCTCTGGTTTCAACAAGACGACGCTACGAGCCATACAGCGCGTGAAACCATGGACTTGTTGAGAAATCATTTCGGTGAGCACTTAATTTCACGTTTTGCTACGGTAAATTGGCCACCAAGATCGTACAAGATCACACCTTTGGACTATTTTCTCTATGGACATGTAAAGTCTCAGGTCTTCAGGAATAAGTCAGCTACGATTGACGCTTTGGAAGCCAACATTACATCGCCCAGAATTGGACTTTTCGAATGGATCACCTCAGACATTTACATGTTGAAAGTCTCCCCTTTCGTCAAATATTTTTAAACATCCATCTACAAATGGCATATACTTGTAGATTGACAATACAGAAGAACTCATTTTAACTCATTCAAACGTGTCTAGGCTTAAATAATCTTCGTCATGAAGGTCAAGATTTTAAATAAAATACTGTTTAATTCATTAAAATTTTTTTAAATTTTCTTTGGGGAAGAAAAAACAAAACAAAAAAAAATTCAATTCAATTAGATTTTGCGAAGAAATCAACGATTCGCTTATTTCTCCACTCTTTGCGAACTGTCAAATTTTACGTGCATTGCACACATGTGGAACCTGATCTACATTCACGAGACCAAAACATGAATGCAAAAGCAGGTGTGAATAAAATGTCAAAGTTTGCGTATATTCTTTCGTTCGTATTCAGAGTTCATTCGTACAATGGATTGAGGACATGCTAAAGAGCAGAATTTGGAGAAAAACGGTTGTAAGAGGTACACCACAAGGAGGAGTGATATCTCCCCTTCTCTGGCTTCTTGTTATAAATGACTTGAGTCGTGACTCTTCTGAAATTACAAATGTGCAAAAGATAGAAAAACAACCCTAAGTCGTGGGTAGAACTTCGATGCCTCTTTTTTGACGTTTTTCTTTCTCCTTGTTCGTTATTTTTCTATTTCGCTTTATTTATTTTCGTTCCTCAAGAAGGGCAGAATGTTTGTTTAGAGAGCTCCTCTAAACTTAGCGATCGTCACAAAAAAAAAGTGCTTAAGAGTTTACATAAAATCTTGATAGCACAGATATATATGTTGTTATGTTTGACGTTTGGTAGTTCATGTGTCGGTTAGTGAACAAATTTAATTTGTTTTGAAAAAAATTTGTTGGCAAATGCCTGATATTTCTGAAAATTCATTGGAAAGTTTATCGCAAACGACCAAAATAGTATTTGAAAGCATCGTTTAAATCCATTATGTGTACCGGTATGAAGTGAGCGTCAAAATACAAATGCCTCGATAGGGAACATTAATTTTTTACATATTTAGTATACATCAAGTCATTGAGCAAACATCATATTTTTTCAACGTGTTAAAAATGTTGAGTTTTGTACCAGAAAATTTTGACTTGCGGAAAGCATTAATTTTTTTGATTTCATTTGAAGAAAAGTGCATCGAATGCTTGTCGAGGCATATGGTGATCATGCTCTATGAGAAGCAACATGCAAAAGATGGTTTCAACGGTTCAGAGAAAACGTGGAATACCACCAAAAAAGTTTGAAGATGAAGATGACACTTTGAGTCAGAAACAAATGGCAGATATGTTAAATGTTGCACAACAAACAATTTCTAACCGTTTAAAAGCTATGGGAAAGATCCAAAAGCCTGAAAAATGGGTGCCACATGAATTGAATAAAAGACAGATGGAAATCCGAAAAACCACATGTGAAATTTTTCTTCAAAGACACAATAAAAAATCAGTTTTGCATCGAATTGTTACTGGCGATGAAAAATGGATTTATTTTCAGAATCCTAAACGAAAAAAATCATGGGTTAACCCGGTACAACCATTTACTTCGACTGCAAAACAAGATCGATTCGGCAAGAAGACAATGCTGTGTGTCTGGTGGGCCCAGAAAGGTGTGGTGTACCATGAGCTATTAAAACCCGGTGAAACCGTTAATACAGATCGCTACCGACAAAAAATGAACAATTTGAACTATGCATTGATCGAAAAACGACAAGAAGACACGGCAAGGTAATTTTGCTCCATGACAATGCACTTGTACACAAAGCAAAAGTGGTTCAGGATACCACTAAAGCACTTATCTGGTTTGTTTTTTACTTACCCATTAAAAATTAGTGTTTTTTTTCACACTTTATACCGGTACACCTGGTATATACGCGATTTACATTTTAAGCGGATAGCTTATGTGCAAACACTGCTATTGTCATTCTGGTGGGAGGAAAACAACTTGCAAGGACCAGCGAACTAATGGAGTCGGCCTTGCATACAATCGCAAAATGAGAAACAATACGACCAGGGATAAATCCAATCAGAAACCAAACTAGTGTTCGCAAGAAAAAAAAAACTAGTGAAGTTTAATGTTCTCAGCATTTGGATGCAAATTTCATCCCAATCATCTAGGAATCATCCTAAATAGTAAGCTCAGTTGGAAGCGTAACATCAAAGCAAGAACCAAAAAAGCATTAGAAGCATTCTACACATGTCAACATGTCAAAGAACCTTTGGGGAATGATGGTGACTAAGACCATATTGTGTAATAGTGGATGTACATGGCCATTCTTATCTATGATGCGCTGGTTTGGTGGAAAGACGCGAAAACGACTGTTTACTTTAAAATACTAACACAGAAGGAGCGTTAATGTCTACTCCTCAAGCTGCACTAGAGATAATGCTCAAAGTCCTTTCTTTAGGCGAATTCCTTAAATGCACGGCTTCCAAAAGCTTGATCAAACTAAAAGAATCAGGCACAGGTGGAGACACCACAATTTAGGACACACGTCTATAATACACGAGTACCAAATATCAAAACTGACGAAGAGTAGTGACTACATCGTGGCTACATCACTTCCTAGTAGACATGACTGTTTACCTAACACTGGCAATAGCAATGGAAAACTTCACCTCTACACAGACGGCTGTAAATGGAGAAAGGTACTGGACCTGAAGTCTAGTGTGAAATGCTACAGATCCAGGTCTCCTCTTTAAGATTCCGGACGAATATAGTATGTTTCAGGCAGAAATATTTGCGATTCATAAAGATGCACAGGCTGTGTTACTCATGGAACTTGATTCCTTAGAGATTTCTAACTTTGTGAACAATCAAAAAGCCATAAAAGCTTTGGCAAGTGAAACTAAAAACCAGGAGCCTCTTCTCAAGATTACTGAGAAGCTGTAGGAACGAGAAGGAAATAAAGATTATCACACAGTTGCTGTGCAACTGCCTTAACTTCCAAATACGCCGTGTCAAACAGACTTTTCCAGATTTTTTTGGGAACTTGAGGACGTCAGAAAAGCAAAACTGATCGATCTCATTAGATTTTTTAAAAGCTCTAGCTGGTTTTCAGCCAACACAAGTTAGGAATGAGCCACCATAATTATAATAATAATAATAATACATATAATACTCTAACATCACAAGCAGAGAATCACAACAGACCAATGGCCTCCCCGTATACTTGTGTCTTAGGGACTAGTATTTCCCTTATTACCTAACCTTGGTGCTATTTTTGGACAGGAGACATCATTCGAACTTTAACGAACATAGTCAATGGTCCTTTATGGCCGGATCTGGAAATTATAGATGTGAGCGATGTACATTTTCAGAAAGACGGCGCAATGTGCCATACGAGTGGCAAATCATGATCTAACAAAAAAACATGCGCATTCTTACAAGTACCCACATTAAAAAATCAATAGTGGATATATTTTAGGATTAACATCCTAACTAGTTATGCCATGTTCAACGAAGATCGTGGAAAAATAGATGGTCAGCCTAAAGAACAATAATTGGATCGCTTAAATGCAAAACCATCATCAAACTCTAATGCTGGCTAACGAGGTGATTTAAAATAAAGCGGATGGTAGAATGGTTCTAAAGTCGGCAAATTTAGCCACGGATACTGCATTTGCAAACTTTTTGTATATAATTAAAAGAAATTTGTGTACCATTTGTTGTAATTATCTTATACTGCTTTACACATTTGAACGATTACTAAAAGAAGTAATAGACATGCCTATTGGAAAAATTCAACCACAATTGCAGTATCGAGTTGTGTGCTTATTTTACAATTACACATTCACCAGATCATATATAGATAAGTTTTCTTTTGTTTAAAGAAAAATTTAAAATAAGTTATAATTTGTAAGAATTTTAAGTCGATGGGTGGTGCAGACACTGTATGTTTCTAAGCTAAATATTTGAATTGAAAATTTATTTATACAAAAATTAGGACTAACCTGTCATTGAATTTCCTTTCTCATCTTTCCCACCACTGTCTGTACTGGTTGGCTGCGTTATCAAGCGTCCTATGTACAAAAAAAAAAAAATAATAATAATAATAAAAAATTAATTTAACATTGTCCACACACAATAAAATATTATTTGACTGGGGAAAGGGAACACAAAAAATAGAATATCTACCCATTTCGATTGTAGCAATTTCCGTATTATCTCCTGATTCATTGTGGAATTTCTCCTCGATTTCCGACTCGGTAAGTATCTCATATTCAGAGGTGTACTGTGTGACTGTTTGCCCCCCAGATTCTTGAGATGCCTGATGAGTTTGTGTTACTGAATCGTTTAATTGATTCGCATCAGAGACATCTATATACTCAGGTATGTCCATTTTAACCGTTCCCGGTAGATACGTCATTTCTGTAGCTAAAATTAAATGCAATTCGATTGAGTCCCATCAATGGATAATAAATAAATTTAAAATACTTTTAACAATTCCTCCTTCTTCTTTGAAGTCAACCGTTTCTGCGGTATAGATGTTATCATCGTCATCGGAAAATGTAATTTTACGTTTTTTAGTTACAGGCGGACTGGTTTGTTGTGCAGTTTGTTGTTGCTGCGTCTGTTGGGAGATATGATGTTGCTGAGTTTGTTGAGCTGTATGATGGGTGACAATTGCTGTTGCCGGAATTTCAATTGTCTGAGATGCTTGTGTAACATTTTCCGTAACCGTTCTTATTGTACTCGGTATGGTTTTTATAATTTGGTCTTCAGGTTGAAGTCGAGGAGTTTTTGGTTTTTCCTTTTCCTCTGATGTTAATCCTTGCACGGCAAGTAATTCTGCAGTTTGTAGAAAAGATTGCAAGGCTTCTTGATGAACATTAACTTCGCCCTAAAAAAGAAAAATAAAATAGCAATAAGTAAAGAAAGAAACAAACAAAATGGAACTCAGATTAAGAACTTAGTGAGAAATGAAATGTAAAGGGTGCTGTGTAAACAGCTGTCACTTTTTTAGATGTCGGTGTTTTTTTTTTTTTTTTTTTTTTTTTTGTTTTTTTTTCAGTTGGGAAAGAATGCGTCATGGATAGATTTTGTTACCAAATCTTGGAACATTACGTTGTTTTCGAAATTAGTATTTATTTACACAAACTTATCGAGCATTTTGCTTTTTTTATGGACAGATTATTTTTATAACTTTATTTCCATGTAATTAAATTACATTAATAATACAGTAAGCGCTGGCTAACCAGGGCTGTCGTTTTGTTTAATGTTAGGAACTAGAAATTTTAAATATTTTTAGCAATATTCAATTCCTTAAAAAGTTTTTTTTTTAAGTGTTTTAAAATATACTTAATTCAATTGCACTCATAGATGATATGTTTCATGGATATCGTTGAGTTGTTGTTGCATTTGTGGCACAGAGGTGGCTCACTTTTCGACATATGCATAACTTTTATATGTACTAAGCGAAGTTGCAAGAATATCTGTTATATCTATCTTCTCTTATGATTTGAACACTTTACTGGGTAGATCCCCTTTTCGACGGTTAAATTTATAGCAATGAAGTGATTGATGTATTGATTTCAATCTATCCTCCTTTTGTCTTACCAGTACCCAAGAATTTTTCTTTTTATTGGGTATGTAATTTAATTCGTGCGGTTTTTTTTTCAAAATTTGAACGTTTATTTAAGAAAAACATGTACAATAGAATTATTCATAGTATTACCTATCCGAAGCTATGACTTTTTCCCATCTTTATCTGGCAATTTGTGGATCCCATCACAAAAGAACTGCGCCGGCTTGGCAGCCAAGAATGAATCAAGCCAATTTTTGATATTCTGCTCTAATGTGAACCGTATTTCAGTGAGGGCGTTCTGCATCGACCGGAGCAAATGGTAGTCAGAAGGTTCAAGGTCTGGGCTATAAGGCGGGTGGGGTAAGACTTCCCATCCACTATTTTCCAAATAGTTCTTAACCGGAATAGCAACGTGGGGCCGAGCGTTGTCATGATGGAAAATTATTGCCTCGTGTCTGGTCGCATATTCCGGGCGTTTTTCGGCTACTGCTCTCTTCAAACGGATTAGTTGTGTTCGGTAGCATTGTCCATTGATGGTTTCACCCGGTTTTAGCAGTTCATAATACAGCACACCCATCTGATGCCACCAAATACAGAGCATTACCTTCGCGACATGGATATTCGGCTTTGCCGTTGATTTGGCTGGTTTGCCAGGTTTCACATATGATTTTTTGCGCTTGGGGTTGTCGTAATGGATCCATTTTTCATCACCAGTAACAATCCGATGCAAAAATGATTTTCTTTTGATGCGTTCCAGCAGCATTTCGGACATGCAAACCGCCTTTAGACGTCTCTCGGCTTGAGTTCATGTGAAACCCACTTTCTTGCTTTTGAATATACCCAGCTGCTTTTAAACGTTTTGAAATGGCTGCTTGAGTGACACCTAAATATTCTGCGAGCTCTTCTTGTGTTTGACAACAATCTTCGTAGAGTAATGCTTCCAGTTCTTCATCTTCAAACTTTTTTGGCTGCCCAGGACGTTCATCGTCTTCCAAGCCAAAATCACCACTTTTAAATCGTGCAAACCACTGTTGGCACGTTCGCTCAGCTAGCACATGTTCACCATAAGGTTCCACCAAAATACGATGACTTCCGGCAGCAGTTTTCTTCATGAAGAAGAACTCCCCGCAAACACACTTTTTCATTCACAAAGTTCGACATATTTGAGTGAAAAAAAAAATTATTGTTGTTTACGCTTCAAATGACAATAGCTTTCCAATGCATGTTCCAATAATAACAATAGAATAATACAAGTTACGCCATCTCTTAGCAAACCCAATATATACCTGCTGCCTCGTTTCCTTTTATACCAACGTATACCTGTATCCAAATGAATTTTATTTTATTGTGGCTCCCGATCAGCTTGTCTCGGATTGTTTCGACTATCGCTGTTCTGTTATCGATGTTTTTAATGGCTTCGACTGTGGTTAGACTGTCAGTACAAATTATTACATTTTTGATTTCTGATAGCTCTAGGGCTCTGAGTATCCTTATACCTTCGAATGATAGATCTAAGAAGACTTCTTCGAACAGTCCTTTAAAAATAGTATTTCCGTCTGGATCCATAACTGCGAAAGCTGATCCGAGGTTAGTTTTTGACCCGTCTGTAAACAGGAAGCTTCAATGTATTTGTTCACGTTCCATGGTTTCGAGGAACATTTGTTTATACATTTCATCCGTAGTAAATGTTTTCGAGGAGTTAAGAGGTATTAATGGATTCATGCTTCAGAGTCCATGGCGGCTGAAGTGAGTTTTTACGTGTTTTAGTTGGAATTGGTATGCCGATGTTTCTTGCGAGTGATATAAAATTGAAAATTTTCGATAGACTTTTATAGACTTAGAAAATTTCCTACGACCCAAAGCTTTTTTGATGTCGATGGTGATGGATGTTTTGTAGGAGGGGCTTAGCTTTGGTATTACGAGTAAGGTTAAGTGATCAAATATCTGTTCAATGAACGGAAGTCCGGCTTCGGTTAGAATCTTTTTGTTTGGCGTGCTTCTGAAGGCTTTTAGATTTAATTGTAGGAAGGATGGTTTTAAGTATGCCAGCTATGCGCATTTGCGCATTTCCCGTATATGCTTAATCCATAATCAATCTTTGATATGGTAGATCTTGTGATGTTGATGAGTGAATTAATGTGGCAGGAACTATTCTTGGAGGCTAAGTACTTAATATTAGATCTGGTAGCTAAGCTATTCTTAAGATCTAAATAGTGTTTTTTTTTTTTTCAATTAGAATTTTAATCAAATATAATCCCGAATATTTTTAAAGTATCTATGATACATTGTTTATAGAAGCTAAATTACAGTTAAGAGACATGTTTTTTACTGCGACTAGTTTATGCCCCAGAGTGAGTATAACATCTCTGCATTTGGAGAACAAAGCGAGATCATCTGCGCACAAGGAATGTTTGGCTCCTTTATATCGAAAAACGATCTCGCTTAGTTCAATGAATACAATAATGTATAGAATAAGCGAGAGCGAAGATCCTTCTTCTAGTATACCATTATTCAGTTTTGTGATAGTTGAGTATAAATTGCCTTGTTTTACCCGAAATTTTCTTTTATTAATGAAATGAAACTGTACAATCTGGGCCCTATTTTCCACTGTATTAGTTTTTGTAATATTATATGAATTCCAATTATGTTAAAAGATAGGACGGATGCTATAAAATGATCGATGTGAACAAGTGCAATCATGGCGGAGCGCCCATGTTTAAATGCTTTCTGGTTAGTGTTTATCAAATTATTTTTCTCGAGACAATAGAACAACCTTTTAGCGATTATCTGTTCTAGTATTTTCCTAGTGTATGGAAGAAGGGAGATTGGTCGGTACACATTGACTTCGGATATTTTTTTTATTGTGTTTTGATACAGGTACAATGCTGGCAATTTTCCATGTTTGTGGAATAACTCTTCGGGTTAAGATCTGGTTGTATAAATACAGGAAACGTATTTTTAGAATGTGTGGAGTGCCTTTTTGTTGGCTGATCTAAGGCAGCTTTCCAAGTCAATGGGATTGACAGGGAGTTCAATGAGTTTAGCTGACGGGTCAATATATTTTTATTTGGGCACTATTTGATATAGTTAAATACATTGAGTGGAGGAATTCAGGGGAAAAGTTACTGTCGTCGCAGTTTTGGAAGTATTGCAATTCTCTCTATCGCAATTCGTCAATTTCTTTAGTCCACCAGGTTACCCTTACTTTATTTGAGTCACGAGTATCATCGTTCAAAACTACCAAACTAGAGGAGAATCCCACTTGGGACTCCAAGAAATGAAGTCCCCAGTCAAAAAGGTGTTTAAAAGTTTCTTGCAATACCTTCAATTGTTAGTTTTGTTTTCATCTCAGTTAATATTTGGATAATGAGTTCTGATTGTGAAAATAGGGGAAAAATTGTTTTAGAGGGATGTAGGTGGACATTGTATTTTATATAGATTTTCCTTAAAGAGATGATAGAAGGGTTCAGCTCGTTTATGAGCAAATAAAGGTCATGATAATTATTGAAGAATTATTTATGGTTCCATTGAAGTACCTTTAATACTTGTACTCTGGCCCTGCAATCCAGCCGCTGAACCATACGAGCTTCTAGAGAAATTCGGGCGATTCAATCTCTGAACCGCAATGTCGAGATTATGGGTTAAGGTAATGTTATTAGTTGTTGTCATCATCGAGCTCAGATGGGTTTACAAAACATTCGTTATGTGTTATTTTTCTTGAGCGGAGACAAATATAAATACTCAGTACGTATCTCCAATAGTTAGGAAAGCAACTGACAATATATTCGAAAAAAAAAAATTAGATTCCGAGGGAAATACCAATCAGGACGAAGTCAGACTTATCACCTTGTGACTACTGTTACGATGGGGTGGAAGAGTTTGTGTTAGTTTTTACGATAGTGAATAATGTATTTCTAGGGCGGGAGCATATAGAAAAATAATATATATTTGCAAGCTTGGTTAGGTAGTTAGAATTGAGTCCCGTTTACATTTGAGAATTGCTAGTTATGTTTTTATTCTGTTTTATTTTCACCATTTGTATTAATTTTAAAATTGTAATTTGTTATTCTAAAATTACTTTAAAGTATTGGGTATATATTTTAATTCGTGCATTTTTTTTTCAAAATTTGAACGTTTATTAAAGAAAAACATGTACAATAGTATTATTCAAAGTATTGCCCATCTGAAGCTATGACTTTTTCCCATCTTTCTGGCAATTTGTGGATCCCATCCCAAAAGAACTGCGCCGGCTTGGTAGCCAAGAATGAATCAAGCCAATTTTTGATATTCTGCTCTGATGTGAACCGTATTGCAGTGAGTGCGTTCTGCATCGATCGGAACAAATGGTAGTCAGAAGGGGCAAGGTCTGCGCTATAAGGCGGGTGGGGTAAGACTTCCCATTAACTGTTTTCCAAATAGTTCTTAACCGAAATAGCAATGTGGGGCCGAGCGTTGTCATGATGGAAAATTATTGCCTCGTATCTGGTCGCATATTCCGGGCGTTTTTCGGCTACTGCTCTCTTCAAACGGATTAATTGTGTTCGGTAGCGTTGTCCATTTATGGTTTCACCCGGTTTTAGCAGCTCATAATACAGCACACCCATCTGATCCCACCAAATACAGAGCATTACCTTCGCGACATGGATATTCGGCTTTGCCATTGATTTGGCTTTTTGGCCGTGTTTCACATATGATTTTTTGCGCTTGGGGTTGTCGTAATGGATCCATTTTTCATCACCAGTAACAATCCGATGCAAAAATGACTTCCTTTTGTGGCGTTCCAGCAGCATTTCGGACATGCAAAACCGCCTTTCGACGTCTCTCGGCTTGAGTTCATGTGGAACCCAATTTCCTTGCTTTTGAATATATCCAGCTGCTTTTAAACGTTGAGTGATACCCAAAGATTCTGCGAGCTCTTCTTGTGTTTGGCAACAAATTTCATAGAGTAATGCTTCCAGTTCTTCATCTTCAAACTTTTTTGGCTGCCCAGGACGTTCATCGTATTCCAAGCCAAAATCACCACTTTTAAATCGTGCAAACCACTTTTGGCACGTTCGCTCAGCTAGCGCATGTTCATCATAAACTTTCACCAAAATACGATGACTTCCGGCAGCAGTTTTCTTCATGAAGAAGAACTCCCCGCAAAAACACTTTTTCAGGCACAAAGTTCGACATATTTGAGTGAAAAAAAAAATTATTGCTGTTTACGCTTCAAATACTGAAATGACGTACAATGACAGTAGCTTTCTAACGCATTTTCCAATGGAATAATAACAATGGGATAATACAAGTTACGCCATCTCTTAGCAAACCGCACGAATTAAGTTTTACACTGAGGGAGTGGTTTTGGTCCCTCAGATCTTAATTCCTTGGTTTATCAAGGATATGTGAGTGTCATGTCCCATACCACTTCATCATAAAGAGCTGGGAAAGCAGAAAGCCATATGCCTGAAGGTGTGTTTAAAGCATAATGTAATAAACCATTCTTCACAATGATTCTAAACTATACAACTTTATTATGATAGAAAGGAGTAACGCCAATGCTTCTTACCAGTAGGATTCAAATTAAACGAATTACTGTTAGGTACGAGCAATCAGATCGGTCTAGATTTCAAATGATTATGGTGGAATGCAGAGGCAATACGTTTTCTTTATTTTGACCTACATTTGCACATTTTGTGCACATTGTACGCGTATCTACCATATATAAAAGTTCTCGGTTGGCGTATTGCTTTAAACGTTGGCCTGTTTCCAAATGCCAATTCGATTTTACACTCGGTGTTGCAAATATAGTTAAGCAAGTAAATGCTAAGTACACCAACTAACCTTAAGTTAGATATCGGAGTTCCAGTCACCATTAATAAGAATATATGCGTACATACATACGTAGGCATGATAAAAAAGAGATTTTCTACAGATTCCTTATCAAAATAAAAAAAAAAAAAAATTCAAAAGGAAAAATTAAGGCAAACATGCAATTTGTTATGTAAATTCCCTCTAACCCGAGATCACTTTTCCAAGCTACTTAGAATATCGTTTTCCCGCTTCACCATTGTACACAACTATACACGATTGCACATGTGTATACATACAAATTCAATGACATGTTATCGTAAATTTAAAAACAAGAAATTACTCTTACCTGATACATAAATTCAATAATTGAGTTTAAATCATCGAATTTGATAAATTTAAATATTATTACTGGATGCGGATGTGGATTCTCTTTGAAAATTTCTTTAAAATATCCACTGCACGCCGAGAGTAGCACCTTATGTGCCTTGATTCTCTGCCCATCACAACAGAGTGTAACATCCACAAAATCATCGTTCAAACGTAATGAATCAAACGCATAGGTGATATGCCGTAGATAATTATTCCAACGCAAAGAATACTGCTGCGATGTGGCCATTATCGCGGTTTAAATAATTTATTTTCCTTTTACGATGAAGTTAAGAATTCTACTGTGCCAATTTTGTCCACTGACTGATCGACTGCCAACAAAAAAAAAAATTCAGATCTGCGGTAGCGTATGTTGTAGCTTGGTTATTTCGTTACTAAAGGAAAAATTGGTTTTGCGGTTTCCTCTGGAATATTTTATAGAATTTAAATAATTGGAGTGGTTTATTAAATCAATGATAAAAAATAAGAAATATTTTAGACTGGCACGATACGCTTTTTATGTCAAACAATATTCCTGAACTACTTTATCGGCATGTAACGCCATTTTACTTAACTGTAAACGATGAGCGTTCACCAAGCGCAGTGGCAACGTGAATCAATCATACTAAGCGCTATGTTTTGTTTGCTCGCAGTCCAATTAACTAAGTGGATTTCTGTATATTATTCCTCCAATTAGCGACATGATCATATGGATGATAAATCTGTAAAAATCAACGAAAAACACCAACAACCCCATCGATTTTGAACAGCTTTTGGCTTCATTTCGTAGATGTGTGAAAACTGACTAAAAATTCGATTCAAGTGTTCCGCTTGAAAAAAATTCTTTCATCCCCATAAAAATGTGACCACGATGTTCATGGTAAGGACTTACATGCCAATATGTACAGGCATAATGAAAGCTACATACAATGACTCGGATACGAATGTTACCACTGTTGATGACTTATGTATGCTATTGCAAAAAGTACGGAGGCACATAGATGCTCCGAGCGTCAATCATTAATTATTGATTAAGAGCACATTTAGTGAACTTATTCGTCTCTGATTTTACTAGTTTTACGCGTGCCGTGTCGTGTCTCGATACTCGGATCGTATTTATAATAAAATTGTTCGTCTCCGATTTTAACATACTATTTTTACGCGTGTCCTGCGTGTCTCGATACTCGTATTAGGTCCCTGTTTTGAAGTTTTGAAGCATGTCGTGTCGTGGCTTGTCTCGATACTTGACTAGGTTCCTGTTTTTAAGCACGTCGTGTCGTGTCGTAAAAGTTTATTGAATGCTTACAAACGGTTTTCGTACGGCATGTGGAATGCCAGATCTGTTAAAAACCGTGCAGTCGAATATTTCGAATAACGTAGAAGCGAATCCAACTGCTATGCTAGAAGTGCGAAGGAATTTTCCGACTGTAAAAGCATAAAAGAACTGCCATACTACAGTTATTGCTACCGAAAAAGCAAGCAGGGGGTATTTGAATATAGATTTGTCATGGAAGACAAACTTGAGAAATAGCCCTCATTTTAAGCATGTAAAAGAATGCATCATGATAGTCCAAACAAAGGATGAGTTCGACAACAGCAGTCTTATATCCGCATACGCCCCAGCAGAAGAGTAAGGCGAGTGCACCAATAACTGTTTTTATAAGCTCCTCGATAAGATATATGCTCGACAAGACATATCTTAAGAAAGATGTTAAAGTCATCCTATTTGATATTTGATAGGTTAATATAGCCTGCACGACATCATCTCCGACAACGGACACAGGCTTATCGACTTTGTTTCAAAGCAAGATGTCATCGTTGTATCAAGCTTATTGTTTTCACATCTCTATATATACGGGGAACTGACGATCAATATTAACAACAACCAATGTTGTGATGGACTGACAAAAAGCAAGGGCAGGGATCGGCTTCTCAGGAAGAAGAAAGCAGGGCACGAGATGCCCAAAAGGTATTGAAGCAAAAACTTTTTTTTTCGTTATAGCAAATCTTCAAAAAGATCATTGAATTTCAAATCCCCACCCATCACCTATGTATAGGTGGCCTTAATATCGGCGTACATATCAGGAAAAATTATATGATTATATAAAGTGTCCGGTTTTAGATCACTTATAAACTTGTCTGCCTTTGCAGGACGACCATGGAGAGAACTCGCGAGAGGCAAAATCTTCAAAACTCATCGACTTAGTACAAAGATTCAGAATTTATCGCCTAAGTAAGCTGGGATATGTGGAGGGGATGGAGTTGGACAGGAAAAGACGTAGGTGAAAAGGGTGCTCAACTAATTTGTAGTGAGAAATTGAAAGCAGTCAGCAAACAATAGGTCTGGCTGGATAGGTATTTTGGTGCAGGCCCAGGTCTACTGCCTACTTTAGCGCTAATTTAGTAAGTAAGTAAGTATAGACTACCTGTAGCTCATAATAGTTCTATTTGTATATGTATACAGCGCGTTCCGGATAATAATTGGAAAAAATTGTTGGGGAAGTGTCAGAAAAGTATCCTCTTCGAAATAGAGAGATTTTAAAAGCAAAGCGTTGCATTCTCCTCTTTGTCTCTTATTGAACATAACAGCTTTCGAGTTCATATTTATTTATACTTGTATGCTGGCAAATTAAATATACATAGTTGAATTAGTAATTATAGGTATTTTAAGTGTTTCAAGATTTTTAAACCTATGTTCCAGCGTCATTATATCTTCTGAGAGGGATCCGAGCTATCATTCGTTGTGTGCACTGTGATCTTAAAGATTTATTATGCCACAAAGTCGATTTAAGATGAAAAATAAGACTCAATTTTCTTCATAAACTTAAGGATCCCTCTGGTGGAGATACTTTGCAGATCCTCAGTCACTAAGATTCCTTTGTCTCCTTATGCCGCATAGAGCGTCGTGAGTTTGTTTAAATAATATCCAGCTGGCAGACTTCTCATATAATCTTTTTTGAAGTCAAGATACAATTTGGATTTGTTTTGGAATGCTTCCATCGCTCTTTCTACATGTTAAATACCCGAAATATTATGCCAATATTATATTATGTGTTGATTCTGGCACATTCTTGGATAGCGTGAACCTCAGTTTGAAAGACGATAGGACTTTATCCCATTGGCCTTGAAACGTTGTTTTTTTGGCCGTTGATACTTGCACCTATTCCCGTGTCAATATTGAATTCATCCGTATACCGCCTGTTCCTTTAAGATTTGATGTTGGTTTTTGGAAGTCACATGCATAAAGTTTGGTGTTTTCGGTGATTCGCAAATCATGTCGAGCTTAGGAATATCTGAGATAAAGCTTGTGAAATCCGATTGTACCGCGAGTGTCGTCTCTCCTGTTTGAAATAACCAGACTGAACTGGTGGAAGACAATATTACATGTCTTATCAAACATGTGTCTACTAGCCCATATGGCTTTGCCAGGCTTGGTAATTATTTTATTTATATTTACATAAGTTCTTAATATTCTTTTTGATACGTAACTTCATTTGAAAACTGTGCTATTGTATCGTTCAGAGGGATCTGGTCAAGACTTAGCTTTCTTCTACGACCGAAGGGGACTGGTACATCCTTAAGAGGTTTTCTCGCATCAGCCAGAGATTTCTTTTGGGACAAAGTAGTAAATTCTTTTGCAAAATTTCCTTTGGGTTCCTGTTTTTAAAGATCATAACCAAGCCAATGCAGATTCAAAACTGATTATCAAAATAAGTTTAAGTCATACGAAAACGTCGTTTTTATGAGTTTATTGATGAAGATGTGTCAACATAAGTGCACGGCTTAAAAGTAATCCCTATTAGAGGAACTTTTGTTCAACAAGATACATTATTTACATAATTTCTTATGGAATCTGATGAATCAAATGGAAAAGATTTCATTACATCGATTCTTTTGTTAAGTTTTGAAATTAGT
The DNA here is from genome assembly GCA_907269105.1 of Volucella inanis. Classification (NCBI taxonomy): domain Eukaryota; kingdom Metazoa; phylum Arthropoda; class Insecta; order Diptera; family Syrphidae; genus Volucella; species Volucella inanis. The sequence goes on along the minus strand of OU026156.1, from coordinate 99,115,799 downwards.
TTCTCTTTTCGATACTGTGCTTCCCCGGTTTATTGCTAAAAACAAACATTGATTGAACTCTGAATGGCGTCGTTTTGTGGTATACATTTTTTTAATTACAATTCCCTTTCGACCAATAACAAAACTTGTACGAAAACTTTTCATTTTCTCTCACTGTCACTATCATTCACTGACAGTCTCGTCTGGTGTTTCGCACAAAAGAAATTTCTAAATGAAAATCCACAAAAATGGATGAGATCAAAACGAAATTTTTGGATTTACTCAATAAACAGGTATTTACCCAACAAAATATCTGTCTTAAACAATGAAAACATATCTATTCGTATAATAGAATAGGCAAATGAAAATCCCATCTATGGGATTCTCAGATTATTTCATCCAAAATGTTACCACAGAACCAGAAGTTGCAACCAAAGTGCAGCAGTCTGCATCAACATCGGACCAAGACAATAGCCAACAATCTGATCAAGAAATCTTAGAGAGTATTGAAAATATTTACTTTGACCCAGAAAGTGATCCCAGTTTGTATGTACTGGAGGTGAGTAGGTTCATCCCACTTAAAATTCAGTCAGTTTATTAAAAAAAAAAAAAAAAAAAAAAAAAAACTAATAACTGACTGTCGTGTTTTCGTTTTGTAGAACGTTCTAAGTGAGGGTGTTAATTTGATTAAAATCAACGATACCATGACCACTTTGAAGATGCAACACAAGGTCTTGTCGAAACAAGTTTTGCAAAATATTCTGGAACAACGAAGTGCCTGCAATGTTGAACTTGCTGCTATAAATGATGTGCAAAAACAATTGGAAGAATCTCTGTGGACGTGTAGAAAATCTCGTTCGTACTTAAATTATGCAAAAACTAATTTGACTACTACAAGCCTGGAAATTTTAGCTGCATATCGCAAGCGGGAAATATTGAATGAACTACTTAGCTCATTACATGCAATTAAGAAACTGGTAAGTAAATTTTATTAATTTATTCATTTACATTTACAATAATTAAATGGGACATTGTCTTTTTGAATGTAGTGTTTCAGTGCTTGGCTCATTGTTGTACAAAGTGGGTTTTTCACTCTTGCTGTGCTCGGCCCGTCTTAAAAAAAAAAACCGAATCTTTTCCTCTTAGAGGGCGTTTACACTTACATCCCTTCTTCCAAAGCCCATGGGACCGCTCATAAATCGTCAGCTCATGAAATATCTCAAAAACGAAAACTTCTTCATTGCTGGCACTGGGGCTTTTGCAACAACCAGCTCACTTGTAGTTGGATGACACGTCTCACTGAAAAGTTTCTACGCCAATCTGACAATCTGCAATATAGTTGCACTTAAGATTTGAAAGGGATTTGACAGGTTTTTGCATTGCGCCGATTTGTCGAAAATGTCTGTATTTATGATTGAAGAATCCCTAAGGATTAGAAATACCCATAAGGAATGTTCAATTCAAGTTATCTTGAATGGCTTCAAGTCTGATATCTACAAAATAAATGCTAACACTGACCCCAGGCTCTCTTGTCTGCCATTACTTCCTTATTTTTTCACTTAAGTGGCGCTAAAGTCCCCGGTGAGTCAGGGCCTCAACCATAAGCCTATCTAGCTAGCACGAGAGTGGTGGTGGGTGCTTGTGGCTCAAGTGGTAGTGGCAAGCAATGAGCATCCAGATGAGCTAACTCGAAAAAGATCCTCCCTAGAAAGAGAACTGGCAGACCAAAGTATCAAATGAAATGCCCAATGGCAAAACCTTTTTTAGGCAACTAAAATCACGTAAGATGAGTGTCCAATTACACTAATAATTTATTCTCCCCATCAAATAATGGATGCCACCCAATAGCCACTGAGCCCAAACATATTTCCTTTTTTTCCCATTTTCCGAAAAACAACACATTGGCATCATAAATGTCATCATACCCACTTGACTTTTAAGTTCTCTAAAAAAAAAAAACATCTCTCGCCAGCTGTCTTCAGCGGTGCACGCCAACTTGATTGAGGTGCGCTTGCGTACGTCACCTTAGATACGGGCATCCACTGCGGAGTTAGACTCGAACGCAGCTGTTTCGTTTTTTCTTTCAAAATGGTTCAACCATCGATTTCGCTCTACAGCCCGTACAAATCGTGGTTGAATTTTCTCTATTCCCATTTAATATACACACGCAGTATCTCTCCCTCGAAACGGCCAAGTGCCGACAAGGTCCAAAGCCAGTTTGATATTTAAATTTATTAATATGAACATTTTTACACATATCCTGGTAACTTTTATTTGTATTTCAACATTTTTTAATTTAAAAAAAAAATAAATAATTTTGGAGGCTGCTATAGCTGATCTCCAGGACCTTCTCTCAAAATAGGCGTCTTGCGGTGACCACGATATCTCTGGACTGAATTATCTAAAATGAATAAACCAAACGGATATCATTAAAGTAAAAATGATAATCTAGTTATTAATCAAAGGAATAAGTATAAAAAAAAAAACGTTTTTTGTGTCAAAATGTTGGCCTTAAATTGTTTACAAAAAATATATATATTTATCGGTGAGAAAAAACCTTCGATTAATTACTAAAAAATATACTTTAGAAGCTTGTGTTAAAATATGAGACTGATCGGTTTAGCAGTTTACGTGAAATCTTGGCCACCGACTATAAAAACATGGTTTTAAGAAAAATGCGTTTAAAGTTTGAAAAGCAATTTTTTTTTCAACTTACGCCTTAAGAGAGGGCTTTGTAACTATGTTGCCTCCTGAGTCCAACGTTGCTGTTTGTAACTGCATAGAGTAAATGAAGTCCTCAACTACTAAGTCTAAAAGTCGGTGGTAGTCTATCTTCTCGGCTTTCTTGGGAGAGCTTATACCACTTGTAAACATTTTGTTTGCAAGCAAACTCACCGTATGCCACTGTCAACATTTCAAATGTTTTAGAGCACTTAATTTCATTTTTGTACAATGCAAAATTCGATGCAAATTCTTTGCTCCATTTTTTATAATAATTGAAAACCGCCGAGCCTATCAAAGAACGTCTAGTCTTACTATCTGTCAAAAACAAACTAAGTATGCTATGTACTTGAAACTGTGAACTTATGTTCGGGACATGTGTACCAACACAGCAAAATAAAAATCTAATTTTGTTTGCTTATTATCAAAGCTAAGCTTTAAGCCCAATATAAACTCAATTTTTCTATCATTTAACATGTTAGAAATCAACGGACGTTGAAGTACAAACTATGCTTGCTGAGGGCAACTTTTCAGGAGCAATAGCATTATTATTAAAATGCAAAGATTCTGCTGGCGAATACACTCAATATGACAGTGTACAGTCCCTTACAAAGAAACTACAAGAGACACTCCTAATGACAGAATTCCAACTGGATACGGTATTAAATGAGGTAAACTATTATTTAAAATATTTTTGAATTTGAATTCATTTCGATTGATTTCAGATCATTCTCAACTTTGACATAAAGAAATATGGAAAACTCCAAGAGTCATATAAGCTTCTTAATAAATCACTTTTTGCTATGGATCAGGTATGTCTTCTTTATATACTGTAGTTTTAGTGAGGCAAATTAACGTGTTTTTTTTTACTGCAGCTTCATATTAATTTCATTTCATCAATTCACTCATCTGTTAATTCGGTTTTACGTGCTTATAACGACCCAAATATTGATGAGAATCTCAAGTATTTATACGAACAACTATGCGAACAAGTTGCCGCTGACAAATACATTCCATGTTTAATCAGTTTATGTAAAACCTGTTGGACTATTTTAGCCTCGTATTATCAGATTGTCATGTGGCATCAGAACTACAAATTATATCCCGAAGATTCACAAGACTCACCTGACAGTTATATTCAAGAGAAACTTAAAAAAGGCCAATCTCGTATATGGAATGATATACAGTCAAAGATGTGTGTCTTTTTATCTAGTACAAAATTAAGAACACTTAAGCACGAACAGTTTATACAAGTACTATCGGTAATTCAAAGATTGCAAAAAGTCGGTGTAGAATTTTGTGGAGAGTATTCAGAGAAACTGATTGCAACGATGCAAACGCAGAGTGAAGAATTCTTTAATCGATATCATGTATCATGTTTGGAGGAAATTTGTCTTTTCCTTGATAATGAATCCTGGACGGTTGTCGACTCGTTTAGTAATATTCTTCAATTGCAGGTTTGTTAAATGATATATTTTGGAAATAATTTTCGTTGTCAAAATTTGATTTAAGGAATTTCGTTCTGTGCGCAACACTTTACGACGGCATAAATCACCGAATATTGCAATTCTACCAACAGACTCGAATAATAGTCCAACCAGCAATAATAACTGTGATGAATTAGTTTCGGCGCATTCCCATGACGGTGGTAGTTCGATATATGGATCATGTGGGTATTTTTTGCGTTTCTCGGAAAAGAGTTCACCATTTGATGGGGGTCTCGACGCAGCTATGCTTGAAGAGGACATTTTATCGGGAATTGTCGATGAAGCGTCTTGTTACTTTTCTGAAGAGAGTGATGATGAGAAAAGCACACAAAGTAAGGATGAGGATGATGGCAACGGCGTTTCACAGTATGTTTTATGACAATCATTTGATGGATCTTGAATTAAATACTTTTCTTTTCAGGCAAGTCATAGTGAATAACACTTCGTTAAATGTGCTACGATGCATCGGAAGATATTTGCAAATGTGTAAATTACTGCACTGCATTTCACCGAAAATTGTTAGCAGTATGTTTGAGCTGATTGATTTTTACTGTTACGCCGTTCATGAAATTTTCGCCAAGGATTCTGTAAGTATTTTTTTTTTTTTATTTAACTGTGATAATAATTAAGAGCCAACGCTTATCCTTCTACATGGCTAGTGCTTAGTGTTATATTTTTACACTTATTAATTGTTAAGTGAGTCAACGCTTTCAAGTGCAGCGTAGAGTCATAATTGCTTTTCATCAAGTTCTGCATTACAATAAAAGATAAATTAATGGATAACGTTCCATCCCGGAGTCTCTTCACTCTCTCTGGGTTTGGTTTCTGTTCTTTTGTGGATAGAGAAAGGCCCCTATTGTATTTTGCCGACAAGAATATCAGAATTTTCATGGGCAGAAATGTTCACTTTCGATGGATTGTCATTGCTAAATTCCGCAGGGTAGTGACGTCAGAAATATTTTTTTCTACTTTTCGGTATACGGCTTGGAATTGAACCTTATCCTCTGGCGTAATAGCTGCAAATCTAATTATATCCAAATCTATATCTGATCGGGACAGCAGTAACTGAAAAGTGGGAGCAAATTATCTTCTAGGCTTTATACTTTCGTGTGAACTGGTTCACAATAATAATGATTCTCAGCCAACAGCTTCTTCAGATTGTCCGATCTACGGTGGCATGCAAACCTACGTGCAACGTAAGGAAATACGACAACTTTTAACAAGGTCTCTTAAAACTAATTTAATTTGTTATCTGTTCAGATCAATTCAAACAGAATATAAAAAGCTAATTTCGATTTCAAAAATATCGAAACACTGTGAAGCCAGCCGATAGTACCTAAACTAAGACGAAGGCAGAGACTCTGTTTCATGTTTAAAACAATGCTTTTATCTTCCAGGGAACCTGATCAGAAACCGCACAGGTTCTCCTCACTAAAGCTGTTAGTGAGTTGAATAACACAACCTGCCTTAGCTGGTATCTGTCACCAATTGTAGTGACCGATGAAGCCATCAAATACGCTCTTGCTTCCTTTGATTCCTTCAAGTCGCCTGGCACCTGGCGAACAGTAAGTAACAGTAAGAGTATCGAAAATAGTAAAAGTTGAAGCCAAAAGCTTCGGACATAACAGTCTGATTTCTTTTACTTTAAAGAGAATGTTCAAGCTTCATGTGCACAAAGGTGTTTTGAAATGAAAACTTTCGAGACTGCCTTCGGCAACGCAATTTTTGAATGCATGTGTAACTCTGCCAGACAAGACGGCGAACAGGAAACAATAGTATTGTGAATTAGGGTAATGCTGATAAAATATGGCAGCACTGATTCTTTTGACGTTTCAAATATCATATTCATAAAAATCGAAACTTTTTGTGGTAAGAAATAGTGACACGTCAAAGAGCACTTAAAGGTTTTGTTTTACAGTGTGTTCTAATTAACAGTTATTCAAAAAATGGAAGTTTCTCTTGAAGGATTTCGTTGGATGAAATTTTTGATTATTTTAAATGTGGTTTTACTCAACAACAATGCATAGATCGACTTTATATGGCTTTTGGTGACAAAATATGATCCAATGCTACAATTTATAGTAAGACGGCAATTCAGTCAATATTGCATAAACATTTAGCTGTGAAGAAGCTTTGTGTTAGTTGGATACCACACATGCTGACCGTTGCTCAAAAAAAAGGGTCGTGTCAAATGGTGCAAAGAAATGCTAGATAAATTCAATCGTGGTTCTTCATAAAAACGTGTACAGCATCTTTATAGGAGACTGAATCTAAGCAACAATTGGCGGTTTAAGTATTCCAAGGTAAGCGAAAATCGACAAAAGCACTTCGAAAAAACTGATGGCTTATTTTTTCGGTAAATGGGATCATCTTGCTACTGTGGCCTTAGAGGATCGAAGAACTGCTTATGACGATTGCTACAAAATAATTTGTTTGCCAAACGTCATCAGTGAATTGCGTAAAACAAACAAAAAACGACGAGTCATTCTCACGATGACAATGCTAGTTCATAAACAGCCAGTCAAACAATTCAATTTTTGAAGTTTTAAAACGTCGACATAATTATTGATCCTTTGCATATATTCTACCGATTTATCGTCTAATGACTTCCTTACTATTCCCACTCATAAAAATTAAAATGCGTGGTCAACATTTTTCCACGCCAGAAGAAGTTGTAGAGGGGTTTTAAAATCATGTTTCTTAGCTGTCGGTCGTTGGTCCACTAGAAATGGCGTTTAGTAAAGCTAACTGGTCTAACTCATTTATTTCCTAAATGCATTGCATCAGTTTTTTGCAATGAAACTGTATTTAAGGTTGGAAAACGAATTTATTGTTCCGTAACTTATTTACCTGTAAAAGCATACATGGGAGTCATATGTTCTTGAAAATATCAAATGCCTTTTCAAGAACTACTTTAATAAAAATAATAAATTTTTTAGACTTTAAATTGTGAAAAGTTTTGTTACAGAAAATAAGCTTGTCGTATTCTGTGGGGTGTTCTTTTCTAAAACTAAATTAGTTACTGGGTATTATGTATGTATTCTTGTCGTCGCAGAATATTTTAATTACTTCGGAGTTTTAATGATGATGTGGTGTATTTTCTTTGTGTTCAAGAATGATTACATGTGATCATAACTGTAGATGGCTAACTCTCAAGGATGCCGACAGATCAAATGACGGCTTCTCGATGTCTCCAAGAGGTCAGTTCAGTTCCTTATGTTCGTATAAGGAACTGGCATCGTAAACCTATAATACGACAATTGGTATTCAAATATTATTTGTGATCGCTGGATCTGTGGCTTCGTAATAAATGTATCATACAAACGTATTAGTCCTTCATTGCTGTTGTCTTTATTGGTTTCTTTCTTCCACAGACCTTCTTTTTTTTTGTATCTATTAAGTCTATTATATTTTTCATTTCCTCTTTTTTTTTTTTTTTTTTGTAGAACGTACAAATGGAGAACTTCTACACAAGCAAAATGGACCTTAAACTGAAGACAATAGAAGAAAAGATTGTTCCTAATATTAAAATTTGGCCTCTGAACTTTTCTTCCTTGGTAATGTTACCCTTTGGACCGAAAAAAGTAAATAATTATTTAATTAATTGATTCCCATCTTTTAGACCAATAATGAACTTGCCAATCCTGATACGCTTTATGGACTATCTTTGCGAATAGTTGCTATTGAGAGTGGGTCCTGCATGACCCAGCAATTCCAACAACTAAAAAACTATTTAAATCACTTGTTGCCTGTCAATGAACGAAACATTTTAGTGTCATATTTTGAGCATTCCAACTTTATGATAAGCATTGCGAAACCTGTCTATACTTGTGTAACCTCAAAAATAATCGATCTTCCGAGTATTCTTGCAGCCATGGCCAAAGTTAAATGGGACGTAAACCATGTGAGCTACCAACACAGCGGTTATGTTGATATCATGAATCGGGTAATTATAATTCATCAATTCCAAGTGTACTAAGGTAATTGTTGTCCCTTTTAGAATGTGCAAACTTTTGCAATGCGATTGGAGGAAATTGCGAAAGAAGTTGCCGTACCTATGGAAGTCATTTGGAATACAATGGCACGTATAGCAACGCATTTGTTAGTCGAAGGGTAATTTGTTTTGCTCTATTATATTACATATCCCATTTCAGTATCAATTTAAATCGATTATAGGTTTTCGAACGCAAAAAAATGCTCAGCTGGAGGCAGAGCACTCATGCAATTAGACTTTACAAACTTTATGTCAATACTAGAACTTATATCTGGCCTTAAATTTTCCGAGCATCGCTGTTATGTTGATGCCTATTTGAAAGCATATTACTACCCCATGGAACAATTTGAAGACTGGGTTGAAACGCACAGAAATCTCGGAATATATTCGAAGAAACAACTAACTAATTTAATAACGTGCGTCTGTTCCGGCAATAAACGAACGAAACAGAAACTTTTGACTTCCCTAGATAATCTCAATACTAGCACAACATAATAAACATGAAATTGTTTATGTATCGCAAACAATAACAATAAATCGCTAAGATTTACATCTAATGACGTAGTTAAATTTATTTTTGTATGTAGTGTATGTACACAATGTTTAATTTATCAGTGTTGTATAATTTTTAAGTATACTTAATCATTCCGAAATTTATTTGAACAAATTCGATTGTGACTAACGATCTCTCTATTTTTCCCGACGCAAGCAAATACACGGATGTTTACATTGTCTATATTTCAGGACACTACAATTAAATTGTATTTCTGTTCTCAATTTTTTTTTCTTTTTTTTTTCTATATAAGCCTTAAACATCTGTTGTGTTTGCATGTGCTTTTGTCTCTTATGTAAACAAATGAACAACTTAAATTAAAACTGTGTTAATAATTTGTATTATTTATAAAATGTATAGATCTAGAGTTGTACAATATATTTTATTTAAATATAAATTTGTGGAAAATTCATTTTTACTTAAATACTGTCTTTTTTTTAATAAGTATGAATTTCTTTCCTTTATATTCACCAAAGACGCGCAAGGAGGGTGGCCGTGATGTTGTGGTATATGCATAGAATCCTCAAGCAGAGGGTCGCGGATTCGAATCCCGTGCGAGGCAATTTTCTGGAAAAGTCTTCATGGAATTTGTATGTAGTTATATGTAAATCCCGTCGGCGTTAACTCTGACATGAAGGCATAACATACGCTGGAGTGGTTACTGGCTGGGCTAAATGTAATGAACTAAAAACTAACACGTACTAAGACCCACTGGTTGAGGATGCACTGGCTCTAGTTTGACAACCACCTGTGGAAAAATATCGAAACCTAACACCTGAGTTTCAAAACTATTACACTACCTGCCCGCGCTCTGGTGAAAAGACAGTAAAAGGGTATTCATATCCCCGTGGTGCGCGCGCGGAATTGTAAAAAAAAAAAAAATATTCGCCAAAGACGCGCAAGTGAGTAAACAGAAAAATAAATATTAAAAAGAAGCATACAAGGCCGAATTTCTTGTAATACCTCCTGATCGGTAAAATTAGTCGACAATGCAGTCTTATTAAATTTTACGGAAGACTATGACTGCAGGAGAGAGAATTGTCCAGATACCAAATGATGTGATTCATCACATCACGATTTGAAAGATCTGCATATCGCCTTCATCGATTTGGAAAAATCGTTCGATAGAGTAAGCAAAAATAATGCTATCTTAATCAATGTGTAAGGGACTTTCAGGCAACTCAAACTAATTGCATAAAGGCGCTAGAAGATAATGGGTTACAAATCAGTCGTACTAAGACCAGTCGTGCCAAAGTCTGAACATATAGTACCATACCCATTGAAGTGAAAATATTGGTGCGGGTAGCATCATCAATCCTTTTGTTTTCAAAAATGAGATCAGAGCTTGCGTTACTGTCATTGAAAGTCGTTACTTGACAATGCTCAACGGAATATTATTTTGTTCTTAAATATGGATAACCCGGTCAAGATGAGGTTTCATGAAGATTTTGATGAATTTTCGCATTTTTTTTTTCGTAACAATTCGGTACACAATTATAATTTAAACACTTTTTGGTATGAAAAAGTTCCTTGGTTTTGAGGGCTTGAGCCTATACATAATAAGTTAATGTCAATAAAATTAGTTTGCCATTAAAAAGGTTGGGACTACTTGAAAGCACAACAAATTAAATGATATATACAATATGTATGTCGCATAAGACGAGTCTTTGCTATTTAAGATTTCTTTCCTTCTAATTGGAATGTTGTTCCACGGGGCGTTCCGTATGACTTCGATAAATCGGCCAATTTCACTTCATATTTCATACGGTTTTTTAAACGACACATTTAGAACAATATTTTCTATACAATATTTCCTAAATCGTCCCAGTTAGTTAAGCTGGTATTTAATCTAGGGGCTCCTCTTTTTTTTCATTATACGACCGTTTATTGCCAAGATTACTGGTGAGTGATCTGAGGTGAGATCAAAACTTTTCTCGACGTTTGTAAAGTCTTTAGCTACACCTCTTGCATTGAAGAAGTCTGTCAAAAAGAAGCCAACATTAGAGTAGTCTGCCTTTAGTTGAATCGCATCGTAAACCCTAAAAGGTGTGTTTCGAGTTAAAATCACTACCAACAATAAAATTCGGTCCAAGTATGGAATGTACAATACTCTTTTTGGTGAAAAGGTAAGATCGGCCTGTAGATCCTTCGGTTGGATGGTAAGCGCAGTATCCTCTTGTTTTTACACTAGATCCCTTTTCTTTTATTTTCTTTTTAAAGTGAGTTACGGAAATCAAGCCTATATCAATATTGTTTCTTATGCAAGAGTACTTCTATTTAGTCTATCTTTTCCAATAGTCCGTTTGGGTTCTATGTTAATATTTTGAGCGTTGATTTCCTGTCTTGTGAGTTAAAGCTCGAGATTGCTCAAATATGAGTTATTTGTTTTGCTTTGCTCCTTAAGTTTGGCGAGAATTATAGAAAAACCTTGTGAGATTAGATCTGGGGCAATATCACTTTGCTTATTTTCTTGTGACGCTTCTGTGCATACGTTTGCCCGACAAAAGATGGCGGTTTTTCTTTTCGACCTTTTTCTGGCACAAATTTCGCCTTTTCTTTCTGTCGCTTCTTGCTCTTGCTTCTTGCTTTTTCCATCGCGCTTTTTTGGAGCTCTTTGGCTAGGTGCTTTCCTTTAAAGTTTATATATGCCGTTAGAGCCTGATTATTTATGCTGCACCTTTAATATTTTAGATACCATCTATACATATTTTCGAGCTTATCAAAACTATAGATAAACAGCGGCAGTCCACGCTTAACCACGATTTCTTGCTGTTGTTCCTTCTGCTGCTTCTCCTTCCTGATGATACTTACAGTATCAAGAATTTTAGAACATTTAGCTAGAAGATAATTTATAACGTCTTTTGTACACGAAAGGTAAAGACCTTACATGGCCTTTCTAGCTTGTTTTCTTAGGTGTATCATTGGATCTTCTTGGTATTTAATGTTTGGGTCACTGTTCGGTAGCTGTTGGAATCGTGGACGTTAATATTCCAAGCGTCATTGCGCAGCGTTGTTAACTTGGATGTCGATGCCAAGGTTCATTTGAGGAAGCAATACAATTTATGGTATTATAATCCGAAATTCCAATTACGTTAATTGGGGGTGGGGAAAGTAATTTTATTTATTTTTAGCGCGTGTCTTCATTTTGTGGCTCGTATTCGGTTGAAGAACCGGTTCTTCGTTTTTTACTTGATTTTTTCTTTGACTCCGTTTCTTGTGTTAGCTCATTTTCGTCTGTGTGATATTCACGACTACCTTTGTGGGGTGAGCTACTTTCGCAATCTTTTTGGAGATGAAAATTCTTTAGAGCTTTTTTTTCTTCTGGGCGTAGATCTTAAGCTTTTTCTTAAGCTCGTGGTAGAGTAACTTCGTTTTATAAAGTTTTACACAGAGTTCACTGTTTTCATCCTCAAAGCGTTTGCATTTTTCTGAGTCTCGTTTTTCGCATATTGGTGTTACCGGCGGACTTTTTTTATCGCATACATTCGATCTTGGTGATGATGATCGAGATATCCTTGAACTTTTTGTAAAAAGGTCAAAGGGTTGCAATAAATGCTTTCCCCCAGAATCAGTAGAGCCGACCTCAGTAAAAGGTAGATTTTTCAGTAAACCTGGACTGCCACTTGGATTTCATTGCATGTTTTATTAACGCTACACTTGCTATACGGAGGGTGGATTTTAGTCAGCTCTTACGACAAGAATGCCTATCTTAGGTATATTTTGATCTCTACCCAAAGGGGTTAAAGGTGATGATACTATGATATTATATTTTAAACTCCCCCTACGAACATCATACTCGAAATCATCGATATTAAAGTAAAGGGTTCTTAACATAATAGCATGTCCTTTGCTTTCAAATTAGTTAGTAAGACCGGGGTTGCTCATTGGTTAAATTCTACAATAGTTACTCCTGGAATAAAAAAAGAGCTGGTATATTCGTTGTTAGTGAAATTGTGGCAGCAGATTTTTAATTGTCAATTCGATCGCTCGCAATATTTTGGCGCTTTTAATTCCTGTTGTTATCTATTGATTTAAAAACAGAACCATAGCACTAAAAAAGAACACCTTTTGTATTCATATAATTTAAAGGACGATTCATGAAACGTGTGCCCATTTTAAATGAAAGGATAACACATATTTGGTATGGTATCAGCTTTATTGAATATGAAAGTTTGATTCAACACAATTATACGTGAAACAAAACTTCGGGCGTGTTTCTACCCAAACCTGCTTTATATACAATCAAACGATGATTGAAATTTTTGGTTACATTTTGACACATTTTTTGTGTAATCAGACGTATGTACCATATACCAGCCAGAACAATTTTTCAAATGATTCGATGGTTCGGGGTATAAACTCGATCTTTCAGAAGGAAGAAGTCACAATGCGTTAGATTCCACGATCTTGTAATTCACTAACAGCTTTATTGCGAAATTACGCAATTTCCGAAGTCCCTCCCCAAAAAATTAATAGCTTGATGCGATGCATGACATGTTTAAAGTTAGATTATCTTGTTTTCTTTCGATCCTGCTGTCACAATCTATATATCGCTTCTACCTACGTGGTAATCTTATAATCCGTTTACGCGAGATTTTTGTAACAATTTGTAAAAGAGAATTAAGTTTGAGGATCGTGAGAATACGTTTTTGTTAAATGTGTTTAAAACGTCAAAAGTAACAAGTAAAACAGGAATAAGATTTTTAATTAGTTATTATTACTATTTTATTAATGTGATATGCGTTTGATGACTTCTATTGTATTAGGCGCGCATTATGAAGTTATTTTTTCTGATATTTGCCCATGTACAAGACATTTTTTGAGTAAATTTGCATAAAATTGTCGCAATTCACATAAATTTTAACTTTTACGAATTTGACAGTTCTTTTAAAATTGAATTGATTTGACGTTTTTTTTACAATTCCTCCTAAAGAAAAGTTTCGTGTGTAGATTTTGTAAGAATTGGTATGGTGGAGAAATGAATTACTGTCGCAGATGCGTTCTGTCTTACAATTTTTTTTTCGCAATAACGGGTTTTTGTACAAATTTCGAGTCCTGGAACAGATTTACTTTATCATAACGACCCCGACCCGAAGTTGGCTGCGGTTCTCATTTTATAACTCCACACAGCCGACATCGGATACAGGTAAAACAAAAAATAAATTTGTTTGCTTAACCTACTATAGAACTGAATGTTTATCAAGTCCATTCCAATCAAATCAGAAACGGAAGTGGCTTTTCCATCATCATCTTATAAAAAATAAAGGGCTCGTCCGATAGAATCCGTTGCTGGATAGAATATACGCTTTCTTATGGAAAGAGATCCATAAGCAACGGATATGACGGATAAAGTAGGTCAACTTTTTAGTTTTCTTTGTTCCTGGGTCCGTTGGCAGTTTACACATTCACGCATTGAATTTTTACTGATTCGTTTTAATTTGTGGAAAAAAAGTATATACAGAAATTGTCATAGCTTCAAAAGAAAACACTCTCAGCAACGTGGCGGATTCAATGCGACTGTCATTTCGGTTAAATACGTTGACTTGAGCATATCATACACGACGGGCCCTTAAAGCCCAATCACTTCACCCAGAGTGCAATTTTCTCAAGAGTACAAATTTAACTTGTATTTGGGCGCTACTCGGTATCAACATGTATATGGTTCTCTTCAATTCTCTCAGCACAATCCGTGTGATTGCCTGTTCATGGTATTTGGTTTCCTATCGGTATGAAAAACTTGATAACTTTCAGACCGAATCGTATCATAAATACCGTAATCAAACGGTGTACGATGCCATAGTAAAAATTGTATTGAATCAGAAAACAAAGTTGAGGCAATCACACATGAGGTAATCACATGTGTACACATTTTATGAATCATCTTTTATATTCATGTTTGAAACTAACTTTGCTCAACGCACTCACCACTCTTGAATTTTTTTTTAAATCTTCTTTATTTTAGTAACGGTTTATTAAGAAGTTATTCGTCTAGTTTAGCCACTTCATTTACCTTTCACGTCTTCAATTTTTAACGTTTCGTTGACTTTTTGAAGACAAAACAGATGATTTCTGATTGCGAATACAATGGTGTCATTTCGAGTGTAAATAATACAAAAAGCATAAAAAGAAAAGGTTTTACATAAATCTGTGCTTTGTTTTTCAAACATTATGAACTACAAATAAATATATTCATTAGCTTGGCAGCGTTCGCAGCATGCAAGTATTGTATTAAATTTAATATTGATAAATGTAGATTTTGTAAGTTGTTTATTTTCTTTTTCTTAAAAACAATGCATGTTTGTTGACATCTGGTGTTCTTGCTTAGTGCTGCCATTGTACAAATATAGGGTTGGGTACTTTTATTTAAATTCTCGGTGGATAAAGTTCTTGTAATGCCTGAAACAGATGTACAGTAGTACTGCTTGCATTACTGTGAGCATTAAAGCACGTGAGATGCACGCGCAGTAAAATGTGAAATCGCAATGAATTTTTATTATATAAGCAATTATTATTACCCACAAATTCAAAAATTTGTTCCTACATTTTCAACAATATATTTTTGATTTATGTAATGGGGTGCAGTAAACACGTGTGCTTGCTTGTATAGAAAACAATGTTCTCTAATGTTAATGCTCGGGTTTTACTGCACATGTGTTTCAGGCATATCTTCATCGAAAATCGAAATTGAGATTTTTAAGTTACTCTTACATACACTAGATGTTTGATGTTGCCTACTCCGGTATAAAGATATAAACCGTAAATTAGGCTCAATTGGAGAAAAGTCCATGGTCTGTTTATTTTCTTGTGTAAAGAATGTGAAAATCTTAAAGGACACTTGCTTAATCTCTATTACCAAGTAGTGTGGGACTCTAACGACCATAAGAGTATCGCTTTCATTAGAACCGATCTATAAAAGTGGTAATGGCCACAGGTATATTTCTGGCGAAAATTTAACTTCTTAATAAAACCATTGATACAGAGGAGATCCTCATAATTGGAAAAAAATTGACGGTAAAACAGTCGACTTCAAATTGGTCAAGCTCGCAACTAGCGATGCCACGACGCAAACCTTGGTGGTGTAGATAAAGATTTAACATTCCTTGTTAGAACCGATTGGGATCTGCGATAACACTTCATTAGTGTCTGTGTCAACCCTTGCATGGCCTCACTGCTTGCTTAGATTACCATGGGATACCGAGGTTACTACACATCCGGCCATCGATAACGATTTTGAGTGCGGACTCAACAGAAATGAATACAATCAAAGAAAATAAAACAAACGAAGTTAACGAAGTGATGTAGTTTACCCCTTTTAAAAAAGGATCAGGGGTTGTGAAAAGCTCGAACGCCCCAAGGTGCCACCGACCTGTCTATTTACAACAAACTAGTAGAATGGTAATTGGCGCTCTATCCTCCAACCGAAGAGAGATGCCAAAGGGCTCTACGAACTGTCGGCGATGAAGATTCTCGACGACGAAGTCAAGGAAGACATTCGTCAAAACGATAGCGGACCCAAAACGAAGACCGGAGCCGAACGAAGAGATCCCAGACTTGGGATCTAGCTGGTGGGGAATAAAAAACCTTGTAACAAATAAAAAGCGAAAAAACTCGACCCCACGCAATTGTGATGACAGCGAAAGTTAAAGCTGATCCAAAACTCGACGTTCTCAGTGAATCCGTTACGAATATCAGTCGAACACAGAAAGGGAACATGCTGATGCAATTGAAGGATACAGGAGAAAAAACATACCAATTGGAAAATATAATTGATGAAACCCTTGGTAACAATGTGGAGATTAAGTCTTTGACACTCCGCGCTACTCTGGAAGTAAAGGACATCGACGAGGCCATGACGAAGGAGGAGATCTGCGAGTCAGACGCAGCAATACCAGCTGAATGGCATAGATAATGCAGACATAATTAGTCTGAGAAACGCCTATTGACATATTCAAATTGCGGCGATTAGCTTCCCCGCAAACAGTGCACACAAAATGCTAAAGTCAGGCAGGATCAAAATTGAATGGGTAAATTTTCAAGTCCGGAAACAAAAAACCCTAACTACATGTTTCAGATGTCTAGAATTCGGTTAAACTGCACGCCAATGCAAAAATAAGATGGATCGCTTCAAGCAATGTAAAAGATGTGGGGAAGAAGGCCGTATACTAAAAGACCCGTTTTGTTTCTTCTGCAAGAAAGACAATCCAGAGAACGCTGGGTGTAGTAGCCAGTAGCAGCAACTGCCAGTCTTCAGAAGATCCATTACCAACAAACAACCATAAAGATAATACAGATTAACCTTAACCACTGTAGGTCACCCAAGGACATCATGACACAAACGGCTAGAGACGAGGGTACGGACATTATTTTGATTAGTGAGCCGTATGGCAACAACTGGATCTGCGATAAATTAAGGAATCCTGCAATTTGGACATGTGGAAAACAAGTCAGTGAACAGGCGGATGAGTACGTTCGCACAAAAATAAACGAGATGAACTTCTACAGCTGCTACGCGCGGCCATGTTGGACGATAAGTGAATTCCAGTCAATGATAGAAAGCGTAACTGCAGATGCATGTGAAAGATCTATATTGGTTATAGGCGGAGACTTTAATGCAGTAGCAGATGGAGTAGCAGATTCACCAATGGCAGAGAACGTGTTCTACTAGAAACCTAAGCAAACTTGGATGTAAGCATTGCAAACAATGATCAAGCAAATAATTTTAGGAAAGAGTAAATGGAATCTATCATCCACATTAACTTCAAGAGTAACTCCTTACTGCGCAACATAGAATGGAGGGCCAGCGATGAATAAACTATAGTGACCATCAGGCGATAATAATAAATATTAAAGAAATGGAAAGATAAACTCTTCGACAAGGACATATTCGACTAAATGATGGATATCAGCGAGCCAGCTGACAGCGAAGCAGCGGCATCATAAATAAGGCAGTTAGAAAGAGACCAGACATGTTTGTAACAACAATGCAAAGTGGTTGAAAGAGAGGGTTTTCCCAGAGCAGATGAAGCTACTACATTTATATTGTACTCTTACCAAAAGGAAATAAACTAGCTAGAGAACCAGAACCATATTGTCTGTCATGGATATGGTGTATATCTACTTGCTACTACTTGCAAAAGATTGTAATCGACTACTTCAGTGATAGAAAGTTGCAATATGAAATCTATCATAGTACTATAAAATCTCCGCAGGAGTCTCACAAGGATCGGTACTGGGGTCCCTACTCTGGAATATCATGTATGACGGTGTTCTACAATTAACACTGCCACTAAGAGTAAAAGTATTCACTACGAAGGACAGATGGACCCACAGATTGATTCCATTCATAAACTTTTGGAAAAACTGAAGGTATGGAAACTGTAACTACCATCTTACATAGTTCCTATCTGGTCACGGTGGGTATCGAAAGAATCTACACCGCTTCGGGCACGCTAGTTAACCTTTTTACCCAGACTGTCCAAATCCGAAGAAAGACACAGAGCATGCAATATTCAATTGCGCGCGCTTTCTGGGATAGAGAACTGACATACCAAACCCACAGTAATTAACCGAATGTTGCGATCAGAAGAAAATTGGGTTTACATTTTCACATTCATAACAAATGATTGTAGATTGCTTACCAGCCTGCCGCGTTTGCTCACCTCGGAGAACAAGTGCAATCGTCAGACCACTTCAAAGACGTGCTTGGCCCTGTTTAATCGAAATCCAGTGAAGTGTCTGCGTCGTTTCGTTACCGTCGATTAGATATGGATTCATTGGTACACACCAGCGACCAAATAACAATCGAAATAATGGGTTTTACCCGGTGAACGTGCACCAAAGAAAGCGAAGACAGTGTCTTCGACCGAAAAGCTAATTACCACGGTTTTTTCGGATGCGCGAAGTGTGGTTTACGTTGACAATCAATGGAGCATACTGCGTTCAACGCCGAATTGAAGAAAAAACGACCACATAGAACAAAAACAGAGAGATCCATCACTGAAACATCAAGTCAACGGCCGTGGGGTTGGGTGGCCGCGTTGTAGTGGTATATGCACAGACTCCACAAGCAGAGGGTCGCGGGTTTGAATGCCGTGAAAGGTAATTCTCTGAAAAAGTTTTTTCATAGAATTTGTATGTAGTTATATGAAACCAAACACACCTGAGTTTCAAACTACTACACCACCCGCCCGCACCCTAGAGAAAAGCCAGTAAAAGGATATTCATATCGCATTGGTGCGCGCGCGGTATTATGAAAAAAAACGGCTCTTTTACTTTAAGCCCTTAATCACTGTATTAATTCACATTTCAAATTCAACTGATGAACTGACTTGCATATGGAAACATAGACGGTGCTTCTCACATTGAAGTGGATATCACAATATTAAGCTTAGATCATTAAATGAAGCCCTTTGTCTTAGTTTTACAGCTTCCTTTCAAGCTTAACCGATCAGTCCTAACCTGTTATTTACCATTATCAACTTGTCCTGCGTATTTACAACTGAGTCGAAATTTCGAAAATTATTTTTAATAATTTCCGCACGTTCGGCAAGCGTAAAACGACGCATGATGAAATGGCAAACCTTACTGAATATTTTGACAGCTGGATGTCATTGATAACTTTGACAGCTGCTAACATAACAATCGGAAAAAAACTATTGCTATCTAGTCACCCGTTATAAAGAAAAATGAGAGCAACTGAAATGAAAATGTGAATCTCAGCGGGTGTGACAAAACGTGATATAAAATGACAAACCCAACCTTACGAAAGTCTGTACATTAAGGAACTGATAAAGGTAATACTTCGAGTTTAGCAAATCGTCGGAAAATTCTGTTTAAAAAAAAAGGTTGAAAGGAAGACCCGAACTGGATCCCTCAGATGTAATATAAAAACATGAGCAGACCTTTGGCCAACTATTGTAATAAATCTAAGTTCAGTAAAATAGTCTGAACAATGGTTCTGATATTAATAATTATTAAAAATTGCAAATTCATTTATGCTTCAAATATTAAACGTTAATTTAATTTTTTCGCCTTCCAGATAGAAGATCTAAAAAATCTCAATTAAAGGACTTGCAACCATAAAAGATGACAATAATTTCAAATTAATATTCAACGTACGCGTCTGTTCACAATAGCGTGGGCATTGAAGTCCTGCTATGAACGTAGTGTTCATATTTTCATGGGGATGAAAGACTTTTTGACAAGCGGAACACTTGAATCGGACCATTTTTAGTTTTTAAATGTGAGCAGTTGGCCATATATTTTTTCCTTTTCTTTACACTTCCTTGCACATCAACGATCAAAACTAAAATAAAAAAACATCAGAAATAGAAGGATATGGGCAAAAACGTCATCCCCTACCCGAAAATCAATTTTAGTGTCTGTTCACATTGGCTTGGGCAGGAAGATTGTACGAAAGAAGGAGAACTCTTTTTATTTAAGTAGGAAGAAGAAGGGTTACTTCCACCGAAAATCCACTTGTGAACTGGATTTTCGGGTGAATCATAACGTTTTTTCCCATTTCTGACATATTTTTTCATTTTAGTTTTGATCGTTTATGAGCAAGGAAGTGTAAAGAAGCGCAAAAATGTACGTTTCAGTCCAACTGCTCAATTTTAAAAATGAAAAATTGTTTGATTCAAGTGTTTCACTTGTCAAAAAGTCTTTCATCCCCATGAAAATGTGAACAGGACGTTCATGGTCAGGACTGTCATGCCCACGCCAGTGGGAACAGGCACAAATGGATATTCGATGCAAGTAATCCTTCCCATTCCCACTTAAATAAAAAGCTTTCCCTCTCTTTTGGACAGTTTTTCTGCCCACGCCAATGTTAACAGGCACTACGACGATAACGCAAAATAAATAAACAAAAAGTCTCATTACATCTAATCGAAACAGTGACAAAACCACTCCCCCACTACTGTAGCTCCCAGCAACTTGACCCACTGCCAACGAGATTATTAACACATTACGAAATAAATTTTACTCAGTTCGCATGTTTACCGATCACAGGCATACCGAAACGAAATCGGTGTTTCAACCTTATTTACGTATTATAGCTTGCCGTATCTTGTATCTTTTTATTGTTTTATTAAATTTGAAAATATTATTTCGTGTTCAGTAAGCCATGTCTAGTTGGATAGAATATACAGCGCCAAAATGGCGCGATCTACAAATGCGAGAGTTAAAAGTTGATGAAGCGTATTTGGTTCCAATATCAAACTACGACGATGAAGTGTACATTTATTCACTTTCCGATGAATGCTATACTGTAAGTTGACCCATTTATTTATTATTGGTTTTGTTTCTTTTTTTCTAAATTACTTTAAATATTCAAAATACTTTTAGTGTCCATTTGCGAAAGTGAAAGCGATTTTAGCAAACGATACAGTGGAACCGTTGAAGATTAACGTAGCCCATCCGATAAGTTTTAAAGTATTTGACAAAAATGTCGGAAGATATGCACCAAATAATCTGTAAGATTGCAATTCAATAAACAAAATCATAAACATTCATATATACTGTATGTATTTATATTAACATAGAATAATTGAAATGAATTTATTTCAGCACTGCTCTTTGTACCATGCAATCATCAATGGATGAGTTTGGTGTTTACAATTTTTCAATTAATTCAGATGGTTCCTGTGGAATAGAAACGGACAAGCCAGGCGTAAATGTGAACTTGTGTAAGAATAAATGAATAATCATTCATTATTTGATTAATTAGAAGATTTTTTATATTTCTAGCGATAGTTTCAGTGCTGTTCTTGGGTATATTTGTAACAGTCATCGCCAAACTTGTATTGTTTGCATCGAAAAGATTAAGAACCTTGTCAGCGTCGGAAGTAGCCATCAATGGGCAAAATCAAGAGAACAATGATAAAGTTATTATAAGAAAGAAACGAGTGTTGAGCATTGATACATTTAGAGGGTAAGTAATTATACAAGTACTCGTATATTTGGTTTTGCCCACCAACGTACATTCAATGTACATACTCGTATCTACTGGAAGCGGTTAAGTTGTTACCTTTTCTTCATATTAGAGCAATTGTTTTCACTGTATTACCTCTTCAGCTCTATGAATATAAACGAAGTATGTTATACTGATCTATTTCCACTTTCATTCGTTTTAGTACAAATATCGACCGCTAAGACACTTCAGATATAATCGAGGTTTTCAATCTGTCATTCAACCGTGAGAGCCCCATCATTCAATAAATAGGGTCTTGGTCTAGTTCTGATTTCTTTCACGCTTTATCGATTTTTGCCACTAACAAAGTGATTTCTATGAATTTTTGGTTACTTCGAGTAAGAAGAAAGGGGCGGAACATACATATATGTATAGGGTGATTTATCGTGAGGTTTGATTTTCAATAGGCTTTTTTTGACAGATCACGCGTGACTCCTATCAAACTACTTTGTCATTTTTATTTAGTATCGTTCTACAAGTCATCATAGAAAGACTCACACCACAACAGCGTCTCCAAATTGTTCAGCTGTATTACGAAAATCAGCGTTCTGTGAGAATGTTTTTCGTGCCATTCGAGGAACTTACGGTGCGCATAATTGACCTTCTGAAACCGCTTTTGGCAATATCATTCGAAAATTTGAGTCCCAGTTTAAATAAGTGGATGACACTCGACCGGTTAGACCACATCCAGCACTTAGTTAAGAGACTATAGCAGCTGTGGCTGAGAGTGTTCGCGAAGACCATGACGAATCGATTCGTCGTCGTTCTCAGCAGCTTGGCTTAATGTATTCGACAACTTGGCGTATTTTACGTGAGGATCTCGGCTTTAAAGCGTACAAAATTCAACATGTGCAAGAATTGAAGCCAGGCGACTTGAATTTGCGTCATATTTTCAGTGAATGAGCTCTGGAAAAACTCAATGAAAATCCGTTGTTTTATCGTGAAATTTTGTTGTGATGAAGCCCATTTCTACCTCAATGGACGCGTTAATAAATAAAATTGCCGTATTTGGTCTGATGAGAAACCCGAAGAGTACTAAGAGCTACCATTACATCCATTAAAAACAACGGTATGGTGTTTCGGTAAATATGTATTCACGTAAAAACTTAAATTTTGAGTTTTGAAAGGAAATCTTTTAGGGTTTTACAGACAAGGGTCTATGTTTAAAAAAAAAAATAGTCCGCTTTGTAGCCGTTCCAAAAAGTAACAATATATTTATTTCGGAGTATGAAGTTTGCCGTTTTTCAGTGAAAGAGGGAAAATGAGAGATTTCAACAACTATTTTAACTATAACCATCTTAAATCTTCTTTATTTTTGATACATATTTTGTAGTTTGTACAATTTGTTAAAAATGTGTCACCATTATTGTTGTCGCACTTCGGTCGATGGCAGAAAGGACACTTTAATTTTGTCTTGTGGTCCATGGATCAAGTACAGAGAGCGCATCGAAATCTTTTTTCAAACGTCGCCAATATCATGCTTCTCCTGATGCCCATTCGCAACGTTGTTGTTTCTTGTACACGGCGCTGCAATAACAGATTGACAAGGTGTAAAGCAATTTGCTTCTGGCTTCTCTTCCACATGGTTTCTGTTCTGTTTTCTCTTCATGATGCGTCATATGACACGTATGAAGAATGCGACTGTTAACCGCTGGTTGATCTATCATTCTAAAGAAAAATCTTAGTGGCGTACGCTTTGTGCTCCTTGCGACACTATAAGAGTGACAAAATTTCTCCAAAACATCCGTGCCTCCTTTAGTGTTGTTGTAGTGTTACATTATATAGTGTTTCATTATTATATTCTCTGATCTGGCATCAATTTCCGACGATCTTGTAAATGAAGATAGGTTAGGTTAGAGTCGCGGTTGGAAAACCAACCCACTTAGGCCTATTGGCCCGTTGTGCTTACGATGAAGCGCAGGAGACTGTTAACGTCTGTATTTTTTAGATCGTTTAAGTCGTTGTAGAAGAAGAGAATTGAATTGGACGTGTACAGAAAAGGTGTAGGATTGTCTCCCCTTCCTCCTCGTATATCCAGCTTTTACAGAAATCGTTTGTTAAAGCGCCAAGCCTTCTTGCATGCTTGCCTATAAGGCAGTGTCCAGTGATGACCACTATAATGGCGCTGAGATGTGTCCTATTTAAAAGAATCACACTCTTAGAGCGAATCAGATCCAGCTTTTTGGCCAGATCTTTTTAGTCGCTAGACATGTTGGCCCACTGGTCCAACTAAGGTCTGTTTTTTTATTAGCATCCAGCTTAAAAAATAATTTGCACGAAGCGATTGGTATGTATAAATGAAGATGCTACCATAACAATTTTGTTCTTCTTTGGTGTCCAAGAGAGTAGTGCGATATGGTCTAGAAAACAGTACTTTGTACTTTTTTCGTCTCCTGCTATTTTCATTTCGAGTGGGATTTCGCGTTTGTTCTTCCAAATAGTGCCCGTTATTTTCATCTTATTCGAGTTACCCGCCGCTTTTTCAATTAAAGGGACCGTAATTAAAAACACATGTTCAGGAACAGATGATCCTTTCTCGACGGTTATTTTGCTCGCATACGGAATAGCATTTATCAAATAGAATGTTTCGTTCAGTGTTACGATTTTGAGACTATATCCATCTGTATATCTCGATAAACATGTTCCACAACTCTTCGGTACAGGGAAACTTATTGTCTTTTGGTCTCCGTGACTTATCATCGAACCGAATTGACTCCGATAGAAAAATAAACCGTCTGTAAGGCATTGTAGTTTGATTAAAATTATACCATTCGGTATTTGCCCATAGCTGTCTGACCCCGATTTTATAGCATTTCCAAATACCAGAATAATAAAGTAATCCAATGAAACAGTTTATTTCAATCAAATCCGTTGAATGATGATAAGTTTAGAGGACGTCACTTCTGTCGGTTATAATGCGTTTTGTTAACTCAATCTTTGTGTTAGTATATGTCACGATCAATTCGCGCATTTCAACGGTGAATAACGTCTCCCAAAATTCGAAAATGTCCTTGCATAGCAAAGCGTCGTACGTTGAACCTGGTACGTGAATTTGAACCGATGAATGCTGGGCTTAAAAGTAAACAGATGTCATAGACCAGCACCTCGGGCTCGGGCGCTTTATTCTTCACACGAAACCATTTTTTCCTCTCATAGTCGATAATGACCTTTCTCGTCTGCTTTGATAGTTGAACGGCTTCGCTCTCTGAAATTTCGCCACTTGAAGTTCTATCAGTCTCCTCTTCTGATATTTCTTCGAGAAAATTAGCCGATATTTTTATATATAACTTATTTTAGATTGAAGAAAAAAAAATTCTGGACACATTTCACTTCTGCAATTGCTTACCTGTTGTGGAAGTAGATACAATTTACGTGGAACCAAACATCACTAAAATACCTTAGCTGTGCGCACTGGCGGTCAATTTGAACCCATTTCTGTTTTGTACGGCTGCTACGAATAAACTGAGGTAGAAACTAGAGTGGCTATGCTCCCCAATTTTAGGAGAGGGCTGACGGTTCCTTAACATTAGGTATTTATCGTAATAACAGAGACGCTTACAGGTAAGAAAAATATTTTGAGGGTCTGGCTAACCCCAAATGCACACTAAGGGTTAAGTCAGTAAAATTCCATATTATATTTTTAAACAAAGGCTTACAAATCTTTTAGACAATACTTTGGATGTTAAATTCAAATATACGAGTTCTCGTACACCGGCTTATTTCTCTTCATCAAAGGAGTATTTTGGATCGGTATGGCTTTTTATTTTTTACTCAATTAAAAACCTGGTTAACTGCCGAACGTAGCTTCCGACCCGTAAGGAATATTTGTCAATGACAGTGCAGTCATCACTTTATCTGGTTTCTGCCATGTTACCATCACGTTAATTATATGACCAGGTATCCTGCTATCCATGTTTCGTTGATATTCAATCTTTCTGGTCCTTCGCTTCCTCGATTCGTTGATTTTGAATTTTCTTCGAATTATTTTCGAGAGCTTGCGTTTTAGGTTTATAATCAGTTACCCATTGCTTTTTTTTATAAAATTTCTGGATCTGGTTCTGTATTCGAATTTAAGCGAAATTTAATATTACATTTTATTAATAACAATTTTGCAAAGTCCTATGAGGTGTAAGTAGTGAATATTGATTAACTGATTGATCTTATTGGCATACGTATGAGGGCTGTTTGATGATTACCCGAATTAGAAAGGACACCGCAACTTTTTTAGGTTTTGACAATTTATTTTTCAATATAATCCCCTTTCAACTCGATACACTTTTCCCAGCGGTGCTGCAACTTTTTAACCCCTCAGTATAGTACGACATTTGTTGACTATGAACCAATGAGTCCATGTCTCATCGACGGTGACGAAACGACGCAGAAACTCCTTCGGATTTCGAATAAACAGGGTTAAGTACAAGACAGCTTTCTCATGCCCAAAAATCTTGTGCAGGATATGGCTAATGCGTTCAGTTCAGATCTCTGCTATCAGTGGATTTTATCCACGGTTTACTCTGTGGTAACCGACATGCGCCCATGGCGAACCTCTGCGAACCAATGGTAAATGGTTTTACGGAAAGGTGAATGGATCCCATACACAACATCGAGAATAGATTTGAGTTCCTCGTAGGTTTTGCCACTCAAAAACAAAAATCGGATCACAGAGCGATACTGCTCTTTTTCCATCGTCGCAAAAAACACTAACACGATGTTTTGAAATTGGTGTCAAAACAAAACTAAGCGTTGGATTGTCACCAAATTTTGACAGGCGGTCTAAAAGAGGTTATACCAAATTATGGTTTTGGCTCAGTAGCGCCAACTATCTTCCAATCCGGGTAATCATGAAACAGCTGATTAAGTAAATAATTTAATAGTTATATTCAAGTAGGAACAGCTTCCTAGAATATAAATAATTAAATATTGATCGAATGCATATAATTATTTTTTGTTACAACGGACTAAATTTGTTATTTATTATTATTTATTATATTATATTATATTATATTATTCAGTTCTAGTTAGACAATAGAAAAATTTGATATAAGTATTTTGTTTTTTAATAAAATGTTTTCAGAATACATAGTATTATAGAAAAATGAACATATTACCCGATTTATTAATTGTTGATGTAAGCTTTTCAAGTTTTTTTCTATATTTATTTTAGTTAAAGTCGTATGTTCAACATACAATCCTGCAATTAGAAATGAGAAACGTTTTAGTAACAAAGTCGTATATTAATTTTTGAAAAGACATTTATATTTTCTGGAAAAATATATGAATTTTTTCTTTATATATTTTATATCCGCTTCTATTGTTGGAACATTCATATAAAACACAATTAGTTGACAAAATTGAATAGAGCTGCATTCAAAAATTTGTGTGTTTAGTTTTCGCTGTATCCCAAATTCACTCATTCATTCAAACACACATACATATCTACTTGTTTGTACGAATTTACTTAAATGTATGCTGTTTTTCTTCCTTCGTAGATTGGCGATAGCTTTGATGATCTTTGCAAACAGTGGTGGAGGAGGCTATTGGTGGATAGAACATGCACCTTGGAACGGTTTACATTTAGCTGATCTTGTGTTCCCATTTTTCTTATGGGTTATGGGTGTTTGTCTTCCGATTTCTATAAAGTCTGAGCTTTCACGAGGATCTTCGAAAAAATCGGTGTGCCAAAAGATAGTCTGGGTAGGAGAAAATTTTATATTATAGGAAATATTTATATTCTTTAAAATAAAATTTATTTTTTTCTTATAGAGATCGATAAAAATGTTTTTTATTGGCGTGTGCCTTAATTCTGTGAATGGGCCTCAATTGTCAAATCTTCGAATAATGGGCGTTTTGCAGAGGATTGCTGTTGCGTATTTAGTTGCTGGAGTTTTCCATACATTGTTCGCTAAAAAGGAATATGTTTTGCCTCAAACACAGGTGAGTTGCAGTTTTGAATAGTTGCAGTTGCAGTTTAAAATAAAGAAATACTTTTAATTCGATAGTCAAGGTTTATGCAACCAATTTGTGAATTGATATTGCTTAAAGAGCACATCATATTTATGCTCCTATTAGTTGCTATCAGTTTGGGAATAATGTTTGGTATACCTGCTCCGGGATGTCCAAGGTACACGTACTCATACAATATAAAACAGGAATATGTTCAAAACTAATTTCTTTTTTTAGGGGATATATTGGGCCAGGCGGCAAAGATTCATATGCTGCTCATCCTAACTGTATCGGAGGAATTATTGGTTATATTGATCGGAAGATTCTTGGTGAATCTCATATTTACCAGTATCCGGGTGCAAAGCGCTTGTATGATGCAAAAGCATTCGATCCAGAGGGAGTTTTCGGTAAATATTTCAACCAATGCGTTAGGCGACATTATCTTAATTTGTTTCTTATCATAGGTTGCCTTTTAACAATAGTACATGCTGTCCTTGGTGTAATTTGTGGTTGCATAATAATAATGCATACAGAGTGGCTGACAAGAATGAAGAGATGGGCATATTGGGGTTTTGGGCTTGGAATTTTGGCAGGAATTCTATGTTTGTTTTCGAAAGAGAACGGATGGATCCCACTTAACAAAAACCTGTGGTAAGTGGCGAGTGTTTAAAGATTGTCTTCAAATAACTGAGTTCTGCAGGGGTTGTCTTTGATTTTTTTTTATTTTGTAATGCTTTGTTGTGTTTTGTGTATCTTTAAAATGTTTGCACACAGCTCAGGCGAAGAGGAACAAGGAGAAGAGAAAGAGCGATACCGATGTACGTTGTTTTATAATGTTCAGAGGTTATAATAACTAGGAAATGAAGAGGTCGGCAGGCCATTTCATAAGCGAGTTGTATGACTTGTTGAATTGCCATTGGCAATTTCGTTGGAGCACTGGTGGTTGAAATAAGGTAAGGCAAGCGATATTACGTCAATCATTGACATCTTATGTCAATTGGATGGATATTATTGACTCCACTTTTGAGTTTTATCGCACGATTTTTAGATCTTAGTAGCACCTGACCAGATTTGGGCATAGTACTCCAATTTTGAATAGATAATGCCTTATTTATTTATTTAAACTCCCCAACTGCTCAATGAAGCATCAGTAAACTGATGTCGAGTATCTCCATTGAACGGAAGTACATCGGAACATGGATATTTCTACTCCCACATGAAACTAAGAAACAATAGCAAAGTCGAAACGTATTTGAGTAATTGATTAAGCAACAAATATCGGTGCTTTCGTTTCGACAGTAACGAAAAAATGCCATGCGTTAAGCTTAGATTTCCTTACAGCTGCGGTGTAAATAAAATCATCACATGTTGGTAAACAAATCTTAGTGATACCGTTAGCATAGCTCAGTTCTAAGGCGATCTGTATTGGTTTAAAATACATAACAATGTTTGAAAAAATCATAACAACCAACAACTAAATAATACTTAACTTAATCAAACCAAATTGCACATTCTATTAGATTAAAAACTTGTCTCTGAAGTGTATAGAGAGGGAGTGTAGGTATACAAAATTAATGGTTTCCAGACACTTCAGCAAAAAGTTTCCAAATATGTAACTATAATAATGGAACCGAAATGCCTATACAACAAGTTCTACCTCCCCTCTAGTTCTCTGCAAATTTTCTAACCGGTTTCAAACTCTGCTTGATCAACGATATCCAACAAGTTTTCAGTAACCAAATATCGAAGAAAAACTCAACAATAAGTCAGCAATAATAATCTAAACAACAGAGCATCAAATTATCGGCAACAAATTATCGGGATTGTGAACAATTTCTTAAAGGCTCTTAATTAGCTTTGGCACTCGTATGAATATGTGAAAACAATATCAAAAGTAAGGAAGTTGTATAAACATACCAACAGTTTGGTTGTACACGAAATTCATGTTAAATGATTTTTCTATTCCTTCCGCTGGCTGTCGTGCTTCTTCGTGTTTTGGGGAGTTCCTCGATTCGCGCTGGGTGCTCTGTGTTCCGTATTCAGGAGATTTTTCGGGGTTTTTGAATTTTTCTGGGTTTTTAAATTTTTCTGCAGGGACATTTGCAGGACACTTTAAAATTATTAAAAAGATATTTTTTAAGTTTTCTGTGTCAAACCCACATCCGCGCCATGTAACTTAACAATACCATTGAATTCTTAATATTTTCCAGTCTGTGTAATCCTTCAGTATCCAGAAAGGAACTTCAAGCTACCTTGGTATATGGTATATACTTACTTATTTAAGGAGCGCTACAGGCCGAGGTGGAACTTGGGCTCAACCCACAAGCATCACCAGCCAGCTCGATCTTTAGCTAGCTGCCTCCAGTTTCGAACGCTAAGTTGGGTGAGGACCCCTTCCACTTGCGTGCGCCACCTGAGACGCGGTCATCCTTTATCGCGCTGTCTTTAGAGGGCGGATTTAAAGACTTTTCGGACCGAAGCATTGATGTTCATGCATGACCCAGCCGTCTCAGTCGTTTTACCTTTGATATTTTGGCTAAGTCGATGGCGGTGTACATCCCGTACAGTTCGTCGATGTATCTCCTCCTCCACTCACCGTCTTTGCAAACGGGACCGAAAATTACCGCAATCGCTCAAGATAAAGTCCATACCTTTGCGCCATAAAGCAGGACTGTGATTATTAAAGTCTTATATAGGGTCACTTTTGTTGTTAGAGAGAGGGCTTTGCTTGTCAATTGCCTTCTTAGCCAAAATAAGCAGGGATTAGCAAGAATTATTCTTCGTTTGATCTCAGCGCTGGTGTCGTTGTCTGAATTGATAGCGGAGCCTAGGTAGACATGGTCCTTAACTACCTCATAGCTATATCGGTCGAGGGTGACGTTGTGTCCGTGACGTCGGTGTTGGGTATCCTTTCTAGTTGACAGCATATACTTATTCTTGCCCTCGCGAAAGCACCACTGACATCATTCTGCTTTCTTATGATTATGTCACTATCATTGGCAAATGCGAGTAATTGGATGGACTTTTGAAAGATTGCGCCTCTCCTGTTGGCGCGTGAATTTTTTACTATTCTTTCAAGAATGATGTTAAAGAAATTGCGTGACAGTGCACCGCCTTGTTTAAATCCTTTTTTGACAACAAAGGTCTCGGTGAGTTTTTTTACCGAACTTGATAGAGCAGCGTGCTCTATCTGGCAGGGATCCCAAAAATAGACATTGTTATGTACAGCTCGTCTCTATAGATGTTGTCACACGCGGCATTAAAATCGGTGAATAGATGGTGTGTATCGATTTGGAGCACATGGATTTGTTCCAAGATCTGCCGGATTGTGAATAATTGGTTGATGGTAGACTTTCCTGGGCTGAAGCCAACTTTTATGAGTTCACACAATAGGGCAGCTAAGATCTTGTATGATCGGACAAACAATTCTGAGGTTACATTTATTAGGCATACTTTCGTCCGACCATATTTTACAAATGAGTTGTTGTATGCTGGTTATTGCTTCCGCTTTGAAGCTCTCGGCAGTCAGGCTTTCCACTCCAGCATTTTTGTTGAACGTCAGCCTAAATATGGCTATCTTAGCTTCATCCAAGTCGGGTGGACCGAATAGTTGACCTACATCGGTTGGAAGGTTTATTATGCCTAACAGCGGTATTCGGTTCGTTGTCTACAGAAATGTACTTTCCAAATCCTCAGCATCGACTGAGACTCTACTACTACTATATTCATTTGTTCGTTTCTACACACTTCGGTTCGGGATTTGTGTTCGTGGCATGTTTTTTTTTTTATCTTTTGGTAAAATTGCCGAACATCATTCCTAGAGTGACATCTCTCAATTTGCTCGACCGCGCGCTTCTCATTCTCCTTTCCTTCTGCTCGTAAAGCTCGTTAGCAGCGTCCTTGTGTACAGCGCTGCTTTGTATGCATCTTGCTTAGCTGCATATGCTTGCCGGTACATGTCGTCAAACCAGGGATTTCGTTGTGGTGGCAATGTTTTTAGCAATGCTGCCACTGTATTAGCTTGCCTTTAGGTTGTTCGGGATATCTAGAATCGTACCTTCGCTACAACAGGGTAATAGCCCGAGTCGATGTTGACCCCTCGGAATGTTCGGACATCTACAATACTGGAGGAGTGCCTTGCGTTGATCGCAATGTGGTCAATCTGGTTGTCGGACCTCCGCAAATTATTCGGCTGCATGTGGCTGTGAGCTGACATTTCACGTGCAGATCCGAAGTTCGTTGTGCTAATTTCGTTTGCAGGGGTTGTAAACGATAGATCCGTCCGTATATGTTGTTTTTTCGTAAAAACATATTTTTTCTATGCCCGGGCAGCTACCCTGACGGCATAATCTCCAATTTGGAGAACCAGTTCCATTATAATGCCGCTAGGACGAGGAGTCGGCTAGACCAAAGCCAGTAACCCATTCGCGAATGTGAGCGCTACCGATGGTCTATTAAGGTCTCGTTCGCCACCATCTTTTTTCCAAGACCCTGATTTAGTCTCGGAAAACCTTACCCGCCTGAACTCCAAATATGTCGGAGTAGCCGAGATAAGGTCTCATGAGTTTCGTCCCGGAATTTTACTTCACTGTTGATTCTACAAGTTTGGCAAGTCGAGTCTGGATGGAGGTACCCGATGGTTACCACTTGGAGGTAAAACAAACACAATTGATGTGTAGAAACAGTTGCAACAGTGGGTATCGCCAGATTGACACCTCGCAGTGCCTCCCTTATTTTCACAGCACCCAAATATTTAGCATATATATATTTGACATTATTATTGGCAATTTTTAAAAATGAGCGCAGCAAGAGTTTAAACTTTTCACTTGTAATCATTAAAATGGATTGTGAGCATTTCAATTTTATTTCGGAATAAAAAAAAACCTAAAAATATAATCAACGGTCTTTGAAGACTCATTTCAGCACAGTTGTGTAACAAGAACATTTAGAAAAATTAATAATGGACTGCTTTGCACTGCAGTTTAAAAAAAAAAATCGTTTTGTTGCGCGGTGAAAGAAGTGTACGCAATTAAAAGGTACTGTGCAATACTATGTACATTATTATACAAGGTGGTACAAAAATTGTCACCCAATGCTCTCTGGCTAATTTTTTTTTGTGAATGAAAAACTTTGGTTCTGCTTTGGGATTATGTTTGTTTATTATCTTAAATTTTTTTTTTCATTAAGTCGGGAAAATTATATCGGCTAAGTGGCCGCTGACATAGCATTTTTCATCACTCTTGCCAGAACTTATGGCGATAGGTCTTCGCAATCTTGATGGATATTCTTTTTGAGGGCTTCAAAAGTTGCAGAAATTTTAGCGGCAATGGAAGTGTTGAAGTCGTCAACCGACAAGGACAGGGAAGTATTGAGGACATCGGAGCTGACGAAATTTGGATAAGAGACGGATTTTGAAGACAATTTGGCAGCAGTTTGGCTTTTAGTAGGGGAGGAGTTGGACGTGAGATTGAAAGATACGCGCTTAAAACATACATCTTAAAACTTCAGTTAGAGTTACGATGAGAAGTTGAAAATTGTTTATTAGGCTCGGGATTGTGGTTAGCAGTATACTTATCACTAGGTTTAAAACTAGGTGTAGAATTAGGACTAACATATATATATATATATATATTTTTGATTTACTTTTCTTAGCTTCAATTCGTATTTCGTTGGAATGTTAAATTTGAAGCGATGTTTGATGTCTTGGATGAGGTGAATTTTTGGCATTTTTGGCAAATCCATTGGGTTCATTAAAGTTGGGTTTATCAGTCAATGAAGCAGAAACAAAGTATGTGCCGACAACAAAGAACGGCACATGGACTAGGAAAAAGAGTCACGATAGGCAGCTTTTACTTTCATGCGAACAATCACTCTTGCTAATCTGCTTCTTTGCCTTTGAGTATTACCACTTATATCTCTCGAGCAACCAAAAAGACATTATACAAAATACTGACCATCCCATTCTTGCTTTAAAACGTAGAAGCGTGGACACTGATGAAAATGCTCTCGGGCGCTTCGAGAGAAAAGTTCTCGTAAATTTCGGTCCCGTTTGCATGGATGGAGATAGTGGAGACGTTTCAATAGTGAACTGTATGGGCTGTATAGCGTTGCCATTCAATGATTGGTCACAATGAGCGCATGGACACCAGTATCTCAGCTCAGAAAGTTTTCGACTCCAACCCAGAGGTACAACGCACGTGTGCATGTGGTGCACAAAATTAGAAGGGGACCTAAGAAAAATTCGTGTGTTGCATAACCAGAGGCAGCTGGTCCAGCCCGGGCTGTAGCGCCATATACATAAGTAAGTAATTGACAGTCGAAGATCAAAATTATAAAACATAATTTGTGCAGTGATTCAAAACAAAACGTGCAAACTCTAAAAAATTACAGAAATCTATAAAATACCAGCACAAACAATTGGCGGCAACTTATTTTGCACTGCTTTAACTGATACCCAAACTCAATACATCTTTGCCATACTTTTTTGTTATGGCATTTAATAAGCTTAAGAGCACAGGTGAGTTAACGCTACTTGAACAACTAATTAACATATGCTGCAACACGAAAAATAGGGTCTGTTTGAGAGGATAGTTCTTTTTATTTTCCAAAACGTGTGGAAACTCACACTGTATATTTTTCCTAAAATCTACAAGAAAATTTTTCCGAAATTTGTGAAAAAAAAACGGTAATTGAACTAAAATAACATCCAAGATTTTTAAAAATAATTCTAAGCTGTGTCTAAAATAAATTGATTCATTTTATTTACATTTCAGGTCACTTTCGTTTGTTCTAGCAACTTCTTCTTTGGCATTTTTTCTACTAATCATTCTCTACTATGTGATAGATGTGCGGGAAATTTGCAAAGGTTTTCCTTTCTCTGAATGTGGAAAGAATTCAATCATATTATACGTTGGTCATTCGGTTTTTCATAAAATGTTGCCATGGCACTGGTTCATCGGTCCAATGAATACACATTTCATACTTCTTCTAAGAGCAACGTGGAATACTACATTATGGATTGCAACTGCAGTCTATCTCGATAAAATTAAGTTTTACTACACACTTTAAATAATAAAAAAAAAAAACAAATAAATTAAAGTATTCCCTTTTGTATATAAAATAGTTTGTTTTATTTTTCGTTAAATAAAAATCGTTTTGTTTAACTTAATCATCTATCAATATCTTACTTAATAATGAGGAGATTTCATAATTAAATAGACACTGATGTAATACATACTCGTAGCTAAATAAAGAAGAAAAAAAAAGTACATAAATTAATTATCGAAATATGTTAATGTAAATGCTTAAGAGGTAAGAAAACATTCCGTTTTTGATTTGAACATAAAGAATAAAATTTTTTGTTTAAAGTAAAGAGAAAAGAAAAATACTTGATTTAGTTTTAAACACGTTAAATTGTGTTTGCTTTTGATTGTTTCATTTATAAGTAATACATAGATGATGATCTTATTTTGGCATTTTTTTAGGAGATTCTTTTATTCAAATTGTTTTGTTTCATTATTATGTTTTGTTTTTGCTGCCATAGAAATTGAGCCTAATCTAAATTCGTAAAAAAAATATATATTTGATGCGTGTGGTTTCGTAATTTTGTTTGCGTTTATGATATTGTACATTCACAGCACATTAGGGTGTAGTATAAGCATTTTACTACTTTGTCGTCTTCTTCGTCGAATGTTTCAGTGGATGGAGAGTGTTTGTTCTTGTTTTTCTTTTTCTTCTTTTTGTTTTTTATTTGTGATATGTTGCAAGCGCTATCTGGCAGATCCAAGTCGGAGTACTTCAATTTATACTCACTAACGCTTTCGATAGAATTGATGTCAATCTAATAGAAGAGAGCACAAATTAGTTTCAAAAAGCAAGAATTTTTTTTAAATATTACAATTTGAATAAAATTTTGTTATTTCTAAATTTTTGTTTTAGCTGCTGAGGATATTCCATAAATAATTGATAATTTAGGTCAACGCGAGTCCTCAAATAGCACTATAAAAAAAAAAAAAACTGTTAAAAAGGATTAAAATACTTTAGACTCTAGGCACTGAACGGCGGCCAGTATTGTAACTATGACTACACACCAATTGTGCTTATTTAATCTCCTTGTGGTAGCCGTTGGGTACTGGTCTCATCAACTGGGCCTGGTTTGCCAAACTTATGAACGAAAGTTGAGCAGAAAACAAAAAGTAACACTACAATGTCCTGCCAAAAACGACTGAAGCGGACGTACGTCACATACATTTCGTATCACAATCAACAGTGGAGTCAGAAATCAATTTTAAGCTGAAGTCAATAAGGATTTTTCAGGGTTACTTGGTGTACTGAAATTTAAATTGTATAGGATGAACACGGAACGTTCGGACATTGAAAAGTCAACTGCAGCCAAACAACTATCGGAGGTCTTAGAATGCTATAAGACAGAAATAACTGTCACCCAGGAAGTGTAAAGCAATCCGCATCTAGACTTAATTCGCCAACATCAGCCTGATGTGCGAAGAAATAGACGATGTACAAAAGATTGATTATGTCACGATCGACGCAAGGCATCAGTTGCAGTGATGCTTTTACCTGTACAAAAACCTTGGTTTGATTAATAATGCAAGCACGTACATGTTGTAAAACAACCCTCTTATGAAGCGATGTTGAATAGAAAAATGAGACTTGTACGCTCTATGAATAAAGGGGGAGGTTAGAACATCGAACAACGGTGAAAAAAAAGAGAGAACGGGAAGCGAGGAATCGAGGAACAACTTTCATAATTAATTCAAAAGGGCATACCTTGAGTGACTGTGGTACAAAAAGCGACGAATCTAGTGATGGCTATCAATTCGTGGGCTTACTAGAAACTAAACGGATCAATACACATTAGCAATTGGTTTCCAAAAATTCATCTTAAAGCTAGACACTGGTGTAAAATATAAAGACTTGTCAGGAAAAACCGCAGAAAAGTTAAAACGGAAAATCGAGAAATCGACAACCAAACGATTGATTGCGTTAAACAATGACAGCATCAAAGTTATTAGCGAAACACGATTGTGGTGCAAAGCGAAACATTGCAAATGTCTAGTTACTTTCAAATTCGTTTTGGGTGATTTTCGACTAATATAAGGCCGGAACCGTTGTTTAAAAAAAATGGGTTTCGTTGATAGATCGTTAGATTAAGTGCGATATCGATTTTGTCGATAATTCTAAATTCAAAATAATACCATCAAGGAAAGTAACCCATACATTGCGCGAAAGAACTAGACTCAAACTTGATAAAATGGTAAAACTTAAAGTTATAGCCGATATTACAATCATTAGCTGTTAGCCCTATAGCCATGATTAAAAAAGCTGGAAAAATTAGCTTTAGCTTATGGATCCCACCGAACTTAAAGGGTCATACGCAGTAAAATTTTTAAAAAAAATCGGTTTTTTTCGTAATGTATGTAATATATTTTCATAATGTACGATTACATATATCTGACTATATTCCCTGAAAATTTCAAAGCGATCCGGTACTTTTCGAGATATTTGTAAGGACGTCTCCGACTATTAAAAGGTTATACGCAGTTTTTTTAAACGTGTTTTCTAAGTCGGTGATCAAGATTTCTAAAAAAAACGGCTCAAATGATCTGTCTCAAATCTGAACACAACCTTTTCAGATATATTCCTCAGGTATAAATCGAAGGAATAAGATTTCGGATAATTATTTCTATTTTTTTTTAAACAAGTTTACGTGGCAATTTTGGTCGAAAATTCGATTTTTTTACGAAGCCGCCATTTTGTCAAAAATCAAAATTTCGATCGATATTTTTACAAATCAAAAATCCCCTTATAAACTTAGAT
The DNA here is from genome assembly GCA_907269105.1 of Volucella inanis. Classification (NCBI taxonomy): domain Eukaryota; kingdom Metazoa; phylum Arthropoda; class Insecta; order Diptera; family Syrphidae; genus Volucella; species Volucella inanis. The sequence continues at coordinate 99,078,312 of OU026156.1, read as the reverse complement.
GTTGCCGCAAAATGTACCTATACATTTTCAAAATCATATACTTTTTTCATCCTTGCAACTGCGTATAACCCCTTAAAAAAAATATTAAACGACGACATTTCCGATAAGCTGGCCATTTTTAAAAGCGACAATTTATTAACACCTGACGCAAACAAAAAACGGCTGAACAGATTTGCTTGAATTAAAGCTAAGAACACTCTCGTTCAAGTCACCTTAAAAAAAAAAAAAAACATCGGAATCAGTTCAGCCCTTTGGGAGCTACGATGTCACAGACAGATACACAGATATACCACCTTGATAAAAAAAAAAGGAATAACCGTGTGGCGTTCCCATTGTTGCGGTTTGAGTTTTTTTTTTTTAAGTTGGTACATCTGTTGTTGACATTCCCTCTAAATCTTAGCGTCATAGCTTGACATTTGCAAAAGTTACGTTGCCAAGGGTACATCTATGTCTGTGTGTGTTGTCGATTTTTCACAATTTTAGAAAGGGATTTAAATTTGCAACAACAAACTTGTATTAAATTTTGCGTAAAAAACGGATTTAATGGTGCGCGAACGTTGGAAATGTTGGAAGAGTGTTTCGGTAAAGATTCTCTAAAGAAAACGGTCGTTTACTAGTGGCACGAGCGGTTCAAAAGTGGTCGTGAGTTAATCGAAGATGAATGCAGTGGCAGACCATCGACATCGAAAATCAACAAAAACATTGACGAAGTAAAAGAAATGGTCAATAACCGCAAATTAACCATCAGAGAGATAGCGGAGGACTTGAACATTGCCTATGTATCCGTCCAAGACATTTTGGTTAATAATTTGGGTTCGCGTCGTGTAGCAGCAAAGTTGGTGCCAAAAGACCTCAATTTCATGCAAAAAAAGATCTTGTTGACGTCGCAAAAGAGATGATAAGCGAGGCTGAATCCGATCTCACATTCATCAATAGGATCATTACTGGAGACTAGACGGTGGGCTTATGATTACGAAACGCAATCCAGACATCAGGCAAGTTAATGGCGTTCACCAAATGAGCCGAGGCCAAAAAAAAAAAAAAAAAAACACGTCGTTTTCAGTCAAAAAAGAAGACAATGCTCACAGCATCATGAGTTTTTGCCAGAAGGCCAGAGAGTAAACAAAGAGTATTATTTGGGCGTTATGAGACGTTTGCGTGAAGCAATTCGCAGAAAAAGACCAGAATTGTGAGCAGAAAACTCGTGCCATCATTATTCGTAATTTTTTGACGAAAAATGCAACAAATATCATCCAACAGCCACCGAATTCACCCCTGTGACTTTTTTCTGTTCGATCGAGTTAAAAAAAACAATTATGGGGAACGTTTCAGCAGCTGAGAGGAAGTAATGGAAAAATTGCAGGAAACACATTTTGGTTATTGATTTGATTTCGTGTAGCAGCAAAGTTGGTGCCAAAAAACCTCAATTTCATGCAAAAAAGAGACCGAGGCTGAATCCGATCCCACATTTATCAAAAGGATCATTACTGGAGACGAAACGTGGGTTTATGAGTACGACACGCAATCCAGACATCAGGCAAGTGAATGGCGTTCATCAAATGAGCCGAGAACAAAAAAACCACGTTGTTTTCAGTCAAAAAAGAAGGCAATGCTTAGGGTTTTCATGGATTACAACGACGTGGTGCCATGAATTTTTGCCAGAAGGCCAGACAGTAAACAAACAGTATTATTATTTGATAACGCACCGTCGCACAGTGCCATCATTTTTTGGCGAAAAATGCAACAAATACCATCCAACAGCCACTGAATTCACCTGATTTATCTTCCTGTGACTTTTTTCTGTTCAATCGAGTTAAGAAACCACTACGGGGAACACGTTTAATGGAAAAATCACAGGAAGCACTGAAGGACATACCGAAAACCGAATATAAACAATGTTTCGAGTATTGGATCAAGCGCTGGCATAAGTGTGTTGCAGTCGATGGGGATTACTCTGAAGGGAACAATATAGATTTAGATGAATAAACTTGTATTTTTAATTTTCTGAATAAAATTTCTGAAAAAAAAAAAAAAAAAAAACAGTGGAAGAAATCGCTGCACTTAGGCCCATTGGCCCATTGGGTTGCCACGAGGATCTGTGATCCTCTTACTCATGGAACCAATTTGAGCTTATGATAAAGCGTAGGAGACTGTTAACGTCTATATTCTTTAGATAGTTTAAATCATTTAAGTAATTGTAGAAGAAAGCTCCTGAAAAGATGTGGATATCACGTTTTTTTCACCGAGGACAGAGTTTTTTTTAATCGCCAAATTTTCCTCCTGAAACACGTTACAGTGATTTGTAAGACGGAAGCAGAGGCTTAGATTTAGCTTATCTGAGAAAACACCGCCACCGACCCCGCTATCGGTTTTAGATCCATCTGTGTAAAAGTGGATTGATTTGTCTTTGTTAAACCAAAGTTCAAGTATGGTGTAATCGATATTCTCTGTGAGGGTTCCTAATATATTAAAAATATTTGCGTGGCCAAATAAATTATTTGTTCAATGTGTAGTCGCTTTAAGACGAAGATATCGTTAAAAAAGTAAACAATACACAATATTTCACAAAATTAAAATTAAATTCAAAAGGGCTTTTTGCAGTTGAAAATGGCTTAAAGACGTCTAAGTACCTAATAATGGGAACACCATGGCAACATGTCTGTTACTGTCGACTATGTACAGCACCGGAAGTATTTTCTGAAATAATGAATAAAAACCTAGATGGAATAGACAATTTTGAAGTGGATGTGAAATAGTCATAGTCAGTAGTACGAGAACGATGGAAGAACTCAACAATATATAATAGATCGTCTCAAATAAGCTGGTTATACATTACATAAAGAAAAATGTGAGTATAATAAACAATGAATAAGATTTATAGGGCATATTTTAGCAAACCAGGACTGTGAGGCTGACAACGAAAATATTAAAGCGCTAAAAGCACCAACAGAGGAAAAGAACTGGAAATGGTCACTACCTTGGTAAGTTTTTCAATAATTTGTCCGAAGTAGCAGAACCGTTACGGCAGTTACTCCACAAAAACATAGATTGGTCCTATTCCTGGGGAATACTCAGTCGATCTGGTCCTGTCAATCAGCGAGGAGCTAAAAGGTTAAAAAAGGTTAGGTTAATTAAGACACGATTCTGAACTCAAGTTTCTAAAAAGTTTGGTGCAATACGAATGACCGGGTAATAACAGGAAATTGGCGAAAGTCGTACAAAATTCGAGCATGGCATGTTACTTAAAGCAAATAAAATCATAGTACCTGAAAGTGAGAGTCATGCCGGCCATGTAGGAATAATCAAGTCAATATCTCAAGTACGACGGTCATTGTATTGGCATGGGCAGGCAAATGACATCAAACAATAGCAAACACACGCGAGCTAAAAATTTTGAAAACGACGACATGCTACCCATTACAAGTGGTGTCGTTTTATATTTTTACATATCATGGAAATGAATATTTGGTAATCGCAGACCATTACTAGGGCTTCATCAACATCCAAAATATAGAAACAGTAAGAAGCAGTGAAATAATTCTGTATTTTCATCAATGGTTCTCAGTACATGGTAGACCAGAAGTTTAAGACTCAATTCACACCAGAACGTGTAGATTATGAATATTTCGTTGTCAATATCTAATACAATACAATAATTAAAAATCCAAAGAAGAGTTGACTCCATTATGGACAACTGCAATTACAGGAAATCCGGGTAAATGTGTACGGAAGAATGTTTATACATAATTTTATGGGCTCTAGGAAACAAAAAATCCTATAGAAAAATATGTTACCGATTCCATAAATCTGTCAGCAAACTTGCAAATCTATTGTTAAACTATTTTCAAAATTTTTGAAATGGCCTACGTCTAATGAAGGGTTTAATTCCATAGTTAGTAAGTTTAATTTCTAATGTGGGCCTAGTAGTTTTCAAACTGCTTGTATTTACTTAAATGGTGACTAAGGATATCCATTATCTTCTTTTTTATTGGACCCTTATATATTAAATGTATAAATACAGTTTTACTATGATGACATTTTCAAACACATAACTTTTGTAACTTGCACTTTTAAATAAGCTGCAAAAGCAATTCGGTGCAAATAAGGTTTCGGAAAACAACAGTTGTGTTAACCTTCTGGTAAAACTTCTAAGCGTTGTTCCTAAAATAGCACCATTCCGTTTTCCCGATCACTTGCTTTCAGATTTCTCTGGACAAGCCAATGCTAAACACAAGCCGTTCTCGTTTCTCTAAGCACTCCTGCTTCATTAGAAAAATTTGCTACATGTGCTTGTCTGTACATTTACTCTTCATTTAATCAGGGGTTTTGTGCGGGCGGTCGCACAACATAACTTGCACATCAGTAATGGCATTTCTGATGGCTTCTTGGCATTCATTTGAGTGATCTTCAGTAAATATGCAGATCGTGAGAGATACGTGAAGGATACGCAACTGACAAAAGTTCTGCCGGTTTATAGCAACTACAGCTATCTAATATTATCTAATCCCAGTATTTCACCGTTGTTGTAGTGTTTGAGTGCAACTATTTGGCTTTAACTAGGGGTCATTCGAGTCTATATTGGCCGCCCAATCGCTTGTACTGTAGTACTGGAGAATTGTCCTTCGCCGGTCGCATATGTGAGTATTAAGGCGAGGAAACCATGTGATAGCTATATAGTGAAATTCAGTCCCACATTAAATTCAATTAGATAATATCCACTGGCATACCTCGTTTGTTCGTATTTTCTGATTGCACCACGCTTCTCGTATATTGAAGAGTGCTTAATCACTACAGGTTGTTCTTTGGAAGAGAAGGATGTCTTCTCCTAGACATGAAGTTTATTAGAGAACAGTCTTATCGATTTTAACTAGGCTCTAAAGGATAGTTTATTTCAACTGCACCAGAAACTTTCACAGCACGCTCTGTTTTCATTATTAGCTGAATCCAATACCAAAACCTATCTTCCGATTGAAAAGAATTGGCCGGATTAGACTAAAAAGCTTCAACTACTTCTCTGTAAAGCGAACGTGTATCGGTTTGATAATCAGAGATTTTTTATAACCTTCCCTCTGGGAATGAAAGTGTAAAGAACGATATATTTTTAGCCTTCTGTGAACTTGCGGCAGTTTGAAAGTAAATCAATAAAAATGCTTCAATTCATTTGAATGGTTTTTACAAGTAAGAACGGGAAACACAGTCAAAATAATATTCTTTCGTAGATCAGGCACATGGAAATGAGCAATTTTCGATTAGACATAACCCGCAGTTTATTTAAGTTGAGTCATTTTTCGTAAGTTAAATGCGCGATTAGCATAAAACAAAATTACATCATCTTATTACTAAAAGTATCTTTCAGATTATACGTACCTCAGGACGGTTATTACTGTTTGATTTCTTATTATTTGTACTTAAATGTTTCTTATGAGGACTGTAGTCACTGACGCCATCACTACTATGTTCATCACAACCTGGCGGTGAAGGCAAGTCGTCTTCAACATCCTCATCGATTTTCTTTAAATTATGGTTCAACGTTAAATTGTTAATTAGATCACTAGCTGATACATGATTGTTAGTTATTTCACTGGCACCATCTTTTGTTGGTGAAGGTAATTGATCATTGTCATTAAGTTTTCCCAACAACGCAAATTTGTTTTCCTAAAAGAAAAGAGAAATATGTTTTCATCGAATGAATGCGATTATTTTTTTAACATTCTTACCGTTAGTACCGGCATATTGGTGGCAGCAGCAATAGTTGGCATTCCAGCAGCACATGAAATTCGTGCTAAACCTGATATCGATGGACTATCGGGGCCTTCACCTTCACTAAAAAAAAGTTTTAAACAAAATATAAAAAGAAAACGTAAGTACGAGTATATACCAAAGTGTTGTTGATGTGGTTTTTAGTTTTTGTGGTGTCAAATGTAATGAATATGTTAAAACTGAAACTTTTCAGAGAGCGGTTAAGAGTCAACCAACGCAAAACAAAAAGAGATGACGTCAAATGAAGAAATTTCCCACCATGAATTATGATCGATTATACGTAAATCACTTCTGAGTGTTAATCATAAAATATTCTTGAACATGCTAGATTGATGAGGTTGGCGATTGTAAAATATTTAAAAATGAGAATAGTTTAAAATAATAGCATTTTTTCCAAGCGAACACTGGAATGCAAAGAAAATCGTGATTATAATGATAATACTTATAACCATGCCCAATTTAATAAACAACTCACGAACGATTGCATCTATCGTTAAACTGTGATGCGGTGTCAAAAGTAGCAAGCCATTTCAACTGCGTGGTTATTCGCAGACTTAAGTGAGTAATAAGTGGAATTTAAATACGAACACTCAGTTTTTTTTTTCGATTTAATATTTTTATTATATTTTTCTTAAGAAAGAAACAGTTTGTTAAGGCGTTCTGATACATAAAATGGGGCAAGTTTAATCTAATGTGTTATGTGTATTTGTAAATTGGGGGACACAAATGTTAACTATGAAAATGTATGTACAAGGTAAAGTGATCTTCTATTTACAAACAAGTTTAATTTGTTCAAAAAAAGGAGATATTCATACGAGTATAATTTAAAGCCAAAAAAAAAAAAGTATATAACTGTAGGCATGCATGCATTCCGTCAAACAAAGTTGTTTTCCTTAGGAAGTATGTTAGTGTCTTATAATATTTACGAGTACCTTTTAAGAGCTACATTAAAAAATGTGCACGGATTCGACGATGAAATAAAATACGTTTGAAGGTAGTTAATATTATCTCTTCAGATCTGTGATAACATGTCGAAAGCAGTTGTTATCTTCCTGCCTTTGATACAGGGTTTCACTTCGGTGCCAGCCTCTACGACCAAGAATATTCTTCTTTGATTAGCCATTTAAATATGTAATCTAATGCAACAGATTTGCTCAGCCTTAAGTTCGTCCACTATTGGTTTCTTAATGTGGAGACTTCCGCGAAAGCTCGTACTTCTTTTGAGATCACATTTGGTTACACCCGCTACGTTTTCATTGCTATCGCTGTTATTTTTCTTTTATACTTTGCGTACGTCATCCAACATTTCGATGCATTTGTTAAAGCACAATTGTCTTGTGCAGAGTTTTCGTGACAGTTAAGCCACCCCACAATGACTCTTTGTGCGACATCGTCATGACAAATTCGTTGGTGGTTGACTTTTAAATTTGTCGCACTTTTGAGTTTTCAAGTTTGGGGAAAAAATTCAGAAATTCAGTCTTGGTACGACTGATTCGTAACCCTTTACCTTTTAACATATTTATCCAATTATTAAGACTTGCCGGAAGGGCTGTCACCTAATTTCTTGACAAGTTGTTCTGAATTCGTTAATGTGTTGATTTAAACAAAAGCTTGCACGACATAAAAAGCAATAGTTCCAAGCACTATTTAAATAAGATCTCTGGGAATTCGATGAAGACGATATGCATATCATTCGAGACTTCGGGATGTATTTACATCTTATCCATACACTTTGTACTGCATTAATTTCCATCAAGTTAAATAATATTCTGTTGTCAACTGTTTAGAACTTGCACGTTTATTTTCATAGTATTCGATATAAATTCCATCAATTCGTAGTTGTTGCAATGTCTCGTATCGCTTTTGGCTTTATGCGGTGGAGCAAGAAAGCTCTCTATTGATTAGGCATCTGATCGCCTCTCATTGCGAGAAAATCTTAGATGCGACAGATAGGTATATAGTGTTATATGGTTCATTACTTTTACTGCCTCGCTAACTCTTACAGGATTTTTCTACGTTGTGCTGTAATCTGAAAAATACTAGCTCGTTTACTCGTGGTTCGACTTCTTCTTCGGTTTTACCACTACGTTTGTTTATGTGAAGTTGGCCTTTTGAAAATGCTGAACAGAGTTTTTGTACTATTTTTGTATTTTTCTTCATAGAGCTGAATCTGAAGTGATTTTATCAAGCTCTCTTTTCGAAACTTAGTTACTTACTTACTACTGAGGTTGCTGTTTCTATGTGATAGTTATTTGCCATGATTACCTACCGCGTAGTAAATAGCCAAATCATTTTCATATCGCTCTATTGGATGTGCCAGAATCTCAGTTAACGTGCTGTGCGAAAAGTTGTGGGTATCAAAGCGTGTTGGAGAGATTGCTATTGATGAGTGCTATAGGAAGCGATATAGAACCTGATGCAAACTGTTGGTCGCATTATGTTTGTTGTTAACGTCTAATGTGCAATTTAGAAAACGTCGGGTGATAGAAATAAGATTCTGCCTGACCGCTCATTTCTTATTAAAAATCCAATCAACCACATTTTGGGCTTGATTTTGTTGGATTGTTCAATAAGTTCCGCGCTTATAAAATTTTTGTTGTTCATTCCAAAGGAGAGGGTTATTTTTTACATTGTTACGAGAATTTGTTTTGATCGGATGTGTTTTAAGTGCTCAATATTTTTTTTTTACTTGTCAGCGTTGGTTTACACGCTTTGCTGATGCTTTCTGTTCTGGACGTCTACCAACCACAGACGAAAATCAAATCTTGGCTGCAGTTACCGTTGACAGGCGTTACCGTTTGACGGCGCAGGAGATCAGCGGTTCAACATCGTCTATACAACCGTTTCGCAGAGGCTGAAAAGGCTTGGAATGTTGGAAAAATGGAATGTTTTGTTCCTCACGAACTCAGTGGAAGAAAGATTATGGATAGCATAATGGTCGGTGAGTCTTTGTTGAGATGGAGCTCATTTGAGGCTTTTCTGAAAAGAGTTGTTACAGGAGACGTACGAGGTCATGGTGCGCTCCTGGTTAAATACCGCAACACTGGTCGCTAAACAAAATTTGCATCTCTAAAAGGTCATGTTGAGCATTTGATGGGACTGGCGAAGTGTCCTTTTCTTCAAGTTGCTTTCACGCAATCAGACAAAAAATGCCGTTAAGTATTACTTTCAGGTCGATACTTTGAAGCAGGCAGTGGAAGAAAAATGACCAGAGCTGGCGAACAGGAAGGGGGCTGTTTCTCATCATGACAACGCCGCCAATTAGAACTTATTTAACAGCCCAATAGTAATTTAACATTAATGGGAAAGTGCAAAAGCCATTGTTAGCGTCGACCCACTTCGTTTTTCATTGCTTTATTTTCGCTACTTACCATGTCATTTAGGGCTTTAACATTACAATGTCTGTTTTGATATTCCATTTACGTTCAACTGAGTAAAAAAGCCCTTCTATCATCCTCATTTGCGAGTTAATTCGGCGTTGGAGAGAATAAGGGACAGAGATGTTTCATATGATTTTTTCTGCGATGAGAGTTGTGTCAATTGATGGGGTGGATAAAGTATTTTATTATCAGAATGCAAGTGATTGCGATTTAAGTGTTTTGTAAATATTTTTCTTTTTTAATTACTTTATAAATTAATCAGTATAACCAGAATAACCTTTGCATATTGATTAGTAATGGATTATGATCTCATACCCTATGAATTCGAATATCTAAAGATGACATCTACAATACGTTAACGGAAATTATTTCTAATGATTTTTATTGACCAAAACAAAACTTATTCGCTCCTAGAATTTAATTGTTTACTCTACTACGCAACATAATTTGAAACTTACGGATTCAATAAATCTTTATGACCCTTACTGCCGCCAAGAGACCATGGTTCGTTTTTCTTATGACCGGTTCTATGTTCAATGCGTTTGTTCGTGGAATCGAAGCGCCCCTTAGGGTGGGATCGCTTCTTTCCTGGTATCCATAAAATACGTAATCCACTTGTTTTTTTGCCATTACGAGATGCCATGTATTTTTGCAACAATTACTGCATGTAAATAAAAATTACGTTAGTTTCTAAATAACGGCTTTGAGTTTGTTACTTCGCATTAAGTAAAGCAACCTGAAACGCATGCGGATGTGCACTTAAAATAAGCTGTGTTTGTTTTTATTAAAAAAAAAAAAAAAAAAAAAAAAAAACAATAACAAACAGCAAATTTACAGAATTAAAGCGGTTTTGGAAAGCAACCATCATATACCCACTGATACACAGCCACATAATTAAGTAGACTGATTTGTTGTGAATTTCTGTACATCAACTACCTTCATAGTCGATTCTCGATTTCAAGAGCCCTTTAAATAATACAGTGACTTTTGCTTTCTGCTTATCATTTTTTTAATTTTTAATGTATTTTTATTTTTATTATTATTATTATTTAGTATCTATTATTATTATTATCTTGCTCCTTGCAACAAAAAATGCTTAAAACTAACTTATGCTATCTAATGTAAATGTTTGAAGGTCAATCCTTATACTCAAGCTATGCCTTTCGACGTAATTTAACTTTTTAGACAACAAAAACTTAGTACATGCACAAAGCTTTAATCTATTTGGACTATAATATATTATATATGACTTATAAATAATCTAGCAACTGGCAACTGAAAAAGTTTCTTTTATTTTACTAAGCCACCAAAATTCTTGGCGGAACTGAACAACATCGCTTATACCGGCTGCTGTGTGCGTCTTAGTTGATAAGCTTATCCGCAGCAGTTCGAGCGACGTGGAACATTAGCAGCACCGCCAATTTATTCTGGATTAGCCTCTTGATATATCACAGATAATGAGGTGCTAAGATCATTTGTCGTGGTCATTGTCCTATCAATGTGCCTTTGATATAGCTCAATAACGAATTGTATGTACTCTGACTCCGGTGTTGAATACAAGCGAAAGCAAACACTCTTAAAGACCTACACCTTTTCCATTAAACTTGTTCTCACGTAGATCAACCAAAGACACAGCGATTGGCAAGAGTGATTCTTCGTCTTATTTCTACGGAGGTATTGTCGACACAATCCCTTACTACCTCATTGTGATGTTCTTTTCAATTCGTCCACGTTGTTTCTTTTTGTTGGCAGCTTATGTATACTTCGTTTTGCTCTCATTTAGCGCTAAACCCATTTTAACAGTTTCCGCTTCAATACTAGCGAACGCACCGGTGACTGCTCGGGGAGTTCTGTCAATTATCTCAATATCACACACAAGCTTGAAAATGAGTAGGCACTAGTGTACCTATATACTATAGTTGACGCAGTTGAGGGCGTCTCCTTTTTTTATGGATCGGTCAAATCATGCTGAGATCTCAGATATGAGTTGTTGTATGCTCCCCACAGTCACTTTCAGCAGCTTGGAATACTTTGACCGGTAAGGCGTCAGGTCCAGTAGCTTTGTTTGGTCAGGTGGGCAGAAGTTTTGGCTATCATCGTCTTAGTTGAATTTGTTTATTTTGCCTGACGGTGAGATGTTGGTGTTGATCGCTGTTATACAATCTGCAGAATAAGTTTATCCGTATTCTCAGCAGTTACTCTATTACAAGGTTTCTCTATACATTTCTGCAGGTTTCTATACAAATCTCGTTGGCTTGACATGTTCTTTTTACCTGTTGTTAAAACTTCCGTACGTTGTTTATGGAGTACAAACTCTCAATATTTTCGATCGCACACTGCAGAAGGTACCGATCCGAGTCAATGCTGGCTGCCCGGAAGGTTCGGGCGTTCAAAAAACTAGAGGTATGCTTTACATCGATCGCAAAATGACCAACTTCCAGTCGTCTCAATATCGTTTAATCTTATTGAAATCACAAGTCGTCTGCATACGCTATGTTATGGTAAAGATATCTCACAAGATCAACCGTACCGTTTTGCAGACCGTCAAATATTCTAGCAGGAGTTACATCATCATTTTGTATGAGGAGAGGTCAATTTGTAATTGACAGCGGTGTTTTAATTATGCCAAACCTATTCAGCTGGACGTATAGCTCCTCTAACTATACGGTGTCGAAGTCCTTTTCCAAGTCAATCAGACAGGCACCCGCGTAATGTTTCTCTTTTTTGTTCCATCGGATATCAAACACCAGTTTAGACGCAGCATATCTGTCCCACTTTAAGACCGAATTGGTTATCCGGAAGTATATTCTTGTCCAAAACTCACTAAGTTAAGAATCTATTCATTACTTTTTCCAAATATCTAACTAATATTGGGAAATCGACTCATCGACAGAACTTTCGCCGGGTTGAGTGTCTTATCCCCTTTGGAATTTGGATATATTACCGCTGTCATCCGATGCATATGACAATGGGCATTATCCAAAGCATTATTTAATGTTCGGGATTGTCATTGGTTCCCACTGATTTCTTACTTCTCTCCTTTCAAAATGAACGTGGGAAGTTCCCTTTCATCGTCAATTGCATTATTTGACATGTCATTGAATTCGGGAAATTTGGTATCGAATCGCGGGTTCCTAATATATTATTGAAAGTTAAAACTGTGCAAAAGGACTCGTTTTCATATTCGCTTTGTACATTTCCTGAAAAGTAGCTCCTAATGTCTCTACCTTCTACTGCAAGTTTTCAATCAAAAAGAAATTGGCACCATCGACAGTTTGTCCTGGATTTGTAACTGCTGTTATCAGTATTTCTTCATTGCTTGTTGTTAGGGCGATGTTTGTAGAAAATCGTTTTGATTATTCTTCAGAAATATTTAATATTGGAGGTCCAATTTTCTTTTATCAATATTTGGAGTTATACCGAGTTATACCTGTCAGTATAAGGTTTTATTCTCGAGAGCAACTTCCTATGGTATTAGTGCGTGCGTCAACACTTGCATTGCGAAATATTTCTACGTTTTTAGTGTGTCGTTATCGGTCTATCGGTGTGGGTACTATCGGTCGTTTTATGGTCTCGTTCATTTGTTTAAGGTACGTTTGAATCTTCTCGTTTGATAGTTTCCGTTTGGACAGTGGATAGAGCGAGTTCGAGGAGAGTGCTCTCATCAATATTCTCTCATCTTGGTTCGTGCATGTCAGTTGAATCCGTGCGTCCAACAAGAGGAGATACAGATACAGACCCCAACGATTGAGTAGTAGGTTGCCTCTAGTGTTTGGTATATTTTTATTATTATTTCCCTGATTATTGTATTTGGCGTTAGAATCGCTTCCGAACATGAAATAGTTTTTCTCCGTTTTTAGTTTTAGGACTCGAAAAAGTGTCTTGAGTTTCCGAGATAAATAAGGTTAATTGGGTAGGTTTCAGTTGCAATGACAGCAATCATGTATAACCGATTTCCACTACGGAGATGGCTGTACAGGATGCATGCTGGAACTTATACGCTTTATGACTGTACAATCTTTTGAATCTTAAAAAATCACAACATTACCTCTTTGTTAGGAGATGGGTTGGTTTCTTTTTACATTTTGGGTTACCCTAGTTTCGCTCACCAAAAACACATCAGGATTAGGAGTGGGCCTATTCATTCGATAATTATCAGCGCGAATTTATAGTCAATGTAAGGAATTTAAGGGTTCGCTTCATCATTTTCGTACCCATTACGACTTGGGTGCTCTATCATCTACCGTCATTTGCTGCTGATAGTTTGCGGTGTGTCCGGTGTTCTTACAAAATAATTTTTGTTGGACGCTCCATCTCCATCCATTCCTCGGACTTGTGATTCTAACGCATAGCAGTTGCAAGTCACAATTGGTTGTTTCGAAATCTGGCAGCAAAGACCTGGTAAAGCTCTTAGTACTCATTCTCTTTGAACATTTTGAGGAGCTCCTCCGGAGAATAACTCATTGGTAGTGTCCTTTAGATAATTTTCTATTTTATAACAGCGTTCTACTGCTATGACTTGCATGCCTATCTAACCATAATCTTCGAGTTATATGTATTTTCGATTTTCTGTTGATGAGGTTGTTTTTACTTCTTTAAAGTATTAACCTGTTGTTGCTGTTTTTAGTTGTTTTTGTTGTTATTAGGTTCTTATTTTTGTGGCTGATTTTGCTATTGATGCGGTTGTTTTGTTCAGAATACAGAGTCTTCTGCTGTTACTCCTTATCCATTTTGTTGCAGCTGTCGTATATTATTATTAAGGAATTCATCGAAACTATTATTTTGGGTTTCGCTACTACCTATAGTAAAATCAAAACACATCTGCATTCAACGAGAGGCTACGATCAACTGTTCTTTATAGATACTATTCATATCTCGTAAGTTTTAATTTTTCCCGAGAGTTCGAGCGAAAATAGCTACTTCTCTCTTGTCTAGCATGTATGAAAAAATTCCCCTAAGACTATTTCATTTAAATAAAATTGATTTGTCAATTAGTTATGCAAAAGTAAATATTTCTTATCTAAGCAATAACAACATATATGTTGCTCATAATATCTCAAACTTCTCACTAATTCACAAATTATCTTTACTAATTATCACACCTCGTCACTTCTTCTTTTAACTACACCTTTTTTTTTTTTTTTGTTGCTTTTTTAATTTGATTCAGTCAACAGCTACACATGGAATTTAAAACCTTAATTACAGTTGGAGTAAAGGGGCCACTCAAGCACATACGATACAGATTTTTTTTTTTTTAGCTAGAGTTTGTACAATACCTTGTAGATTTTAACTTACTTTTTGAATACGATTCGAATAATAAGAAATGCTGAAGTGCATATCTTAAATAAATTAAGCAAATTGGTAAAAGTCTAAAAACGTTTGCTTTACATTATAGTACTGTAAGTACTTGTACGTAAATGATGAATACGAAAAAGGTAGGCAAAAAAAAAAGAGTTGAGGCCATGAAATGAAAATATCTATATTTTTGTTTTTGCAAATTCATTTGGCAATTGTCTTCGTTGCATTGGTTTATGGAGATTGAGTCAATTTTATTAAAGCCTCCGCTTAGGGATGGCTGAAACAGATGTGTTAAAAAGGACTCCTGTCATTTTAAACATGTGTAATGGAACAGTTAATATGATTTTGCTGGCGTACTACCTTGGTGGATATCTACAAAAAAAAAAAAAAAATAAATAAATCTTTACAGTATAAGAAACTAGAATTTTTGAACTTCCCAAGAATGGAAAACTGGAAAAAGTTCAAAAACTCATATATGACTATGAGTTTTTTGTTGTTGTTGTTCCAACTCACATCATCACATTCACATCCAACCTGTATGCGCGTCGCACTGCTATTAAGTGACAACCCACAACTGCTTGTTTATCGGACGATCCCAATTATCTATGATTTTATTTGCTGGTAAACAACGAACCACTGCGCTAAGCGGTAATCACCATGATTCGTCGTGGGAAATAAAAGGCGGCTGCGCTCCACCAGCCCGGGTAGTCGGTAGTCGTCGTCGGTAAGGAGCAGCTTTATTGCGTGTGCCCCAAACGATTATGGTAGGTTTTTTAATTATTCGTTAGTTTTTATTGAATCACTTGTATTCTTAGAGTTCAGAGTGGAGATTTGATACTGTGATTTGCAAGTTTTCCCTCTGGGGAGGATCTTTTTCGAACAAATTCGTCTGCATGTATGTTGCATGCCACTCATTTATGGCCAGGAACCCAGCATAGCTTAACCTTATGCTGAACGCAAAGAGTTTTAAATTCTCCACAAGCGGCTGCAGCGATAGCCTTCATGATAGAATGGCTATGTATAAATTTGTTGCCTTCATTGCAGTCTGGCTGTTTCTGCTCCAGTCAATATCTCAGCCTGGAAGACACTGCTGAAAATAAGAAGATTCCGGAGCCGGTTCCTACCATATCTCCTATGATTCATTCATGAAGAAGGATATCAAATCTTCTATATAGATTTAGGGGCAAGCAGCCAAGTATATTTTATTGTCCCGTCGCGCCATTGACGTCGTTCTTATGGCATGAGTTGTGCCAGTACATGCAACTCTGTACACATTTGTCATTAACTTAAGGTTGCTAGTTTTATTTGTGGATTGCCACCATACTAAGTTACCGTAGGTTAAGGTAGCCGTGAACATCCATAGGATAGTCTTGAGGTAAGATCCCATTTTCTCAAATATATGACTGTAAGCGTAAAAAGCGATCGTTGCATCCTTTACACGTTCTTCAACGTTGACCTTCCAACTCAGTTTACTATCTAGCACGATACCTAGGTATTTAGCACTGTTGGATAGTCGAGGGTTGTCCCATCTATGGAAGGAAGGTCAAATTATGGAATTATCATAGCTTAGTATTTCACTGATCGTGGATGCAGTGGCTTTCATTCCTTCCTACTTGTAAGGAACCTCTTGACATAGTGACCCTTAATCTGGTGTTGCTTAATGCTGCATTGATGTTTCTGTTGCGGAGCGTACAAGCTGTTAGATTCGTTAATGGTGGAATAATTTCGGCATTTCATAAATTTCTACTTGCAGCGGGAACGTTGACATTATTGAAGGCTCATTTGTTGTAGAGATATTTTCAATCATGCTGACAACTTTGTGTAGGCGTGCTGATTTGAGACTAAGTCTTCTGGGTGCAGAATATGAGTGTCAACATTTTTCCAATGTTTTTAAAATGAACGATGTTAGGCTTATGGACCTGTCATAGGAATGAATACTACCTTTGTTTCCCTCCAGCATTTTGGCACATACTTATACTGATCCTAAGCTAAAAGATCTTACCTTCTTTTATTTTTGACGACACCTTATAGATTGGGGCAGCATCCTGGGCTTTAATCAACATACTTCTTCAACCAGCTCGATTCTAAGCTATTCCCAGTCTCCTTCCAACTGCGTGCTTCACCTTAACTAAAGTCTTCCTATATTCCTTTGCCCCACTGGTGGAATCCGAGATCCTTCGGGATGAGGCACGGCTTAAGCTTTCTAACCAAATTTACGTCGTTGTACAGCAGATAAAGTTCTTCGGGTCAAATCCTAATCCAAATTCCGTCAACGCAGACGGAGATTTTTTTGCTTAGGAATTTGGGTGGACAAAATCGATTTATCACCTTTCCACGGTGCCTACTGGATAACTACAATTTGCTGATAGATAATGAAAATCTATGGTAAGGGCTGGTTACATATCTAGTTGACCTAATCGGCTGTATATTGCGTTTAAGCTGTCTTAAAAGAAACGCCTCGGGAAAAATAATAGAGCGTACTATATGCAGTAAACAACGGTATTGATCTACATAAATACTTCGCTTTAGACTTCACAAACCTATGCGAAGAAGAAATTATTATGATAAAAACAATAATAGCCTCACATAAAGGTATTAAAAGATCATAGTATACATAAATTTATAGTCCAGACATTCATTCTCTATTCTCCCATTACAATAACGTATTTTTTTGTCAAGATCACCGAAGCGCTGATAAACTGTCAGCTTATAAAATTCATTAAAAAAAACAAAACTAATCGGCAGTACGATTTTCATAGCAATAAGGCAACTGGTTAGATTGCATGTCTCACCTGAAAGTGCAATTAAGATTTATGATATCTAGCGAAAGGTCTTGATATTTGAATGCATGAATGCATGAATTAGCAAATTTTTTTGCGATGGATTGAACATTTCCCCTCAAAACATTTAGTTGGAGCTGTTTTAGATAGTTTCAAGTCTGAAACTAAAATCATAAAAAATGTTTATCTGTTCTTGGATTGGAACAATATGTAAATATAAATATTACCATTCACTGATAACAGAATTTCTTGGCTTGTGACATGTTTCCAGAATCAAATATCTGGCTATATATATATGGAGTATGTAAAAGAAGGCTGCTATGAATATTATAGTTGCATGAGAACCAAGCTCAGACTAGTCCGATTCCATGTTAAATCATGCTTTTGACTACGCAGCAACTTAAGTATTTTCTGGCCGAACCGTATATCAAACGATAAGGTACATGGATTAATGGACAAGGAATCAAAATACGAAGGAGAAAGTGGCAGTAGATTGCAAATACCTTACGACACGAACACAGTTCCTTTCTAAGACATGTCATGCAATGTAGAAATGGAAAAGCATAGTCGAGGAATATAAATGGATAAATACACAGGCCATTCAAAAAGTACAGGGACTGATTGTACATATATACAATTTAAAAGTGGCGCTTCTATTCTTTGATGATGTTGTTTCGTCCCTTCTTTAGCCACTGTAAATTTCAATGCGATAACTTAATGTAGTAACCAACATTATTCGTTTAAAGTGCGTTTGTTTGTTTTTTTGTATGACGTTTCTTTTTTACAATGGAACAGATATCTGCCTTTCAGTTTGGTTTTAAATTAGATAAAACAGCCACGGAAACCGCACGAATATTGTAATGAGTTTTTGAGCCGAAGCAAGGTATTTAAATGGTATTCACGGTTTAATAACAGTCGCCAGTCGTTGGAGAAGAATCCATAATCGGGACGTCCCTATACTCTTACTTCCATTATAAATGAGAATGTTGAATGCTTGCTCTGCGTTCTAATCCACGATTTAAAGTTGAAATATTGCCTGAGTAACTGAATATTAGTAAAAATCACGCCTTAAAGTCAAAAGTGAAGACGATTTTTTTGATTTCTGGCGCATTGGTTGCAACGGATTCGTACCGCTCTTCTGCCAAATACAACTAGTCACAGTACTTTATAAACATGTACTTGATTGACCTATAAAACGGATAGGGCGTATGTGCAGATGGCAAATGGCAGATGGCAGATGGCACCAGTTTTAAGCGTTCAATCTTACGGTACGTTTTCATATGAGAGATCAAAATAATGCGTTGGTCAGCGACCTTCGAGTAGTAGAAGCATCAAATTCCTATCATCTGAGTAGGCTGGACTCGCGGCATAAGCATCCATGCAATCCTCATGTGCAATTTCGCATTCCACCGCAACCTGCTACCTGTTTAAGGCCTCTCTTGTCTAGAAACACATTTAAGGAGCTATGACCGGTTGAATGCCCAGACTAAAACTAAGTCAGCTGTGATAGCCCTGGTCGACTTCCATCTCCATCGAGGAGGCCCAATCAATATTTCTCAGCGGGGGTCCCTTTCTAATCTTGTGAGCGGTAGCTCGACGTATTACCTGCAAGTCAAGGAGAGATACTCCCAACAGCACCTGTAAGTCATCCGTAGATACGGTTTCTGCAACCTGGTAAGCAGCCAAGCAATGTTATTCTCTGGCAAACTAAGATCTGACGACGACCACACTCAGCCCTTGACCTCTCGTATCAAACCGATGCCTTAAATGTTACACAGGCAACAAAGAGGCCACCGTACACAGTACGTACGGCAAGTGTTGTGAGTCACCAGTCAGGTTCATAACACTCAGCAGTCGTTCTCTTATCTTGATGACATGAGGTACGAAAATCGTTCGTTCATCTATAGTATCGTTATGCCAAGATACTTGACCTTAGTCACATACCTAAGCTAGCACCAGTTGTGGGAAACAATCGAAAATCTTGGGCTTAAATGAGGCACGATTTTGTTTAATAGAATGATAAAATCAAATGCCCAACTAGTGGACAGAAAGCTTCTTGGTTCTACAGTATAAACGCAAAGCGATGCTGTAAATTGCAATAACTACAGACCAATGACATAAATGTCGCATACTATGAAAATATACAAGCGAGCTCTAGACAGTCGACACCGTGTATTATGAAACTCCATGGCAGTAAACGCGGCTTTGTGGGAGCCAGACCGACATATGACGTGGCTCTAATTTTACGAATAATGATGGAAATATAATGTATAATGATGTTAAAAAGAAAGTTAAATGCACAGCGCGATAACCAGAGAACCCTAAGTTAAAGTTGGAGTACACCAAGGCATTACAAGATTTTCTATTAAAGCAGAACATAAACGAGCCTGGAACAACTTATCTGCTTCTCGTTAATGATACCGCTATCTTAGAAAATGACGTGGCAACCCTCATAATAATTGGAGAAATGAGCTAGAAAATATTGGGTTATGAATCAGTCGTAACGAATATGATGGGCTTTTCTTTTTACTTTTCCGCAGCAGCAAACACAACTGCAAAAATCATTTTAGCAGGAGTCATCGTTTATCACCCAGACTTAGACTCAGTATGGATCGAAAGTTTCGCTGTATTTTGTGACAAAAAAATGCCGCTTAAAGTTAAGAGTTTTTTATATACGACAGTCGTTTGTCTAACTTTAACAAACGCATCGCAATGTTAGACGAAGAATGTGTATTAGCTATAAAGGAAAAATGATAACTATGGATATGAAAAAGTTACGAATGGCAGCTATTGTTACAAAACGTGATATAAGAAGAAAGAGAAACAGCAGGAAAACTCACGTCCTCACTAAAGAGATGATCCAAAATAGAGTGATCTAATGAATATTCCCACAAGCTGCGCAATAGCAATGCAAATACGTAGGTGAATTATATAACATAACCTATTTCAAAGGTCAATAAAGAAAAAAATGAGTGCTTTGTATAAACTATGCATGAAAGTATCAGCTAGAAGAGCTAAACTTATTGCATATCCTCGAACGCGATGACACGCAAGCATTGTTTAGGACATAAAGGAAGACGTCCGATTGTAAGTGAATCAGCGAGATTATACGTAAAGAACATCAACACAAAGGATTTTCTTTTATGAGACACTGCCTTGCTAATTTTACATGTTTCATAAACTACCAAATCCATTCCAAAACTATAATTCAAGGATATACGAGTATTTGTATTAAGTACTTTAATGCATGAATTCAACTTATTTTTGTTTGTAGTTACATACATATATGTTTATTTGTGTACTCATGTACATATGTAAATAGCTAATAAGGGCTTTTTTTTTTAAATCAATTTAAAGTCTGCCTGCGACCTGCGAACAGCAATGCATACATTAAATCCTCCAGTGTAATTTGATATAACTGAAAGTGTAAACAAATGCTCTTTGCTTTGGTGCTCAGATTATATGTATATATATATAAAAAAAAAGTATGTCCCGTTAGTACTTTCTGGTAACGTTGGCTCCACAAAAACAAAAGAAAAAAAAAACCTATCATTACGAGAAATTCGTTAACAGACGCTTAAAATTCTCTTATGGTCTTGGCCTCATGTAAAGTGATCTGGGTTACGTCAACCTACTTGAGAGTTGCTACGAGTATAACTAATTCGTATTCATGAACTACAGTTATATGAGTGGGAGCAGTGTGACAATTTACCACATGTAGGCATGTATGTACACAACATCGAATTCTAGTGTTCAAGTGGATTGTTATTTATCAATATCAGTGTTTTTCTACATATATATGTACAAATTGCGTAGAGCAGCAGTGTAGAATAGAGGCCCAAAACTTTGATATTTATGCAATAGTTATGAAAGGCGTCATTGCAACAAAAATCCTCTTCCGCGAAAAGGTTGCGATACTACCATATAACCGGTGAATCAACATTCGGTATTTCCTGTTTCCTTAAACAACAAGGGTATTCATTGCTTAACCGGAATTACAATCATCATATCAAACATAAAACAACTTTCATTCCAATCGAAGCAAATCAATTGCAATTAGAGATGCTTAGCCCAACAAAAATGCACCTTCGGGTCGAAATCTCTTGCACATAAGGGTTTTCTCCTTTTTCTCAAACTTTTTTGCAACCACTATGTGGTAGTTAGTATATACTCGGACCTAAGTATGTACGTACATTGTATATACTCAACCAAATATCACTTTCAACTCTGTCGCTAAATCCTGATTGCTGTCGATGTTGGTGACATGCAGAAAAAGGAGCTGACGAAGCAAGCGCTCATCTATATTTGTTGAACCGATATCCATTTCAATTTCTCTACTCTTTCTGTGGAAGTTGCACGATTTTACTTAGAAAAAATAAACTAATAAAGCGCACAAAAATATACTCGTAAACAAATTAACCTTGAACTAAACAAAGAAAACAAATTGAAACCGAATTCCAGTAGATTGATACAAAATATTAGAGCTAAACTTACCTTTGATAGGAGGATATTTGAACAGTAGCTGTATAAAAATTCACTGATCGTTATTTCTTGATTGGCTTGAGAACAATCCTTTTTCGTGAATTATTGACACTAAAAGATTTAATAACTTGATTTTTAGCATAGAAGCTCAAGGCTCACATTTTACAAAGCAACATTCCGCAGATTTGGTCGGACTTTAGCGAACTTGTTTCAAAACCGTCTGTGTTTCGTCTTTCGTTTTTCGTTTTTCGTATTTCGTGTGTAACGAAGAAGCGACCATAAAAAAATGTCAAAATGTGTTTACTTGGGAGAGTATGTGTATTCGGTCGGTCTAATTCCATGTCTTACATTGGCAAGTAAGAGAGAAAAGATGAAAGACACTATCAAGAGGGGAGAGTTGTCATAAACGTCAACTGTGAAGCGTGTTATCGATACACATGAGAATTCGATAACGAGTTCAATTCAAAAAGAAGTTGTGCTTTTTATGGAAAAA
The DNA here is from genome assembly GCA_907269105.1 of Volucella inanis. NCBI lineage: Eukaryota > Metazoa > Arthropoda > Insecta > Diptera > Syrphidae > Volucella > Volucella inanis. The sequence continues at coordinate 99,056,119 of OU026156.1, read as the reverse complement.
CAAGTGTTCACAAAATCGAAAGCTGATGCGAAGTTGGTCTGTGCTATACAGTGATCAGAAAAGGTCTATGTCTGATGCGTAAAGTATTACGAATGTGTGTATATTTTTAGGCGTTCAAATATTACCTCTTCCGCCTAAGAAAACTGCCGGCTTGCTTTTATTTTTCTGTTAGGCATACATGAAGCCTTGTAAAGAATGAGCCACAATATAGTTTGAAAGCGGATCTTTGTTGGAAAATCGGATTTAAAGCTGAAAACATGTATAAGTTGGTCTCTTCCTTAAAATATATTAGAAAGATATACACAGTGTCGGACAAAACTAAAGTACGGAATAGTGCTTATAGATATTTCGCTCAGTAACTTGCTTTGTACGGCAGTTATATCAATATTTTTTGTTTTATTCAAACAGAAATAGTTGCACTTATTATTGATTTCTACAAACAAAAATATTAAAACAAAGATGAGAATTCATTAAAAATTTCCGAGCACATGCACTACTCCGGCTATTATTTCGGTTAGCGAACCACCCGAAGTACCGAAATTCTGAGCTGTTGATTTCCTTTGCATTATAGGTTGTCACTTTTGAAAACAGTTCTTAATAGATCGGTTCGTCACCCCAATAACAATATTGACAGTGTTTAACCCGAATCAACTCAGAACTTTTTTTTCGAATTTTTCGAAAATATTTACAAGTTGTCTCTGTAGGCTTCAATGATTCCAAAAATATTATCCGCTCATTCCAGCGCCCTCTGTGAGTCAAGATATGGGGTGTGTCCACATGATCACGCTGGGCAAAAATGATTTTTATAAGGAATACAAATAATTTATTAGGGAAATTTCAGCTTTATTCATTAATTTTAGTATGACAATTTTCAAAACATTTAATGCAGAGACCAACGTTGCATTTTGAACACTCAGTGCGTCCTGTTACAGCACATAAATCACCTGCACATCGTAGTTTTGCACAAGTGATCTCTTCTGTCATACCGAAGTGTTTCTAGGGCCGTTCCTTCTACGTTCCTTTTGTGAGGATCATTTGCTTTTGGTATTTCACCAAAATGCTTGCAGTAGTATCTGGCAATATGACGTCTGAACTCTATTTGTGGTATGTCAGTATGAGAGGTATGAACGATGTAATTGCCAACCGTTTTGTACTGAAACATCTACCAGCCATGTAAAAATACTGCTCCACCACTTCTTCCCTCTTACTCGAATGCGATATAGGCTGACATTCTGATCCAAACGATCTACACCGCACATGTATTTATTGTATTCTGCAATAACACATGGTCGAGCAACATTTATTTTTTTCTTATGTTCTTTGGAATAGCGTTGAACATTGGAAACTGGATTTATGCCATGAGATGTTGAAGCGATATTGACAACAGCATTGTCATTCCATTTAGACAATATCTGTTTCTTTCATTTTGATAGATTTGCAATACCCTCGAGTTGTTTTTTTTTTTTTTTTTTAACAGTTTCTTGTGCTCTATGGGACAACTGTTAGGAATTCGATTCTCCCGAATTATTCCTGTAGCCACGAGCTTTTAAAAACGTCAGTATGGGAAAGCTGGTAAATAAATTGTCAAAATAAAAAGAAAACGGCAAGCTTTGCAACTCTGGTGAGAAGTCGTCGATCATGTTGACAAGTGGCGCTGTACATTTTCCAAATATTTCTTCATAGCTTGTAGTCGAGCGTGGATTTTTGCCCTGATAAATTTCAAAATTTACCAAGACCACATTTTGTAACCAATGCTTACACCCATGACGTCCAAAGTAAGAGATCTTGCTCTCGTCGAAAGAAAGATTTTGTTCTGGGTGGAAATGTATCAACATATTCATTTTCAGGTGATCCGTTAAGGGTCGCAACTTCCACAATTTATCGCCAGCTGTCACTTTTTTACCACTATCTTCAAAATGAAGAAATTTTGCGATATCCTGAAAGCGATTTCTGTGCATTGTCAAATATACCATACTATTTCTCAAATTATCGTCAGTACTCCAAAATGATCTAAAACTGTTATGACCATCATAACCACTTACTAACAAAATGCCAATGTAAGTTTTTAGCTCAGCGATGGTGATTTGTGTTTGGTTTGGTCCAAGAAAAACTGCATATTTTTCAGATTCGTGGACAATGTGATTCAGCAAATCTTCATCAAAAAATTTCTCAAATTGCTCATGAGGTTTTAAATTATCACAATCTTTATAATTCACTTGGGGAAAGATTGGAACCGTGGCCACTGCAGAATCTTTCGTCCAAGTGAAATTCATGTTCTTGTTTGATATGTTTGTTGGAATTACTTTACGTAAACGACTCACACTGTGTTCAGCATTTGATGACGAAGGCCTATCTGTGAATGTCGTGCACGATTCTTCAAGTAAATTAGTTTGTATATTAGTAACTGAGTTTTCCGAAACGTCAGCTAACACTGACATATAGCATCATATTCCATCGTAGTGGCTTCCAAAGAATTAATGCGCCTGCCACTTTGTATTACAAGCTCACATGTTGATTTAAGTTGTCCAACACAAATATCTTCAGGTATGCTGACATCGTCCTCATCAGCATCATCCCCCCCACTGAGTGCACCGCTTTCTATTTCCGGTGGAAGAATGTACAACGTTGCAGCCCTATCGTTTTCTTCTTCATCACAAAGCTCATTTAAATAGTCGATTGCTTCTTGTTCACTTAGTGGTCTCGAAAATTATAAAAAGCACACATATAAAACAAAATAAAACAAAATATGTAGTAATCTGAACTAAAAATATACTAAGTCATGTTTTCCTAATCATGCCCAGTGTGATCATATGATCACACCGGCAAAAACTCTATTGCAAATGTTGCAAATCATCCGAAAATCTAACTTTTATATTTTTAACATAAAACTACATTTAATAGCTGAACAAAATATTTTTTTGGGCTTTTTTGACCACATTCAATTAAAAAAGAAACACACTTACTTTTTGAAGTAATCAATTTTCACTTTTCACGTTTTTTGCCATTTTTTTTATACTTTTGCACAACTTCTTACACGAAGAAACACTAACTGAATGGAGAAGAAATGGTTTTAGCTATTACATACACATTTTGAAAAGGCAATGCACACAATTTTGAAGAAATATGGACATGCTGGGCTGATTCGGGTTAAAAATGGCCCGAAACAAATACTCAGAATATCTTTAAGAACAAATTATTGCCAACAAATTCATCACTCCATCATATCAAAAATGATAAGGCGTTTCCGTTCTTCTGGTTACTTAGACACCATTCACTGAGGACACAGACCAGGTAAAACCACTCAACGTGATGACCGAGTCATCATTAAAAAATAAAAAAAGATCTCTTCAAATCAGATAGGTCTATAAAAGCCGAATTAAACTTGGAAGGTAAATCCAAAGACAAGTAATTGGATTTTCTTCATTTATCAATGCAATGCAAAAAAAAAAAAAAAAAAAAAAAAAAAAAAAAAAAAAATAATAATAATTTCAGAAAAAATCGAAAAAGCAGACTAGCGCTTGCGAAATCCTGTATCGGCTGGAGAACAGTACTTTTTTTCAGGTGAGTCGTTTAACATGACCGCTTAAGGATGAGTGACTTAATCCATGGTAATAAAGCGTAATAAAGCACAGAGGAGGAAGTGTGATGGTCTGATGGCATATCGCATCGTTTTGTGTACAAGGATTTACTCCAAAATGTGGTGTTGCCCTTTCAACACGGCAACTATTTGAAGCACACCTCTAAGGATGTAAAAGTGTAGCTATCTCTCAATAAAATTGAGGTCTTAAGTTGGCTTTCTCAATCCCCTGATCTCAATCTCATAGTGAAACTATGTATAAGAAATTATAGATTTGAGAATTGAGCACGATAGCTGTCGAAATAAGGGGTCTCTTTTCGCCAAGACTGAAATGGCTTGGGAAAGCATTCCTATACTATTGTAAGCAATTTAAATGATTTTATGTCTCGAAGGAATGGGAAGTTGCGAAAGCTCTTTTCTTTTTACGCAGAATCTTCTGTCTTCTGTTGATCCTTCGATACACAAGTGTTGACGTTTGTGAATGATAAATGTATAGCGGAGAGTCTCTCACTCAGGCAGTCTCTACAAACTGGCTACTCGAGTCCTATTAAGGCTCTCAACGTTGGTTGAATTTTTCTGCAACTAGGAAGCAGTCAAAGTCGACGTGTGCCCATCTGAATGTTTGGACATTTAGATATCTGTATGTAAGGTTAGCATCTATTAGCACGTGGTTGATTTGGATGGCGGTTCAACCATTTAAAGACCGCAAACTAGGTAATCTGGGTAACCTAGCCATACTTATGACCGTATTATGAAATAATTGGAGTTGGAATTGAGTAGGCAAAAGCGGTTATCTGCTGTCGTATCGTGAAGGCTGTTCAACCAATTTGCCAAAGATGTTTTCCTTCAAGATTTCTGCATTAATGTCCTCAAGTACAATTTTGATATCATACTCCAGAGTTGCTCCGTTGGCTTCATCCAGGAGGTCAAAGAACTTTTTTGGTGTAGTCTTCAGGAACGCTGGTAGCGGCGTATGCGCATATTATGCTGATGTTTTGAAATATTCTGTTGAACTGAAATCTAATGTTCATGGAACGTAATCCATATTGCACGGCGAATCCGCATCCTACCATGTGCAGTCTTTGGTGACAGCTATGTACTTGTTATTCTAGTATTTATCAATTTGCCTGTTCACATTGGTGTGTGCATTAAAGTGCTGTACTTAAACGTCGTGTTCAGATTTTCATGAGGTTGAGACTTTTTGACAAACTCTTCTTTTTCACTTCAATGATCAAAGCTAAAAAAAAACATGCCAGAAAGGGAATGATATGCTTTGTGCATGTAACCCTTTCCCTATCCTTTCGAAAATCTTCTTGCCACACTAATCTGAACGTACCAAATAGGAGTGTTTTAGACATTCATTCATTTATGCAGTTATTTTTATTGAAAATGGACGTTCTATGAATGATGCATTGTTCAATTTTTTCGATCAACATCAACGCCCTTCTGAGTGCGGAATGGTCAACTATTCCGAAAAGATTGTTTTAGTCACAAGATATCAACATGCGCGCCAAAACATGCAGACCGTAAACCAGTGTTCGAAATGCGCCGTTTCTGCATTAACATCCATACGAGATCCAAAAGATATATCATCCAGGGATTTTTTTTTTGATTTTTTCATCAAAAGTAATCCTTTTTGCAATACTACATTTTTAAATGGATGGATAAGTTAAAAACCAAAATTGCTCGGAACCCTAATCTAATTCACGAAACACAAATGCGTCTCAGAAAAGTCACTGTTTGTTGACGGCGCTATGGTAGATACATCTCATCAAACGGTCAACTTATTGCCACCGAAATTTGTAGATCGTAATATACAGTTTATTTAAAAAGTTCCGGGATTTATTTTAAAATAAAATTAACTAATGGCGCTACTATGTGTTGTTGATAAAACTTTACTAGCTTTATTAAACCACTGCAAAAATTTCAAAGCGATAACTTAATTTAGTATCTAATAATATTCGTTAGAATTTCGTGTGATTGTTCTTACGTATCACAAAACTGTACACATATGGTGATGCGTGTTTAAGTTGTAACAAGGTATTTGAATGTTGTTCAGGCTTTAAAAACGGTCATTGGAAAACGATACCAAGTCATTGTCACTATAGTCGCCGCCCTAAGCTGAAAATTACCATGAAAGAAGAGCGTTTCGAAGTATAAATTAAAATGTAAAGAGAATGCTCCAAAGCATTCCGAAATAAGATTCCTTGGCGGCGACCAGTCAATAATTTGTATAGAGAGGGTAGGCACTATGTTCAAAATTGAATAAAAAGTTTGATACCAACACATTTTCCTTTTTTTTTTTTAAGAAATGAGTCCCGTAACATTTTGAGAAGCTGACCATCGAAGCCGTGCGATTTTACTCTGTTAGACTCCTTCCTACTAGGTTATTAAAAAAGTAGAATCTACGCTTACAATTCAAAACCTCAAACACAACATTTGATCCTAGATTGAGGCCATTGACCCGCTTATTTTGCAAAAAGTCATCGGTAATTCATCCACAATTGAAATGCCTAATTAACTAACGATATGTTATGTAGAAATTTATTTTATTTTATTTTTTTTTTTGTTTTTAAGAACTTAACACTCAAGAGGGTAATACTATTTTAAAATACCGGAGTACATTTAAAATTTTTGGTAAATTGGGTAGAGTGAAAGATGCTTGGGCTCAGTAGTTATTATACCAACCATGGAGCGGGTGGTATCCGACATTTAATGGGGAGAATAAACTATTAATGTAATTTGACTTGATGTTGTATTTAGGAAACCATTCTTCTCACGAGATTTTAGTTGCCGGAAAAAAAGTCTTGGCCACGGTTGATATTGAAGACCGAATTGTCGGATTGGGAAGTCAATGCACTACCACTTGAGCCACGGTCACACAGATTGGCCTTGTCTAAAGACCTCACAAGCTGAAATGTCATCCACCTACAATTCAGTGGATCGAATCTTCAATGAGACGAATCCACTTTCGAAGTCGTGTAGTAGCAACAGTACTTAAAGGTCTTAACATATACAAACCCTCTTGCATAGATGGTGTATCTCTGAAGAGGTGTCCTTCCACGCTTCCAAAACCACTGCGCACGATTTTTCATCCATCCTACTCTTCAGGTCTCTTTTTAAGCAGTTGGAAAACAGCATTTGTTCAATCTGTCTCTAAAAAAAGCGAATTTTTTCTCTTCCTACAGACACATTAAACTGATGTCCCTTCTTTCAAAGATCATGGAAACGCTACTAAGCCGTCAGCTCATGAAATATCTCGAAACACGAAAACTTCTCAATGACCGGTAGTACGGCTTTCGTAGCAACAGGTCCACTGGTGATTTGGTGGCATGTTTAACCGAAAAGTGGACCCAAAGCTTACATAAATCTGGTGAAAGCAAGGCATATACACATATACATATATTTCTAAGGCATTTTAAAAAGTTTGGCATCAGGCTCTTTTGTCGACAATGTGTGCATTTGGGATCGACGTATCTTTTCTTCAAGGGATTGGAACGGAACGTCCAATTGAAGTTGTTGTTGTTGTTGTTTTGGATGGTTGCAACTCTGACATTCACAAAATAACTGCTGGTGTTCCCCAACGCTCCGTTCTTCCTCCGACACTTTTTTTATGACAATACTCCGCTTTTCATACTCGTTTCCGGACTCGCGTCCCTGCTTTTCAGCTGGCATATGTTTAGTTTATTAAATTGCGATGTTAACAGCATAACCAATCTGGAAATTATCAACAGAGCGGAATTTAATGCTTCCAAAACACAATCTTGTCTGGGGTCGTTAAAACAAAATCCAAGCATCCAGCCATTATCCATGAATGGCATTTGTATCTTTAAAACCGAAAAACTTTCCATTTTCGGTATGTGTAGCAATGACAACCCACGTTGGAATGGATGCTGCGAAATATCTAGGTTTCCTGTAAGAATGTATAATTCATTTATCCGCCCAAAATTGGGGGCCCACAACTGGTCAGGTGCTCTCAAAACCTCTTAAAACTTGCTAGATAAGATTCAAAACATTGCGATAAAACTGATAGGGTACGTCAATATTGCAGTCAGTTAACATGCTTGTACAGCAACGTAATGTCTCTTACCTCACCTTGTTCTATCGCTATTTTCAACACCGGTACTTCTTCGAAATTTTCAGTAGCCCTAGTTATTTGAACTTGAAAATATAGTGGGGTGGCCGTGGTGTGGTGGTATATGCATAGACTCCTTAAGCTGAGGGTCGCGGGTTCAAACCCCGTGCGAGGCAATTCTTTGAAAAAGTCTTTTCATAGAATTTGTATGTAGTTATATTGAAAATCGCATTTACTGATCAGTGTTTCACCAGTCTAAGAGGACAATTGTGAAATAAACTTTCCCGGCAAGTTGTTCACGATGAGGTGAACTTATAAGTAAATTTAATTTAATCATTTTAATTCTGCTCCATGGAGCAATCCCACTCGATTTAGGAAGGCTTTCTTCTTCGATTGAATTAATGGAAATGTATGGAAGTTTAATGACGATATAGAAGCGGTGTTCGACTAGAATAATTTAAATTTATAATTCCAAATTGCATGCTGTGTAGAGTACTTGTAGAATGCTAAACGTAAATTATTTGTCGCAACCTAAATTATGTGACAAGTGCAACATAAAAGAAGACAAAGATAACTTCCACATAATATATCCAACGAATACGGCAGTAGCTTTAAAGTGAGTGGTAGTGTAGATAAGAAAATAACTTATTCTATTGAATTACAAAATATGAATACGCATGCCTAGGGGGGATAAAAAAAAACAAGAAAAAAACCGTTCAAAAAATAACAAAATAGTATGTAAACATGTGTATATTGATTTTTGTAAAAGAAAAACCGTTACAAAATATAATTACATTAATATATGAATGTGTTTGTGTTTTGTGTACTATAAATATCAGGAGGTATATTATAATTTGGCAAGTAAAAAACATTATTTATGATTTAACATGAGTTTTGACGATCTCGCAGTGATCTTTGGGTGAAAGCACATATAGTATAAGATCATATAACAAATGCCTATGTAGTAAAATGCAATAGATAGCACGCACATAGGATAAAACAACGTGGCCGATCGGATATCTTCCGATGAATACATTATAAATAATAAAACACAAGCTACATTCTCAATGGAATTTAGAATGTAATAAACAATGTATTTGTTTCTGGTTCGTCCATCCTTTGGCATTATGTATGTAAATAAATAGACAACTCCCAGGATCATGCAGAAAAGGAAATTTCCAATCGAAATCGTACAAAATTTCGGACGATCAATTAGAAATGTGAGAAGTCCATAAGCCATACTGTGAACTACACAACCAAGAAGTGTCCACAATGGAAATAGACTAGCCGCAAATGATATACAAAGCGTGCGTGATACTGAAATGAAATTAAAATTACGGAATCAAATCATACATAAAAAAAGAACATAACTGTGTGGATCAGTAGAAGGAAAGTATGTCAAATAATTGAAATGCTTGCTTACCTGAGACACAAAAGTGCCAACATAGTTGCATAATAAATCCATTTGTTTTAATGTTGTACTTATCAATTTGAGCCGATCGATTACATCGATGATATGCCGATAGGCACCACGCCATACTTCCGAAATAAGAGCAAATTGCCACTATTTGTATATCTGCAATACAAAATTAATATACATATATCAACTAATCATGTGTTTTTACTAAATGTGTTTCTACTCACATGACATTTCTTCAGTGAGCGATAGAACAATGGAAATTTGAAGGATCTTCTGTGGAGCTGCTTCCAAAAAGCACTCGAATATTCGTATAAATGCAACATCACTTTCTTCACGTATCGTCAATTTGTAGAATCTTTAAAAAAAAAGGAAGATATTAAAAGCAACTATGAAACACCCTCCACATTTTGACTTGTATTTTTCCACTTGACTCTCTTAATTAACAAATCATGTTAATAACTGTCTAAGCTAACGTCCTTATTGTCAACGAGAAAACAACGAGCTCTATCACGTACTTATAGGTGATTCTCAACCAAGGTTCACTGACAACTCAAAATAACAGTCCATAGCTCATACGTTTTTATCCTTATATTACATTCATTTCGCAACAGATGCAACATCCACTTTTTTGACTGACTTTCTTCAGAAATTCGCATATAAACTTGGACAGATCTATCATTTATGTTGATCGAAATTACGAGGGTAATTTTGTCAAGTAGAAGAAATTGTGGCCCACTAAAAGTAGCAACTTTACCAGTCACCAAACCTCTATGGCCGAGTTACATTGGCAGAATATAAGTTAAACTCAACTCAATTCAGTCAATAAAATCAAACTTAATTTACTCGTAGAAACTATATGGCTAAACAACAAACTAGTGAGCTCAAAATTTTAGGTAAGAGGCATGCCCTGCGCATGACAGATGTGTAAATCGGAAATCTATAATTTAAGTAGCTCGTGTTTTTGTTCGATAAAATTACGAGAGGCGATCGGTTGCTTTGCGAGTGGGGTAAAACTTTCGTGAAGATAATACGAGAATTTGGAACAACTATCGGTTGGTGAAATCATTGTCGCATATGAAAATATATGAAAGAAATCTATACTATCCACGACGCAATATTAATAAATTCCCTGCCACTTGTTTATGACGCGACTCAAAGTTTATAAATATTAACCATGCCTCGAAAGATCGTCGTACGAATTGTAACTCGGCCAGACAAGACAGAGTAGAAATCATTTGGTTTGTGGATAAAAGCAATGCTGGTGGTGATAGGACCTCGATTGTGTATACTGACAGCGACCATCTGTATGCCGGGTTTATACTGCAACTGCCCGCAAGGTGGTGTCGCGTCTTCACTGTTATGTTGCATGTTCATCGACTCATTGGTTAATGCTCTGAATAGTTGTGGGATCAAGTCTAGGACTGTTTTATATTAGCTTTCAGTTATATTAACTTTCAGTTATTGACGTTGTCCTCTTTTCGAGAAGCAGGAAACTGAGTGGTTTGCCTCTTGTAGAGCTTAAAGGCTTCAGCAACCGTTTCTCCAACAAAGCTAAATATTTGGGTTTTACCCTGGACGAAAACTTCTTTGGATTAAAATTGCCATGGCGAGACATGTGGGTTGTCACCAAAGGGGATCCTATATTTCCTATGCTGTGTCGGGTGGATCAACCTTACACGAAACTACGTCACTGCTGTAAATCCGATCTGTTTCAGTTGGCTCTGCTCTAAATATATAATTGAATCTGCCTCCTCTTGATATTCATACTATCAGCTGCACTCTCAAAGCTATCATTCGGTTACCTGGACATTTCCGATAGGCTGACATCTCCCGTGACCGGACAATAGCACTGAGATCATGGGTGTCCGCCCACACGAGCTTTCACTGTATATTTAAAATATTTCATAAAAATTTAAAACCGAAAATCCTCCTCTTTAAAATAACAAGATATACCTATAGTACGTTCGAAAAAAATATCTTCACACACGCGATGCTTAAAGCGTAGTCAGAAAAAAAAAACTTACGCACGCAAACCAGCCCTCTCACAGAAAGTAAAAGATCCTCTGAAACTCGTTAATGAAAGTTTAACGGAGGACGAGTTGCTAGAAAGGTGCCTTGGAAAAAATACTCAAAAAATGAGAGTTTATAGCTATAAAATATTTGGTATCTCGGTCCCACACACACTTTTTGTTTCAAAAATATTATTGAAATTAATTACATCATGGATCGCCGCTTGTATTTTAAATGAAGGCTCTCACACCTTATTGAAAATTATGAAAGCCTATGAGTTTTTTTTTTTTTAATTGTTTTTAGTATTTTGCGTGTCATTCTTACTATTTTAATTTTTTTCAGTTCACTAACTAGATTGTGGTATTTTTAATAAAATTCCGTTTGGGTTTTTTTTTATTATTTCAGACCAATAGCTTTTGGAGCAATTGTGTTTACTGTTTGGCATTTCATGTTTTGGACGTCGACACAAGGGCACTCCCCCGGACACAGGAATTCGGAAAATTTAGTTACATTAAGCACATATGTATAAATACAATGTATTTAATAGAAAAAAAAATCTCTAAATAATTAAGTTGCTTAAAAAAAATTTACAAAACTTTATGCTTGTTTGATCCTAAAAATAAGAATCCAACATCACTTCGTAGTACACCGGAAAATTGAAAATAGAATTTGTGTGTGGAGGTATCATTTTCCGTTTTCAGTAAAAGTAAAAGTTCGATCCTCTGTTTCTTTTAGCAAAACCTGCATTTGCTTCGCTCATTGATGTAATCTCTTCAGTCAAAGAGCCACCGCGTATCGGGTGGTGGACTTGTTGGTTGGATTGCTTTTACCATTGATAGACATTGTTGGCAAAGAGGAAAATATCGACGCAACAATGCAAATTAAATTCGCGAATTAATTTGAAAATAACGATCTGGTTACAATTTTAACTTTTAAACGAACTAACACTAACAAAAATGTTATTGAGCATTCTAAGCAGTTTATTTGATTTTGGGGTTTTAATTTGAGCGGCAAAAAAATACTTCTACTCACTAGATACCATCAAAAAAGCGATATATGGCTTTCCATTTTGTATGTTTTCACAGTCTTCAGTTGAACATCTATTGCTGTTAAAGGACGAAGAACCAAGAGGATTAGGAACTAGTGGAGGATGGCTTGAATTGTAGCAGCTTATAAGTGGGCAAATGATGACTGAAAGCTGCATTGCATTCCTCCCTGGTTCAGAAAAATCTTCTGATGAAGACATTCTGCTTTTGCAACCTCGACAAGTTGTCTTCCACGAGAGTGCATTGATATTATTTAAATAAAATTTTACATTTTATTGTGAAGAAAATGACAGAATCTAAGAATCAAGGAATTTATGAACATTGTAATATTATCTTTTACAAGAATGTCATATCGTGATAACAAATAGTATTCTATAAATACTGTTATAAGACAGAGAATACATTTAAAAGCTCTCTTAATTAACATTCAAGAAAAAAACACAAATTTAACTTTGAACGCTCTTCAAATAATTACACTTTTCAACACATATTTTGTGACATTAAGATTTTTGAGTGTTTCAGATGTACCATAACATATTTTGGCACCCTTAAAACTAATATGAAAACACGAATTACTTATCGCCTATAATTTTTAAGTAAAAACCATTTTTATCTTTATATATGTGCAACGCATGTTGGATGGAATTGTTTATGTAAAGAAATAAATATTGCACCACTCTGCGTGATTTGACAAACATATCGTGTTCAGACAAGTTCATTTCTGTCTGTTTGTTGTAACAAATAAGCATTTAACCCGATAGCATTAGTGGGCATTCAATAGCGTACGGAGTTATTTTCTATCTTGTGAAGCGAAAAGTCGATATTATCGTGTTTGTGCTCTACATCTTTATATTTGTTTATTACCGTGCATTAATAAGTAAGTATATACAATGCCTAGGAAGTGTGTGAATAATGTCAAAAATTTTTGTTATTTTTGTGGAGAATTAACTTTTAAATCCCAAAAACGTAGATTCATCCAACTTGTCCCAAAAGTTTATGAACTTTATTTTGGAGTTCAAGAAGATCAAATCATTGGCTCCGTTGTAAAATATGTATAACAATGTTAATAAGTTGGTTGAAAGGTACAAAACGCCACACGCGCTTTTCAGTACACATGGTGTGGAGAGAACCGAAAAACCATGCCATGTTACTTGTGTCTCACTAACGTATGGGACATCGGCTCGAAGTCCAAGCATACTGTGCAGTATCCCAATTTACCATCAGCTTTACTGCCTGTCGAACATGGAGAAGAATATCCTATTCAAAAGCCACCAGAATCGTAGAGTTTGGACGAAGAATCTGAATGTGCCAGTGATTCAACAAATGCTGATATGCAATTCGAACAGGAAATCGATAATGCTCCAGATTTTCAAACACCAGGATGTTCAACAAAGCCACTTTTAATTTCTAATGCTGAACTGAACGATTTAGTTAAGGATTTAAAACCAGCAAAATAATTCAGAGCTCTTAGCATCCATAAAAAAAAAAAAATTGAATCTCCTCGAAGGTGACGTACGTATAAGTGACTTCCGGAAACGTGAAAAAAGACTTGCACATTGTTTCACTCAAGAAGGGACTTTAGTATACTGCATGAATGTTGACAACTTATTTGATGCGTTGGGATAGTAAGCGCCTCTTTATTAATTCCACTAAACTTAGCTTAAAATCAGTTTTACTTCAAAACGGGAATAAATACCCATGAGACTTAAAAGTCATAGCCCTTCTTGTTGGATTGCAGCTAGGGTACACGAAACACTGCTGTTTTCTATGCGAATGGGAAAGCCATGTACGAAGTCGTCATTATATACAGAAGGAATGAATACAACGTCGAGCACTAACATCGGGTGTAAAAAATATTAATAATGCCTGGTTGATCCTAAACACATATTTCTACCACCGTTCCATATCAAATTGGGCCTAATGAAAAATTTTGCTAAATCTCTAGATCGGACCGGTAGAGGGTTCTTGTATCTGAAAGAGAAATATCCGAAAGTTAGTAAGGCAAAAATTAAATAGGGTTTTTTTTCGAATTGGAAAAATAGTGAATTGGACAACATGCTAACTGATGAACTATTTGTGGCAGATTTTTTTGGAAATGTGAAAGCCGATCTTGCAACTGAATTGCTTAGTGCTTACAAGGAAAAAGAATGTAACATGTCACTAAAACTTCACTTTCTGGATGCTCATCTCGATTTCTTTCCAGAGAATAGAAAAGCGATACCAAGGCAAAGAAGTTGCCAGATTGTTCGATAGTGCTGGAAAGAACTTCAACTCTTTTCATGACGTCAAGTTTGGAAAACTGATTTTATATTTACAGACAGACAAATTTACAGACAAATTTACAGACAAATTTACAGACAAATGTATTGGGTTGTTCAAGAAGTTCTGGGTTTTTTTTCTTCGAAGTATTGTTTATCGTTTCAGAAAATCTCTGTGTATGCCTTTATGAAATTTTTATTTTTTTTTTTCCATTAGAGAGGGTTATATTTTACATTGTTACGAGAATTTGTTTTGATTGGATGTGTTTTAAGTGCTTAACATATATATATTTTTTTAAATGGAGGATAAGAAAGTGCATTTTTGGCATATTTTGCTTTTTTTTTTTTTTTAAAAAAAGGTATCAAAACGACAAAGGCCCAGTGGCAGATTTGAAAACGTGTATGGAGATTTGGCTATAACGACTTGTCAGTATTGAGTTACATGCGTTCGCTTAGGAAAAACAGACCTTGCTGATGCTGTTCGCTCTGGACGTCCACCCACCACAGACGACAACCAAATCTTGGCTGCAGTTACCGTTGACAGGCATTTGACAACATGGAAGATCGCTCAGTGGTTTAAAATCGCCCATACAACTGTTTCGCAGAGACTAAAAAGGCTTGGAATATAGAAAAAGGTGGATTTTTTAGTTCCTCACATTATTAAGGCTTTCCTGAAATGAGTGGTTACAAGAGATGAAAAATGGGTGGTTTACAGCATTCGGGTTAAGAGGTTATGGTGCGCTACTGATGAAACACCGCAATTGGTTGGTAAACAAGATTTGCATTCAAAAAAGGACATGTTGAGCATTCGGTGGGACTTGCGAGGTGTTCTTTACTTCAAGTTGCTTCCCCACAATCAGACAATAAATGCCGTTAAAAGTTGTTCACAGCTCGATACTTTGTAGCAGACAGTGGAACAAAAACGGCCAGAGTTGGCGAACAGGAAGGGCGTTGTTTTCCATCATGACACACAGCTTTAGTGATAAAACAAAAGCTGAATTCATTTGGCTGAGAAGAAATGCAGCACCTACCGTACTCTCCAGAGTACGCCTTCTAGCAGATTTAGGACGGAAGGCAATTCAATACAGAAGTTGAGAGTAAAACGTACTTGGAAAACTTAACTTTTTTACCCATAAGTTTGCTGACTATTACAAAAGGGGCATTATGCCTCGTTCAAAACATTGGAAGAAAGTAATAGACCACGATGGATAATATCTAATGGATCAAATATAAGTTTTTATACCAAAAATGTGTGTTTAACTTTAACTCTAAAAAAAACTGCAGAACTTATTGAACCCAATATTAACTATCATCAGAGTTCTAAAACATTCTTCAAACCGACACAAAGATCATGATAAGACTTATCCCAGGGGTCTCCGCAAATCATCAAGTCAGCAATTAATAGATGTTACCCCGCAGAATTGGGACACTTTCTATATGAGGTAGGTTAAATAGAAGCAGTTAACTTGACAACGGAAAAGCAATAAAAATGATAGCAAGTGACGCGCGTACAGATTTAAAATAGATATAGAGGCAGATGATTTCTAGGTTGAAGCCAATGTTATTCAGAAAATTGTCATCATCATCTTGTAAGAGCCTTAAAAATAACCTCGGTACCATAAGAGAACAGCACTTTTCAAGCGAATACAATATGGACTGTAAACCTTTTGTATTTCATTTTAAATACTCGTAACCGTGGTTAAAAAACAATTTGCATTGGTTATGGTCACTTTTAATTTGCCAAAACCTCAGTAATAGTCTCTTGTTGTCTAGAATACTAAAGGCAGCGCAACTATATATTTTTTTTTTTTTTGCTTATTGATTCATGAAATAAATGAAAAAAGAAATAAACAAAGGCCCTGCAGTTCTGCTAATCACTTAAAAGGCAATAATCCATTGATAAGAATAAGCCGATAAAATTCGCTTCTAAACAATGAAAATATATCAATAATTTAGGTATTTCAGAAAACTTACGAAAAGTTTGATAAGATAAGATTTTGTTCAACCCAGAATAAGTTAAAATCCTGGCTTTGCTTACTTTTTTTGTGCCTCCAAATCTCCTCTTCTTTCTGCCTTCTTACAAGAAATAGAATAACAAAGTGAATTCCAATAACTAAAAAGAAAAAGCATTTAACAAAAAAATGGTCATTGTTTGTCGACCCGGCTCTCACCGAAACAAAAACGATGATAGGAATGTGATCCATGTGACTTTGTAACTTCCCTTATTTAGTTCCTCATCTTGAAAGCACCTGTCGCACACAATATTTGTAATTCAAATTCAGTCCAATACTTCACATTACCTTGATGTTTACTTACATGTTGGCATGAATAAGCGTTGTAATAACCATGGGGATAACAATGCAAGCAGTTGTCCATATAAAGTAGTCCATGCTACCTTGTTGGTAATAACTTAAGGCCAATTTAGTGTTTATTATCACAGTGATAGCTCGCATTAATATTGATACTCCTGTAGAACATATATCATAGTATTTTATGGTGTACTTAGCGTCGGACGTTTCCCTTTGTGGAGCACCTCTTTCCCTGATCAAGACACTTTCTTGCCATTCTATGTGGGGTGGGTGCTCCTTTTGTGATGTTCCGATGCCAATATCCATTTTATCCTCTGTTTTCGTTAAGACTGTTTCATGCTATTTAATATTTTTATGTGAAACTTATCCACGGAATGTGAAGTAAAAAGCTCGAAAACAGAAAGCAAGCTAAAAACGTAAACAGAGAAGTATGCACGGGAAAATTGAGTGTCATCAAGATGTCAAGCCGAGCAACGAAACTTGTAAATGTGTAAAAAAGAATAGATCTCGCAAGATTGTTTAGAAGATGTTTTCATTTCTAATTTATTATGCTAATTGGTTTTCTTTAAACACTTTGGATTCCGGTTTGTGTTTGTAGAAACTAGAAATCGATTAATAAAATAAATTACTTCGGGTTCTCAGTACCTTGCCTTTGACATTTGCCTTTGACGTTTTCTCGTTCAGGTGTAGAGAATCAAAGGTATAAAGAATGAAGTTTGTAATTGAATCAGAATAGTGGGAGGGCGAAGCTCTAATACTCGTGAAATGAAAGAGAATTCTAGATAACGCTATTCTAGTTTAGTTATTTTCATAGAGCAGAGATAATTTAGATCTCGGAAGTGATAGCCGCACAAATATTGCATTCTATTGCGTGCCAAGACAAGGCAGTTATAAAAGAAGTGAACCACAGGCATCTTAAACTCAGCAGATCCTGCAGAAAATGTATGAAGTATACGCTCGTGTCCTGTAGTGATGCAATGTTCCGTGTCCTTCACTGGTGCGCTCTGAGGGACCCTAGCAAAGAAATTTCAAAGCCAGTGAAATGTCAAAAATTACAAAAAACTATAAAAATATTGTGTGGTCTAGTGCGGTAAAAATAAGAAGTTATAATTTTAAAATAAAAAAAGGATTCTAAATTGAAAAACGCGCAGATGATAAAATAAATTGGGTTTCTCGCTTTTAAAAATCTAACAAACACGTCATGTCTTATGTCAGTTCAACTACATTCTAACTTCAAGGTGTCAGTGAAATTTACAAATTCAACAAACAACGAGACGGGGTAAGAAAACCAACTGGTTTAATGCTAATGATCTTCGATCTTTTCCAACCCCATAACTCGGTTGAAATTGGTTGGTACAAGACTAAAGTTAATGAATAATTCCCTAACCCTATGTGGTATCGAAACTGCCAGTTTCTTGGCCACACCACAAAAAAATGCAGTGGGAATACGGACTGTGAAACCTGCAACTTCGCTCCTCATGCCGACTCCAATTGTACTCGCACAATGTACGCGAATTGCATTGGGCCACATTTCTCGGCATCCCAAACATGTCCAAAATACGTTCAGAATAAAGAAATGCTAAAAATTAAAACTAAAGACAAATGTAGTGTGCCCGAAGCTAATCATATGTATATGTAAAGAACCAAAACCCAGTTCTACCTACCACCTCTGCACAGCTTTTCTCTATGTAAATAAAGCAAACCGCCTAAACAAATAGAAACGCAACTGAAAACGTCTTCGCAACTAGCTACACAGCCCTCAAACCCCAACAAACCAAAAATCGGCGATAGCTGTTAAAATTGAGTTGAAAACGAAACTAACAATCATTTATTTATACATCCCACTAGAGCAAAAATTTAGCACTAAGGGCTGTCAGAAACTATTAAACACCAATTCTTTTGACAGGAGATTTCAATTCTGAGAGTCCGCAATGGAATTCTCCCTATAAAAACAGTCGCGGTAACATGTTTGAGCAGCTTCTCAACACCTCAAGTCCTTCACCCACAATCCTCAAAAACTACTTCGAAATAACTCTAACCTAATCATCTAGGCAAATCAAATGCCCTTTTTAGGAAAACCATGAAAGCAGAAAAGATCTTATCGTTGAACGGTTAACAGCAAACATTAACCCTAACGCTAGTTCTAAAAAAAAAAACTATTGGCTGACATTAAGTCTCTTACGGGAAACTATTATACATATTTATACATACATCAATTCTGATTCAGAGAACCTAACTTGCCCAATCGAAATAGTTCAACACGACTTGGTCCCAATACTGCGACGACAGTAACTTCTCCTCCAAATTCCTCCACTCAAAGTCCTCAACAATATCGAATAATGTCCCAATAAATGATGATATCATTGAACTCCCTGTTAATTTCATTGAATTAGAAAGTTGCCTTCGATCAGCTAAAGAAAAGACGCCCGGTGTTGATAGAGTATCATATTCAATGCTTAAATGCCCTTCACACATTCTAAAAATACGTCTTCTCTCTTTATACAATCAGATCTTAACTCGAAGAAGTATTCCACACATATGGGGTGAAATCTAATAAAAACCTATCCGAAGTCAGTGGGTACCGCCCAATATCCCTACATTCATGCACTGGGAAAACACTAGAAACAATAATCGCTAAAAGGTTGCTCTGGTTTCTCAAGAAAACGAATTTAATAAACACTATAGTAAGCAAGTAGCATTTAAACATGGGCGCTCCACCGTGGATGCACTTCTTCACATCGATCATTTTATAGCATCCGTCCTGTCCAACAAAACCATTTCGGTTTTATCAATTGATTTTGAAAAAGAGTTTGATAGAGTCGGAATTTATATAATATCACCAAAACTAATACAGTAGAAAATAGGACCCAAATTGTACAGCTTCATTAAAGAGTTTTTAACCAACAGACAATTTCAGGTAAAACTAGGCAATTGTTACTCATCTGTCGAAAAACTGAATAATGGAACACCACAAAGATCTCCACTTTAGGTTGTTTTGTTCATTATTGCATTCGTTGAACTAAATGAGATCATTCTTCGATATAAAGGAGCCAAATCGCTCTTATTCTAGCAACTTTACTTGTAGATTACTCATAATCTAGCAGTTTACTGGCTTTTATATGTATGCAATGTGTTGACAATTCACTTAAAGTGTGTCTATGCGAAAGTTAAGGGTTTCCTCTGCTCTGCGACTATTACTATATTACATTACTATATTCATAATCATCAACATAGTCTCCTTTAAGTGTGATACAATTATTCCAGCAGCGCTCTAACATTTCTATGATTTTTTTTTTATAGAACGATTTGTCCAACACTTCAAAATACGCTTCAAATTACCTCTTTATTCGAGTCATATCTATATCTTTCCTCTGAGATTTTTTTGAG
Source organism: Volucella inanis (assembly GCA_907269105.1). Taxonomy (NCBI): domain Eukaryota; kingdom Metazoa; phylum Arthropoda; class Insecta; order Diptera; family Syrphidae; genus Volucella; species Volucella inanis. Next base: position 99,036,037 of record OU026156.1, on the reverse strand, counting down.
GTTCGGAACAGGTTGTATGATCCATGCTTCATCTATTGTTACATACCGGATGAAAAAATTATTTTTATTTCGCAAAACAGCTCCAAATAGTGCTCTGAATTATCAACAAATTATTGGATTTGGTCCAAATGTATTACCCATTTCGATCAGAAAACTCTCATACCCAAATACTGGTACAAGATATGATGTAACTACATGGTCTATTGATATCCTTACAATGTCAGCTATCTCACGCACTTTCGCTTTACGGTTCAGCACCATCTGTGTTAGTACGATCCCGTTGCTTTCGACACTTTATAGCACTTTTCAAGCCATTCTTGAGTTTTATTCCATGGTTTTGAAATTATTAGAAGTTGCGTCGCTCAAAATTCAATATTTCGATGGCTAATGGTGGAAACGGCATTTGACATGGTATCATTCGAACTAAACATTGTTATTATATTATTATGTTAGGATATGTAATTAGAGTTGCCATCTATGTATCAATCTCAAGACTTTTCTAACCCCCTGTTCTGTATCTTTATTCAGACAATTCTTATAAGTTTTCACACGAAAACATGAACGTGATCCAAGCACACCTATGAAGTAAAAACTGAGGAGCTGTTCGGTAATAACTTAAAATATCTCAAAAGCCAACAAAATTATCAAGTGATTTCTTAACCCAAACCCAAAAAAATCAATTTCACTTTCACAATTAATCTCAATTTATAAATCCTGATTAGTATAGGGTGATTCTCCTGATGATTACTCCTATCAAACTGCTACTACTATCATTTTTGCTCAATATTGTTTGGCAAGTCATCATGGAAAGACTCACATCAAAACAGCGTCTCCAAATTGTTCAGCTGTATTACGAAAATCAGCGTTCTGTGAGAATTGTTTTTCGTGCGATTCGAAGAACTTACGGTGCGTATAATCGACCTACTAAAACCACTATAGCCAATATTTTGCAATATCATATATTGCCGTATCTCGGCCTAAACGCGTACAAAATTCAACTTGTACAAGAATTAAAGCCAGGCGACTTAAATTTGCGTCATATTTTCAGTGAATGGGCTCTGGAAAAACTCAATGAAAATCTAGTGTTTTGTCGTGAAACTTTGTTCAGTGATGAAGCCCATTTCTGGCTCAATGGATACGGTAAAAACAACGGTATAGTGTGGTTTATGAGCTGGTGGAATCATTGGTCCATATTTCTTTAAAAAAATGAAGCAAATCAAAATGTTACCGTCCATGGTAACCGTTATTGTGTCATGTTAACGGACTATGTGCTTCCTGAAATTCAAGCACATGGTCTTGGTCAGCTCTGGTTTCAACAAGACGGCGCTACGAGCCATACAGCGCGAGAAGCAATAGACTTGTTGAGAAATCGTTTTGATGAGCACTTAATTTTACGTTTTGCTACGGTAAATTGGTCGCCTATCGTGCGATATCACACCTTTGAATTATTTTCTCTGGGGATATGCAAAGTCTCAAGTCTTCAGGAATAAGCTAGCTACGATTGACGCTTTGGAAGCCAACATTACTCGTGTTATCCGCGAGATAACAATCGCTATGCTCGAACGAGTCGCCTAAAATTGGAAGTTTCGAATGGACCACCTGAGACGTAGTCGTGGCCAATATTTACATGATAACATTTTTAAAAAGTAAATGTCATGAATCGTTCTTTTAACCGATAATAAAAATTTTAAGTTCGCTTTGACTTTTATGTGTTTTATTTTACATTATAAAACAAAACTCATCCTGAATCACCCTATAGAATAGAAAACAACAATTTAATTGTATCACCCGGTTGAATAACCAAAACCTACTCGTATATAGTGTTTTATCAGTAATATCAAAATCCACTTTAGGTAGCCGATGCTTATCGTAAATTATACATGGTTCCGGTAGTAAATGCCACAATCGTCCGATGGAGCTGATATAGAAAGTGATTGCCATAAAAGTATTCTGTAAGCATTGAAGTCACAAACAAATTATAAGATTTGCAAGTGTTATCCATACAAAAAAAAAAGTACAGATAACGTTTTAAAGGAATTAGAAGTTTTATTGCTAGGAATAAAGAGTTTTGGATAATTAGTGGCCACCTGATGATTTTGTTTTCAATAAATCCTCTTGGAACGGTCCAATATCAGCAGCATATGCCATCAATGCCGGAATGTTACTTTGTTCATAATTGCCAACAAAAGTGTGGGCATTGGGTCCAGAAGCAAAGATAGCAACGTCATCGCCACCATGTGTTTCAGCATCAAGAGGAGCTGTTGCCATATATTTATACTCTGGATCTTCGAGGTTGTCAACCGATACATCTCGACGTCCGTTCTTTTCCGAATAGGTATTATAGAAACCGGGTCCGTTGGCATAGGACAAAATTGTGTACGGCAGACCATCATCAGCAATAGCATTGGAAAGGCCAAGAATGTTTTGGGTTCGAAGCTAAGAAAAATTTCATATAAGTCAGAAGGAGAAGCAGGAAATGAAGAATACTTACTGGATATCCATTGATTGTCATTGTGTGGGAGTGATCTGAAGTAACAACAATAAGAGTGTCATTCTCAGATGTCATATCTTTGGCAATTTGTACAGCCTTGGCAAATTCCTCAGTGTCTTCCAGTGATTTTCTAGCCCAGGTTTCGTGATGAGCCATGTCAATTCTAGCTCCCTCAACAAACAAGAAGTAACCATTTTTATTGTGTTTCAACACCTTAATGGCAGTTTCAGTCATTTCAGACAATGATGGATCTGCATTTTGCATATGAGTTCTAGCAATATCACCATGGTAAGGACAATGGCTGGAACTGAACAAACCCAACAAGTAGTCTGTCTTGTTTAAATCAAGTTCCTTCAAGCCTTTGCGACACCAAATATATGAAGCTCTTGCACCTTTCTTTTTCTTCTCATTTATCCATTCATGAATTAAATTCCTTTTATCTGTACGCCTGCCCTTGATTCCCTCTTCGTCAGATTGGCTTTTACCACGGAACTCACGACGTCCGCCGCCCATTATTACATTCAATTTCTTGCCAACTGGCCACTGAATTAATTGTCTAGCAATATCAAGATTATCAACTGGACTACAACCTCGATTAATGATATCGGTGTCACTCTCCCAGTCACGATCAGGTGTATGGGCATAAACTCCAGCGGGTGAAGCATGCGTGACACGAGATGTTGTGACCAAACCAGTGGCTTTACCAGCATCTTGGGCCCATTTAGCAATACTCTCAGTGTGGGTAGATGTATCTTGAGCTTTATTACAATCGTATCGTGGAACTTGAGCATTAACACCAATGGTACCGTAGTTAGCTTTTACACCAGATAAGTAAGCTGTTGCTGTGCATGCAGAATCACCTACTTGTTTATCTACGCAATAAGTTTTGGACAGGCCAAGGAAGGGAAATTTCTCAAAAGACAACTGGTTGGAGATGTCACCCATGAAGGCTCTGGTTGCAGTAACTGTGTGAACTGACATACCATCACCAAGGAACAAGATAATGTTTTTTGCGCGTTTATTGTTGAGTTCAACCTTAAGCTTTTCAGCAAGAATTGATTGGGCCTTGTTAACCCAGTATTTGCTGTCCAATTCTTCCCGGTTTTTTACGAAGCTTCGGGCTTTCCATTTTAGACGGGGATGCACTGAAAATATAAAATTAAAATTTGTTACTTTAAAATGGAATGGATGTTGGTTAAATATTTGATAAGAAATCTTTTAAATATGGGAATACTGCTATAGATACGAAGGCTGTTTGATCAATACCCATACTTTTGAATACTTTTATTGGCCTGTAAAATACTCCTCCACGGAGTCCTCTTTGAATGTACTTCCTTCCGGCGAGCGATCTTTTGAGGTTTGGGAACAATTGTTTTTCCTTTCTTCAAATAGTCAACATGGATCATACCTCGCACTGGCTTATAAGTAATCACTTTTCTGCTGACGTCCACGTCTGTTAATACAGACCAGCTGTTTTGGTACTTAGTGAAACACAGGTAGGTCCCCGCCCACACCTCTCAGATCATTCTGATATGAAGCTACCTAGCTACGAACTAGTGCCTTTATTCTTCTCTCACCACGGTCTCGCCATTTACGTGCGTAGTGATGTAGTTTACCAAACTCCATCACAATTTAGTCCCTAATTCAATCCGGAATTCAATTTCATGTGGATAAAATTTCACTTCCTAAACAAATTACCCACTACTCCTTTATTTAGAGAAGCCCCAAACTGTACAGCAATTCAACCTCTAACGAGTTTTATGCGCTGTGTGACTCCATTCAAAGAATTGTATCCATGTATCCCCATACTGAAATCGTTATTATGGGGGATTTTAATATAAAAAATTCTGGATGGTTTCGACATTCTGGACAGACTGAGGTAAAAAATTCTACAATGTCCCAAAGGTAGTAAATATGTTCGGTCGTTCGTCAAAAATATTAGAAATTCCGTCTCATCCTATATCTCAAAGCTCATTTACAATGATATTCTAGCTATCAGCTCTTTGGCCATGGCCAATCTGCTTACTGTACTCTTTGCTGGCAGTTCAACACTCTCAGATTGTGCTTTGTCTCCGCCTACACTTTAGTGCGTCGAATCTTCAATGGGACAAATCCACTTTCGCACTCGTTGACTGTCAAAACTAATGCGTAAGCTTTTTCATGCATCCTACTCTTTAGGACTCTTTGCGAGCAGATGGAAGACAGCATTTATCCAGCCCGTCCCTAGAAAAGGCGAATCTTCTTCTATCTCCTCCTACAGACCCATTGCACGTACGTCCCTTCTTTCCAAGGCCATGGAAACGCTGATAAGCCGTCAGCTCATGAAATATCTCGAAACACAATAACTCACCGGCAGTATGGTTTTCGTAGCAACAGATCCACTGTTGATTTGATACCATGTCTCATAGAAAAGTGAAACCAAAGCGTATATCAATCTGGCGAAAGCAAGATAGTTGCACTTGATATTTCTAAGGTGTTTAACGTGTTTAACATTAGGCTCTTTTTTCGAAAATTCATTCTTTTATCGAATCTTTTCTTTAATGGATTAAAAATTACTTTGCGGAATGTCGAATTGAAGTTGATTTGGATGGTTTCAAGTCTGGTATTCACAAAATAAATGCTGGTGTGCCACAGTGCTCCGTTCAGTCTCCGACACTCTTTTTAATTTTCATCAACGATCTCTTGCCTGCTACTTCTAATCCAATATATTTCTTTACTGACGACAGTATTCTCTGATTTTCATATTCATTTCCAAACTAAACATCCCTGCTCTACGGCTGTCGAACGGGAATGTCAGCGTATGTTAAACTTATTAAATTATGATATTAACTGCATACATTAATTGGGGAACAACTAACAGAGTAGAGTTAAATGATTCCAAAACACAATGCTGTATGCTGACGTTAAAGCGAAATACAAATCGGTATGCGGGTCAATGACAACCTTCGTCGGAATGACCACATATTTGACGTCGGCAAAAATTCCGCGAAATGTCTACGTTTCCTTAAACGTTGTAAGGAGAACTTTTCCCCCTTTGATCTGGGCACAATATATAAGGCACTCATCCGCCCAAAATTGGATTACAACGCTCACATCTGGTCGGGTGTGCCCAAAACATATCTACACCTGCTAGATAAAATTCAAAACCGTGCGATAAAACTCGTAGGTGATACTAATATCACTCATATAACGAACACCCTCAAACACAGATGTAATGCCTCGTATCAGCCTTTTAACCGTAACACCCATCTCGTTATTAATGTTCATCAGTATACTCTCAAACCCAATCTCGGACGTACGCTAAAATATCGTGATTCGTTCCTAAGTTGTACAACTCGCTTATGGAATTCCCTGCCTAGCTCTTTATATCTTGCCCATTATAACCTTCAAACATTTAAAACCAACGTTCATCGGCACCTCTTTTTCTTTGCTTCCTGATTGTTCTTTGCCCGCTCTGTTTGCAAGCATTTTAAGGGTACATAAACCCCTTGAGCCCGTGCAAATCATAAATAAAAGTTCTTTCATCTGGTGTTTCTCCTTTTTTGTGAATCGGGTAAACAATACTGAGGTTCCATTCGTCGGGCATACCCTCTGACGGTGGCATATTGAACTTCTTCGATTTTTTTTCCATATTCTCAGCACGGACTGCGACTCTGCTGCAAGGTTTCCTTCTTCACCTTTGTTGGTAAAATATCTGTACGTTATTCTTCGTGCTCTTATATTTTTTTCTTTTCTTGTTCTTCTTGTCTCTTCTGCTCGTAGAGATCACGAGCAGCTCTCGGCCTTCGTTGCAGCGCCGCTTTATAGGCTTCTTGTTAAGCTGCATGTACTTGCCGACATTTTTCATCAAACGTGGGACTTCTTGGTGGTGATTGGGTGAAACCCAGCACCCTAGTTGTGGCGTCTCTAGTGACACGTTGGCAGCGTTGCCACTGGTCTTTGGTACTTGGTGCTGGCAGCATAGGAATTGCTGAGCGATTCCCTATGTGCGTTTGGCAAAGATTCTGGCGGTCTCTTACGATTGACCCTTGAACGCAACGAGATGGTGATCCGAGTAAATATTTTCCGCCAGGAATTTTCGGATGTCCAATTTGATTTAACGCTTGTTGATCCGAAGACCGCCACGTTCCTCTGTGTATATTGAAATGGGGAAACCGTGTGCTTGCTCTAGTGATATTTTGTCCCGCCGCAAAGTCATAAGCCTTAGTCCGTTGTCAGACGTTGTGCCATTTAAGTTATGCTTACAAACTATCATACCAAAGATGTCCTTCTTTCCTATCCTGGCGTTAAAATCGCCTAGTACGATTTCATACGATTCATAATTAGGACGTTGCTCATATGGTATGTCTTGTTGAAGAATCATTCTTAGGTGGCATCATCCTTGTCTTCCATATAAGACGTCTAGCATATAAGGCTAGCTGGTTTGATTCTTGACTGGCTGATCGTGTGACCTAGGAATTCAATTTAGGACGTGATAAATGTACACTTACTGCTTCCCATAACCTTCCGAAAACGCCCGCCCAGTACCGTCCGTTGTTTTGAGGTCTGATCACTTTTGTTTTCAATCGCTTATGCTTAACATCTCTAACCTGTCTATTTAGAATTGTGTCTTCGTAGTTATAATCGCGACTGCTTTTCCTCAAAAGGTTTGCATATGTTTCGAAGATTTGATGAGGACTTCTGACACAATTTTGCTTCATCATCTCATATTTTTGTTTTTCAGAATCCGCTGCGGAGTCTACAAAGTTTCAGATGACGTAAATTAAATTAAAAAGAGTGTCGAAGCAGAACAGAACTCTGTGTCACTTCATCATTTATTTTGTGAATACGAGACTTTAAACCATCCAAGTCAACTTGAATTGAATATTCATATCAAGTGCTTTTCTATAAGACATGCTATCAAATCAACAGTGGATCTGTTGCTACGAAAACCATACTGCCGGTGATTGAGAAGTTTTTGTGTTTCGAGATATTTCATGAGCTGACGGTTTATTAGCGTTTCCATGAAAGAAGGTCCGTAAGTGCAATGAGTCTATAGGAAGAGAGAGAAGAAACGGGACGAGAAGGGACGGGCTGGACAAATGTCGTTTTCCATCTGCTCAGAAAGAGTTCTTGAGAGTAGGATGCATGATTAAGCTTATGCATTAGTTTTGACAGTGGAAAAAAAAACACCTATTCAGAAGAAGGGGAAATATACAATCTGCACCAGCGGATTTGTGAACGATAAAATCTTTAAGTACGTTTGCTACTACACGAGTAGTAGTGGATTTGTCCTATTGAAGATTCAACGCACTCAAGTGTAGGCGGAGACAAGGCATGATCTGGGAGAATTGAACTGGCCGCAAAGAATGGAACAGGCAGTTTGACCTTGTCCAACGAGCTTTTAGATGGAATGTCATTGTAAATGAGAGTTGGGATGGAGGATGAAGCGAAATTTCTAATATTTTTGACGAACAATAAAAGGTTTTTAGTACCTTTGGAACATTGTAGTATTTTTTTCCTCAGTTTTTGGTCGTATGGAAATTTCACATGCTTAAGAAAGGCGTTGCAGTTATTCTTGGCTTCTTAAACTTTATGCCTTTTCTTTTGGGTTGATACTCTTCATCCGATGAGGGATAAATGATTTAATTTCAAAGAGAATAGTGTCTGTAATCATATCAGCAGCTGCATCCACGTCGTTATTGAGTAATCTAGTAAAAGTTCCTAAAGAAAATGTCTTTCTCGTATTGCTATACGGTTCTTTTAAGAATCATTTATCCAACTGTGTGGTTTGTGTGTTACAAATTAGCTGATATGATACAGGAGTACGACGATCCTAGAGGGGATAGCACATTGACCTTTTATTTATCAGGGTGAGAAGTTTAAAAAAAAAAAGTCCAGGGTGTTGACAGTATGACTATTAACGTCAGGTTTTCGAGTGGACTGATTTACAACCTGGGTCTAGTTATTTTACGTAGCGAAGAACTTAACACGCCGTTCTTCGGGTGCTGTCTGTCCAGAATGTCGAAGCCACCCAGAATTGTATATATTAAAATCGTCCGTAATAACGGTTTCAGTATGAGGATACAGGGATACAATTCTTTAAATGGAGTCACATTGCTTATAAAACTCGTTAGAGGTCGAAATGCTGTCCAGTTCGGAGCTTCTGTAAAGGAGTAGTGGATAATTTGCTAACGGAAGTGGAATTTTAACCACATGAAATCGAATTCCGGATTAGAACAGGAACTACGTCGTGGTGGAGTTTGGTTAGCTACATCACTACGCACGTAAATGGCGAGACCGCAGTGGGAGAAGAATAATGGCACTAGTTCGTAGTCAAGTAATTTCAGATCAAAGTGATCTGAGAGGTGTGGGTGAAGACCTACTTGTGTTTCACTAACTACCAAAACAGCTGGTCTATACTTACAAACGTGAACGTAAAAGGAAAAGTGATTACTTTTAAGCCAGCACCTATTTGCTACGACCATCCTGAATTGCCTAGTCACAAACAGAAACAAACACAAACACTGATCATCAGCTTTAACTTTTAATATTGTTGACTATACTTTTTATTATTACTATTATTATTATTGTTGTTATTATTATCAAGGGAACGATACAAATTAATTTGTAGGGTCCGGGATTTAACCCCGGGGTACTATGCCCATGTGGCGCATGGGCACTTTTTATGAGTTTTACATATTTTTTACATATTAGAACGCTATGAGTTGGCAAAAATTAACCGATGATGGATGAGGGTTCCTCCAATGTTCATCATTTGAACTGTTAAGCCTCAGTGGAACAACTGAGGCCATAAACATATTCGTATCTGTTTCACAGTTTGGGACATCTATTTTTTTTCTTGTGGCCACCTTGCCCAGATTATTTATTACTACCCCACTTACTCTTTAATGTAAGAACTCTTGGAAGTGCAATTAATTCCTTTTCACTTTTCTTTCTAAAAGCCGCTTTGCGATATGATCCATCATACCTTGAATTTTCACTCTAGCTGATATTTCCGTGATCTCGTAATTTTTTGGAATTGCCTCTTTTTGGCAACAACTACGATGGAAGAACATTTACGTTTTGTATTCCCAGGGAACTTCCCAAAATCTAACAATTCCCTTCTGACAACTCAAATCCATAAACGAAGCTAATGCATTATAACTTATAACTTGATAGGATCTTTTTGTGGAGTAGAAATGCTTGGTTTTGTTCATCTTTTCATGATCCTTATTATACTTTATTGCCAAAGCATGAGAAAGATTTTCAGTGGTAATTTTTTCGTTAGCATTTATTAGGCGAACGTCAAGCACTCAGTTATCGATTTCCTTGACTTTCTTCTTGATGACTGTGATGTACTTGGTAAATCACACGTTTCTTCTGTTTTTTCTGTATAGATATAAAGACAATTTTTAAACCATAACTTGCTCATTTTTAAATTCGTTCTCGATCTATAGGCATAAATTTAAGATGCGCATAAATTGATGAAAAATATTTTTCAATTTCGCACATTTTTCCGCTGGCAAATTCTCATTGGAGAGTTGGTAATAATTTTTTACGGCGCACATGGAGACGTTGACAAAAACGTTTGCTCGATTAATTCACTATTAACTGATTATTTAAACAAAATGTTTCATTTTATTTTTTTATGCCACGCTGTGAAGAATTATAAGCCCAAAGCCAAATTGCAATTTTTCTTGTAACGAGTAATAAACGTTTATTATTGGTTTTGTTCCCAAAATATTGTCAAACAACAGCAATCAACGGAAAACCCTTAAATGGTGTAATTCCATTTTTATCGGCAATAGTAAGCGTAATCTCTGAATAGCTACTGCTAATAAACGTTTATTACTCGTTACAAGAAAAATTACAATATGGCTTTGGGTTTATTATTTTGCACAACGCTGTGTAGTACTTCTCCAATGAGAAAGAGAAAAAAAAATTAAATTTGGTTGACCTCTTCAAATCAAATTTCTCTAGCACAAAGAGATTCAAGATGAGGTAAATATTTTCTAATTAATTTTCTGTTGAGTTTAGGTCGGACCCTTTCGGAACTTTTTTTAAACTCAACCTATAGTGTTTCAAAAATAATTAAATTAAATATTGGGTTATTGTTATTATTCCATTAGAACATACCTTGGAAAGCTACTGTCATTGTACGTCATTTCAGTATATGTCATTCATTTGAAGCGTAAACAACAATTTTTTTTTTTCACTCAAATATGTCGAACTTTGTGCCTGAAAAAGTGTTTTTGCGGGGAGTTCTTCTTCATGAAGAAAACTGCTTCCGAAAGTCATCGTATTTTGGTGGAAGTTCATGGTCAACATGCGCTGCCAAAAGTGGTTTACATGATTTAAAAGTGGTGATTTTGGCTTGGAAGACGATGAACGTCCTGGGCAGCCAAAAAAGTTTGAAGATGAAGAACTGGAAGCATTACTCTATGAAGATTGTTGCCAAACACAAGAAGAGCTCGCAGAATCTTTGGGTGTCACTCAAGCAGCCATTCCAAAACGTTTAAGAGCAGCTAGATATATTCAAAAGCAAGGAAATTGGGTTCCACATGAACTCAAGCCGAGAGACGTCGAAAGGCGCTTGTCCAAAATGCTGCTGGAACGACAAAAAGGGAAGTCATTTTTGCATCGGATTGTTACTGGTGATGAAAAATGGATCCATTACGATAACCCCAAGCGCAAAAAATCATATGTGAAACCCGGCCAACCAGCCAAATCAACGGCAAAGCCGAATATCCATGGCGCAAAGGTAATGCTCTGTATTTGGTGGGATCAGATGGGTGTGCTGTTTTATGAGCTGCTAAAACTGGGTGAAACCATCAATGGACAACGCTACCGAACACAATTAATCCGTTTGAAGAGAGCAGTAGCCGAAAAACGCCCGGAATATGCGACCAGACACGAGGCAATAATTTTCCATCATGACAACGCTCGGCCCCACGTTGCTATTCCGGTTAAGAACTATTTGGAAAACAGTGGATGGGAAGTGTTACCCCACCTGCCTTATAGCTCAGACCTTGCCCCTTCTGACTACCATTTGTTCCGGTCGATGAAGAACGCCCTCTCTGAAATATGGTTCACATCAGAGCAGAATATCAAAAATTGGCTTGATTCATTCTTGGCTGCCAAGCCGGCGCAGTTCTTTTGGGATGGGATCCACAAATTGCCAGAAAGATGGGAAAAAGTCATAGCTTCAGATGGGCAATACTTTGAATAATACTATTGTACATGTTTTTCTTAAATAAACGTTCAAATTTTGAAAAAAAAAAACCGCACTAATTAAATTATATACCCAATAGTTAAAAAAAAAAATAAAAAATCTGCGTCCTTTTTATTTAAAAAATCAACAGGCATATCACAAAAAATGAAAAAAGAAATGATTTTTTGAAACAGTCCTAAAAAAAACAATTTTTAGGTGATTTTAAAAATTACTCAACTTTAACTGGCTCTACAAGCAAAACTATTGGTCGAAAAGAAATACTTTTTTTGATTACCAGAGCTCTTAACGTTTGTTATTGCAGCGAAATTAAAAATGCTGCATTATAGTCCCATGCGAATACTGATTTATGCAGCACCTTTGCCTAAATGATCCACTGTGAGTCGTCTGTGATAAACATTAAGAAAGGTGAATTCATAGAAAAAAAAAAAAAACAAATTAAAATACGCACGTTAGATGCTCGGAAAACTTGGCGGTCTTGATGTCTGCTAAGACACTAAAGGAAGGAGCCACAGTATGAATTGTTAGAATTCGGATGTTTTGGTTCCAAGAAACCAAAAAAAGCAAAAAATCACCGAAAGGTACAAGGAAAATCCGATTGAGAATCTTTTATCAATTGTGAAACGGCTGCTGGGAAACTACGAAACAGCATCAAGTAGTATTAAGGAATTTTGGAATAGAGTGCAGGCTATTTGAACGGGTATTCCATAGAAGTCAAAAGCACGCACAGACGTCTTCAACAAGTGATACGAGAAATAATTAACATTGCCTTTAAAATGCATATGAACGGAATTCAAAATTTAAGTCGTCCGTTATATTGCAGTTTCAATAACAAGTTAATTGTTAATCATTCACCAGATATCAGGTTGTTGGACGAGGTCATTGCTCTCTCAATATTCTCTCGAGTCAACTAAATAGCGAAGTTGTCCACTCTTATTAGATTTGCCCTGTTGTATAGGACTTCACTGGGATGGAATTTTATGTACTCCTATTCTGGTGTTCTGTAAAGGTGAAGACAAACCCTAAGGCAAGACCTCTCAAACACCCGAATGTTTTCCATTAAGCTTGCTCTCACGTTGAATCAGACGGGACACCCATATACAAGCATGGGCCGATTGAGGGCCATGTAGTAGATAACTTTCACTCTAATATCGACTTGGCTGCTATAATACAGTCCTTTTGTAAGGGTAAAAGCACCTTTGGGCCCAGCTAGAGCAGCATGTACATTCTTGTTGAAATACACGGATATAACTGACAGGCTCGATCCAACATACTATAAACTTTCTACGCACGTTTGTGTATGACAGCGACCACTGTACACTGTCTCAGTAACGAAATAACCGTTCCTAACGAAGTTGCGGAATTGGAAGAGTTTGTTCAAAGGTATTCCTTCAATTATAGTAGAGCACGTTGCACACACTTCTCCAGAACACTGACTAGAGAACTCTTCTCGAACTCGCACTGCCCACCGTTCAACAGGAATCTGTCAAACGAGGAGATTGACATATCTTAAACGAACTACGGACAGTACGATACCTCTATATAAAATCAACGCCCGTCAACGCAAATGGGATCGAATATACCATATTGCGATGAATCTTCACCCGCTTTCGATAGAGTCTATGCTTCAGCGCCATTAGTTTTTCAGAATAGAACCTTACTACTCAATTGTCTTCACAATCCAAAGAAACAGCGATTGACAAGGGTAATTAGTCCATTACCATTAGACAATGGACAATGGACACTACAGTGTCCCTTCTTGTTGATAGCCCGCATTTACTGCTTAACCCATTTAGGCATCTTTCGTTTCAGTACTGGCGAACTCACCACTTAAAAACTTTTTTTGACATCAAAGATCTCGGTTAAGTCGTTACCGACTTTGACAGAGCAGCGAGCGATCTGAATCGTCATTTTGCACAGACGGGCGAGCTAGAATCTTGAGAGATGTCAAAACTAGACATAGTTCTATATAGCTCGTCTTTATGAATGATGGTGCGCATCGTTTGGGGTATTTCTCCAATTTGTCATAAGGTGAATATTTGGTCCGATTGTGGCCAAAAAGTTCGTAGATAAATGCCTTCAACCCTACACACAAAATATTATAGCATATAAGATCTTATATGGGACGTTACGGAACTTATGCATTTTATGGGTCTATTTCTTGTGGATCGATCAAAAGGTGCTTCAGTACCACTTTTTAATCATACGACCTGCTGACCAAATCTTGGGAATGACTTGGTACATGCTCCTTACATAGTGATCGGCAGATATGCTTTTTTCTACTCAGTTTTGAATATTGCTACCCTCGTTCGATTTTGATTGGATGGATAGATCTCTTGACTTTCGCCGTCCCGGCTGAATGGTGAAAAACCCTTAACCGTCAATTAAAGTATCGATTCCAGATTAAAGGAACTTCAGTCAACTGAATGTACAAAACTGGAGTGGCTGTCTCCACAGATGTGAAGTAGCAAGCTAAGTAAAGATATGTACATATTAAATGAAGAAAAAAAACCAAAACATATACAAGAAATGCTCAATTTAAGAATTATCTATGCTAAGTCTGAGTTCTTTGAGAGCTCAAACAAAGATGCCATTTGGATAGCTTTGCGCAGGAGTGGCAAGTGCCACATTCTGCACAACAGTAAGGCGTCCAATGACTTTGAGGTCCTTAGTTGAGCACATCAGGGTTGTATACTTTTACCATTGTTATCCGTGATAGTTATCAGAGATGTACTTGGGCGAGCACTGAAAGAAACCAATGATTAAGGCGTACTTAGCTACGTTGACGAGGTTAACCTCCTTGCACATAAAATAATGAATCACCACCAAGCTAAGGCAGACAGAGTAGGGCTCACTATAATTGCGAGAAAAACAAAGGCTCTCAGCGTTTCAAACTCCGACGTTCAATTCAACATTGCCGGACAACAGGTCAAGAGCGTCGAAAACTTTCTATCATTAGGAGGCATCGTCTCCACTGACGATACAACTGAACTCGGTATGGCCACCAGAATCAGAGAAGCTAAAGCTGCATCTGCCTCTACCTGAGCATCGAACTTGGGGAGTTGTAGAGGCTGAGTAAAGTCAATGAATCTCAAGGAGTTCTTCAGATGAGTTTTGATTCCAATTCTTTTTTTCTCCCATGGGTTGGATCAAAGTGTAGGGGATCAGACTGGTTAAGGGCCCAGCATCTCCGAAAATAGCTCAGTTGTGAACAGAGTATCCGGATACCTGACGACTTCCGGATTAGCTAGCCCTATCTATATATAGCAGATCTCTTTACAGATGGACCAGCCTTATTAATTATATTAATGGATACTATACAAAAAAATAAAACCCGCGTTTGGTTCTTTTTTAATACCGGGCGGTATTACACCGATTATCGACAAGGCTCCTGAATTGTCGAACGGAGGTAAAATTTAAGCAGCCCATGGTGCACCATCCTCTAAAGTTAAACGCTACGAGCCAAACAGACCAAACTTTCAAGGAATGGTAAGACTGTTACAAGCCATACCCCTATCACTTTTGTGGCAAGCCACGACCTTGCTGATGCTACTGAAATTTCTCCCTCAAAGGAAGAATCAGGAGCTCAGGTGCATAGCTAAGCCCCATAAAAAACGATATATATATATATCAAAACCTTTGGAAGAAGAAGTAGGCTTACAATATCCTTTAAAACGGATTACCCAGTGCTAAACTCTAAAGGACTCCTCCAAACACAAGAGATTGTTGAAGGAAACCGTGTCGGTTGCCAATAAACTCAACTTTATTGTAATCGATACAAACGACACCGATGGATCGTTAAAACCTGAATGGTGGCAGTTGGTCATGTTAAAGATTTCGGGCAACTTCTTGGCCATCATGCGGGAAAGCTCTGGAACACCTCCCTCCACAAGCGACGCTGGCTGGCACCAAGGCCACGTCAAACTTATCGATTCGGCCAGGTGCAAAACTCGAGGTCTTGATTAAGGTGAATATCCCTAGCAGACTTAAAACCCGTACTTGGATTCCAGCGGAACCCTCGTCCTCAGAAAGCATGCTAGAGATCATCAGGCTCAGCAGCCCGACCATTCCGACTCATGAATGGAAAGTCGCAAAATTGGAAACTGAGGTGCACAGCTGGCTCCGTTCTAGACGCATTGATGAATCTTCCTCCCCTTGATATTCATATTATGAGTTCATTTCATGTTGCATGATTGCAATTATAGAAAGTTAGATTAATGGATAGCAGCTAAAGTTATTAAAATTGTTAGTAAGAAAACATTTATTATCATGGTTAACTGCTATGAAAGGTTCGTACAGGAAAATGAACTTAAAAAGAAATATTTAAGAAAAATATAAAAAAATAAGAAATAAAATATTTAAAGAGGCTAAGGTAAAAGAGCTGCCTATTGAAAGGGCTAAAAAAGATATCCCAAAAATATCAGACATTCCAGAAGTCAGAAGGTCTTCCAGAATTAAAAATAAATTAATTAATGTGATAAATAATGAAAAGAATTAATGTGAACAATATATAATAAGTAAATAATTGATACTAATTCATTAAACATATTATACAATAGAATTTATATTAAAAAGACCTCTAAGTCTGCATAGTAGTATTTACATCTTACTTATTTCCTACACATTACATAAGTATTTACTATTATTTACTTATTATTTACTATTTTTTACTATTTACTTATATTTAGACCATAAGTAGATCTTAAGATTATGAATTCGCTCTCTCTTACTGTGACCGGTAAACAATAAAGTTGTTACTCCACCATAACCGCGTGTTTGACTTAACACCTTTGACATACATTTTCCCCTGGTCGCTCATAAAATCATAAAATTTATTAAAATAGATTGGCCCTTTTCTTTATTAAGTGTTTTTTAAAGGGGAATATTAAAAAAAATTGGGAAAATATGTCTTTTATTTACAGTTTCAATTTTATAGCCTCTCATTCAACAATGATCTGAACATTTGTTCACTTTTGCTCCATAGTGTAACTAGACGCAGTGTTAAGAAACATTTGTAATTCATTGTAGATAATTACGTAAGAAATATAAACAAAGAGATTGTATTTGTAGGCAGCAGACTAAGGTGAGAAGTGATGAAAAATAGAATGAAGGACGTCGTTTAATAGACAGATAACTCGCTATTGCTTAGACCAAAATTATGATGTAGAAATGGCGATTAAAATTTTCAAAAAGGTTGATATATATTATATATCAGAGTATCGACAAATTCAGTTTGGAAGGTATTAAGATAAAAATTTAAAAAAAATTATACAGAAACACCACCAAATTTTGGGTAGGCATTATTGTCATCTCAAAAATACAATCTGTTGAAACGTGACGATTCTGCCAAATTGGTTGGTAGATTTTCAATATTTTCGAAAACAAGCTTAGAAACTTAGTTTAATTTAAAAATTAAATTTAAGAACGAAACACTATTTAAAACTTAAGTGGAATAGATAATTAAAACTTACATTCTCGTTCAGCTACTACCGCAACGATCAGAGCCACAAAACCTAACACAAAAAACGTTGAGGACATGTTATCCCGCTTTGCTTTCCGTTTTCTTAGGGACGCACAAAACACTTTGCGAGCTTAACACCAACTATTCTTTCGTTGGTATCAGCAAGTATTTTATGTGTTCGGAATCCCAAAAGCTCTTCCTTCTCCTTTCAGACTTGGTTGCCTTTCTGACAGCCTAATCTTATCATTTAGAGAATGAATCCGTAAACGTAGTAGTAAATAAACTACTAATTAAAAAAAAAAAAACTAATCGTAAAGCGTAATTCTCGGTTAATGGTAGAAAAAAAATAGCCCTCACGTGAACGTGTGCATGTTACATTTTATTGGCTGATGGTTTTGACCAGCGCGTTTAGAAATCACGTTTACTATCGAAAGATATTAATTTACACCGATCGGGTGAACACAATGAAACTACGAATCTAGAGACATGTGTGTCGGATTTAATTTGTTTTTGAGTGCACCACTTGATCATGAAATTATCAACAATTTTCATACCACGATGTAAGCTCAACCAAAGATACACATACTCATATTTTTAAGTTGAAAAACAATTGTCGGTATCTTATCGAAGAGAAGTTTTTCTTTAAGGGTGGACTTCATAAATATTCACATAATCAATCGACATTTAGTTAGTTGGTATCAAACTCCAGAGGCAATATGATATTGGTGAGTATGAAGATAAGTTTGGTGCTCGTTGTAATTCTGATGGCTACCGTCGTCTGGACTATGCCGAGAAGATGTCGTGAGGATGAGGATTGTTACGAGAAGCAAATGCATCCGGGTATGCCTGTGGAACCGTTTGTTAGTAGAAGTGCTCACTACGGTGAAGATGACAACTCTTTTTGGATGGATAATGCAAAATCTTTTATCATCGATCAGATGAGTCGTACACAATACACTAATCGAGCTAAAAACGTTATCTTCTTCCTTGGCGATGGCATGTCATTGACAACAATTGCAGCGTCTCGTGTTTACATTGGCGGTGAAGAGCAACAACTCTCATTTGAAAATTTCCCCTACACAGGCCTATCGAAGACCTACTCCGTTGATAAGGTTGTTCCAGATTCAGCTACAACAGCCACCTCATATCTTTGTGGTGTAAAAGCCAACTATGGGACAATTGGTGTGAATGCTAGAGTTGAACGAGATGATTGTGTACCAACCAATGATGAGTCCAATCATGTTTATTCTATTGCCAAATGGGCTATGGACGCTGGAAAATCAGCAGGCTTTGTGACAACTACCAGAGTTACCCATGCATCTCCCGCAGGAGTCTATGCCCATACTGCTGAACGTGACTGGGAGAACGACAGTAAAGTAAAGGCCGATTGTGGAGAGAATTCAGGAATTGATGATATTGCTACACAGCTGGTTCATGGTGGGGTTGGAAGTCGCTTGAAAGTGATGATGGGTGGTGGCAAGAGAGAGTTCCTTGATTCATCTTTACTAGCCAATGGTAAACGATCTGACGGCAAGGATCTTATAAGTGAATATAAAAACAAATCACCTCGAAATGCATATGTGGAAACTCGTGAACAACTTATGGATCTTGAATTGAGTTCGGCAGATCGACTATTGGGGCTTTTCCAAAACAGTCACATGAAGTACAATTTAGAGGTAATCGACGGTAATCTTGATCAGCCTACATTGGAGGAGTTAACAGAGAAGGCAATCGAATTTATGCAAGATGATTCAAATGGATATTTCCTTTTTGTGGAAGGTGGTCGCATAGATATGGCACATCATAACAATGAAGCTAAATTAGCATTAGACGAAACTAAACAGTTTTCCAATGCAATCGCTACCGCCCGACAGATGACAAGTGAAGATGATACTTTGATTATTGTAACGGCCGATCATTCACATGCGTTTAGTTTCTCGGGATATCCGGTAAGTTTAATGAGTGACGATTATCTAATACTTACTTTGTTAACTTTTTAATTGTTTATAGGAACGAAATAGAAAAATTACTGGCAAAGCAGGAACTGCAGCCGATGGTCTTCCCTATATGACAATGAGTTATGCCAACGGACCTAGTTTTGAGACATATTTCGATGGAAAACGCATCGATCCAACTTCAACGAGTAAATCAAAGATTCATTCTGTTTGGCCTGCAGCTGTGCCACTGAAATCTGAGACTCATGGTGGGGATGATGTAGCAGTTTATGCATCTGGTCCATGGGCTCACTTATTCACTGGAGTCTATGAGCAAAATGTTATTCCGCATATGTTAGCTTATGCATCATGCGTGGGTGATGGATTGAAATTGTGCTAATAAAATTGGCAGTGCTTTTTCATTACTAAAACACGTTTACAATAAAAAAAAAATAGTAAAAATAATTAAGAGTTGATCCTTTCAAGTCAACATTTGCCTTATTGTCTGATTGTCATCCGTAGTTGTCGTCGTTATAGAAGATTCCCTTGTCGCTGTTGTTTTGGTAGAGTTGCCATTATTCCGTAGATTTATAGTCAGCCGTCCTGTCAAAATAATCGACCTCGATAAGCAGTCCGATTATCTTGTTCGTTACGGCTGATTGCGTCCTTTTCGTAGCTGCAGTTTAATTTCTATTTTTTTCTTTTTTTGGACGCTTAAATGATGTACTTATCTTTGTCGAGAACCTACTTTATAATGGAGGGGCTCTTATACAATGATTTCAGGTTCCTTTAAGTACCCATTGCTGATGGTTCATTTTCGGCTGAGCATGGTATTTGTCGTAGTGTCGTTTGGCCATTTCGCATTGCGTATTGGTTTCATCAGCTCCGTCGTTTCGAATCTGTTGCAAACTTTTGTCGTCAAACGTTTCACTGTTGTGTAGGGGTGGAACTAACTAATTCTGGAGGATGTCTTTTGGTCGAAGGTGTATAGCACGGCTCGCTGTTTTATTTTGCATTGAGACTATTGGACTCGCCGTAATTGCTATTGGCCTGACAAAACCGTTTTAACTCGAGTGTACATGAATGCTCTTCCGCGGTCGGTTACGATGCGCTTCATTATACCAAAGCATTCGCAAATTTCGTCTAAGACATTGATGGCGTATTTTGTATCAGTGATCTTTATTAGTTTGATGACGGAAAATTTTGTGAAACCGTTGAAAAATGTTCTCATTGCATTTTGAGCCTTTCGGGAACGGTCCCAAATGACCCTTGTGAATGGTATGGAATGCTACTGGTCTAATAGTCATAGTCATATTCACCCTCGTATTTTCCGCCAGGTGCCTTGTTGAATACGCAATTGGTGCATGATTTGATTTTACAAGGTTTCTCATTCAGGGAAGAAATGCTTCTGCAAACCAATGATTGTTTTCCCAAGACCCAAGTGTCCTGTTTTCATGTTGTCCTTTGGTACCATCTAGGGAAACATTTCATCACGAAATAGTCTGGCATAGTTTAATAACCCGAATTTAATTTTTCTATAATCTCGCTGATTTTATTGTCTGGGAGCTTTATAGAGAATAACAAGTCACCTTCACTAAAATTTTTTTTGGCGATTCGTAGCGCTGCTGTATCTTGTTGGTGTGCTGCCTCGTATGGTGCTCCATGCGTTATCCAACTCGTTGCTCAATCTTCTCGTCAAATTCCTGGATATACTCGTATAACCAACATCTTGCAATACGCGGAGTTATTTCCTTTTTCTACAAGGTCATTTTAATTACGATGTAGTCGGTTACTACGGTGACTTCTTTACCGTTAAATTAATACCAGAAACACTACAATGTTTCCAGCACAGTCAGGGCTTCTAATTCATAACTATGATAGTTCTGTTCACCGTGAGTAGACGATAGCCGGAAATTCTGATAAAGCTAGCGTCCGCGTGAATTTGATGTTCATCGTTTGTTTTGTAGGCCACTAGTACAGTTAAGGTTTTAAAGGTGAAAAAAAAAACATATTTTCATGATTTTTTTTTTGGAGATATGAATAATGTTGGTTTATTTATTTCATATACACGTTATAGTATAACATCTGAAACACAAAAATCGAAAAGCTTTTAAAAGGTGATATGTTATTCGATTTTCGCTTAAAAATTTCGGTAAATTTGTTATTATAAAATGAAAAAAAAAAACATGGTAGAAACAGCTCTCTCTTTGATTATCTGTTGATTTATATGTAGAAATAGTGTTTAAAATTTCAAAAGGATCGGTCAAGTAGATTTTGAGTTATAATGTTTAAGAACTTCAAAAATGACGTTTGCGAGAAAATCGATTTAAAGTCTTTTATACTCGACAATTTAAAATTAAGTATCAATAAAAGGGTATAATTTTTTATACCAGGTGTACCAGTATGAAAGGAGCCCCAAGATGCAAATGTCTCGATAGTGAACATTTCTTGTGAACGGGCCTTAATTTTTTTTTGTTTGTTTGCTATGACACCTGTCAAACATATTTAGTATACATCAAGTCATTAAGTAAAATACATCATACCATACTATTTCATCATGTTAAAAATGTCGAATTTTGTACCAGGAAATGATGACTTGCGGAAAGCATTAATTTTTTGTGTTTATTTGAAGAAAAGTGCTGCAGAGTCACATCGAATGATTGTCGAGACATGCTCTTTCAGAAGCAACATGCAAAACGGTTCAGAGATAACGATTTTGTAGTGAGAAATGAAGAACGTGGAATACCACCAAAAAAGTTTGAAGACGCCGAATTGCAAACAATATTGGATGAAGATGACACTTTAAGTCAGAAACAAATGGCAGAAATGTTAAATGTTGCACAACAAACAATTTCTGACCGTTTAAAAGCTATGGGAAAGATCCAAAAGTCTGGAAAATGGGTGCCACATGAATTGAATGAAATACAGATGGAAAACCGAAAAACCAGTCGTGAAATTTTGCCTCAAAGACACGATAAAAATCAGTTTTGCATCGAATTGTTACTGGCGATGAAAAATGGATTTATTTTCAGAATCCTAAACGGAAAAAATCACGGGTTAATCCGGGACAACCATCAACTTCGACTGCAAAACCAAATCGATTCGGCAAGAAGACAATGCTGTGTGTCTGGTGGTACCAGAGAGGTGTGGTGTACCACTAGCTCCTAAAACCTGGTAAAACCCTTAATACAGATGCATTGATCGAAAAACGACCAGAATGGGCCAGAAGACGCGGCAAGGTAATTTTGCTCCATGACAATGTACCTGCACACAAAGCAAAACTGGTTTAGGATACAATCAAAGCACTAGGCTCGGCTCCTTCCGACTACCATTTGTTTTCATCGATGAGTCACGCATTAGCTGAGCAGCACTTCCAATCCTACGAGAAAGTCGAAAATTGGTGACATAAATTGCTTGAAAGATGGGAAAAATGTGTAGCTGGCCAATACTTTGAATAAAATGTTTCTTACTTTCCCATTAAAACCAAGTGTTTTATTTTCACTTCATACGGGTACACCTGGTACTTACACAGAATCGTCAATGCCAGCTCCGTACAGTGAAACACTGTCATTCAGGATGTCCAATGCATCTTTTTGCTCTTGCCTACGTTGGATTCTACCCTCTTTACTTGTACGTGCAGCTTGTTCGTTCGCTCTGGTTATTCGTAGTTTGTCAGATGCGGGCACCCATTGGTGAGCATTTAGGCCTGTAGGATGCCCATTTTATTCAAAAAGGACAACAAAGCAAAATATCCTTCATTGAAAGTGTATGCTGCTACATTTGTTGCAATTTTAGCAACGATTGCAGTACCGCTCACTGATTTTGGAGAGATTTTCCAAATAAGTGGATTGAGACTCTCGTTGTTATTCTGTGTGAAACCTCCAAGACACCGCCGAAAATGTGTGTCTGTAAGGAGAGCTCTGTAGCTGTTTTTGAATGAATTCAGTGTTTGCAGCTACCGCTTTTTGCCATTCACACCAAGAGTCCTCACCGCACGGGCATTTTTAATTTTTTTTACACCATAATATACAAATGAACATTAAAAAAAAAAAATAACGGAAAACTACGATAACATTTAGTACACATCCGCTCGGCAGAAAGTGTGCCTGTAAAGTGTAAACTTATTTATATGTATTCGATATACAATATATACAAGTATATATACAAGTCATACCTAGACTTAGTGGTCTCGACAGAAGGTTTGTCTAAGCAAAGAGCCCTCCTTGTTTTCCCGATTCTCTCCCTGTAAGAATAGATTTACCACGTTTTGGTGTCAAGTCCAGGGTTCTGGGTATGAAGACGCATCAGAAACGTTTTAAGTACTAGTTTCCAGCAGTGGGATCTGAGCTACAATCTTTTTTGGTTGTATCACTGGCCCAATCCAGATGTAGAGTACGTATACTCCGTATACATCCCTGGTTTAGTTTTTGGAGATGGGCTTGACCGCTTCAATCGATTTCTGTCCACCGGAGCTGCAGCCTATGCTGGTTGCAGGATCGGTTTCATCCGGGCATAGTGCACGGAGAGACCCATCGACAGGAGGTCGGAAACTTTCTTCCTCTTGTCCCTGTTCGGAACAGAAGAAAAGGGTGAAGTTTTAGATCCGAGGAGTTGATCAGTTTCAGTGAGTGTCACTTCCATAGACTTGTTTCTCTTCTCCGTCGCCGTTGCGAGAGTGAGAGTTTTGGCAATCGAGCTGTGCGTTTGCCTTACGTCTCCGTCGCATCTTCAACTGCCTTAAGACGGTAGTCTTTAGAAGTGTGTCTCTTCTGGAGCCTGTTCCACCTTTTCGGTTTTGCGAGACAAGCCGTCAGACACAGTACCCTGACCAAACACTGGTCTGTTCTGATGGAGAGGCGAGGCCTCTCCGGTACTCTTTCCATCGTTCCAGCTCAATCTACCGAACGTGTCGTAGAAAGAACTTCAGTAGTTGACATAATCAAGGGTTTCTGAATACGTACCCGGCCGCAGTCAAAAACACCATGGGTGGATAGTCGCTATTGCGAGTAACACTTGGAGAATTATCCTGTTGGGTCACCTCCATACCGTTAACAATTTTCATCTAGCTTAGACGTCCTTTGCGCTTAGTCGTCTTAGACGTCTCAACTGGGTTCTTTTCAGAACCTTAGAATCTTTGACTCCTAAGCCTTCCTGCCATGTTAAGGCAGCCAAAGAAAGGCAGGAATTTTGTACTTACTATCATAATTTTTTTTTTGTAAATTTCCTGTAATAATGGAATATATTTTACGGGGTTTTGTTTTCTTCAAGTAGTTTTCTTAAGTTATTTATTTCAAGCGTTGGTATTTTGAGTGAGGCTCTTCATGGTAAATCATAACCTTACCTTCAGAAAAGAAGAATTTGTTTTTAAAGACATTTAGAGGAGATTCGCAGTGGTCACAGTGCTACCGGCACTGTGTTAGGTAGCGGATGATTATATTTAGATGTTTAGTTCGATGGAAAGTTGAGAAAAGCATCTGACACTATATGGTATTTGTTTTACCTGGTTTGTAGATCAGAGAATAATTAAATTCCATCTCTTGAGCTTTGTGTTTTTATTCTGATGGCTCAAGGCGAACGGTAATAGCTGGTGGTCTTTGAGAAATTTGATGCATAGCGACAAAGAGATATGTTCTTTTTCGGTAGAATAGGTAGAATAGGTAGAATAGGTAGAGTGGTTCTAATTTTGGCCTCTCAATTCAGGGAACTGTTCTGCCATGATCGGCAGTCAAGGGCGATTCTAAAATTTAGTGAGACATCGGATATTTCTTGCAGATACGTTTTTCTTCAGCCACGACAGAGTTTCTTTAATCGCCAAAATTACCGCTTGGAACACGCTACAGTGATTTGGAAGACGGAAGGGGAGACTAAGATTAGGCTTATCTGAGAAAACACCGCCAGCAACTCCGCTATTAGTCGTAGATCCATCTGTATAGAAGTGGATTGACTTGTCATCCATGAAAGCATCTTCCTCTCAGAAGGGTCTAGAGGGGATACTTACATGAAAGTCTTTATGAAACCTATGTTGGGGCATAGTATAATCGATGTTCTCTAGGAGGATTCCTAGTATATTAAGATTATTAGCGCGGCTAAACAAATTATTTGTCTACCGTATATTTTCTCGCTACTTGCTTGCTGAAGATATCGAGGAGTGTCAACTAAAACAGAATATCCAGTGTCGCGGAGGGAGAAATGCGTAGGGCTAGACCTATACACAGACATGCTATTCTTTTATTTTTTCTTAGCTTGCTGCAGTTGACTGCATTGTCTAAGGCCGTCCCCCAAACAATCATCCCGTAAGAGAGCATCAATCTCATAACCGAGACGTATCTAGCATAATACTGATCAACCCCCCAAGTGAGTCATCTACCTTTAAAATTGACAACGCAATCATGAATGCAGATGTGTTGATCTTGTTAAAGGTACCCTTTATATCCAGGAATGCGACCATTGCGTTCTCTTTATATTGTAGGGACTGTTCGATTTGGCTAGTCGGTAAACGCAGAGCCAGACTTTCTTTTACAGTAGACATGTTGAGCCGTTGACAGAAGTCGTGGATCAATTTTAGATCGTAAATGGATATCAATCAGTTGTTCTGGAGTTTTCAGAAGGAAAGATGATAGACTTATAGGTCTTTGGGAATGAAAGATTGTACATTAATTTCTCTTCATGACAGTTGAAGCATGACAGCTCCTCATGATATTCTCTTGCGTAGCTAGGATAATATCTGAGGAACTTTGTAGCTCGGCAGGTACAGCAGACTTGTATGGTTTGAAGCTACGCGGCGCCCAAAGGAGATGTCTCTTTTAATCAGATTGTGAATTTTAGTGGATGTCCAGTAGCAGATTGAGTGATTCAACGATTGAGATTGTCCAAGAGCCATGGGTTTTTTTTTTTAAATAGCTAGGCCTCATAGGATTTGTAGACAGGAGAATGATCCTCCAAAACTGCTGTTTTGCCTTCCTCAGTTCTTTTTATATATATTGAGAGATTTCTTTTATAAGTCCTAGTCAGTCACTTTCTTGTGTTTTTGGCTAGTTTGAAAAGTTTCCTGCAAACATTTCTAAGCGGTCCCAGTGCTAATGTCCACCAGTCCTCTAGGTTGAAGTAGAGGGCAGAAAGCAGCCATACTCTGATTGAGAGCCAGGGCGAAATCCTTTATGTCAAGCTCGTTGATCTTACGCGGGGAACTTAAGAGTTCAGAGTTCCTCTGTATTTCGGCCAATCAGTTTTTGGATACTGAATGTTGGCTAGGACTAGCGTAATTTAGCCTTAATTGGATGTATCTGTGGTCTGAAAATGTTCATTGTTGTTCGAATGTTGTAAGCCCGCTCAATCTTGCTCTGTATGTCCTCACATACCTCCGAAATAGATCCGAAAGATTTTACTACGCGCAAAGCATTTCGGCATCTGATATAGATTACCTGGTATAGAGACTACTGACTCATCTGAACCCTGATTACTCATTTGAAGGAGGAATTTTAGTAGCAGATGTTAAGCATGTTATATATTACAAAAAACGTAAAAAAGTGCTTAAAAGATACTTTGTTGTTTTTAACTTTGTTAGTTAAAACATGGGCTGAAAAGTCCGTTTCTAAGAGAGCACACCACTTGAATTAAATCCATACTATTTTCAGTTAGAACCAACCTTCAAAAGATACGTGTATAAATTTGACAGCTGTTGGACGATTAGTTCTCGAGATAAAGCGTTGTGAGGGAAGCAACTTTTGTTATTGTGAAGAAATGGATTCAAAGCAATTTCGTGTGTTGATTTTTCATTACTTTTTGATGGGGAAAAATGCAGCCGATGCAAAGAAATGGCTTGTTAAGTGTTACCCGGATTCTGCACCAGCCGAACGAACCATTCGCAAGTGGATTGAAAAATTTAAAAGTGGTCATACAAGCACCGAAGATGATGCACGCAGTGGACGTCCAAAAAGAGGCTGTTTCAGATGAAAACATCAAAAAAGTCCACAAAATGATTAAGAATGACCGTAAAGTGAAGTTGATCGAGACAGCTGAGGCTCTGAAGATATCAAAAGAGCGTGTTGGATACATCATACACGAATATTTTGGCATGCGAAAGCTCTGTTCAAAGTGGGTGCCGCGTTTGCTCACAGTCGACCAAAAACAACAACGTGTTGATGATTCAGAAGAGTGTTTAAAGCTGTTCAACCGCAATAAAGCCGAATTTTTGCGTCGGTATGTGACAATGGATGAAACTTGACTCCATCACTTCACACCAGAGTCAAGTCGGCAGTCAGATGAGTCGAGAGCAGGCGACGAACCTCGTTCAAAAGGACCAAAAACTCAACAGTCGGCTGGCGAGGTTATGGCACCGTATTTTGGGATACACATGGAATAATTTTCATCGACAATCTCCAAAATGGGCAGACTATCAACAGCGACTATTACATTGCGTTGTTAGAGCGTTTAAAGGCCGAAATCGCAGAAAAACGGCCGCATTTGAAGAAAAAGAAAGTGCTGTTTCATCAAAACAATGCACCGTGTCACAAGTCGATGAAAACGATGGCAAAATTGAATAAATTCGGCTACGAATTGCTTCCCTACCCACCGTATACTCCAGATTTGGCCCCCAGCGACTATTTCCTGTTCGCGGATTTAAGACCGATGAAGAAGTAATCGCCGAAACAGAGGCCTATTTTGAAGCTAAACCGAAATCGTACAACAAAACTGGTATCGAAAGACTGAAAAATCGTTTCAATCAGTGTATCGTCCTCGAAGGCAACTATATTGATAAATAAAGTTGAATTTTGCAAAAATTTTGTGTTTTACTATAAAACGACTTTAAAACCCGTGTTACAACTGTTGTATTTCTAAATCCTTAATACTTGAATCTTCTAAATCTACTCCATTATTATCAAAAACTCTGAACTATCAATGCTACAATACAATAAATAATTGTTTCAAATTGTTTAAAATTTATCTTTATAACGATTTCATAAGCCACAATTAACGATAAGTACTTAACCTTTTCCAGATAAGTAGTAGCTTTGTGGATAACATAAGCAGCGCGTTCAAAACGCGGAAAGACTTTTGTTTAATCGTTACAATGATTCTTTATTTAATCTATATAGTTAAAGGCCCGCTGTGTAACCAAGTGCTGCGATCTTTATTATCTGGAGTAATTGTCAATTTCTGATTTTCTTTTTACCCAAGAACTGAGGCTATAGCCTCAGTACAAAATAATGCTCACAATGCATTTTTCATTTATTGATTTAGATTTCCGGTTTGGTTGTCCTACTATAAGTGTCCCGGTCAGTTTCTCTTTCGTGTAGGTGGCCGTGATTTTACGTACGATCGGTCGGTAATTCGATCTACACTTGCGGTCATAAGAACCGCACCACCTAATGAGTTCTCAAAAATGCCTAATTACATCAGCTCGTAAGGTTTTTTCCCATACTAATGAAGGGTATTCCCCATAGCGGAGTTCGGCCTCGTATTCAGTTTAAAAAAAAAAACAGTTTGAATTGAGTTGTGACGGTGACAAGTAAAAAAAAAGTGAAATGTCTGGTAAATATCATCAACTGACTCAGGACGAAAAAGTTCGAATATTGACTTTAGTCGAAGAAGGGCTTGGCTATCGTGAGATTTCGGTTAAAATAGGATGCTGTCATTCAACTATCGTACGACTGATGAAGAAAAAAGAAAATTTGGATCCACTGGAAAGGAAAAAAAGCTCGAGACGAAAACGTAAAACAACCCAGAAGACGGACAATGTATTACAACGAATTAGCATGAAAGATCGCTTTATAAGTGCTGTCCGTATAAGAGCAGAGCTGAGTGAATTTTATCAAGTTGATCTAAGCTCCGAAACCATACGGCGACGGCTACGGGAGATAGGTTTATATGGAAGACGACCAACGAAAAAACCTCTCCTAACCACAAAAATGAAAAAAGCTCGCTTGACGTGGGCAAAAAAGTACGAAGATTGGACGCAGGATGATTGGCGATGTGTGATATGGTCCGATGAAAAACAAAAATTTGTTGTGTGCCGACAATTCGTCATACGTACGACGGTCAGCAGGTGAAAGTTTCAAGGACGAGTGCATAGTCAAAACAGTGAAGTTTCCTCAAAGCCAGATGGTTTGGGGATGTTTTTCTTTTATGTTTTGGGCCCTTTGCACTTTGTTAATGGAACTATGAACGCTCAAAAGTATGGAGAAGTAGTAAGGGAGTTTTTGGTACCAGCAATTGAACAGAATCATTCGTATACTGACAAGTGCATTTTTCAAGATGATTCTGCATCTTGCCACCGCGCCAAATCCGTAAGTAAAGTGTTATAAATCAACTTCTGAATGTCTACTTTATAAATAATAAACAGACAAGTAACTAGAGTCTTTCAATAATTTTCAGCTCAAGACAACGTTTGATGACCTTTGATCTTTGATCACCAGACTAGACTGGCCAGCTAATTCGCCCGATTTAAACCCAATCGAACACTTGTGGCATGTAATGAAATGTAAGGTGGCTGAACATAAACCAGAGAGTAAAAAAAGCTACATTTTGCTTAGGAAATTAGCACCTTGATCTGTTAGTAGTGAGAATGAGATGCTATGTCGGCACACATTATTCTCGACGAACACTCTTGCGATTGTAAGTAGATATTTATGGTCCGCATAACTAGTTTTATGTAAGGGTTCAACAATATCTAAAGCGATCCTTTCGAATGGCCTTGAACTAGTCGTTGTGATCTGCATGTGTAATGGTGGGTTTTGTCTGCTTTTATTTATCTGACATTAGGCACATTTTCGGATGTACTCAATTACGTCAGCTGTCATTGTAGGCCAGTAGTATTTGGATTTGATCCAAATTTGATCGGATGGTTTTGACTACGGGTAGTTACACGTACAGTGTGTTGCTTTACACTTTCTAGCTTGATTGGTAAGCGACTTAATGCGTTTGCATTTGAATTGTTTTTCCCCGCTTTGTAAATAATACCACGCGCCAGTCTTGACGTTGGACGGTGTATACTATCGCCAATAATTCCTTTTCCGTAGTACTGTACCGAGTTTCGGCGTTGTTCAATATTCGGATGGCGGAGCAAATTGGTTTGCCTTTGCCGACCATTCCTTGTGATAGGACGGTATCTAATCAAATATCACTGGCATCCGTAATTCGTTTAGCCGGCGAAAATCTACTACTACTCTCCAACGCTTGTTGCGTCCTTTTCCGGTTTTTTAGGAACCAGAAGCAAAGAGGGTGCATTTCGTTCACCTGTCTATGGATCTCGTTTCTGTTTGCATCAGGGAGTCGGTAAAGTTTCACGTTAAATGGAGACTTATATTGGTCAGTTATCGCTCGATGACTTAAAGCTTCTGTACATAAGAGTTTGTCGCCTTTAAGAAAGAATACCACCTTGATCTTCCCTCTAAATCTTAGCGTAATAGCTTGACATTTGCAAAAATTACATAGGCAAGAGTACATCTATCTCTGTGTGTGTTGGCGATTTTTTACAATTTTAGAAGTGGATTTAAATTTGCAACAACAAATTTTGCGTAAAAACGGATTTAATGGTGCGCGAACATTGGAAATGTTGGAAGAGTGTTTCGACAACGATTCTCTAAAGAAAATGTTTACCAGTGGCACGAGCGGTTCAAAAGTGGTCGTGTGTCAGTCGAAGATGATCGACATCGAAAACCGACGAAAACATTGATGAAGTAAAAGAAATGTTGGTAAATAACTGCAAATTAACCATCAGAAAGATAGCGGAGGACTTGAACATTGCCTATGGATCCGCCCAAGACATTTTAGTAAATGATTTGGGTTCCCGTCGTGTAGCAACAAAGTTGGTGCCAAAAGACCTCAATTTCATGCAAAAAAGAGACCGTGTTGACGTCGCAAAAGATATGATTTGCGAGGCTGAATCTGATCCCACATTCATCAAAAGGATCATTACTGGAGACGAGACGTGGGTTTATGAGTACGACACCAATCCATATATCAGGCAAGTGGATGGCGTTCACCAAATGAGCCGAGACCAAAAAACTCACGTCGTTTTCAGTCAAAAAAGAAGGCAATGCTCACGGTTTTCATGGATTACAACGATGTAGTGCTTCATGAATTTTTGCCAGAAGGTTATGAGACGTTTGCGTGAAGCAACTCGCCGAAAGAGACCAGAATTGTGGGCAGAAAACTCGTGGATTTTGCACCATGATAATGCACCCTCACACAGTGCTATCATTATTCGTAATTTTTTGACAAAAAATGCAACAAATACCATTCAACAGCCACCGAATCCACTTGATTTGGCTCCCTGTGACTTCTTTCTGTTCAATCGAGTTAAAAAACCGAGAGAAAGTAATGGAAAATCGCAGGAAGCACTGATGGACATACCGAAAACTGAATATAAAAAATGTTTCAAGGATTGTATCAAGCGCTGGCATAAGTGTGTTCACGTCGATAGGGATTATTTTAAAGGGGTCAAGGTAGTAAGTTATTAAAATTTTTGCAAATTTTAAACACTGTTTCTGTTTCCTCCCGGTTGCAATAAACCAGATCTATGACTGACTTGAGTTTGTCCAGTTTGCCTTTGATCTTGACGTTGGGTTTATTAGTTACCAAGTTAAAATTGTCGAGGCTGTCCCACTCGATATTAATGTCTTCTGTGTTTACCTTCCTTGTCTAAGGTATTCGTCATTAGAACTTTGATGTTCCCTCGGGTCAGGCTCCCGCCGAGACAAATGCCTGGAAGAAATTGCTTTTTACGAATTAATTATCGCTATTTCATGCTCCAGTGAAATTGCTCTTCAAACCTTTAACCTCCTCACAACCGCATAACTCGCTTATAGAATGCCCTGCTAAACTCTTTATTTCCTAGTCATTATAACCTTCAAACTTTTAAGGGAACTTAAAATCCTTGAGCGCCAGCAGGTTCTAAAAAAAATTCGACATCTGCTTCCCCATGGGACTCATCAAGGGTAAAATTCTCTTAAAAATTTCTCTCTATTGCACATTCTATGTGGAATAGTCTAGAAACCTGTACCATATCTAGACAGATATTTCCCACCTAAAATAACAGGACGAATGATTTAATTAACAGAACTCGCACCGAGACAGCAAGAATCACAACAATTAGCACGGGTAGCTGGTTAATTGGCTCATACGCTGCCAAGTTAGGCTTTCCTTTTAACACCCACTGTCGCAGCTGTAACAGCTCACACGAAAAGGAAACGCTTTTCCACTTTCTCTTTGACTGCCCGGTATTAGCTAGAACCGGGCATCGGACACTAAGCGAACACTTTTTCAAAGAATTGTCAGAGATTTCTGGTATAAAATTGTGCAACATTTTTAATTTTCTGAACTCCACATGTTACGTGAGTTGTGGTATCAAAACCGTGTACCCGCGCTACTTGTGTTTCTGGTAAGACCCTAACAGCAACCGCTTCTACATACCAACTTAAAGGTAGTCAGGGATCGCGTCTGAATTCAAACGAAGAGTTGTACTTGCTAAACGTTGTTTTGTTTTAACTACAAATGCAATCGAGTAACAAAGGCACTTGAAAAACACCAGCGATCCTGTGATATACCTTAATCATCCCAGTTTTGGTCCATGGTGTAAAAGAATGGTTCAATCTGCTTTGGCGGACTTTAAAGAAGAAATAACAGCGAATTATACGAGCTGGTCGTTAGAAAAGATGAATGAATATCAACGGCTGGCTCAAATAATCCTCGATTTCTACACGGATAAATGACGTAGAAGGTAGCAGTTTCTCCAATGGTTGTAGCGAACCTGAAAAACATCAATATTCGCAACTGGGTCCAAAGAGCAGGCCAACTGGAAATGTTAAATACTTCAGGCCCAGGTACACTTCGTACTGTAGCGCCATCAAAATAAGTAATCAAGACACTGAATACATTATTATACCGGGTGTAAGTGACATCATCTCTTCTGTTTTCCGGGAAAATGATAACGTCACGTTAATACAGAGCATCTTCTCTGTGACAGTCGGGTTAACGCTTCCATTGCGATGGAGCTGCTTGACGCTGTGTTGATGTACTGATACTATAGGCACTTATTGACTAAAGCCCAAAGCGCTGGATTACCTCAATTTAATCAATGTGTCTACGCATAGTCAACAACAAAAAAAACTCTGCTGCAACTTTCATACCGTACAACCAGAGTGGACACTCCTCAACCAAAACAACAACGCTCAACATCCGTTTGTATTTTGTTTTTCTCAGAGAAATTCGATATCTTTATTAAACGCATGTTGGTAATTTGTTTATTAATTAAAATATTATAAACAAAAGCATTATGATGCCTCTGACCGTAGGTTTGCTTGTCGATCAATTAATTATAACTAACAATACAATTTTTTTTTGTTATTTTCTTTTTAATTTTTTTTTATTTTTTTGTTTGTCTACTATTGTTTACTTTTAGCTATTTATTGTGTGAACTCCACTTTGTTATGAACTCTTTTTCTCATACGAGTATTGGTGGTGTGGCTTTCGAATGCAATTCCGTATTTGGAAAACAAAACTTGTCGCCAGATCAGGGCTCAGGAAGTCAATAAAAACTTGTTTGGGGACATTCAATTTCAGTTTGCTTGGCTTGTATTATGTATTACACTAGTTAAATTATAAAAAAAAGAAGGGATAGGTTGAGGGAAGAAACTGGATAGTAAAATAGAAGAAGAATTAATTCTCGTCATATAGTGGAGTGGAATCACCCAAGTTCATAGAATGTGGCGATGTATTTGTTCGTGGTGTACTCCGCACGGATCGTGGACTCTTTTGATAGTCGATCGATCGGCCCGAACGACTCATTGGCCGTTCATCGTATGATGGTGTCTTACGCGGGTAATCTTCGTAGCGAGGTGTTCTTGTGCCATGGCTGCTACTGGGCATCGATGGATGTGGTGGGCCACCGGGCGTATTGCGACCATGTTGCATTGCTGAAGAGGGCTTACGACGCGCCCACGAATCGGAAGCCATTTGCCAATCCATGCTTTCTTGTTGAGCACTGTATGCATTTGATCGGGAATGATGTTGAGGCGGACCGTTACCGCCACCACCACTACTACCGCCGCTGCCCATTCCACCTCCGCCACCACCACCGGGACCCATTCGAGGTGAACGACCATAAGATTGCGGAGAAGCATGTGTTGAACCACCACCACCGCCGTGGCGGGAGTGAGACGGCGGAGGCATCGTTGGACGGGCAAAATGTCCGTTTGAGGTCGACGAAGCAGGACTCGGAGTATTGTGATTGTACCGTGGTGTTTGCGATGAATGCGGCGTATGATAAGGCGTCATGAAAGGTGTTTGCCCACTGGGCGTGTACGGTGTATTAACATATCCACCTTGGTAGCCAGGAGTGTTTGGGTAATGTGGTGTCTGACCAGACATCGGATGCGCAAGAGAATGCAACATATGCGGTGGAACATTGGAGGACATTTTACCCATTGATCCAGAACTAACGCTTAGCTGAGGTGTACTGTAATTGGGTGTTCTGTTGCTGGTGGGTGGACGGGGCGTTGACATTGGTGTGTTTCCAGGCAATGGATCTGAATAATGATCTTTAAACCACTTGAGGAAAGTGTTTATCGATTCGAATATCTGGCTGCGAAAACGGAATCCTTCCGGCGTCACCGTCACATACTCGTGTCGGCATTTAGTCTTCGGTAAATAAGAGAGTAGAAATTTTCCCGGGTAATTCTTCGACGCAGATACAAAGTAGTGAATTTTCTTTGGGTCCTTCTTTTTTTCTTCCTTGAGAAGTTCTTCCATTTTATCCTTCAAACCGCCACCTGTGTCACGGTAGTATTTGTAGCTTAATAGCTCTCTTGCCGATGCAGCCATCGGATTTACATGGCGGGCGATGATTTCGTCCAAATCTTCAAATTCTTCATTCCCAATCCATAGGCTCTGACCCAGACTAAATGCATTCTCTTTGCCTTCCTCCCGAACGTCGATGTGTTGATAGATATCAGTGGTAACCTTCCATGTTGCTGTTAAATGATCAGAACCCTTACTCGATGGACGAACGACCACTTCACCCTGATCCATGCTTTCCATAATCTTAACAACTTCAGCGTACGATTTATTGTGGAATGATGGATGAACAATAACTCGTTTGACGTATTGCTGCTTGGACTTGTTTTTCTTTGAGTCATCCTGCTTGCGAAGGTCTTTGTCTTCTTGCTCCTGATCGTAGTAATTATCTTTTCTCGGCCGCCATTCGTGGTTCTTGTCCATCAGATCGGAACTTTTCGATGAACAGTCAACGGAGAATCGTTCCACATCGATTTTAATGATGCGAATATGAATTGCCTGACCATTTTGCACTCGTTCCTCAGGGTTTTTCACGTGTTTGTCTGATAAGTTCTTTATGTGTATGAACCCGGACAAACCATTGTCTAGTCGCAGTTTAATTCCGGTTGCCTGACCAGGACAAGCGCCTGCATCAAAATGATTCCAAACTTCGGACAATTCGGGGAAGTCGTCTTTTAAACAGAATGGGCATTGCCAATGACCGGTATCATCATTTCGCACTGGGTTTGCCTGATCCAATTGTTCACCTTGTGGCTTCCGATGTGATATACCCGAGACGGTAGCTAAAACCATTTTTCCTACATAAAAACTCTCCGGCGTCTCTTTGGTCAGCATGTCGAAAAGCTCCTCTGCACTTGCCGTTCGGAATGGTGTCCTTAGATCTTTGTATCGGAAATTCAATTCGGCACGAATGTCGTAAAGGGTGATGCTTTTGTTACCGAAACCTTGACGTTCTAATTCTTCAGCGAATGCATCCAAATCGAGATCTTTCAGACGCTCTGGAGATTCAAGAATTTCTTCCAAGGCACCAGCTGGATTTGTTTCCTCATCGTCATACTCTAACGCATCGACAGCCATTTTCCTGGCCCATTCGTATGTCTCCGGGTGAACACGGGATCCATCTAAAACTTCAACATATGCCTCAGTGCTGTCGCCTAGTGAATTCGTATCAATCTTAATGAAGCCAGAGCAATTGATGAAAACTTTCGGACCCATATGACATGAAGTGACCAGCTGTGTTCGATTCTCTAAACGTTGATTTGTCTGCTTGAGAATTTTGATTAGGGCTTGACCTTTTCTCGGACCAAGGCCACAAATGAACTGCACCAAATTAAGAGTCATGGAATTCTGGACGGCCAGATTGATGTCCATTCCCACTTCGTTTGTTCGATTGATGAACTCCAAGTTCAACCGTTCGAGAAGTTCCTCCTTTGAAATTTGCTCTTGTAGTGTGTGATATCTAAGACAAAGAATTTCCTCATCAACACCGCACAACTGTGAGTATTCAACCAGAGGATCTTGCATTTTTCTCGCCAGCGATACTGCCTGCTTCAGAAGAGTTGGGTATTCACGGAAATCCACGGCACCTTTGTTTGAGTTGGCGTAGATTTTCGCCAATTCATTGTCAATAATTTCGACTGCGACTAATGGATATTGCTCCTCTTCAACAAGTTGTTTGATTAACTCACGAATGTCCTGTTGTATCATTTGTGCCTCACGCGATTCACCGCCGATGGCGACGACATGTGGTTTCTTGTTGCGCAGGAAAGTCTTCAAATTATTTAAATCGTTTTGCTTCATCGATTTTTCATCCTGACGGAAGGAATTTTTTCGTTTTAAAATATGCGGCAGTCGTAGATAGTCGGTTACTTCGCCCTCAGGTGATGTGATGGCGCAGAAGGCAGCTTGCGTGTAGTCGGGAACATAGGCTAAGCCCATCACTCGAATACCTTTCGTTGTATCCCATTCGTAATCGTCTTCCTCATTAAAGTCTGGCTGATATGGTGCCACCTTAATCCAGTTGCTTAGCTTGGTGCAGCATGCTTTTATAATTGATTCTTTTGCCTCTGCAATCAGCACTGCTTTCAGTTCTTTCCTTATCTCAGGAATGACCATTTTTGTTAGTGCTAACTCTACACACTCACTACGTAGAGCGTTCCAGTCTTGGACATTCTTCGAAAACTCATCACGTTGGTAGAGCTGTTTGGCTTCCTCCATGTACGAACTCGATGTGTTGCCCTCAATCTTGTCCAGAATTGTAATCTCTAACAAGTTGTCCTCCTCGGCTATGCAAAGGCGAAGAAACTGATCGCCCACTAAGTCTCTCACTGGTTTATTCGTCAAATACTTCATGCTGTAGCATGGGTGATTCTCGTCCACTTCCTTCATGCCCTGCTTTGTTGGTCGCACATTCATCTTGGCCCGCTCGTAGAAGATCTCCCGTACACACTTTCTCAAAAGCGGCTCTTTGGCAATCTGTCGGGCAACCACAAACTTTGCAGCATGAATCACCTCGTCCACCATCATAAATTTGGGACACAGGAATTGCTTTGCTACATCGGTCGGTTCAATTGACTCCTGATCAACTTCGTGCCGTTGATAACTGTCTCGTAAATTTTCGGCAAACTGTTCGGGAGTTAAACCGAAACGTTTAGCAAAGCCACATATTCCCGCCTTCCTACACATGGCATATGGTCCAGAATCCTTGGCTTGTTTTAATTGCTCTTCGGGTTCATCATCGATTTCTTCTAAGTCTTCTTCCTCTGGTGGTGGTTCCTGTCCTTCCTCTAAATTCTCCAACAATTTACGCCTCGCTTCGGCTTTTGCTTTCTTGCGTTGCTCGCGCTCTTTGCGACGGTATTCTTCTTGCATCTTGGGAATCTCATGCGAATAGTAGAGCAGAAAATGCATGTGAACGTCTTTTAATTCTTCTTGAGTTTGTACCTCACGCAATCGATCGAAATCTTCGTCCTTAATGACGCGCATATCATCGGGAATGGGTGCATCTGCTGCCTTCATGATCTTGTCCAGCTGGTAGTCTCGCATTTTTTCAAACAGTTGAAGAAGTTTGTTCTTTCGAGCTAGCAACTGACACCAGCGACCGTCAAAGTAATAGATTTTCCACAGATCATCACACGTCAGCTCTGGTTTTACGTACTCTTTGCGATAGAAAGCAATGAATGGTACTTCCAATTGCTGATTCCGCATAAAGTCCAGCGCCTGCTTGATTTTCCCCACTGCACTCGGTGGTTTGCGATAACGATCGCGAGCACTTCCATCCGTTGTTTTTTCTTGCTCCGAAACTGACGGCTTACAAAAAGCTTGTTTGTAAATCCACTCAGCTTCCTCCTCTAATTCATTGGAGCCCTCCGGCACAGAAGTGACCGGCACTTCGCGTAACTGCATTCTCTCTGGAATGTCAGTCTTGCGAATTTCATTGTCCAAATCGGTGAAATGACCGCGCTTCAATTCACTTGGCTCGTAGATTTCGAAGATGGTCTTTTTGGTGGA
This sequence comes from Volucella inanis, assembly GCA_907269105.1. Lineage (NCBI taxonomy): Eukaryota > Metazoa > Arthropoda > Insecta > Diptera > Syrphidae > Volucella > Volucella inanis. The sequence goes on along the minus strand of OU026156.1, from coordinate 98,997,635 downwards.
CTTTTTCTTGGTGGACTTTTTCGGACGCTTCTCACGTTCACCGGTGCCATCGTCCTCTTCGTAGTCGTCGCCCTCCGACTCGGATTCGTACTCATCGTCATCGTATTTGGCAAAGTCATCGTAGTCAAAGTCAACACCGAAGATGTCTTGGCCCTCTTGCAGAGATCTAGAAAAAGGATTTCAATTGAGGTTTAAGAGACTATAGGTTGTTAGGAATTAGGAAGTACTTACGCATCATTGAAGAGTAAACGTCTCTTCTTTTTCCTCTCGGCAATTGGCCTACCATCATCGTCTACAATGAAGTCATCAGCATCGGAATCGGACTCTTCCTCATCGTCGAAATGCTCGACTTCAGGCTCTCGGTGGCTACGTTCGGAACGGCGTTCAGCATCCTATCACAAAGGGAGGAGAAGGAGAAAGAAAAAAAGATTATAAATGAAAAACAACTCTTCGGTAGTTATGGATGGAATGTGTTACTGCTGCCGTTAAAGACGCATCTTCCACAAATTCATACGTGTCGTTGACCTTGTTTGCCCAAAGAATCTGGACTTTTCTTCGGTTGACATATTTCTGGCAGTCACGTGCGTCACCAAGACAAACGGAAAAGGAAAAAGACATTACAATTTCCCATCTCTACTTACATCATCGTCGTCGAAAAGCTGCTCAGCAATGGCTTCACGGGCCAATCCTTCGTCGACATGCTGTTCCTCACCATCGCTCTCTTCGTCCTGTATGCGACGCAGGCGTTTGAAACGTTTCTACAAAACACCAAGCAGATTTATTACAAAATAAACCTTTAAACAATCGACGGACAAAACCTACTCTTCTCTCAACTTTCACCCCAAGATTCTCCTCAATCAAGTCGTAATCATCATCCTCCAGCCGATCGTCCAATTCATCGTCATCGTCGCTTTTCTTTCGCTTTTTAGAACGACCCGATCCGTCTGTGTCTTCGCCATCGCTTCCGTCCTCCTCGATTGGATTGTCATCGATTAGATCTTTCAGTTCCTCTCGCAGTACATCTTCATCGTCTACAACGATCGGAAACACATTCAACACCTCAAAATAAATGCACTTAAAACCCTCCTCCTTTACTTACCTTCTTCTTCATCTTCACTACTGTCTGCCATTGCTTTGTTCTTCTTGAGTTTCTTTCGCTCATGTGGCTCCAACTCCTCTTCATCCTGCAGGTAGACGACATTCGTTCAATTTTACACTCCCCACTCAAATTGACGGGCAATTTTCTTTAACCAAGAGCTTACTTGGAGCACTGTACTTACCTCGGATTCCTCGGCCTCTGAATCCAGAAAGTCTGCCATTTTTTTACACAATCAGCAGCTAGAAGTTGAAAAAAAAAGTTTCACTCGGTCACACGATTTTCCGTAGAGGATTGGGTAGCCTTCGGCTGGTGGGAATATACTTTGATTGAATTTCGAAATTAAGATTTTTTTTTGTTTGGTTATTTTTACATGAGAAATTACACGCGGTGGCGTATTTAACGGGAGCCACAGCCACGGAAGAAAAAATTAGAAAAACGCACGCGAATGTGGCAAAAATATTTTACAAGCACAACGCAGTGACATTCAATCGCGAAAGGGGTTGTCTCTGTTGGATTTAATATATCTGTCGTGCTCGCACTAAGTCAGTGGAGAGTTTTTCTGCTGGAACTTGGAAAATTAATGTTGATTTAGAACGGAGCGTGTTCAGTGAGTGCATAAAAGGAAAATGTTAACTTTTTTTCTTACTTCTCATATTATTATCAGGTAATATGGGCTTTATAATTACATGTGGAATCGGGCAGATGATTGCGGTCTAACAAGACGGGCCATACATAATTAAATAGTTTCCTTTGTTTGTTTAATTTTTCATAATGACTAAATATCGATTTGCTTTTAATAATTATTGCTTTTAATAAAATAAAACTGAATAAAACTAAATAATTTCATAAACATTCATAGGAGTGAACATTGCCTAAGGATCCGTCCAAGACATTTCGGTTATTGAGTTGAGTTTCCGTCGCGTAGCTGCAAAGTTGGTGCCAAAAGACCTCAATTTCATGCAGAAAAGAGACCGTGTTGTGTCGCAAAAGAGATAGTTTGCGAGGCTGAATCCGATCCCACATTTATCGAAAGGATCATTACTGGAGCCGAGACATGGATTTATGAGTACGGCACGCAATCTAGACATCAGGCAAGTGAATGGTGTTCACCAAATGAGCCGAGACAAAAAAAAACAGGTCGTTTTCAGTCAAAAAAGAAGGCAAAGCTGTTTTCATGGATTACAACGGTGTAGTGCATTGTGAATGGCACAGCTATTTCAGATTTTGAATCTGTAGACGAATGACTAGATCGTTGTCGCTGTACTCGTACAGCTATGCGGTTTGTGGCGGATTATCTTCCTCCATTCCTCTTCAATAAAAACGGAACCAAATATCAACTGCAATATCATTCTTTAGAAACGGTCACGCGTGTTTTTCATCTGTTTTCGACAATTTCAAAGCTCTCCTTGCCAAGTGCTCTATCCCGACAAAAAAATTCTCTACAACTGTAGTGCTATCTAAGTAATTAAGTAATTAGTTCTTCATCATACTTTGCGCTTTACAATTGAAGCTTTTTTTCTATTCTAACACCTGCTTGTTCAGCGGTTCGGCGAGCGGCTTAGCGAGGAATTTGATGTAACCCTTAAAATTGAGCATTTATTCCTTTCACAACCGTTTATTTGACGGCTCAGATTGCTTTTTCCCATAATTTTCAGAAAATTTAAAATTATTTTTTGGCCTACTTCAAACTTTTCGCCACAGACTTGGTGACAATAAAAAGCAACAATTATTTTACACTTCAGCAGTTCACTAAGGGTGATTACATTTGTCACCTTTCCAATCTCCGAACTAAGAACTGACAGTTAATATGCTTGACATATAAATCAACTCGATGTAATCAAGCTTTAGTTCATTCATAGTTTGACACTGACAGTGGCTCGATTATTTTGAAACTGTGTGCAAAAAAGGATAGATTTGAGAAAAAATTTTCACATAAAAAAATCCCCGAAATTGTCACCAATTGTACTGCTGTGATTAAGGAAACAAACAAGAATGTCATCTTCCTCAGAAGAAGACTCTGATGGGTCTTTCTCCACGACATCGGATCATTTTGAGCAAGTTCCCGACGAAGAGGCAATCGTATCCGATGAGCCGCCGCCAAAGAAGCTCAAAGCCGAATGGTGTAAGAGCTACTCGAGCAATGTTTATAAAATGATGGCCAACATGGGTTACAAGGAGAATGAAGGTCTGGGCAAGCTTGGCCAAGGTCGCTTAGAGCCAGTTGAAGCTGCAAAACAAGAAGGCCGTCGTGGACTTGGTTTAAAATTGGAAAAAATTTCAAACGCTGCTGAACAATGGAAGGAAAGTTTGGAGCAGATACGTATCCCAGAGAAAATCGATTGGATACAAAATACATCGGATGATCTGGATGCACTTACGATGGAGGATCTGGACGATTGGGTGCGTCGTGCCCCAAAGAAAGAAATCATTGACGACGAAACGAATTTCTGCGATGCAGAAATTCTTAAAAATGTTCTCAGTTCGAAGAGTGCGTTCGATGAGCTCGATGGAAATGACATGAGACGTGCTCGTACCCGATCGAATCCGTTCGAGACGGTTCGAGGCTCAATCTTCCAGAACAGGGCCGCCGTCAAAATGGCAAACATCGATTCGCTTTGTGATTTTATGTTCACGAATCCAAAGCACGAAAATGGGATGTCCCTGGTGAAGGAGAACGACTTATTGTACTTTGCAGACATTTGTGCTGGTAAGTTTTTTACAGCGGATAGATTCGTTTAGGTTCAGTGATAATGTTTTGTTTTTTTTTCTAGGTCCTGGTGGCTTTACTGAGTACGTTCTGTACAAAAAGGGTTGGGAAGCGAAGGGATTTGGTTTTACGCTGCGCGGTGCGAATGATTTTAAATTAGAGAACTTTTACGCAGCATCGCCGGAGACGTTTGAACCGCACTATGGCGAAGCAAACGACGGTGATATATTTAATCCAAAGAATCAGACTTCCTTTGCCAAGTATGTTCTCAAGGAGACGGGAGAGGCTGGAGTGCACTTTGTCATGGCTGATGGTGGGTTTTCAGTTGAGGGGAAAGAAAACATCCAAGAAATCCTCTCTAAACAACTGTACCTGTGTCAGTGCTTGGTTGCGCTACATATACTCCGTGAGAAAGGCCATTTTGTGTGTAAGCTCTTTGACTTGTTCACGCCATTCAGCGTGGGGCTAGTGTATTTGATGTACAAGTGCTTCGAGGAAATCAGTATATGCAAACCGAATACCAGTCGACCGGCGAATTCGGAGCGCTACCTTATCTGTAAGTGGAAGAAGCCCAACACGGAGACAATACGCTGCCACATGTCTCGGATTAACCAGGAAATGTGGGATAATCCAAATGCGGAAACCGATGTACGAGAGTTGGTGGCACTAGATGAACTCATGCAGCACAGAGATTTCGTTGACTACGTGACGGAGAGCAATAACCGTCTGGGGCACAACCAAATCGTAGGATTAATCAAAATCGCCGCCTTTTACGAGAAACCCGAATTGAAAGAGCCACAACAAGCAGAATGCCGCAAAAAGTGCTTGGAGCTATGGAAATTGCCGGACAAAATGCGCCATGCACCAGAAGTGAAGAGTACGGAAAGCTTATTGGAAGAACTGCTCACCGATTGGAAAGACGACAAGGCTTTCCTAAATACACCTGGTTTTCGATTAAATAGCAAAGCAGAACTAGGCAAACATGCAACCAATCTCCCGGACTGGTATTTTGTACCACTAGCTCGCAGCGAGGACAATGAACGAGACACAACGACATTCTTTTTGTGTCGCGGTCGTGGCATCGTACTTAAACTAAACGACCATGGTCGATGGGAACAGTGTGATTGTATTATAGAGATGCCTCCAAAGAGTCTTATCTACGGAGAATTGGTGCAGGAACAAATAGGCGAAGGTAGCAAAGGACGAATGGTCAAAGCATTGCACATTATCGATGCCATTGCACTCGGTGGCAAAATAATTAGCCGACATCCATTGAAGGAACGGCTCAAACTATGCGACAAATTTGCGCGCAGTCTCAGCAAACCCAACAAAGTTGTGATGAACTCCGATGGCAATCACTTGCAAATGGCGACTATCCGCTCGAAAAAACTCATTCCAATTCTAGAATTCAATGACTTCTTTGAGCAAATGCGTCCGTATAGAATGAAAAATAACAGCGCTGAACGTCTTGGCGTAAGAATACATTCTTCAGATCCAGCTGAGAGATTCTACGTTGTCGGCGGCATGATGTTCCTTAACGAGCTGACACATGAATTTGTTTCAGCGATCTCAAAATCACGCAACATGGTGTACTACTATCATCATCCCACGCAAAGCGCATACTACCTTGACCAATTGCCTAGAGACATGCGGGTTTTCAGCTCATTTCGGAACTGTTTCATCCGGAGGCAGGTGTGGAAATGGACAAATGTGTACCAGGTACACGAATGCGTATCGAAGGATAATCAGCAAGCGGGGATACTCTATCGAATGGATATCTGTGAGTATCTCCGTGAACTGGAAAAGCATTAACGATTTTTTGTTTACATATATGTAGTTTATTGATGTAGCTGTCTGCAGTTTAACCACAGGAAGTGGTTAATCTGCAACAGATCTAGTTTTTAGTTAGTTCTTTCCTACAATGATGTTGTATTTTTAATTGGAATGATTGAAAATTTAATAAAGACAATTTACCTGACCTCAGATGTTTTTGTTTTTTTTTTTTTATTGAACTATGTTTGGTTGAGAAGGTGCATCCTAATCGCCTTGGAATTCTGAATGTAATTGTTGCATTTTTATGCATTCTCGTATTTGGATGGAAGACTTGGGCTTGTTTTACACTTCACGAGTATAAGCACTCTTAAATGGTTCATTATCAGAGTTTTACTGAAATTAAAAACGATATTCTGATTAGGTCAACAAAATCGACAACTTTAAAGAAGGTGTAAATATAGTAACAAGTATCAAAGCTCAAAGATGGGGATGGATAGGCCACTTTCAACGCCTACCAGAAAATCAAAAAAAAAAAAAAAAAAAAAATAAAAATAAATAATGACCAGCAGATCTCAATGAAATGGGAATAAAAAACTGGAAAAGAAAAGCCGAAAATTGATAACGCTGAAAAACAGATGTGAAGAAAGCCAAGGCCCATAACGGACTGTAGTGCTATTAGAAAAAAAAGACGGCTAGAGTAGTGCTAGCTAAATGCTTCCAATTTTGTTGAGGTCCTAAGCCGAGGTCTTTTCCAATTAAGAAGGACTGGGATGCCACGTGTTTTATATACATAGATTTCTTCAGAAAGCTTAATTACTTATTTGGCTTCTTAAATCGAAGAACCAGCGATTGGCGAGAGTAACTCTTCGTTTAATTTTTGATGAGATGTTATCTCAACAACCTTAAATTCATGACTGTCTATTCTGGCATTCTGTCCGATTCGTTTATGTTTAGTAACGATATTTGCCCTCATTCACGACTAAACTCATTTTTGCCGTTTCTGGTCATGATAAAAAAGCCATCAGTGTACGAGGGCTGTTCGATGAATACCCGGATTAGAAATGATAACGGAACATTTTTAGGTTTTGACAATATTATTATTATTATTATCAAGAGAACGATTCAAATTAATTTGTAGGGTCCGTTATTTAACGAAGGGGTACTATGTGGCGCGTTTTGTCAGCAGCACGCGGAGTACTGAGTTTCCATGTGGTCACCATGTTTTGACAATAATATGATCCCCTTTTAACTCGATACACTGTTCTCAGCGGTGCTACAACTTTGTTAACCCCTTCGTATAGTACGACTTTTGTTGGCCTGCAAAATACTCCTCCGTGATGGCGATGACTTCCTCGTTCGAGTCATACTTCTTTTCAGCAAGTGATCTTTTAAGGTTTGGAAACAAAATGAAGTCTCAGGAAGCCAAATCTGGAGAATACGGTGGATGGGGGAGCAATTTGAACAATTTGGTGTGAGTCGGTGCGTTATCGTGGTGGAAGAGTACTTTTTTCGTCGCCAAATGTGGTAGTTTTTTCTTCACATCGGCGTTGAATAGGCCCAAAAAATAAACGTAGTATGCTCCAGTGATTGTTCTTTCTTCTGCCAAAAGGTTAACGTAGATCACACTTATCGCGTTGTAAAGAACGGTGTCCATCACGTTCACCGGGTAAATCCCATTGTTTCGATTGTTCTTTGGTCTTTAGTGTATACCAATGAATATACGTCTCATTGACGTTCCCGAAACGACGCAGAAACTCCTCCGGATTTCTATTAAACAGGGCCAAACACGTCTTTGAAGTGGTCTCACGATTACGCTTGTTCTCCGGTGTGAGCAAACGCGGCACCCATTGCGCGCACAGCTTTATCATGCCCAAAATCTCGTGCAGGATATGGCTAACGCGTTCAGTTGAGATGCCTGAATCGTAGATTCTCGGAGCTCCAGGTAATTGTTTTCATTTGATATTCTTTTTTTTTTTTTTTTTAAATTGTACTTCTACTTTTTCGTACTACTTCTTCTACTTCTATCAAACTGCTTTGTCTTATTATTCAGTATCGTTTGGCAAGTCATCATGGAAAGACTCACACCACAACAGCTAAATTGTCCAGCTGTATTACGAAAATCAGCGTTCTATGAGAAATGTTTTTCGTACGATTCGAGGAACTTACGGTGCTCATAATCGACCTACTGAAACCACTATTGCCAATACCATTCGCAAATTTCAGTCCCAGTTTACATTAGTGGATGATACTCGACCGGTTAGACCACATCCAGCACGTAGTGAAGAGACTATAGCAGCTGTAGCTGAGAGTGTACGTGAAGATCATGACGAATCATTCGTCGTTGTGCTCAGCAGCTTATCTTGGCCGTATTCGACAACTTGGCGTATTTTCGTGAGGATCTTGGCCTAAAAGCGTACAGAATTCAACTTGTGCAAGAATTAAAGCCAAGCGACTTGAATTTGCGTCATATTTTCAGTGAATGGGCCCTTGAAAAACTCAGTGAAAATCCGATGTTTTATCATGAAATTTTGTTCAGACATGAAGCTCATTTCTGGCTTAATGGATACGTTAACAAAAAAATTGCCGTATTTGGTACCAAGAGCAACCATTACATCCATTAAAAACAACGGTATGGTGTGGAAAATCAGAATGTTACCGTCGATGGTAACCGTTATCGCCATGTTAAGGGACTATGTGTTTCCTGAAATTCAAGTACATGGTCTCGGTGAGCTCTGATTTCAACAAGACGGCGCTATGAGTAATACAGCGCGTGAAACATTGGACTTGTTGAGAAATCATTTAGGTGAGCACTTAATTTCACGTTTTGTTACGGTAAATTGGCCGCCTAGATCGTGCGATATCAAACCTTTATATCTAGAACCTTTATATTTTCTCTGGGGATATGTAAAGTGTCAGGTCTTCAGGAATAGGCCAGCTACGATTGAGGCTTTGGAAGTCAACATTACTCGTGTTATAAGCGAGATACTAGTCGCTATGTTAGAACGAGTCGCCCAAAATTGGCCCTTTCGAATGGACCTTTCGAATGGACCACCTCAGGCATAGTCGTGGCCAACATTTACATAATATTATTGTCAGAAAGTAAGTGCCATGAATTGTTCTTTTAACCGATAATAAAAATTTTAAGTTCACTTCCAAATTAATGTATTTTATTTTACATTATAAATCATGATGAATCACCCTGTGTAAGCGTTTTGTAATTTCTTGGTAAGCTCCTCGACCTCTTGTCTGAATGTATTTGCCGATTTGGAGTTTTGTCAGACGTTCATTAACTTTGCTGTAATGAGATCAATCGATTTGCCTTTTATTGTCGTTTTTAATTTTTCGACTAATTGTGCTATTGTTGTTTCAGTGCCTGCGATTAAATTTATAGCGTTTCCTTTTAGCTTTGTCTTTATTAGATTAATAGTAACGATGTTGTTGCCATCATTTATGCTGTTTATCAACTTCTAAAGCAGCTTAAAAACTCTGCAGTTGTTCAGCATTGCCCTCAAAATCCGGCAGGATTTTCGGAGCGATATTTAAAAAGTCGACAGGCGTTTGCGACATTTTGTTTGAATTAGAAGTCTTCCTGGTAGTATTGTTAATGGCTTCTTTTGTATCTCTTATACTTTCTATATCCTTGTTACTATCTATTGTTATCTTCTCATGGAGTGTAACTGGTACTAGTGAAAAGTAACCTCCTTGGGAATGAAAAAAACTTTTTTTTTTAAATGTTTATTTATTTTATTCAATATAGTCCCCTTTTAGCGATTTTCCAACTTCTTGATCCCGTCCGAAAAGAAATTTTCCGGAAGGTCTGCAAAATTCTCCTCCATGGCGTCCATGATTTCCTCGCGTGTGCTGAATTTTTTATTGATAAGCCATCTTTTGAGGTTTGGGAAGAGATAATAGTCCGAGGGAGCCAAATCGGGAGAATACGGTGAATGCGACAGCAATTGGAGCCGTAAGTCATTGATAATGCACAGTAGTACTCGCTGCTGATGGTTTTTCCTTTTTCGAGGTAGTCCACGAAGAGTATGCCATGACAATCCCAGAAAACCGAGGCCATAACCTTTCCGAGTCATCGAGTCTCTCTCGGCCTCTTCGGATCACTCGTGCCGGTTTCAATCCATTGCCGAGCACTCATTCTGTTCTCTGGTGTTCAACAGTTACCAATCGACGCCAAAAGTCCACCCGATTCCGCATCAGCAAGTCCAAACACTCTCGCGTTCGTGTTTTTGGTCAAGAGTGAGTATGCGCGGCACCCAGCGGCAGGATAACTTTTTCATATGCAGAATATTGCCTAAAATATGGCGTGTGCACTCAGTACTAATCTTTGTGGTATCTGCTAGCTCGCGCACCTTCACTTTCCGGTTAGTCAACACCATTTCATGTATTTTTTTGACATTGTCCTCTGTAACTGGCTCGGAGGGCCTGCCACTGCGGACTTGATCGGTAGTGGAGTTACAGCCATCACGAAACTCTCGAAACCAATATTTGATGATGTAATCTGACGGAGCCCCATAATATTTATCCAACTTTTCTTTTGTTTCCTTCGCCGTTTTGCCTCTCAAAAAATAATGTTTTATGAGAGAACGAAAATCGTTTTTGTCCATACTCAACATGATGTCAAAGAAGTCAACAACAATCAGCTGTCAAAACAAAATTAAAGACAGTATTGCACTGAAATTTGGCATGCCTGCCTAACTATGAACGGACTTCAAGGCACCATAACCTTTTTTTGCAGTAGCAGCGCATTCAGGCAGTCAAGCAGGTTACTTATCACTCCACCTAGAATTTCTGTTGTGTACCAATACCTCGATCTGTCTGTTTAAAGTTTCTAGATCTATCGGCACAGATAAGTAATCTATACAGATGACGCATGCCGTGTATAAAATATGAAGCTCATTTTTGTCTTACAAGACAAATAGCTTTCGAGAGAGAATAAAGAAAGCTTTCTTCTTTCTGCTCTCTGCTTAATTTTGTGGGAAAAATTTTGTTTTTAGGTTATACAGGATATATATATACATACAGTAGTGTGCAAAACATTTGCAAGTTTTTTTTCTCTTGACGTTTTGTTTGATTAACTATACAGAGAAGGATGTAAGAATTTAAAGATAAATCCGTTACTGACAGTACGCTCTTAGGTCTCAGCTATAAAAATGGAAAAAAGTACAGTTAGTTTAGTTATTCCAGGGAAAAATGTTAGCTTGCCAAATATGCAGCTGTGCAAAACATAAGCAAGTTTTTTATTTTTCCCTCATTTCTGTTTTAACTTCCAAGATATTCAGATCAGGTTAGTAAAATACTGTTCTTTATCAAATAAATTATGTTCATAGGCAGGTTTTTTTTTTATTCAGTTTTCACCAAATTTGCGTTGAAAAAATGGCTGGCAATAAGTACGAAACCCGAACAAAGGAGCTGGTAGTTGAGGCTTTTAAAAACGGATCGAAGCAAAGAAAGATAGCTAAACGATTCAAGATTCACGAATTGACTGTTTCCCGGATAATTACAAAGTTCCGACAAAATTTATCAATTGCAACGCTTCATTCTGGTGGTCGTCCCCGAAAAACAGACATGCAAACTAATAATAAAAAATTATCAACATTATTCAGCAGGACCGGTCTTCAACTGCAATCGTTAAGGACCTCAACTTGTCAATCGATGCAAGCACAGTTCGTAGACGTGCAATAGAAAGCAATTTGAGGGCATACCGAGCTGTTAAGAAGCCTTTGTTAACCTTGAAACACCGTCAAAAAAGGTAGTCTCTTTGTTTGATAAAAAACTGCTTCTAATTTCCTATTATTTAGACTTCAATTTGCGCATAAATATTCAACTTGGTCCCTGACACAGTGGAGAACTGTTTTATTTAGCGATGAGAGCAAAATTTAATATTTTATCTGCCGATGTTATTGGTTACGTTAGCCGAAAGCCAGGTACACGGTTAAATCGGGAAAACATCCGCGCTACTTTGAAGCATGTGGGCGGTTCCGTTATGGTTTGAGGATGCTTCTCGGCTCAAGCATGTGGTCCCTTACACCAAATAACTGGAATAATGGATCGCTTTGTGTATAAGGATATCTTAGACGCAGTCATGCTTCCATACGCTGAGGGAGAGTTGCCGTTGTTATGGAGGTTGCAACAAGACAACGACCTGAAGCACATCTCAAAGTTCGTTTAAGAATTTTTAGGGGCTCGGGGAGTAAATGTTTTGGATTGGCCTCCACAGTCCCCGACTTAAACGAAATCGAAAACTTATGGGGAATCCTAAAACAGCGGACAAAGGGGCAACGGTTTACTTCGCAAAAGGTTCTTTATAAAGCTTGAAAGGATGAGTGGAAAAAAATTGCCAGTGAATTAACAAACTCCCTTATTGCTTTCATGCCGAAATGGTGTGCAGAAGTTATTAGAAACAATGGTTTTTGGATCAAATATTGATGAACAAAAAAAACTTGCATATGTTCTGCATAACCTTAAAATGAATAAACTCGTTTCTTTATGTTTTACAAAGTATCAAAAGTACATATTTTAAATTTCTTTGTTTCCTTTTAAGTATTAAACAGTAAGTAATAATTTTGATTGAAAATTTCATTAGAATCCTTTCTTTAGAGCAATTAATAAAGGATGTTATTGTATTTGGAAAAAAAATTGCAAATGTTTTGTACACTACTGTAGATATATCCATAAGAAGAAAACAAAATAACAATAAGAAAATACCCTGGAAAAGAATTAAGTGTGTAATAACATTTCCAGGTCGAAAATTATTTCAATTTTCTGAAAAAGGAACAATTAAATACGACGAACGGAACACATAAATAGCCTTAAAAAGTCCTTCATATGTCATGTCCTTTCATAGTCATGTATCAAGTACTTAGAAAATGCCTGCATTGGTAAGAAATATTTAAAAAGAAAAGCTTACCCCTCTCTGTTTCTAAAAGGAAGTGATTGAGTTCTCATATTTAATGATGAAAATTCCGTTGTTTATTTAGATCTTACAAATGCTAAAAATACATACAAAAACTGCAATGAACTAGCTCTAGATATAAATGAAGTTACAGTGGAAGAACTGAATTTGGCTTCGAAAAAATTATCAAGAACTGACCAACTATAAAAAAGACAATCTTTGTGTATTAAAAGAATTGAAATCTAAAGAAATTGATAAATGGCTTAAGAAAAACAATAAAGAAAATCAAAAATCGAAAATAAATATATTGTAGAAGATTTGTTGTTTAGAAGGTGAAAAAAAGGGGAACAGGCACATAAGAGTATCAAAGAGAAAATTTGTTTATTGCTTGGTATTCATCAAAATACTAAGGCATTTTCAAAGCTCATTCTGTCTCAGAGGAGAAGTGGGTTTCGCAGTGCATTTTTTCCGTTCATCATCCGGATCAGATTTTGTACAATTTTGGAAATGGATTTAAATTTGCAAAAACGGATTTAATGGAGCGCAAACGTTGGAAATGTTGGAAAAGTGTTTCGGTAGTAACGATTCTCTAAAGAAAACGGTCGTTTACCAGTGGCACGAGCGGTTCAAAAGTGGTCGTGAGTCAATCGAAGATGATGAACGCAGTGGCAGACCATCGATATCTAAAACCGACGAAAACATTGATGAAGTAAAAGAAATGTTGGTCAATAACCGCAAATTAACCATCAAAGAGAAAGCGGAGGACTTGAATATTGCCTATGAATCCGTTCAAGACATTTTGGTTAACGATTTGGGTTTCCGTCGTGTAGCAGCAAAGTTGGTGCCAAAAGATCTCAATTTCATGCAAAAAAGAGACCGTGTTGATGTCGCAAAAGAGATGGTTTGCGAGGCGGAATCCGATCCCACATTCATCAAAAGGATCATTGCTGGAGACGAGACGTGGGTTTATGAGTACGACACGCAATCCAGACATCAGGCAAGTGAGTGGCATTCTCCAAATGAGCCGAGACCAAAAAAAAAAATACGTCGTTTTCAGTCAAAAAAGAAGGCAATGCTCACGGTTTTCATGGATTACAACGGTGCAGTGCATCATGAATTTTTCCAGATGGCCAGACAGTAAATAAAGAGTATTATTTGGGCGTTATGGGACGTTTGCGTAAAGCAATTCGCCGAAAAGACCAGATTTGTGGGCAGAAAACTCGTGGATTTTGTACCATGATAACGCACCGTCGCACAGCATATCATACCAGCATAAGTGTGTTGCAGTCAATGGGGATTACTTTGAATTTTCTGAATAAATTCCGGGAACTTCAAGGGTATGCGCTAACTCTGCGTGTGTTTTCATGATTCGGAGTTTATGTGATAATTTTAAACAATTTTTGCTGTGATCAAAGGCAAAAATAGGAGTTTATTAAGTAAACTGCTTCTAAATGAAAAAAAATTCAACTTCTTTATAAAGATAAACCCATATATGGAATGTATGACATTCCTCATCTTATAAAAAGCATTCAGAACAGCTTGCTTATGTACAATTTGACCACTTTTGATTGAATTGTTAGTTAGCAAGTAATTAAGTAATATTTAATGAAGTTATAATTAAATAAAGGTATTATAATACAGAAAAAAGTAATACTACCAAAATATGTCCAAGACTGACATCGGCACAAATTGACCCTACTGAGTTTCATAGGTTCTAAGCAGATTTGTATCTTGTGGAATTGAAGCCTTAAAATAGACAAGCTTTTTGGTCTTTTAAATGGAAATCCAGAACTTGTACGAAATGTTACATATGTAAAGTTCATTCTAGAAATGACGGACTATATATCAAACACTAAGTCCATAAATGCTAAAAATAGATCATTCTGTTTCAATGGTTTTGCCTTAACAATAGAATGCGTTCTAAGAATAAAAGATACATTATTCAATGAGTATAATGATTTATATTACGTTGACGTAAATAAATCGGAATATACCAGTTGCACCGGTATGAAGTGAGCGTCAAGATACAAATGTCTCGATAGGGAGCATTTATTTGACACCTGTCAAACATATTTAGTATACATCAAATCATTGAGCAAAAAACATCATACCATATTTTTTCATCGTGTTAAAAATGTCGAATTTTGTACCAGAAAATGATGACTTGCGGAAAGCAATAATTTTTTGTTTTCATTTGAAGAAAAGTGCTCTGGATTCGCATTGAATGCTTGGTGATCATGCTCTATCAGAAGCACCATACAAAAGATGGTTTCAATGGCTTAGAGATAACGATTTTGATGTGAGAAATTAAGGAAAACCGAAAAACAACTTGTGAAATTTTGCTTCAAAGACACGACAAATAATCAGTTTTGCATCGAATTATTCCTATCGATGAAAAATGGATTTATTTTTAGAATCCTAAACGGAAAAAATCATGGATTAATCCGGGACAACCATCAACTTCGACTGCAAAACAATGCTGTGTGTCTGGTGGGACTAGAAAGGTACACTATACCACGAGCTCCTAAAACCTAAAACCCAGTGAAACCGTTAATACAGAGCGCTACTGACAACAAATGATCAATTTGAGCCATGTATTAATCGAAAAACGACCAGAACGGGCCACAAGGCACGGCAACGTAATTTTGCTCCATGACAATGCACCTGCACACAAAGCAAAATTGGTTCAGGATACAACCAAAACACTTGGCTGGGATCTGCTGCCCCACCCGCCGTATTCACCAGACTTGGCTCCTTCCGACTACCATTTGTTTTCATCTACGCATTAGCTGAACAGCACTTCGAATCCTACGAGGAAGTCGTAGCTACATGTGTAGCTAGCAATGGCCAATACTTTGAATAAAATGTTTTTCACTTTCCCATTAAAAATTAGTGTTTTATTTTAAAACCGGTAAACCTAGTAAATAAAAGCAATCCAACTGTTTCTGAATTCGTTTTCCTGTTAGCCAAAGTTATATCGATTAAATTTTTATTTAAATTGAAATTTTTGAACTGCAAAGAAGACGATTCCGAATATCTACAGATGGATTGGAATTCTATATTGCAGAGCGATACAAAAAACAAATAATTATTACTCAGGATGTAGAACAAAATTGGGACAATCTTTAATTAATATAATATAGTTAACCCATCAGATGAAGAGGCAATATTAGTTGACGTAACGCAGGTCAACGATATAGCCACTAGATATTTTGCAGGATACTGCTTTTTTAAATCAATGAAAAAAATTAACAAAACATGTGAAAATTGTACAGAAAAAATGTCAAAAGATAAACAGAATTTTGATATAACAGAAGTACTAATAAAATTAAAAGAATATGAGAACTCAAAAGAAACTACGGTTCTCTTTTGGCCATCGTAAAAATATTTCAAAGTCTGTCGTCTTCATGTACTCATATTTAAAAAAAAAACTGTCTTATGTGTCTAATTTAAAAGAAAATATAATCAAAGAATGTATAAAGAAAACAAATATACACTTCCCAAATTGGTTTGATATCTCTTGTGAATGCTACGACCACAATAATAAAATAAATTTCTTAATAGTGGTATTGCTTTGGAAAAATTGCAAATAGGTCCTTGATACGGATTTAAAAAAAAAAAAAAAAACAATAGAACTGTAAAAAATAAAATACAAAAATTTAAAAATGTAACGAACGCATAAAAAATTTAAGTATACTTAAAATGAAAAAAAAAAAAAAATATTATTGGCGGTTGGGAGGGTCCGCGTTCGTGTCCCCTGGAAACTACTTGAGTTAAGGTGATTACATATGTTTTATTTTAATTTTTACCTTCGCTTAAGTAGGCCAAGAGCAGTAATAAATTATTATTAATTAGCAATCCTTTCAAAATTGAAATTTTGCATTTATTATTTAAAGTCCTAAACAAAGTTGTTACAGACTAAAAAAATTCTCAGAACATGTGGGCCTTTATTAAAATAACGGAAAATGTGTAGATGATAAAACCGTCTGGTGTAATTACTTTCTGCGTAAACACTAGTGCCGCCAGAGCCTTGGCTTGACTTGGAGCCGTCCGTGAATATACGACAACATTTCCTTCCTACTTCGGCCTATGGTCAAAAAAAGGCCTGAATGTGCGGAAACACATCAATGTACCTATTTGTGTATTAATTGAATTTCTTGTGGGATTACAAAACATAGACGATGCGCAATTTATTCGAAACGCCAATGGGAATCATTGTACAAAGGAAAATATTTTTTATATTAAGCCCACATTCAAACATTAGCCGAATTATTTTCAAAAATTGGCAATAGAAAGCAAGCCCGAAAATAAGAGCATTAGCTCTATCTGCTAATCCAAAAAAAAAAAAAAAAAACGATTCTATGTCTTGCAACGACTATCGAGACATATCCTTTCTTCATTTAGCTTACAAGTTTATTTTGTGACGTCTTAAACATTTTTGCACAACACAGTTCGCTTCTGGTCTGATAACTTGACGATCTTCCAAATTTTTACACTTTAGAAAATCTTCCCAGTCCTGTTGAGTTCCATTGAAAGAAAATCCTGTGCCGAATATTTGGACCTATTTGCAAACAGATTAACTGGGAGAAAAAACACAAAAGCGAGGTCTTCAAACTACAATATATAAAAATGTGGAAGTTGTACGGAAGGCGAACATTCATCGATTAATTTAATAAATTTCCTTATAATTGAATTGCTCTAAATCAGGGGTTCTTAACTTTATTAAAGTGGCGGACCACTAACAAGGAACCAAAATGTCCACAGACCACCAAATCTTTTCAAGTAAAAGTGAACTGTATTATTTTTTAAATTTATATGATATAAAATAATATAGAGTGATTCATCGTAAGGTTTGATTTAGAATGTAAAATAAAATGAATGAATTTGAAAGCGAACTTAAAATTTTTATTATTGGTTAAAAGAACAATTCATGGCATTTATTCTGTGAAAATGTTTGGCAAAACTACGTCTGAGGTGGTCCAATCGGAAGGTCCAATTTTGTGCGACTCGTTCGAGCATAGCGACTGGTATCTCGCGGATAACACGAGTAGTGTTGGCTTCCAAAGCGTCAATCGTAGCTGGTTTTTTCTTAAAGACGTGAGACTTTACATATCTCCAAAGAAAATAGTCCAAAGGTGGATCTAGGCGGCCAATATACCGTAGCAAAACGTGAAATTAAGTGATCATTGTTTCACGCGTTGTATGGCTTGTAGCGCCGTCTTGTTGAAACCAGAGCTCACCGAGACCATGTGCTTGAATTTCAGGAAGCACATAGTCCGTTAACATGGCGCGATAACTGTTACCATTGACGGTAACATTCTGATTTGTCTTATTTTTAAAGAAATATGGGCCAATGATTCCACCAGCCCATAAACCACACCATACCGTTGTTTTTAATGGATATAATAGTAGCTCTTGGTACTCTTTGGGTTGCTCATCAGCCCAAATACGGCAATTTTGTTTATTAACGTATCCATTGAGCCAGAAATGGGATTCATCACTGAACAAAATTTCACGATAAGACACCGGATTTTCATTGAGTTTTTCCAGACCCCATTCACTGCAAATTTGACGCAAATTCAAGTCACCTGGTTTCAATTCTTGCACAAGTTGAATTTTTTACGCTTTTAGGCCGAGATTCTCACGTAAAATACGCCAAGTTTTCGAATACACTCTCAACTACAGCTGCTATAGTCTCTTTACTACGTGCTGGATGTGGTCTACCCGGTCGAGTATTATCCACTAATGTAAATTACGATGATTGCCAGAACGCTGATTTTCGTAAAACAGCTGAACAATTTGGAGACGCTGTTGTGGTGTGAGTCTTTCCATGATGACTTTCCAAATGACTTGTCAAATTGTCCTACCAGCATTGTCTCCTTGCCGAATCGATCTTGTTTTGCAGTCGAAGTTGATGGTTGTCCCGGATTAATCCATGATTTTTTCCGTTTAGGGTTCCGAAAATAAATCCATTTTTCATCGCCAGTAACAATTCGATGCAAAATCGATTTTTTATCGTGTCTTTGTCTTTGTTTGTTGTGCAACATTTAACATTTTTGCCATTTGTTTCTGACTCAAAGTGTCATCTTCATCCAATATTGTTTGCAATTCGGTGTCTTTAAACTTTTTTGATGGTCTTCCACGTCCTTCATTTCTCACATCAAAATCATTATCTTTGAGCCGTTGAAACCATCTTTTTCATGTTGCTTCTGAAAGAGCATGCCTCGACAATCATTCGATGCGACTCTGCAGCACTTTTTTCAAATAAAAACAAAAAATTAATGCTTTCCGCAAGTCATCGTTTTCTGGTAAAAAATTCGACATTTTTAACACGATAAAAAAGTATGGTATGATGTTTTTTGCTCAATGACTTGATGTATACTAAATATGTTTGACAGGTGTCATAGCAATCAAACAAACAAAAAAAAAAAAAAAAAAAAACTAAAGCCCGTTCACAATAAATGTTCCCTATCCAGACATTTGTATCTTGACGCTCACTTTATACCGGTACACTTGGTGTATGTACATAGCTAGCTGCATCAATGCAAAGTGTACCTACACCCATCTATGTACATCGTCAACGTAAGACAATCGTGCAGTTTCAGCCGCGTTCGCAGTTTTGCCATGAAGTCAAAATAAGCAAACAATTTTTTTTTCTTTGTGGCAGGATAAGCAAACAACGTTGCGTGTGCGTCTGTGACTCTTGGTGAGCATGGCGAAAAGCGAGGAAAAAAACCGATTTTGTTTCTCTCATTTGCAAGATCTAGAGCTTTTCGCAGTTTTTTTTCCGTCTTTTGAATTTTCATACATCATATTTCTCCATAAGGGTGAGACATTTGTATAAATTACTTGCCTGTGCTATAGGTCTATCTGTGTTGAGCCATTTATAAGATATGTCAAGTATGTACCTACTTCTTTATGTACTCGTACTTTGGTGATAATCTTTAACCATTCCATCTAATTTTGATATTAAATATTAGATTGAGAATGCCTATCTCATCTACATTATAATAAGTATTGAGTATATAATTATTTTCGTGCGGTTTTTTTTTTTCAAAATTCGAAGGTTTATTTAAGAAAAACATGTACAATAGCATTATTCAAAGTATTACCTATCCGAAGCTATGACTTTTTCCCATCTTTCTGGCAATTTGTGGATCCCATCCCAAAAGAACTGCGCCGGCTTGGCAGCCAAGAATGAATCAAGCCAATTTTTGATATTCTGCTCTAATGTGAATCGTATTTCAGTGAGGGCGTTCTGCCTCGACCGGAACAAATGGCAGTCAGAAGGGGCAAGGTCTGGGCTATAAGGCGGGTGGGGTAAGACTTCCCATCCACTGTTTTCCAAATAGTTCTTAACTGGAATAGCAACGTGGGGCCGAGCGTTGTCATGATGGAAAATTATTGCCTCGTGTCTGGTCGCATATTCCGGGCGTTTTTCGGCTACTGCTCTCTTCAAACGGATTAATTGTGTTCGGTAGCGTTGTCCATTGATGGTTTCACCCGGTTTTAGCAGCTCATAATACAGCACACCCATCTGATCCCACCAAATACAGAGCATTACCTTCGCACTATGGATATTCGGCTTTGCCGTTAATTTGGCTGGTTGGTCGGGTTTCACATATGATTTTTTGCGCTTGGGGTTGTCGTAAAGGATCTATTTTTCATCACCAGTAACATACCGATGCAAAAATGACTTCCTTTTGTGGCGTTCCAGCAGCATTTCGGACATGCAAAACCGCCTTTCGACGTCTCTCGGCTTGAGTTCATGTGGAACCTAATTTCCTTGCTTATGAATATATCTAGCTGCTTTTAAACGTTTGGAAATGTCTGCTTGAGTGACACCCAAATATTCTGGAAGCTCTTCTTGTGTTTGGCAACAATCTTCATAGAGTAATGCTTCCAGTACTTGATCTTCAAACTTTTTTGGCTGCCCAGGACGTTCATCGTCTTCCAAGCCAAAATCACCACTTTTAAATCATGCAAACCACTTTTGGCACGTTCGCTCAGCTAGCGCATGTTCACTATAAACTTCCACCAAAATACGATGACTTTCGGCAGCAGTTTTCTTCATATTAAAGTAATGAAGAACTCCCCGCAAAAACACTTTTTCAGGCACAAAGCTCGACATATTTGAGTGAAAAAAAATTATTGTTGTTTACGCTTCAAATGAATGACATATATTGAAATGACGTTCCAATGGAATAATAACAATGGAATAATACAAGTTACGCCATCTCTTAGCAATTAAGTTATAGACCCAATACTAGTTAATTGTTATTATTTTTATTTATTAAAAAGATAACCAATTACGAATATGCTTTCTTTTCTTCTATTAATATTCTTCCTATCCTATCATCTTGTAATGGGTCTTTGTCTATTTTTATTTATTTTTTTTATTCTAAATTTGTGCGACGGACGCAGGTCTTGGTAGGTATGTTTTTTAAGTGATTTTCTATACCACGAATACAGTTTAATGGTCAAATGGGCGTCTAATAGTACAATATTTCTAATCAGGCATGCTTCATGACTTAATTTTCCTTCAACTACTTCTTCCTCATTTATAACATTGGCATTCGGCCATTCTATTTTAGATTATTGTTTGCCCATAGTCGCTCTTATGTTTTTGTTTTAAAATTTTTATTAATTTTTCATTATTCATTAAAACAATATTTTTACATGGTAATATGTATATATTATATCTACCATATGAAAACTGGTACCTAGTACGACTTACTTTCTTCTATTGTTTTTTTTTTTTTGATAATGTTGCTGTTGACTTGCCTTCGACGTCGATTTTTCTTCCTCTCCTCTTGTTGTCTTCTAAGTCTCTTCTTTGATGCAAATGAACTTATGGTTTATACCTACATACCTTAACTTTCACTTCTTTTAGATCGATTGTGGTATTAAACTACGTTTTCAAGTTTGTTTGATTTTTTTTTATTTTTTTTTTTATTTATAGTTTTCTTCTTCTTTTCATTCATAATTTCACTATTTTTTTGTTCACACACATCTTTTGCATTTTTTTTAGTGATCACACTATTTTATGTCTAAGATTAATTTTTTTTCCATTTTTTCGCTTTTTCTGCACATTGGTATTCAAATTGTTTTCTTTAAGGTTTATTTATTTTTCTGGCTATTTTTCTTATGCGGCAGTGCCGCTAGCTTAAAAATATTCCCCACGTCACGCACGAGCATGGGATTCGATCAACAGACGATCTGAATAGCTGGTTTAGTAGAAGGCTGACGTTATTATACGATGTCCAATACATAATACACAATTCATCAGACTGGGTTTTATCAAACGATGGTCCAAAAAATGTTCCACTCTACATTACCTTATTCCGGCAACTTCTCGAATATGCGATCAAGTTCATATATCCCTTCGAGGACTACCCTGGTATGACCCCTTTATTTTACCTCCCTATCGTGACCACCTCAAATTTCTTGACCTGAATACCCCCGAAGAACGAAGAACGAGCTCGCAAAAGTGAAAATCCACCTGTGGTCTTCTCGTCTGCTCCCGGGATACTTATTTTGGAGGCCCCAACCAACATGTTAAGAAAAGACCCTGCTGATTTAGGTAGATTGGTCTGGAATGATGGAGTAGGTATCGAGGAGCACCTGTCGGCTACGGTTAAACACCATCATTATAGAGATGAGGTTAGTCAGAGAGCTGTTTCGACCGCAAGAAACGGCAGGTGTTGTCAAAGGCTCGAATACTAAAAGTTTCAATCAGAGACTTAGGCAGCGGAGAAGAGAAACAGCTAAACGGAAGTGACGCTTATTGAAATCGACCAACCAACTGAAACTGCGTCCTCTTCTTCTGTTCCGAACAGAACCAGAACCGTGCACGCACAAGCGCACTATACCCGGATGAAATCGGTGCTGAAATTAACAAAGGTTGTAGTTTCAGTGAACGGAAATCGAATGATATGGCAATGCAATTCAAACAGCTTAAAAACCAAGTTACCACGATGGCGCGTAGGCGTAGTGGAGGCCATAGGATTCTCAAGTGGAAATAGGACATACCCTGACAGCAAGCCTCTGGACTTATATTCTACAAAAACAATACAATACATTACTCCAAACTGTTGCTGCTGCTAAAGATATATGTAATAAGTATATTTCATTTACTTAAAACTTAGTGACACATACTTGCGTCCATCTAAATTTAGTCTGGGATATTTGCTTAAAACTAAATTACTCAACCGTAATGTGGGTTTGGTCTTACAATTGGAATAATTGGAACGACTGGACGAATAACCGGTTTAAGTACAGGAAGGATGACAGCGCCGCGTGCATGACGAATAAGAGCACCACCAAGGCCAACTTGAGCACCTGGAAGAACAGCATGAGCACCTGGAAGGACAGCATGAGCCGCAGGGTTAATGGCTGGGACTACTACCGCTGGTTGAACTTGGACACCGATCGCTGGAGCATATCCAGCTGCGACCGCGACCACACAAAGAGTCAATAATACGAGGAACTACAATGAAAATGATATTTAGATTTGTTTAATTCAAATACGATATGCTTCCATATGTATGTGAATGCAATATTTGGAAACTTACTTTCATCTTGATTGAATTTTTGTGTTCAGGTGACTTCTAAGATTGATATAAGAATGATATCTGATAGTGAAGCACATAGCGAGAGCACCTTTTATATCAAAATTTTTCAACAATATTTGATGGCAAAGAACTAGAAAGGCAGCAAAAATAACTACTCGTGCTTGTACTTTATTGAATCAATTAACAACTCGAAATTGAATATTGAATGTCAATTCACTAAGGTGGGTACTTCTTTTGAAAACGTGTTTCCAAATATGCGATACAGATGAGCAAGCCTCCGTTTGGTGCAGCGCTAACAAACTTGTTGACGAATTTTGCAAAATCCAAATCAGGTTAAGAAGGTGGCTTGACATCTCTGGATATTGCACTTGTGACTGCAAATGAGATGTACTATACACACAAGTGCAAGAACCTGGAACACATAGAAACTTTTGTTGCTTATTTTTGGTCGAAATAGAGTACAAAAATAAACAAATGATCCATTGTGCCTTGTGCAATCGTATAGGTTTGAAATATTCCTATAATTGAGATGATGGATGATACCAAAGGATAAGTAGTTTTCTCATGAACAGGAAGACATCAGATTGAAAAGATTGACCGAAATCTCATTTCTATTACACACATTGTCAATGACATCCAGGTATACCAGAGCATTAAACAGTCGCATGATCCAATAAATCCGACAGACCATGTGACTACATCTTTTTTCTTTTTTTATGGTCGCTCCATAAATCCATATGTAATCTTCATAGATACTAGATACTTCATAGATACCAAACCTGAGTTATTGATGCCAAGAGCACGCCTACGGACTAACCACACACCTTACACCCTTCAACCCACTCTCTGCGCGTGACTGCTGTTAGGTATTGCTTCTTGGGGCTGGTTAGCATTTTATGCTCTATTGTTTCTATTTGCCTCCTTGGCTCTTCTTAATGCTTCCAATCTACGCAGTTCATTCTGTACGGCCGTTATGACAGAACAGATCTCCAACCAGTCGTCCCCTGACCTCATCATGGAGCCTATTAGGAGCTCCGGGCTTCGTAGATTCGCTATGCCAATTGTGAAGAGTCTGCACTGGAACATAAAATGCTCCGCGTCTTCCTCCTATACTAGGCATTCTGGGCAAAAGGGTTAGCTATCGTGGCCAAATTTGTGGAGGTATTTTCGATAGCCGCCATACCCATACCGAGAACTGCGTAAGATGATATTTACAGTCCCCGTGCGTTCTTTTCTCCATGTTTCAATGTTGAGAATCAGCTTGTGGGTCCATTTACCATCTACCACCAACCTGCAAATGCTGCCCTTCTTCCTCCTTTACCCTCTTGGTAAGTCTGCTATCTTGTCTGTTCGCGATAAGCCTAATATAAACCCTTTGCATTTCATTGGCGGGAATATCAATAGGGACCATTTCAGCTATAACACAGGCTGCTTCGTCCGAAATTGTTCTGATTATATATATGATAGCCTGTAAGCCGACGAAAGTTTCCTCCTTATTTGGTTTGTTGAGAATGCAGAGGCCCAAAATTGGGCAGCATACAAAAGGATGGAACTTATCACTCTGAATAGCAGAATTTTCCTTGAGTACTATGTATATTCAGGCCAGCCGATGTTTGTCAGCATTCGAGTAAGTGTGACGCCAATTTTTGATCCTGGTGACTATTTTATCCGTGGCGTACTCTAACTCGTGGATATGCTTGGCTACAGTCACAACGGCGATATCGTCAGCGAAATCAATTACCTTAACTACTTGCGATGGCGTTAGGCGCAAAACACCGTTGTACATGGTATTACACAGAAGGGGTCCTAGGACTGACCCCTGCAGAACTATAGTCCGTGACTATCTTTAATAGATAATCATTCATTCTGCATTCATTCTGGCCAGTGGCAGATCTAAAGGCGTTTTCAACGTCTAGCGTTAGTACTGCGCAGAATTTCTTCGTGCTTCCTCTACATCTCCTCCCTTGTATTGCTTCGGCTGCTGTATCTACTACCGTCTTTATGGCATTGACAGTAGAACGCGATTTTCTGAAGCCATACTGGGCGTCCGACAAAGCTCCTCTGTTCTCTGCCGCTGTTAGCAGTATGCTGTATATGATGCGTTCTAGGAGTTTTCCCAGTGTATCTAGCAGTCATATTGGTGGATACAACGAAGGTTCCCCGGTGGTTTATTTATCTTAGGTAATAACACCAGATGCTGGAGTTTCTACGGTTCAGGGAAGAATACCTCCTCAAGGCACCTTTGCACCGTTGCTATAAAAATTTCCTGTCACCTATTTTCCTGCATGTTTTTTATAGCTCATTCGTTGGACAATATATGTATAATAGCTGCTGCTTTTACCAAACTCACAAGAGTGGCTTAGATACATGGGGGCTTTTCCTACCATGCTTGGCTTTGATCTAGACGCACTCATGAATATCTCTCATCTTGGCAATCATATCATATTCTGCATTCTCAAAGCCATCTTTGAAGAAGCGGTCTTTGGTAAAATACGGAATGGAATTTTGAAAAACTTGGGCGTCGAGTTTTTAATCCCATGACAACTTAATCGCCGCGTAAATATAAGATACAATTTCCCTCAGGAATGTTTTCGCCCAGAATCTTAGCCAGAAGTTGTAGTCGGGTCGGGTCTAGACGGATAGCTGCAGATCTGGTGTCTTTCTGGAACACGACAACGTTATATTTCACTCCCCGTGAAGAAAACGTTTTTCTGTCTTCCAAGCGGAGATATACGCAATGGCAACGAACTATATTGTTGAGAATCGGTGAAGGGCATTTGCATCCGTAGTTGCGCTTCAAGCCTTGCTGAATGCTTTAACGACTTCCAAGCTAATTCGAGAATTCAAGACTTCACCGAACCCGATCGGAATGCTTAATTCACTGAGTCTAATGGTATTTAAGTCCCAGGATACAATTAGATCATAAGAAATGAAATCGGTCGTTAACTCACTAGGCAAGGCTTAGATGAGATCTTTTTCGGACCCTACTATCTGCGTCCTCGGTTAGACAGTTGACAGTAAGGATTTATATGAACATAATGGTATGATTCTCTAAATTCCCGGCAGACCAAAAGAATGCTTGCCGACGTTTCTAATAGGTCAGGACTTTAATGCTACCCTAAGTAGGAGGAAAGATGTTGACGGCTTTCTGGCGTCGTTTTCCTCTTCAGCTTTTACTTAGCACCTTAGTGTGCTGGGCATAAGCTATACAATATTCACAGCATAGGTTTGCATCAGGTTCCAGGGACTCAAGACTGATATGGTGGGTGATGGAACTGTTTGCACTTTATCGCTGAAGTGCTTACTTTTCTTTCTACGAGAGACAGAAGAAATTCAGTAAAATAAACATACAATTAGTACAATGGACTAGTTTTCTGTCTGAGTGCTCCATTCCGACAGAAAAAAAAAAAAAACCATTCTTGGAACAGGAATAAGAGACGGCCCTAAATAGGAGTATACTATATTCACGGACAGTCAAACAGCACTGGAAGTTTGAAGCTAAAGCTGTTTGGACTCCAAATCGATGCTTCAATACTCTTCAGAACTTATTTACAAGAAACAAAGTCAAGCTCTATTGGGTATTGTAGGAAATGAAAAAGCCGATGAACTGGATGAAAAAAAAAAAAACAAAAAATGGAAAGAAAAGGAGAATCTAAAAAATCAAAAGACCAGCTGAGGCTGCCAGTGGTTGACACCTCATCAGAGGACGAATTGCTGGCCTCCAGTCAGGAGAGAATCGTCTTTCAACCAAATCGACTGCAAACCGACCGACAACCAAAACGTACACCAAAACCACACACAAATCCGCAGGGAAAGCGATGAGAGCAAGTATTGGGTCTATAACCCAAGAGATGGCGTAACTTGTATTATTCCATTAAAACATGCGTTGGAAAGCTACTGTCATTGCACGCCATTTCAGTATATGTCATTCATTTGAAGCGTAAACAACAATAATTTTTTTTCACTCAAATATGCCGAACTTTGTGCCTGTGTGTTTGCGGGGAGTTCTTCTTCATTACTTTAGTATGAAGAAAACTGCTGCCGAAAGTCATCGTATTTTGGTGGAAGTTTATGGTGAACATGCGCTAGCTGCGCAAACGTGCCAAAAGTGGTTTGCACGATTTAAAAGTGGTGATTTTGGCTTGGAAGACGATGAACGTCCTGGGCAGCCAAAAAAGTTTGAAGATGAAGTACTGGAAGCATTACTCTATGAAGATTGTTGCCAAATATAAGAAGAGCTCGCAGAATCTTTGGGTGTCACTCAATCAGCCATTTCAAAACGTTTAAAAGCAGCTGGATATATTCAAAAGCAAGGAAATTGGGTTCCACATGAACTTAAGCCGAGAGACGTCGAAAGGCGGTTTTGCATGTCCGAAATGCTGCTGGAACGCCACAAAAGGAAGTCATTTTTGCATCGGATTGTTACTGGTGATGAAAAATGGATCTATTACGAGAACCCCAAGCGCAAAAAATCATATGTGAAACACGGCCAACCAGCCAAATCAACGGAAAGCCGAATATCCATGGCGTAAAGGTAATGCTCTATATTTGGTGGGATCTAATGGGTGTGCTGTATTATGAGCTGCTAAAACCGGGTGAAACTATCAATGGACAACGCTATCGAGCACAATTAATCCATTTGAAGAGAGCAGTAGCCGAAAAACGCCCGGAATATGCGACCAGACACGAGGCAATAATTTTCCATCATGACAACGCTCGGCCCCACGTTGCTATTCCGGTTAAGTACTATTTGGAAAACAGTGGATGGGAAGTCTTACCCCACCTGCTTTATAGCCCAGACCTTGCTCCTTCTCATTACTATTTGTTCCGGTCGATGCAGAACGCCCTCACTGAAATACGGTTCACATCAGAGCAGAATATCAAAAATTGGCTTGATTTATTCTTGGCTGCCAAGCCGGCGCAGTTTTTTTGAGAAAAAGTCATAGCTTCAGATGGGCAATACTTTGAATAATACTATTGTACATGTTTTTCTTAAATAAACGTTCACATTTTGAAAAAATGTAATGAAAATGTGGATTCGTTATGTTGCGTTCAAAGACGGAAAAGTCAATTAGGTTTGAAACAGCTAGGAACAGGATGCAACAAATTTTCTGTTCAGGTCATTGACATCAACATTTTCTAAAACAGACTCATTGCTAGAACTAAATCGACATCACGGATTGTTTTACAGAAAGCAGAACTCGACTGGTTAGTATGAAGTATGAGGCATTAATTTTAAATAAGTCTGACTTCATATTAGGTTTAGTCCAAGTTTCCGAAACGCCAACTACGAAGGCGGTCCCAAAAGTAGCCGGCCTGACCAAAACATGGCGGTAGTTGTTTGAAAATATCACTGTATTGTAAAATACGCAGTCTATAAAGCATATGTTTCAAGTTTGAAAGCACCACGTTGTTTAGTATTTGTTTGGCAGCCATCAATAGTGAACTTTGTCAGTGAATTTGTGAAAATGGAGAAAATTGGTCATCGTTATGTGATACAATACTTTTATTTGAAAGGCCTTAGCTCAACCAATATAAACGCTGAATTGGATTCTACTCTGGGTGAGTCTGCTGCTTCGTTTAGAATAGTAATATTTTGGGTTGCTGAATTTAAACGAGGCCATACGAGCTGCCATACGAGCGGTACTGGATGATCGTCCTGAAAGTGCGTGAGCTAGCAGACATTGTAGGTATTTTAAAAAGTGCGGTACATCGCATATTATTTGAAAATTTGGACATGAGAAAGCTGTGTGTAAGATGGGTGCCGCGTTTGCTCACACTCGAGCAGAAATAGTGTCGTGAATGCAGTGGCCAAAATTAATGAATTAAAGTTTGAATTTCTACCTCATGCACTCTATTCGCCATATTTAGCCCCCTCGGATTATTTTCTGTTCCCAAACTTGAAAAAATGGATCAGGGGTCAAAGATTTTCCAACGATGAAGAAGTGATGTCGGCAGTTAATGGCTATTTTGAGGAGCAAGACAGTTGTTATTATAAAAAGGGTATCGAACTTTTTGAACATCGCTGGGAAAAGTCTATAGAGCTGAA
Organism: Volucella inanis; assembly: GCA_907269105.1. Classification (NCBI taxonomy): domain Eukaryota; kingdom Metazoa; phylum Arthropoda; class Insecta; order Diptera; family Syrphidae; genus Volucella; species Volucella inanis. Next base: position 98,968,529 of record OU026156.1, on the reverse strand, counting down.
AGGCGACTATTTGAAAAATAAATACATTTTTTTCTAAAATTTTTGTGTTTTCTTTGTTGGGTCGGGTACTTCTGAGACCGCCTTCGTATATCCATGCAGTCATCTCCAAAAAGATACCGCATTTCACCATTTGTGTGCCTTATGCTTTGCGAATTAACGTGGCATATTTTTAATCCTTCTCTAAATTTAGCCGAAATATTTAAAAGCGCCTTTGTTTTATCAATGCAACTCCTCCAAGAACCTATGCAACTTCTCCATTCACTATTGTTTGATGTGAGCATGATGGGCGAAGAAGAAAAACAAGATAGCTTCATATAAACCGAGCACAGAGAGATCGTTCGTTAATAACAATAATAAACAAAAATATGAATGACAGAAACCTAACATGACAGTGACTTAACAATAATGATAATCTTACTTTAGAAAATAATAAAGAATATGGAACGAGAGAAAATGTAAGAGAAAGTGAGAAATATATTGTACATAAAGAGAGAAAAATTAAGAGAAATCACCGTGCATGGTCGACGGCAAGTGTTGCAAGTATTATCCACGAAATTTGTTTGATGAGACCATCACTGGCAGCGATGGTTATTTACTGTATCGGCTTCAATCATCTGATGAGGGGGGTAAAACAATCTCAGCCAAAGTAAAAGGAAATAATTTCGTGGACCACAACTCTTAGCTTGTTTTGTGTTTGCCACTTCTTTCCAAAACATTTAAGGCGCATTGTAACGTGAAGTATTGCAATTCAGTGAAGTCTATCAAGTACATCTGCAAATATGTCACAAAAGGCAGTGACATGGCGGCTTTTGGTCTTTAAGCTCCTGATCCCAATGATGAAATCACGCGCTATCAAATTGGTCATTACGTAAGCTGCAATGAGGTGATTTGGCATATATTCTCATTTCCCATTCACGAACGTTATCCGACTGTTACATATTTGGCACTGAAGCAAATCCCGCTCAACATGCTCAAAACCCACCAGCGACAACAATGACCAGTTTCTTCTCGATCCGTTTGCACGTACGTTACTTTACTCAGAGATGCCTATTACACTTGGAATGTTTCATCAAAGAAATTTCAACGTCGAAAGCAAGACTATATAGTTCCTGGTCATCTGGATGTGTGTTCTACTGAAGCTCTTGGTCGTATTTATACAGTTTATCCGAAGAATGATGAAAAGCACTTGCGACTATTGCTGGTGAATGTTCGTGGGCCGACATCATTTGAATTACTTTAAACTGTCAATGGCTTAGTGTCGCCAACATTTCGTGCTGCGTGTCAGGAGCTCAATTTGCTTGAAAACGATACGCATTGGGACACGACAATCGCTGAAGCAACTGTTTCCGCATCTCCAAGGCAGATACGCACATTATTTGCGATCATTATTTGCACATGTTTTCCATGAAATCCACGTAAATTGTGGGACAAATACAAAAATGACTTGTCAGAAAACATTTCGCATCGAGTTGGTGCCCATTCAGAAAATCCCCATCTTGAGATAAATGAAGAGATGCGTAACCAGGCTTTGGTTTTGATAGAAGGCGCTTTCGAACGAGAATTGCAGCGTGAACGTGAATACGATAGAAATGCATTAAGCCAATTGGTTCGAACGAGTGTATCTTTGTTTAATCCGCAACAAAAAGAAGTCTACGATACGGTGATGAAGGCAATTGATGATGGAAATGTTGGCATGTTTTTCCTTGATGCGCCTGGTGGCACTGGCAAGATATTCCTCATATCATTGATGTTGGCTACAGTTCGTGCAAGAGCAGAAATTGCTGTTGCAGTTGCTCCTTCTGGAATAGCGGTTACGCTGCTGGAAGGTTGCCGAACCGCTCATTCGGCATTAAAATTGCCATTAAACCTTAAAGCGATTTGAAAACTAACATACAATATATCGAAACAATCAGCAATGACCAAAGTTTTAGTATCAAGCAAAATCATTATTTGGGACGAATACAGAATGTCGCATAAACGTGCGTTTGAAGCTCTGAATCGCACTATGAAAGATCTGCGTAATGACGCAAGACATTTTGGGGGTGCATTAATTTTACTCTCAGGCGATTTTCGGCAAACATTAACAGTAATACTACGATCGACCGCTGCCGATGCGATCAATGCTTGACTCAAATCATCGAAACTTCAGCTGACGACAGACGATCCATCTGCCGAAGTGTTCTCCAATCAACTGCTAACTATCGGTAATGGTCGTGGCTTTGTCGACGCATCGAATGGATTGATTTTGTTCCCGCCGAATTTTTGCAATTTTGGAGAGGAACTCATCAACAAAGTGTTTCCGAACATCATTGCAACGAAAGAGCAATTTTAGCGGCAATGAACAAGGATATGGATTACTTAAACTGTACAATTCAAAATCAAATCCTTGGTTCTCTGCATTCCTTCAAATCTATCGACTGTGTAACAAACAAAGACGAAGCAACCACCTATCCAATTAAGTTTTTGAATTCATTGGATGTGCCTGGCTTGCCACTACACAATTTTATTAGAAGGTTGGTTCATTCGTCATCATGCTTCTCAATCTCAATCAGCCAAAATTATGCAACGGAACGCTTTTAGCGGTTACAAAACTCATGAGATATGTGTTTCACGCGAGAGTACTAAAAGGAGAGCTCAAAGGTGAGGAAGTTCTCATTCCGAGAATTCCAATGATCCCAAGCGATATGCCATTCGAGTTTAAGCGAGTCCAATTTCCAAATCGCCTCGCATTCGCCATGACAATCAATAAATCACATTAATCAATCATTGAGTGTTTGTGGCCTGAATCTGGAAAATGAATGTTTTTTCACACGGTCAACTGTATGTCGCATGTTCCCGTGTCGGAAAACCATCAGCATTGATCGTTTTCGCACCTGACAGCAGAACGAAAAATATCGTTTATCACAGAGTGCTTCAATGAGGGGAAATACAATTCGAAATTGACCGGACCGCAACCCATTCAGCAAATATTTCAACACAAAACATCAATTGCAATGGACAATTGAGCACAGATTTGCTGCAATTTGAAATGGCTCAGGGCAACACCTGCGGGGTCAGCTAGTTTTATAATAAAAAGTAGATACAAAAGTTCAATTTTTCTCTTATTTTAAAGAAGGGCACGTCGGAATATGGCAAACAAAACGTGCGAGCAACAAACAGAGTGCCAAAAGATTTTAATGTGTCGCATTACTTGACACATGTAGCCAATGTAGCATGATACGAGAATCAATATGAGCAAAGATAACTAACGAAAAAAAGAAGTACCTTTTGCGCATTAGTGGAGTTTTCGGACTTACACGTGTACTTTACGGGTTAATGAAATCAATGCTGGTTGTCGATAAGTCGATAATATTCAGCTCACCATCGATTTGTACGTGATGGTTGATGACATTTTCTCGTCGGAATTTTTAAAGACAACAACATTCGGTTGATAGTTAACGACAACGAACAGCTATTCGAGCGTACAAACATATTTACAATAAAGATCATCGAACGAACACCTATCGATTTATCAAAAATTCAATGTGGCACTGAAGGCGACGTAACTGAAATGACGCTAGGTTATCACCTCAACGAGTATCGAAATGTTTTTAGAAACGATCTTCATGAGATCGGATTGACTGACGCCGTAAAAATTAAAATGCCAGAGCCGAAGAAGACAGCTGTAAGTCAGCGTGCTTCTTTCGAACCACATAATCGACATAAAAGTACGCATACACGATAGTGCTCGTAAATAAGAAGTATGGCAACTATCGGTTCCGAATTGATTATTATCGCCGACTTAATCAACACATGGTAAAACGACTACAGGACGTGAAACAGTTTACTTACTTTATCATACTCGATATGACTAGCGGATACTACCAGGTAAAAATTGAAGAAAATTCTCGAAAGTATACAGCATTTGCAACCCCCAGTGAGTTTAAGCGCATGCCGCTTGGCCTCAAAAGTACGTCGCGGGATAGAGATATGTTTCACTACATGGACGACATAATGGTAGGTAGCAGCGACATTAATGAGATGTTTGAAAAGTTAAGACGAGTCCTTGATACATTGTGTGACCTCAACATAACGCTGAATTTCAAAAAAATCGAATTTCTGAAGTAAATCATCGACGAATCGAACTACATCCTGCGAGTTTAAATCCAGGTGACGTTAAAACAGATTCCTGGGATTAATCAGCTATTTTCGAAAATTCATCCCAGGATATGCCTTAATCACCAAACTTCAAAACGTTGCTTTCGAAAAGTTAAAACATGCCTTACAACAAGTTCTGTACTAGTGGCCTACAAAACCAATGCCAAACATCAAATTCACACGGACGCTTACTCTATCGGGATGGCCGGCGATGAAATTTGAAATTTGAATTCTGCGTAATGGAAGATGGTGGCTACGTATCCAGGTCTTCGAAGTGAAGATTGAGCAAAGAGCAGGATAACGCACAGGAGTAACTTACGAAGCAGCACACTAACACACTATCAACAAAAGTAAATTCGGGTGATAAAACGACGTGCGACGAATATACAATCGGTAATTTCAAAATATTTCATAACGACAAGTTTCTCTAGGTACGACCAAAAGCGATCCGATGGCGAGTGGTCCAAGGACAACATGGTAACGCAGAACATTTGGGTCTTGAGAAAACACTCAACGGTTTGAAGCATTTCTTTCCCGGATGAGAAACTTTGTAAAAACAAATCGTACACAGATTGCGCATTCAACAAGGCACCCGGCGGAAAGTACGAAGATGGGTATCACTATGATTATTAGATGATTAACATTCCATACCATTCACATTTGGGACCGTTCCCGAAATGCTCAAAACGCAATGAGAACATTTTGGTCCTTTTCGACGCTTTCACAAAATTTTCCGTCATGAAAGCACGTCTTAGACGAAATTTACGAATACTTTGGTATGCCGACGAGCATCGTAACCAACCATGGAAGAGCAGTCATATCACACGAGTTTAAACGGTATTACCAGGCTAACAATGTGAAACACATACTAAAAGCGGTAAAAATTAAACGAGCTAATGGGTATGCAGAATGTATCAACCGTAGCAGTTTGGGTATATGTACTCCTACCACCAACCAAAAAAGACAAACATGGGGATGAGCAGTTACGGCGAGTCCAGTGGTTGCTTAAGTCAGCTTAAGTCCATAAAAGTGGACGAGAAAAATTTGCAACAAATTCGAAACGACGGATTTGATAAAACTAATACGCAACGCGATAAAGCCAAACGACGCTACGCCGAACACCATGCTCGGCCTACACGCTTCAATAAAGGTGACTTGGTTTTAGCCGAAAAAGAATCATCAGCAATGGGTACTTAAGGGAACTTAGAACCATTCTTTAAGAGCCCTTCATCATAAGGCAGGTTATCGACAAAGATAGGTATGTCATTGAGGATGTACCTGGTACAAGCAGACAACAACGCCATTACAAGGTTTCAAAAAAAAAAAAAAAAATGACACTGTCGACGAACAAAGCAGCCATAACGAACATGGCAATTGTACTGCTAATCGAGGTCGATTACGAGGTTATGAAATACTGGCAACTCTATCAAAACTAAAGCGAAAAAGGAATCTTCTAGAACGACGGCAACAGCTGCGGACGACGATCGGAAGAGAACAATAAGGCAGTTGTTGCGCAAACGTTGACGTGAAAGGATCAACTTTTAATTATTATTATTTTTTTTTTTTTTATTGTAAACGTGTTTTAGTAATGAAAAAGCTTTAATTTCAAACCTTTTACCATCAACACTGCCAATTTTATTAGCACAATTTCCACGGATGATGCATAAGCTAACATATGCGGAATAGCATTTTGCTCATAGACTCCAGTGAATAAGTGAGTCCATGGATCAGATGCATAAACTGCTATATCATCCCCACCATGAGCCTCAGATTTTAGTGGCACAGCTGCAGGCCAAACAGAATGAATCTTTGATTTACTCTTTGAAGTTGGATCGATGCGTTTTCCATCGAAATATGTCGCTAAACTGGGTCCGTTGGCATAACTCATTGTCATAAAGGGAAGACCATCGGCTGCAGTTCTTGCTTTGTCAGTAATTTTTCTATTTCGTTCCTATAAACAATTAAAAATTTAACAAAGTAAGTATTAGATAATCGTCACTCATTAAACTTACCGGATACACCGAGAAACAAAACGTATGTGAATTTGCATTGGAAAACTGTTTAGTTTCCAATTTGGATTTATTGTCATGATGTGCCATATCTGTGCGACCACTTTAGACAAAAAGTAAATATTCATTTGGATCATCTTGCATAAATTTGAACTCAATTCAAGATCCATAAGTTGTTCACGAGTTTCGACATATGGTATGCATTACGAGGTAATTTGTTTTTATATTTACTTATAAGATCCTTGCCGTCAGATCGTTTCCCCTAAAGATGAATCAAGGAACTCTCTCTTGCCACCACCCATCATCACTTTCAAGCGACTTCCAACCTCACCATGAATCAGCTATGTAGCAATATCATCAATTCCTGAATTCTCTCCACAATCGGCCTTTACTTTACTGTCGTGATTTTCCAGCGTCCATAGCCCATTTGTCAATAGAATAAACATGATTGGACTCATCATTGGTGGGAACACAATCATCTCGTTCGACTCTAGCATTCACACCAATTGTCCAGTAGTTGGCTTTTACACCACACAGATATGAGGTTGCTTCTATGACTGAATCTGGAACCACGTTATCAACGGAATAGGTCTTCGACAGGCCTGTGTAGCGGAATGTAGCCAATGTAAACACGAGACGCTGCAATTGTTGTCAGTGACATGCCATCGGCAAGGAAGAAGATCACGTTTTTAGCTCGTTTAGTGTTTTGTGTACGACTCCTGTGATCCATGATAAAAGATTTAGCATTGTGCATTGTCCATCCAAAAAGAGTTGTCATCTTCACCGTAGTGAGCACCTCTACTACCAAACGGTTCCACAGGCATATGGGGATGCATTTGCTTTTCGTCATCCTTTCGGCATAGTCATGACGTCAGTAGCCGTCAGAACTACAACGAGCACCAAACTTATCTTCATACTCACCAATGTCATATTGCCTCTGAAGTTTGATACCAACTAACTAAAAGTCGATTGATTATGGGAATATTTATGAAGTCCACCCTTAAAGAAAAACTTCTCTTCGATAAGATATCGACAATTGTTTTTTAACCTAAAAATACGAGTATGTGTGTCTTTGGTTGAGCTTTGATCGCATTTACATCGTGGTATGAAAATTGTTGATAGTTTCATGATCAAGTGGTGCACTCAAAAACAAATGAAATCCTACACACATGTCTCTAGATACGTAATTTCACTGTGTTCCACCGATCGGTGTCAATTAATATCTGTCGATTGTAAACGTGATTTCTAAACGCGCTGGTCAAGACCATCAGCCAATAAAATGAAACATGCACACGTTCACGTGAGGGCTATTTTTTTTTACCATAAACCGAGAATTACGCTTTATACAATAGTTAATTTTTTTGCAATAGATTATTTACTACTACATTTGCGGATTTATTTTCTAAATGATAAGATTAGGCTGTCAGAAAGGTATCAAAGTCTGAAAGCAGAAGAAAGAGCTTTTGATCTTCGAACACATAAAATACTTGCTTGGACCCACGAACGAATAGTTGGTGTTAAATTCGCAAAGTGTTTTGTCGTCCCGAAGGAAACAGGAAGTAGAACGGGATAACATGACCTCAAAGTTGTTTGTGCTAGGTTTTGTAGCTTTTGTCGTTGCAATAGTAGCTGAACGGGATTGTAAGTTTTAATTGCCTATTTCCAATCAAATTTTTTATTGTGTTTCGATTTTAAATTTACACCTTGTCACCTTAGTAATCCACAAAATTTGAATGTTTATATTCGAAAATATTGAACACCTACGAACCAATTTTGTCGTACTGTTACGATTCGACTGATTGTACTTTTGAGATGACAATAATGCCAGTTTTCAGAGTTCTATATATATGTTTGACATTTTTATCTTAGAAGCATTCACACCGAATTTGTCGATACTCTAATAAAGAGTGATTGATCGTAAAGTTTGATTTATAATCTAAAATAAAATACATAAATTTGAAAGTGAACCTAAAATTTTTACTATCAGTTAAAAGAACAATTCATGGCATTTTTTTCTAAATAATATTATGTAAATGTTGGGCACGACTACGTCTGAGGTGGTCCATTTGGGAGGTACAATTTTTGGCGACTCGTTCGAGCATAGTGACTAATATCTCGCGGATAACACGAGTGATGTTGGCTTCCAAAGTGTCAATTGTAGCTGGCTTATACATGAAGACCTGAGACTTTACATATTCTCAGAGAAAATATTCCAAAGGTTTGATACCGCACGATCCAGGCGGCCAATTTACCGTAACAAAACGTGAAATTAAGTGCTCACCAAAATGATTTCTCAACAAGTCCATTGATTCACGCGCTGTATTGCTCATAGCACCGTCTTGTTGAAACCAGAACTCACAGAGACCATGTACTTGAATTTCAGGAAGCACATAGTCCGTTAACATGGCGCGATTGACGGTAACATTCTGATTAGACTCATTTTTGAAGAGATATGGACTAATGATTTCTCCAGCCCATAAACCACACCATACCGTTGTTTTTAATGGATATAATAGTAGCTCTTGGTACTCTTTGGGTTGCTCATCAGCTCAAATACGGCAATTTTGCTTATTTACGTATTCATCGATAATTTGCGAATGGTATTGGCAATAGTGGTTTCACTAAGTCCATTGTGCGCACCGTAAGTTCCTCGAATCTCACGAAAAACTTTTCTCACAGAATGCAGATTTTCGTAATACAGCTGAACAATTTGGAGACGCTATTGAGGTGTGAGTCTTTTTTTCATGATGACTTGCTAAACGATACTGAACAAGGAGTCACGCGTGATCTGCCAAAAAAGCCTATTGAAAATCAAACCTCACGATGAATCACCCCTTATTAATTTAACTTCTAAACTTTTATGCTGCTGACCCCTTACCACTGGTGGGGGGAAGTCAGTTGAACAATGATGATTTGAGTACGGGAGTGAGATATTTACTGATTAATTGCTGGAAGATCCCAGGATTTTATATAACTTATGTGCTGAGCTTGCATTGCACTGCCCTTGATTGGCCTGCGATGTGATCTTTTAGTGAAATTATGATTTGCTGATCTGCACTTGTGTCAACAATAGATTCGATACATCTTGTGGATATTGAGCCATTGTGCAAATGGGTAGACAGTGGTTTATGGCTCACTGTTCTAGTTTATATCGGGGATGATAGGAATGGCTGAGTGATGACTTACATATACAACGGATATTTTATGGTTACAATAGCCGTTAAGGATATTGTGTGGGTGTGTATGAGACTTTAACTTTTGTGTTTTGAGTATGTTTCCTTTTTGATTTAATTACGATATAAATGCATAGCTTTAATTTGTTTTTTTAAGAATTTCTCTGTTCTAGATATTATCAGAATGAATTTCTGGCAAAGATTTGTCTACCGAAATGTTTTTTTTTTATTTTAAGTCGTTAAAATTGATTATTACGAAATTTTCACTCATAAAAATGTTCTCGTACTCAAGTCCATTATTTATAATTTTACTGTTTCCAAAGTTTAGTAAATTATTTCCATGTATTCTTAAATCATAAGTATTACAATTTTGTTTAAAATTTGATTTAGGTAAATTTTTAGTTATAATTACATTTTTCGTTATTTGCTTAATTTCAATTGCTTTTGTTAATTTTGAAATTGCAAACCGGTTTTGGTTTCAAAATTTGTGAAATAAATTTATCTGTAACTAATTTTAATTGTTTTTTTTTTTGCTAACTATTGATGATTCTATGTATTCATAAACATTATTTCTGGTTAAAATAACAATCTTATAATTAGTGTCGATTTTAAGTTATATTTTATTCGGAATGGGTTCAATGAATGTTGTATAATATGCTTGCTATTCATAATTCGGAATGATTATACCAAAAAAATTCCATTGTTATAGTATACCTACTACAGAGCCTTTTATATTTATTAATTCTCTTAGTGCAATATTATATTTTTCTATTTATTTAGTTGTAAGCAGATTTCTACTTAAAACTCTTGATCCGCATAACAATAAATTGTCTTTAATTTTCCTAACTTGCTCTTCAAATAACTGGATATCATATTGAATTTGAAAAACATGTTGAATGTGTGCCATTTCATTGCGATTTTTATCAACTATTTTGCACAAATCATAAATTTGTTAATAGTTCTGACTGAATCCATACAAAGCATTGTATCCCTGTATCCTCATACTGAACTCGTGATTACGGGTGATTTTAATATATCTACACAATTCTGATTGGATTCGATATTCTGGACGGATAACACCCGAAGGACTATGTGTTGAGATAGTCCGATAGTCATACCGCAAACACCCTGGACTTGTTTTCAACTCCTCACTCTGATAAGTACACCATTGAATCCTCTCCCCTCTAGGCTAGACCATTGTGTTGAATCAGTTAATTTCTCGAACATCAACCCCACAGTTAGAGAAAAGATTCCTTAAAGAACCGTATGGCAATACGAGAAAGCCAATTTGAGCGGACTTAACAGCTTCTTTAGGAATTATAAATGGATCGAATCATCGGATGAAGAGTATCAAACCAAAAGAAAAGGCATGGTACGACTCGAGCTGTAAAGAGGCTGGCAGGGTTAGAGAAATATTTTTTCGATCCTACAAGACAAACCCGAAAAAGGAAAATCGGAAAAAGTTTAGACGAGCCAGGAATGATTGCAATGCCTTTCTTAAGCATGTGAAATTCCAATACGACCAAAAACTGAGGTAAAAAAATATAACAATTTACCACCAAAGGTGGTAAAAATTTTTAGTCGTTCATCAATAATTTTAGAAGTTCTGACTCATCCTCCATCATAACGCTCATTTACAATGACATTCCAGCTGTCAGTTCTTTGGACAAGGATAATTTGCTTGCTGCACACTGCGCGGCCAGTTCAACACTCCCAGATTGTGCTTTGTCTCCGCTTTCGTACTCGAGTAGTAGCAAACGCTCTTAAAGATCTTAGCATTCACTAATCCTCTGGTCCAGATGATATATCTTCCCTTGTTCTGAAGAGGTGTAATTCCTCGCTGGCAAAACCACTGCGTAAGTTTTTTAATCAATCCTGCACTTTAGGACCCGTTCCGAGCAAATGAAAAATAGTATTTGTCCAGCCCGTCCCTAAAAAAGGCGAATCTTTTTCTCTCTCTTCCTACCGACTCATTGCACTTAGGTCCCTTCTTTCCAAGGTCATAGAAATGCTGATAAACTGTCAGCTCATAAAATATCTAATAAATATTTCAGTACGGTTTTCGTAGCAATAGGTCCACAGGTGATTTGATGGCATGTCTCACCGAAAAGTGGAACTAAAGCGTACATCAATCTGGCGAAAGCAAGATATTTCCACTTGATGTTTCTAAAGCATTTGACAGAGCTTGGCATCAGGCTCTTTTGTCAAAAATGTGTGCTTTTGGGATCTATGACTTTGGACAATGGACACCCCTGAACACCGACGTAATGACTCGTGTCTCGCTCTGTTTTATCGCTATTTTTACCACCAGTGCTCCATAGAAATCACCAGTAGCATTCCGCTCTTTTAAGTCGTAACACGCGTCTCGCTATGAAAGCTCATCAGTATATTATATCCTCAATCCCACTTTCGGACGTAATTGAAAATATCGTGATTCGTTCCTAAGAAGCACAACTCGCTTTTGGACTGCGCTTCCTTGCTCTTTATTTCCTAGTCATTATAAGATTCAAACATTTAAAACCAACGTTCATCGGCACCTCTCTTTCCATCTTTCGTGATTTTCCTTCACCAGCGCTGTGTAAAAGCATATTAAGGGAACTCAAATCCCTTGAGCGCACGCAAATTATAACAAAAAAAAAGATTTATCAAGCCTCATTTAGATCTTTCCTGTGGAACCAGACAATTTTTTTCTTTTTGTAAGGAGTTGAAATTATCTATAATACCTTGGTATTGATTAGTATAATTTAGTTTACCTACATATATTATTTTTAATTAAGTTTAAATTATTTTATTTAATTAATGTTCATGACTTCATACTCAAATCTAGATCTTTATTAAGTAATGTCTGTATCTTTCCTTATAATATAATTTGTTATTGGGTATATAACTTATATATTTGTGCGGTTTGCTAAGAGATAGCGTAACTTGTATTATTCCATTGGAACATGCGTTGACACTCAAATATGTCGAACTTTGTGCCTGTAAAAGTGTTTTTGCGGGGAGGTCTTCTTCATTACTTTTATATGAAGAAAACTGCTGCCGAAAATCATCGTATTTTGGTGGAAGTTTATAGTGAACATGCGCTAGCTGTGCGAACTTGCCAAAAGTGGTTTGCAGCCTGGGCAGCCAAAAAAGTTTGAAGATGAAGAGCTGGAAGCATTACTCAATGAAGATTGTTGCCAAACACAAGAAGAGCTCTCAGAATCTTTGGGTGTCACTCAAGCAGCCATTTCAAAACGTTTAAAAGCAGCTGGATATATTCAAAAGGAAGGAAATTGGGTTCCACATGAACTCAACGCGAGAGACGTCGAAAGGCGGTTTTGCGTGTCCGAAATGCTGCTGGAACGCCACAAAAGGAAGTCATTTTTGTATCGGATTGTAACTGATGATGAAAAATGGATCCATTACGACAACCCCAAGCGCAAAAAATCATATGTGAAACCCTAACTAACCAGCCAAATCAACGGCAAAGCCGAATATCCATGACGCGAAGGTTATGCTCTGTATTTGGTGGGATCAGATGGGTGTGCTGTATTATGAGCTGCTAAAACCGGTTGAAACCATCAATGGACAACGCTACCGAACACAATTAATCCGTTTGAAGAGAGCAGTAGCCGAAAAACCCTCGGAATATGCGACCAGACACGAGGCAATAATTTTCCATCATGACAACGCTCGGCCCCACCTTGCTATTCCGGTTAAGAACTATTTGGAAAACAGTGGATGGGAAGTCACCCGCCTTATAGCCCAGACCTTGCCCCTTCTGACTACCATTTGTTCCGGTCGATGCAGAACGCCCTCACTGAAATACGGTTCACATCAGAGCAGAATATTAAAAATTGGCTTGATTCATTCTTGGCATCATCTTGAGTAGCTTATTTTGCGCCACTTGCAGTTTTTTAATTGTCGCACTGCGAACAACTTCCCCACACCGGGGACCCATAAAGTAGTATCGATTAGAAAATTACTTTGTGTATGATCATATTGTTTTCCTTAGACAGAGCTGATTTTTTGTTAATAAAAGGATATAACATCCTTACCGCTATATTCACCTTTTGTAAGGTTTTCGACATATGCTCATGAAATGTAAGTTTGCTGTCAAGATACATATCTAAGTATTTTACAAAATTAGAACAGATTATGGTCGATTCATGCAATTGCAGTTGGCTGTTCGGAAGATAGCAAGGTTTTATTTTTCGGGTAAAAATAGCTTGCATTTTTTCAGCGTTCAGCTTAATTTTCCACCTATTGTAATAGATTAGTCTCAATAGTGAGAGCAAATTCATCTGATAAGAGTAATGCAGTGTTATCTGCAAACATTGCAACTTCACAGTTGGTTAAATTGGGAAAATCAGACTAAACAAACTGTACGAAATTGGATCAAGAACAGAACCTTGCGACACATGCGACTCAAAACATATCAAATTTGAAACGCTACATTTGATTTGGACTTTAAAAGAACGACCTGACAAAAAACTTTGGACTATCTTACACAGAAACGGAGGAAAGTTGTACATAATCATTTTATATAAAATACCATCATACCAAACGGAATCGAATGCTTTTTGATGTCCAAAAGCATCATCCCGGTTGATTTTCCTTGTTGGCGGCTTTTTTTTTTTTTTTTTTTTTTACAAAATTACAAATTTGAAGAGCTTGGTGGGAGGTACTATGCTGTCTAAAACCGAACTGCATGTCAGGATATATTCTACATACTGTATATTTTCATATATTTTAATTACACTGCTTAGGAAATTTATCGGCCTATAGCTTTCGGGGCTTACAGGGGTTTTTTCAACTTTTAGAATTGGAACCACCTTGGCTATTTTCCAAGTATTGTCTGTTAAAAATTTCACTACAGTTTTCGGCATATGCTTGATATACAAATTTTTTATAAGATCGAATCCGTCGGACTTTCTTATATTTAAATTATCGATATGAAAGTTTTTATCCATTGATAGTGAATTGTTATATGAAGAAATTTTACAAAGATACAGCGCAGAAGAAGATGCCGGAAGTGATGTGGAAATTGATGAACCAGTTCCAGTTCGAGTTACCAATTGTGAGGCGAGACAGCATTTGCGAGGATTGCGGCGGTATTTCATGCAAGAAGGCAGTGAAGGCAGCCCATTATCAGCATTATATAGGGTTTTCCAATAGGGACTTGACAACTTTGAATTTAACTTGGGAACGCACTCTTTCACTAATCATCAAACTGTCACTGTCAATTTATTCAGTAAACTCAACATTTTTATCACTAACGAGCAACGTTTGCAAATTATACAAACTTCCGAATACAGATATTCGGAGTCGGTGACTGCAACTTTAAGAGCGTTAACTCCAATTTTCGGTCGTAATTATCGTCCTAATAGACAAGCAATAACAAGTTTAGTGCGAAAATTTGAGTCTACATATTCGTTGTGTGATGTTACCGTGTCAGTGCGACAATGGATAGGTCGAAGTATCGAAAGTATCGTTGCCGTTCAGAAGTCCGTTGCAAACGATCCAAATCAGTCAATTCCACGGCGTTCTCAAGAATTGGGCATCGCTCAGATCACATTAGGGCGTATTTTGCGTAAGGATCTTAGTTTACACCCATACAAGATCAAGCTAACTCAAGAATTGAAGTCGATGCACCATTTGAAGCGACGTACGTTCTCCGATTGGATTAATTTCATCGCAAAATCATCTTTAGTGACAAGGCTCATTTTTGGCTAAATAGGTTCGTCAATAAGCAAAATATGCGTTATTGGTCGGGTAAAAACCCACATGTGCTTCATGAATCACCACTTTATCCACAAAAAATAATTGTTTGGTGCGGTTTGCATGTCGGCGGCGTTATTGGGCCATATGTTTTCGTCGGCGATAATGATCGTCACGTTACTGTGAATGGTCAGCGTTATCGCGCCATGATCACCGATTATTTTCGGACCGAATGGGAAGATATCGACTTGGACAACATGTGGTTTTAACAAGATGGTGCCACAAGCCACACAGCACACGCTACAATCGATTTATTGAAGAGTAAGTATGGTGAGCGTGTTATCTCAAGACATGGTCCAGTCGATTGCCCGCCTCGTTCGTGCGATTTAACGCGGTTGACTATTTTCTGTGGGGTTACGTTAAGTCATTGGTTTATGTCAACACGCCGACGAAATAGCAACCGTATCGACCGAAATGTGTGGCCGAGTCGTTGAAAATTGGGTCCAACGAATCGACAGCTGCAAACGTGACCGCGGTGGTCATATGAACGAAGTCGAGTTCCATTCATAAATGTTTTGATTGTATTTACTTGAAGCCAATAATAAAGTTTTTGAAATATCTCAAATGGTTTGACTTTTATTTAGAAAAAAATTTGCCAAGTCGTTATTAGAAAACCCTATATATCTAACACATTAGATAAGAAATAAGGTTTTTTATTATATGTAGGTACCATATAATCTAAAATGTATTATATTTTAGATAAGAGTGATAAAATATAGCAATAGAACATTTTATTTTTATTATTATTATTATTAGTATTATTTTTTCAAAGTTTTTGAATGCAATATGCAGGTTTTTTTTTTTTTTTTTCTACTGTGGTTTGATTTTCTTTTTTTTGTGGTATTGTTCGAAATAAAGTATGTACATATGTATTACAGCAATTAAAAAGGTTTGTTATGTTTTAGTACTTATTGAAAATAAGTAAAATATAAATAAATATGTACATATTCACTTCATTGTTTTCTTAATTGGGATAGCCACCTTATTGGGACAAAATCATTCAAACCGACATGTCCCAAATAAGCGGAATGCACTGTATTCTGAATTTCGGAAAAATAACCGAAGAAAACTGCATTTGTGCCCTTTGGGTTGAAATGATTTTTTATTATCTGTATGATTAAATTTGATAATTTTACGAAGTTTTACTAAATATTTTCTTTGTTTTTGTTTGATTTTTTCCACTTTGGAGTTTCTGAATTACAATTTTAACTTTTTTTTCCCCCTTTTGGATTTGAATGTTGATCTTTGGGTATTCTATTGTGCTGATTACGAATATGTAGGTACTTGAACATTTTTTTTTACATTTAATTTTATAACAATTAAGAAACAATTACATGACTAAAACATAAAAAAAAACATTTACAGGACAGTAATAAATAAAGTAAAACTATTAAATACTTTTGTGGCATCTTGCTTTTTTTTTCACTGAAACTCCGATTATGAGATTTACGCTTGAAATTCCGACTTGAATCATCTCAGTTTAACAGCCCACAATAGTTTGTCATCATTAATTCATACGGCTTTCCCTGATAGCGACGTTCCAATTCTTTCAAATCCTGGTGAAATCTTTTGCCTTGCTCTTCACTTACAGCTCTCAAGTTGTCAGGAAACTAGTCCGAATGCGAATTAGGGAAATGAAGTTTAGTGCTCATAGAACATCCAATTTTTCCGAATTTTCAATCATTTTCTTCACAATTTCCTCAAAATTTGGACTTTTATGGTTTCCTAGAAAATGTCTCACTTCTTCCTTAAAATATTTCCAGATTTCTAACTTAATTTCACTAAATTTTTTCATTTTCTTACCATATGTCCGGCCAACCAAAATACTTTCTTTCAGTTTAGCTTCAGACAGATGGAGAAATTGTTCAGCGTCTTCACAATTTGTTTCATCATCCCCAGTTTTATGTGTAAAAGGGGGTAGCAAAACTTTTTCTCTCCCGCAACTATTTTTGATTCTAGGGACTAGTTTAGTCCTCAGTAGCCACTCTTTCTTAGTTCAATGTTGTCCTCTGTTTCGACTATCCCACTCGCAGAGAAGGCAAGGGTACAAGAGATTGTCACACCGAGTATTATTGATTGCAATGTTGGTTATGCCAAGTCCCTTTTTGTTTTTGAATTGAAGCCTGAAGTCTTGCAGCAGCAAAAATAACATTCTTCAGTGTGATTCTGAGGTTATCTCCATAACAGAGGCGAAATGAGATCAAAGGTATTGTTCTTCCCTTTTGACCACTTTCGAAGTACGCGAAAGCATGTCGTACAAATTTTATGTATCACCTACTGTTTATGTATATGAATTCGGTAATGTAATGCTGCTGTTTTCTCTGCTTAAACTGCTCACAAATGTAGCAAAAATTGTCCGAAGAGTTTAAACACTTTCACGATGACATGTTCCAAGTGAGCGTTACGAATTGCACTTAAGAGCTGATTTTGTAAAAACAATGATGATATTTATTCAAAAATTATAAATCTACGTGATGGAATTTTTTAAATATTTTTCCCGTAATCAACGCCCCAAAATCTATCCAAATCAATCATCAGAACTGAAAGGGGAAAGCCATTGCAGATCTGTGTAATTATTTGATTTCTAAATATATTTAATGGTGATTCAAATATTGGAATATAGCCTTGATCATGCACTGATCAGTGATCTGCAGTGTGTATGGTGTAATAGTTGTTTTCTATGGGGATTCTATTTAATGCATCGGCATTCTCATTATTTTTTCCCTGTTTAAAATCTATGTCGTAGTTGTATTTTTCCATTTGAACTTTCCATCTAACTTATTTGATGTTGGGTTCTTTGATGTTTATAAGCCATTTAAGCGCCTTATTATTGCACCTATTGCAATATTGGATGTACTTAAAATGAATGGTTTTGTGAGGTTTAGATATATTAAAATTGGTTTATCGATTACTAAGTTTCTACAGTCTGGAAACCTTTTCATAAGTTTTGAACTTGCTGTCAGAGGTTTTGCTTGTTAATTGAGCGAAATACTTTATAAATTTCCTGTAGTATCCTAATAGTCCCATGAATTGCTTAAGTTGCTTTTGAGTTTTGGGTATTGGGTAGTTTTTTTTGGAATTGGACTTATGCCATCTCAACATGCCCTAAGAATTCTACTTTCTTTTTTAGGAACTAACTCTTACTTAATTGAATCTATAAATTTGCTACATTCAATGCCTCAAATACTTTAGTTAAATGACTTATGCGTTCAGTTAATGACGATGATATTTTGTCGATTATTTTACTTAGGATATGGTCCATTACACGCTGAAACGTGGCAGGTGCATTTTCCAGGTCGAAGGGCATTCGAGTAAACTCGTAATGTCCATTGTCGACTGTGAGCGCCGTCTTCTTAACGTCTCCTGCGTCTACTTCTATCTAATGGAAGAATGACGGGAGTTTTAGAGTCAAGTATTGGCACTTTCCTGTCGTATCTAGGATTTTATTGATATTTGGTATTGGGTACCTGTCGTCATTATGGTTTTTCCATTCTACTTTTTGAAGTGTATGACTAAACGCCATTTTTGTACACCTTTGGGTTTACTTGGATCCAGCATTTCTCTAATTTCATTCTGGATCTACTGCTACGGGTATCGATAACTCTTTGCATATGTTGGTTTTTCATCCATAGTTTACATATTGGCCGTTATTATCCATAACCTTTTGCCATTTTGCGGGTAGCTTCATAAATCCATCAGTGTAAAACTACTATGGTTTATCAGCGAAAAACTTGGCCAAGTGATTTTTGGAGGCTCTCTGGTCGGTCAATTTTTTTTACCATCAAGAGAGTTTTGCAAAGACCGAAACAAATGATAGTCAGAGGGTGTAAGGTCCTAGCTATACATTGGATTCATCAAAACTTCCCAACCAGGCTCCGTCAACTTATTCCGGGTCATCAAAGATGTGTGTGGCTTAGCATTGTCATGATGGAAGACAACTCCCTTTCTGTTAGAGCAATTCCGATCGCCTTTTCTTTAAAGCTTCATTCAAACGGTCGATTTGTGTACAGTAGAGGATCGAATTGACCGTTTCGCCACGTTCTAGCAGTTCATAATAGACAATTCCCTTCCAATCCCACTAAACACTCAACATAACCTTGTTTGCCGTCAATACAGGCTTTGAAGTCGTTTGTGGTTGGTCGCCGGCCTTTAACCATGATCGCTTGCATTGGATATTCTCGTATTTAATCCATTTTTCTTCACCTGTAATGAATCGCTTCAAAAATGGTTCTATTTTATTACGTTTCAGTAACGTTTCCCTAATGGTTATTCGGTTAATTAAATTTCTTTGCGTTGATTCATGTGGCACCCAAACATCGAGCTTCTTTGAGTAGCCTGCTCGTTTTAGATTATTCCAAACTGTCATACGGTTGATGTTCAATGCCTCCGCTATCTCAAGACAGCTTCCGTGCAGGTCTTGCTCCATCAGTTGTAAAATTTCATCGACTTTTTCAGTGACAGGCCGAACAGTACATGATGCATCTTTTACATCGAAATTTCCGAAACGGAATCGATCAAACCACTCCTAGGTCCGGCGTTTACTGACGGTATTCTCACTGTAAACTGCACAAATTGTTCGGCATGTTTTTGCAGCATGTGTTTCTTCAGATATTTCACTCATATTCAAATCAGTTTAACTTCTAAAATGAACAACGAATTACACAGCCTGACATGTCACCTTTCAAACACGTGTTCGTTTGACACAATCAGATAAGTGTTCCCAGATAAATGGACTCCAACACCAATGAGGTTATCGTTTAGGCCTGTTTCTTCTATTGAAGTTGTTATTATTATTGCAATTGTTGTTATTGTTTCTATTATCAGGGATTAAATGTAATGTTGAGGGCAATTGATCTACGTCCATCGCCACTTCTGTTATATAGTGTGTACGGTTTGTATCATCTAAACCTAACGTAATTTCATACGCTTCTTCCCTAAGTCCTTTGACGAAAGTGTCTAAACCTTCCTTAATGTTTTGGCGCATCATTCGTTGCCTAATATCTACATCGTCTTCGGTAGATGTGCGGCGTTTTCTTTTGAATGCAGCCAGTTTCGTACTGTATCTACACTCCTTACAAAAGGAGTCTGGTAGATTTTTAACAATATTTGGGGGTTGCCGATTTTATTTTTGTTTTTGATTAAATACTTATATATAATACGAGTATAAGAGAAAGAATTTGAAGCAAATAATAAAAACTTATAATTTTCTTTATCAATTGTGTGTGTTGGTTACGGTGTCCTTCTGTTGTCTTTGGTGATTGTCCTTGTGATGTTTGGTTCTAGGTGATTGTCCTCATGATGTTTTTTCTTCCCAGCGGTTTTTTGTTGTTCCTTTTTTTTTCACTGATAGTTTATAGTTGTTTTCACTGATAGTTATTTATAATAGCAAACTAGTGTCGAATGCATCAAGTTTAGACTTTAATAAATTTACAATATAAATAAAGCGGGTAAAGAAAACAAATGTTAAAATCATAAATTATTATATAATATATCTTTTAATTGATATTTAATTTATACTACACGGATAGTCAAGGAATTTATTTCCTTCAGATTATAATGGAAAAGCCAATCTTTAATTTTCTTATTAAAAAGGAAAACATTTCTATTTCGTCTAATCTCAAGCGGCAATAGATTGTATAATCTTGGAGCAATAGCTGAATAAAAGTTCAAAAAGTGGTGTATATTTAATGTTTTAATTACAGCAAGATAATTGTTGCAACTACATAGTCACCGATAGGTTGAGTTATTGCCAATGGAGAAACCACTTCGTACAAAAAATATGCTTCAGACATTGTAAGAGTATAGATGTTTGAGTGGGAGATTTTTGAGTTGACAAATAGTAAGTAACTACTATCTTGTTGTAAAGTAGTTAATTTATTTTTGCCCAATAAGTAATGGATAGGTTCTATTATATTGAGTACCCTCATCAGACTGTACTTATCCGTAGTATATTGTTTCCATCTGTTGTTTAGAACCGAATTGTTTCAAGTGATACATAATCTTAGGAGTTTTTAATAGATATGATCAAGATAGTTAAAAACTTCAGTTCGTTCTATATAGAAACATTGAGATGAAAAATTTACTTATATCTACATGTGGTTGACAATTATACCGTTTTGTACGTATTAGGGCTAAATGAGAAAAGTTTGCAGCATGTACTATGGAAAATCAGAGAAGGAAAAAGAACAGTGGTAGAAGCCAAATTAAAGAACATTATTTTAATTTTATTGCTAATTACCAATTTATGCCAACGAAATCAATGTCAAAGCGGCTCGAAGTCATGGTTTATATCAGCAATTAAATTAAGCGTAGAACTATTCGAATAGCAACAAGTAATATCATCACTATACCCTGTTCGATTACCATTAAACTTGATGTTGAATATTGAATTAATGTATTGGTATATTTCAAAATTTGAACGTTTATTTAAGAAAAAATATGTACAACAGTATTATTCAAAGTATTGCCCATCTGAAGCTATGACTTTTTTTCATCTTCCTGGCAATTTGTGGACTATATCCCAAAAGAACTAAATTTTTGATATTTTGCTCTGATGTGTATTTCAGTGAGGGCGTTCTGCATCGACCGGAACAAATGGTAGTCAGAAGGGGTAAGGTCTGGGCTATAAGGCGGGTGGGGTAAGACTTTATATCCACTGTTTTCCAAATAGTTCTTAACCGGAATAGCAAAGTGGGGCCGAGCGCTGTCATGATGGAGAATTTAGCCTCGGCTACTACTCTCTTCAAACGGATTAATTGTGTTCGGTAGCGTTGTCCACTGATGGTTTCACCCGGTTTTAGTAGCTCATAATACAGCACACCCATCTGATACCTCCAAAAACAGAGCATCACCTTCGCGCCATGGATATTGGCTTTGCCGTTGATTTGGCTGGTTGGCAGGGTTTCCTATATGATTTTTTGCGCTTGGGGTTGTCGTAGATGATCCATTTTTCATCACCAGTTACCATCCGATGCAAAAATGACTTCCTTTTGTGGCGTTCCAACAGCATTTCGGACATGCAAAACCGCCTTTCGACACCCGTGACACGAGTGACACCCAAAGATTTTGCGAGCACTTCTTGTGTTTGGCAACAATCTTCATAGAGTAATGCTTCCAGTTCTTCATCTTCAAACTTTTTTGGCTGCCCAGGACGTTTATCGTCTTCAAAATCACCACTTTTAAATCGTGCAAACCACTTTTGTCACGTTCGCTCAGCTACTGCATGTTCACCATAAACTTTCACCAAAATAAGATGACTTTCGGGAGAAGTTTTCAGTAATGAAGAACTCCCCGCACTTTTTCAGGCACAAAGTTCGACATATTTGAGTGAAAAAAATTATTGTTGCTTACGCTTCAAATGAGTGATATATACTGAAATGACTTACAATGACAGTAGCTTTCCAATGCATGTTCCAATGGAATAATAACAATGAAATAATACAAGTTACTTCTGGAGGAATAACCCAACCTTTTGGCGCACCAGTTTTAATATTTAAAGATAAGCTAAATTTATTTTTTAATTTTACAACTTATTTCCGTTTTCATAGGTAGGAATGAAACCATCTAAGCATGAATACTCTTCTACCTACTTTTTCTAACATTTTTTGGTTGTATAACATGGTCGACAGTATCAAAAGCCTTAGCAATATCAATAAAAATTGCAGCTGTATAGTTTTTATTATTCAAGCTGTCATAATTAAAACTAGAAAACTCTAAGGAGGCATCCTCTGTAGACTTACCAGCTATAAGTCCAAATTGCCAAAGAAACAAGATTTTTTAACGAACCCCAATATTCTGTTTTTGCAGGGTTTTCAAAGATTTTGGAACAAACTGGATGAAGAGAGATTGGTCTATAGTTATTTAAAGTCTTACGATCTCTTTCAATATCGGTATAACCTCTGCAGTTTTTAAAGATCAGGACAAATACAACCTGAATACTTTTATTAAAAATGTAAGATAAAACATCAGCAATATTCAACGAGATCTTCTTAAGTTATTAGACCAACCAACCATCTATCGTTGAAGAATTAGGATTTTTTAAATAGTTTTAAGTCCCAAACATTTGGAAAGAGGAATTCGGGACAAAAAAACTAGTTGCTTGACTCCATTTATTAAAAAAATAATTTTCAACACAATTATCAGCAGATTCAGAAAGGCCTGCACTAGAAAAAGTCTTGGAAGCAATACTTGTAAAATAAATATTAAAAACATTAGACATTTTACTAGGATTGACTATGTAATTTCCTTGAAAAGATACACATTTCAGTGCATTAGACGATGGTTACTTTTTATTAGCTAAAGCTCATTAACAATTTCCCATCATTTTTTTTTAAGTTGTTTCTAGCCAGATGAAGTTCTTCAGCAATTTCCTTTGAGAGCGATACACTGATTGAAACGATTTTTCAAACTTTCGATACCAGTTTTGTAGTACGATTTCGGTTTAGCCTCAATATAGGCCTATGTTTTGGCGATTACTTCTTCATTGGTCTTAAATCTCTTTCCGGCGAGCATTCCTTTGAGGTGTGCGAACAGGAAATAGCCGCTGGGGGCCAAATCCGGAGAATACGGTGGGTGGGGAAGCAATTCGTAGCCGAATTCATTCAATTTTGCCATCGTTTTCATCGACTTGTGACACGGTGCATTGTCTTGATGAAACAGCACTTTCTTTTTCTTCAAATGCGGCCATTTTTCGACGATTTCGTCCTTCAAACGCTCCAACAACGCAATGTCATAGTCGCTGTTGATAGTCTGCCCCTTTTGGAGATAGTCGATGAAAATTATTCCATGTGTATCCCAAAATACGGATGCCATAACCTTGCCAGCCGACTGTTGAGTTTAAGTCGCCTGCTCGCCACTTAGCGAGATGGAGATAAGTTTCATCCATTGTCACATACCGACGATCAACACGTTGTTGTTTTTGGTCGACCGTGAGCAAACGCGGCACCCACTTTAAATAGAGCTTTCGCATGTCCAAATATTCGTGTATGATATATCCAACACGCTCTTTTGATATCTTCAGAGCCTCAGCTATCTCGATCAACTTCAATTTACGGTCATTCGTAATCATTTTGTGTACTTTTTTGATGTTTTCATCTGAAACAGCCTCTTTTAGACGTCCACTGCGTGCATCATCTTCGTTGCTTGTATGACCACTTTTAAATTTTCCAATCCACTTGCGAATGGTTCGTTCGGTTGGTGCAGAGTCCGGGTAACACTTATCAAGTCATTTCTTTGTATCGGCTGCATTTTTTCCCATCAAAAAGCAATAATAAGTCAACACACGAAATTGTTTTGAATCCATTTTTTTTCACAATAACGAAAGTTGCTTCACTCACAACGCTATATCTCGAGAACTAATCTTCCGACAGCTGTCAAATTTATACACGTATCTTTTGAAGCTTGGTAAGGTCTCCTTCCACTTGCGAGCGTCACCTGAGTCGCAGTCTTCCTCTACTGCGTCGTCCCTTGGAGTGCATTCGAAGATCTTTTGGGCAGGAACATTTGCTTCCATTCGGTCTACATGACCCAGTCATTTGACCTTCACTCGCTGTACAGCCTGTACAGTTTGTCGTTGTTTCTCCTCTTCCATTCACCATCTATGCATACGGGACCGAAAATTACTCGAAGAATTTTCTTCTGGAAACAAGCAAGAGTTTGATAGAGTCAGATGATTTAAGATGATTTGGGTCTTATAAAGGGTCACTCTAGTTGTTCGAGAGAGGGCTTTGCTACTCAATTGCTTTCTTAGCCAAAGAAACAGCGATTGGCAAGAGTTATTCTTTGTTTAATCTCAGTGCTGGTGTCATTGCCTGAGTTAATAGCGGAGGCTAGGTAGATAAAGTCCTTAACCACCTCAAAGTTATATCTGTCAGAGACGTCGGTGTTGGGTGTCCTTTCTTGATGACAGCATATACTTTGTCTTGCCCTCGTTGACCGCCAAACTCATCTTCGCCGCCTGCGTCTCAATACTCACGAACTCGCCAGTGACATCTCGCTGCGTTCTGCCTATTATGCCGATGTCGTCGGCGTAGGCGAGTACATGGACGGACTTTTGAAAGATAGTGATTCACCGATTCTATCTTAAAACAATTATTAGAACAAGGTAAACTACTAACAAAATAACATTTTCCGCAACTATGTACTGGTAGACAGAATTTTTTACAATCAGAAGCATGGAAGAATAAATTGAAATCATTTGATATTTTGAAATACATAAGTCATGTCTTCTAGCTTATAATCAGTCTCTGTATTATAAACCAGTCTCAATGTTTCCAGATTTTCCAAGATCTTTGAAATACTTTCGTATCTTGTATCAAATTGATAAATAAAGACTATTTCATCTGCAAATGCAGTTGGCAGCCAATTTAGATTTAGTGCAAAGAGAGATTTTACGTAAATTAAGAATAGCACAGGACCAAGAACTTAACCGTGTGGTACACCATTTTTTCAAAATATGAGAGTCACTATATTTCCCATTTACATTTACTTTTTGATTCCTTCTTTTAATATAAGAAGTAATCCACGTATAATTTTTAAGAAGCAAGTCATGGTCAACCATTTCGAACGCTTTTGTCATTTCGAAATTGAGATTTGTTCGTAATTTTATAAGTTTTTCAAAAATCTTCGAAAACGTTGGTAGTAGGGAAATAGGTCTATAGTTTGAAATATTACTTTTATTACCTTTTTTAGAAAGTAGAAAAAATTCAGCGCTTTTTAGGTGTTGAGGGAAACCCCTATTTTGAACAAGTAACATAAAACATCCACCACACAGAAGCACATTTTCTTCAAAAATATATTGTACTTGATGTACTATCACTGGTACAAGACTTTTTGTTTTTTTAACGACAATATTACCTTAACTGTTTGGTTGTGTGTTTTCTGCGGTTCTTATATTGGGTGATTAATCGTGAGGTTTGATTTTCAATAGGCTTTTTTTGACAGATCACGAGTGACTCTTATCCAACTGCTTTATTATTTTTGTTCAGTATCGTTTGGCAAGTCATCATGGAAAGACTCACAACACAACAGCGTCTCCTAATTGTTCAGATGTATTACGAAAATCAGCGTTCTGTGAGAAATGTTTTTTGTGCGACTCGAATAATCGACATGATTATGTAGATAGTGGATAGTGGATGATACTCGACCGTGACGAATCGATTCGTCGTCGTTCTCAGCAGCTTGGCTTGGCGTATTCGACATTTGGCGTATTTTACGTAAGGATCTCAGCCTATAAGCGTACAAAATTCAACTTGTGCAAGAATTGAAGCCAAGTGACTTGAATTTACGTCATATTTTCAGTGAATGGGCTCTGGAAAAACTAAATGAAAATCCGGTATTTTATCGTGGAATTTTGTTCAGTGATGAAGCCCATTTCTGGCTCAATGGATACGTTAATAAACAAAATTGCCGTATTTGGGCTGATGAGCAACCCGAAAAGTACCAAGAGCTACCATTATGTTCATTAAAAACAACGGTATGGTGTGGTTTATCGGATGGTTGAATCATTAGTCAATATTTCTTCGAAAATGAGGCAAATCAGAATGTTACCGTCAATGGTAACCGTTATCGCGCCATGTTAACGGACTATGTGCTTCCTGAAATTCAAATAGATGGTCTCTGTGAGTTTTGGTTTCAACAAGACGGCGCTATGAGCAATACAGCGCGTGAAAAAATGGACTTGTTGAGAAATCATTTTGGTGAGCACTTAATTTCACGTTTTGATACCTTTGGACTATTTTCTCTGGGGATGTGTAAAGTTTTAGGTTTTCAGGAATAAGCCAGCTAAGATTGACGCTACGATTTTTTTCGAGATATCAGTCGCTATGCTCGAAAGAGTCGCCCAAAATTTGACCTTACGAATGGACCACCGGAGACGTAGTCGCGGCAAATATTTACATAAAATTGTCTTCAAAAAATAAATGTCATAAATTGTTCTTTTAAATGATAATAAAAATTTTGAGTTCGCTTTTAAATTTTTTTACTTTATTTTACATTTTAAATCAAACCTTATGATGAACCACCCTATATAACAATTGCAGTCTACTGAATTCTCTAAAGATGGTTTCAATTGTTCTAAAATTTCGGAAAGCACTGATTAAGCTTAGTAAAAATGTAACATTGAAACAGTGACACTTTTACCATCTTTATCTAAGTTATTTATGGTATACCTATTGGTTGTCTACTCTTTCCTAAAATGTTATCAACTACCTTTCATTTATCTCTTACATTACCTCTTGCTCATTCAAAAGAATTTGAATAAAACTTGTTACGTGTATCTTCAACAGTTTTGTGCACGGATTTGCGCAGATAATTATAGTAATCTTTAAATTGTATGGTATGTGGATGACTTGCATTATTTTGCAAAATCGTTTATTCTTCTTGTCTGCCGCAAGAGATTGGATGTCATCCACGGCTTTAGAAATTTATTTTTGTTCGAAATCAGAGGGGAATAAGAAGTACAATATTTGATATCTTCTGTTAAAATTTTACGTAAGAGATCGAAAGCAGATCAGATCATCATAAACTGGTTCCCAAAATTCATATTGTAAACATTGTTTTAAGGTAACATAGTTCATGAAATGTCTTTTTTTACAGAAGAGTTGCCAAAATTAAATGCATTGTTACTGGAACAAACACTTAGTGCAATCATACAATGGTTTGTTAATTTCAGATACACAATACCATTAAACATGTTTTTATTGTTTCTATGAGTACGCATAAATATATGATCAATGCAAGATTTAGTTGAGTCGGTTACACGGGTAGGTTCATTAATAATACTCTTTACAATCAACCATTTGACGCCATAAAAAACAAGTAATTCTCAGTATCTCTTTAAAATTCTTTAAAAATAAAGCATTTAAAGCATCGCCTAATTCACTAACAAAAATAAATAAAAAAAGCAAATCAAATAAAATTTATAATTACCCCTACGCAAACAATAAAACAGTCATATACCATACAGTGCGTTTCATTTGAATAGACGCACCAGAGTTAAGTTTTGGATCTTGAATTCTTTTCTCGTCTTATGTTGATCAAAGAGAAAAAAAAAAAAACGTATTCAGGAGAGACGTACAGTTACATTGAGTAAAAGAAACATAATTTCAAATTTGACAAGAGTCCAATAACGGTCGTGTTACTTTCCTTTTGCTTGGTATAGCAAAACTGCAAGCATTTTTCCATTTGAATAGTCGCATCGGTTAAACTGAATAGTTAGCTTCAAGTGCTTGGACAAAGAGCAGTAAAAAGTTAAGTAAAAAGTGAGGCAAACTATTTTTTACTAATTTTATTAAAATGGACAGAAAAAAAGTGTTAAATTTGGAAAAAAGAGCTAAAGTTAAAGCTTACCTTTCGGAGAACTTTGCATATCGCGAAATAGCACGTAAAATTGGCAGAAGTGAACACGTTATAAGAAACCTTATCAAAAATGGTGAATACAAAGGAAATATCTATAAAGGAAGGATCTCAAAAGTTATAACACCGCAAGACAAGGAGAAAATTCAAAGACAAGCATCTATAGTAATTCCGCTCAATCCACAAACAAAATCAGAGAACTATATGGGGTTTCTTGTAGTAAATCCACTGTGCGTTTTGTAATTGTGAGTGCTCGACACTTAAAACTTACAAAACTACAAAAAAAAAAAACACCGGTTAATAGTGCACGGAAACAAAAGCGCCTTGAATTTGCAAGATTTCATATGACTTGGGATTTTGACGTTGAAGCGGTCTCAAGAAACTGGAGCAAAGTGGTCTTTTTGGATAAAAAGAGAAATTTAACTTAGATGGTCTTGATGGCTACAACTATTACTTTCATGATCTCCGGAAAGGAAATATGTTTTTAGGCCATCAACATTTAAGACAAGGAGGAGTCATGGTATGGGATGCGATTTCGTACTATGGTGCTTTTAAATTGGTGATCGTTTCCAACAAAGCTCTTTAAGAAACTGCTTTTATCAAAAAAAAGAACTTTTCGGACCTATTTCATGGATATTCCAACAGGATAACGCATCTAAACACAATTCATGTGTTGCTACTATAAAGAATACACCCTGACTAACTCGAACTGCAACCAACTTCAGACTGCTATAATTTCCAAACCGTTCATTAATGTGAGCTCAAATTTTGACACATGACAGATAATTTTATTATTTACAAACCTTTTAAACGATTTATGTCTCAGTTGTGTTGAAAAATTTTCATCCGCGATGGAATTCAAACGTGATAGTGTGATTGCTTTATATTTGGCTGGAAAAGCACAAGTAGCTATCGTTAGAGCCCTCCAGAACCTCCACGTGAATAAATCATTTGTGTCTCGAACCATAGCTCGTTACCGTGATACTGGCAGAGTTGCAAAACGCCATGAAGGTGGTCATAAAAAAACAGCAGCATCGGCAGAAATGGTTCGGAAAGTGAAGGCTCGAATTGACCGAAATCCGCGTCGAAGTGGAAGAAAAATGGCTCATGAGCTCAACATATCGTTGGAACGGATGCAACACATACTTTAAAATGGGCTTGGGCTCAAGCCATTGAAGTTCCAAAAAGCACACGATCTTACACAGCAACACAAAACAGTTAGAGTCGGTTTTTTTTCCGATGAGTCGCCATTTGTTATAGAGCAATATGTCAACAAACAAAATGACCGAGTTTACTTGTAGAGAGGTCCTTCGAAAATGTACACCTTCGGATAGCCACCAGAAAGCAGGCAGCACCGACGGTGATGGTTTGGGCCGCCATTACCGCCGATGGTTACTCTCCGCTTGTATTTTTGAACCGTGGCGTCAAAATTAATGCGATCGTATACCGTGAAACTGTCTTAGAGATAGTATTTGAGCCTTGGGCAAACAATCATTTCGGTCGGAAACCGTGGACATTTCAACAAGACTCGGCACCGTCTCACAAAGCGCGCGTCAACCAAGATTGGTTAAAAAACAATGTCCCACTCTTCATTTCTTCGACACAATGGATAGCAAATTCTCCGGATGCAAATCCGTTGGATTTCTCTGTCTGGGTTGGCACTAAAAAATACCAAAGTTTGGATCTCCTCAAATAAGCACTTCGCTGGTAATGAGCCAAAATACCGCAAATGTGATGCTTTCTTCGGCCATCTCAAGGCCATTATTCGCGCCAAAGGTAGACATATTGAAAACTACTGATACAATCTGAAAATTGATGTATTTTCCAACATTTTTTGCTTTAGCACAATAAAATTTATCAAAAAATAAAAAAAAATCATAGCATTTTAAAAAGTTGCAGTTCGAGTCAGTGAGAATATACAGATTTTGAACTGGTCTCAATATTCGCCTGATCTCAATATCATTGAAAATGGCCATGGGATGGCTTGTCCGTGAAATTTGCAGACGAGGTCAGCAATATCAAGACAATCAAAAGCTGATTACGGCAATTAAAGCTTCTTGAACCAAGATGTTCTTGAATCATCCTTAAAGTTTGTATGACTCTTTGAAAAACAAAATTTTTGAGGTTATTTCTAGAGCTGGAGGCAGTACACACTATTAAAATGGCGCAAAAGTAAATAAGTAAAAAAAAGGAAATATTGCGAAAAACTTAATTCAAATAAATCGAAAAAAGGCAAGCATTTAGTTTCTTTTACTAAGTGTAACTGGACCTAACTCCTGAATACGATTTTTTTTCTCTTTAATCAACATAAGATGAAAAAAAAATCAAGATCCAAAACGTAACTCTGGTGCATCTATTCAAATGAACCGCACTGTACATACTTGAAAACGTATCTTCTTTATTTCATGTTCAGTAGTCAAATTGAATTTTGCGCAAAAACTTAAGATATACCAATACAGCCATTGAGCAGGATGGCGGGTTATGCAGTATTCACATGTACTCATGTAAGTTTCATTGGACTAAACATGTCACGTCGAAATTCTCTAGTAGGCTGTCGGCTTTCTACCAGTGTAAAGGAGCTTTCCACAAGACATAAGTCTTGTCACCGAGATTCCATTTGATCTATACGCTATTACGGGACTAATTATATCTTATACTTGGTTTGTGAAACATGTTTTCATGAAAATAAGTCACTTGGGCTTTATCAGACTACTAAGACTCTTCTCTCGCGGCTGCAAGTACGTTTGGCTCTATTCTTAATGCATTTGTGAATCTGAAACCCTTGATACTTATACCATGGGCTGCCTATCCAAAACGTCGAAAGGCCAAATGAATGCTTCCCAACGTCTATATGTAAAATACGTCTCTTCCCTCTGTAGGAAGGCTGCAGGCTGCTTACTAGCATTCGTTCAATTCACTACGCTTTTGCCTTACACCTAAGTGTGCTAAGCATTAGTGACATCACACCAACATCCTGCTGTGAGAGTAATGACGAGACCGCACTTTCTAAGTGAAATTTTGACTGCAGATAATCGGTATTTAGTGTGCTGGTACTATAAGCACTTTATCACAAAGCGTTTCTTTTTCTATTAAACCTGAGAAACTCTAGTGACATGAAAACACAAGAAAAATTTTCCATCAAAAAACGTTAAAAAGTCGGTTGTATTTATTTTATTAAGAATGCTACACGTAACAGACATAAATATCAAGCGCGTGTTTCGTTTCAGAAACTATATCAGATATTTTGGACACACATATCAAAAACATGTTTTACCTAGCAACTAGTGAACTAGACTTATCTTCGTGGCACACGTACTCGTAATCCACTAAACTTTTTTTGAAGATAAGCCCCACCACCGTCAAAAATAACTACGAACTACTGAAAGGTAAACAGTGCTTCCTGGAACGCGATGTGGGCAAATAAAAAAATGTTTTTTAAAACTGACGACTGTTCTTTTCTGATATCTATTCAACAGCAATCAAAATTTTACAAGTTACCAATATTTATAAAAGGGAGTAAACAATACGTTTTGAGGTAACCTTAAGTGGGCGGCTTGTAGGTTCAGGTGGTGGTGTCGGTAATTTCTGAGGAATCCCCATGCATTGCAAGAACAGATGTACGGGAAAACTGATTGTAACTAGGTTGGCAAATTATAGTTCATGTGGTTATGTGGGTTATGGGAAACTGAATGAACTGGTCATGTGATGATTGCATGATTGAGGGATGATCAACCTCTTGGGTGTTAACTTGTATATCGTGACTCTTTTTAAAACCAATCGGCTTTCAGCCTCCTAAAATGAGAACAGCATTTATTTGGACGGGGCTGAGCAATTAAAAGCCCATCCCTACTGCGCTTTGGAGCAAATAGAAGTAATGCACAGAACAGAAAACACAGTGACATTATTTGCATACGACTAGGTAGGTAGGTAAGTAAGAGTGGCGGTTGGAAAGGACCAACCTATTGGATGGCCTTTTGGCCCATTGTAATGCCACGTGGATCTATTATCCTCTTACTCATGGAACTAATTTGAGCTAATGATAAAGCGAAGGTGACTGTTAACGTCTATATTCTTTTGATCGTTTGAGTCATGGTAGAAGAAATCTCCTAAGTGGAGTTTTTTTCTCTGGGAGAGACCTGGACATGTGAGGGATTGTGTCCTTTTCCTCCTCGTCCATGCAGCTTTTACATAAAGGCAGGCGCTGAGATGTTTCTTGTTTAAAAGGATCCGACTCTTAGAGCTACTCAGATCCAACTTTGGCCCAGTTGGTCCCTAGACGTGTTTGTCCAACAGTCCACCTAAGGTCTGTTCATTTATTAGCATCTGGCTTAAATATTGATTTGCTCTTAGAGATTGGTATAGCTTTGCCAATAGAATGGGTAGAGTGGTTTCAATTTTGGCCCTACAATTCCCTGGAATATCTCTGTGGCCCGGCACTCAACAAAGGTAAAGGGTGAACTGCTCTTCCATCTCCGTAAGAGATGATCAGCAATCAAGGGCGATTTTAGAATTTAATGAGACTGAGTCCAAGAACTTGATAGCGGCCTGACTATACGAAAAGATGCGGTTCTTCAGCGAGAACAGAGCTTCTTTAATCATGAAGCACGCTACAGTGATTTATAAGATGGAAGGAGAGGCTTAGAGATTTAGCTTATCTGAGAAAACACCGCCACCAACCTCGCTATCGGTTTTAGATCCATCTGTGTTAAAGTGGATTGACTTGTCCTCCATTAAAGCATCACTCTCCCAGAATGATCCTGAGGGGAAGCTTACATGAAAGTCTTTGTCAAACTAAAGTTCATGTATGGTGTAATCGATGTTTTCTGTGAGGATTCCTAATATGTTAAGAATATTAGCGTGGCCAAATAAATTGTTTGTCCACTGCGTAATCGCTTTAAGGCTATGATTAACTAATATATAAGTTCCAATTTTAACTTTGCCTCTTGTATAGAGTGGAGGGTATACAGGTGTCCCAAGTCCACGAACCACTCCTTCTACGATCGTTCCTCCTTCATGGTTCCTAGCTGAGGATGATGTTTTCTGTCTTTCGCAGGATAAGTTTGTCCGAAGCCTGTTTTGAATGATGGAGATTAATCTGGAGGAACCGTATCATTGTTATAATTTACAGAGTAGCCCCCACCACGGTGTTGTTCGGGTCCTCTTTATCAGCATCCAGCGCATCCTTTTTGTAAACCCTTATGTGAATTGACTCGAAACCAAAACGAATCATGTCCTTAGTCTACGTTAGAGGGTAAAAGGTTTTCTTATTGATCAAAATCAACGTGCATCTATAAAGGCCCTTTAGTTCTTAAATTTTCGCAGCTTTCCAGTGATGAGTCGGAACGGTTCGACTGAAATCCAGGTGCGGGTTCCATGTCTGCTAGGGATATCTTAGAGACTTTGAGATTTTCACGTGACCAAATCTATGACTTTAGTGAAAAGAAAAGATGAAAAGATCGAGAGATCTTTGATTGGCGATAAGCTTGACATGGCCTTGGTGCCAGCCAGCGTTGCTTGTAATGGGAGGTGGTCCGAGGTTTTCCCCGATCCGTCGGTATCGTTTCTGTCGATTACCACGATCGTTATTGCGTCTTTTAGTACTTCACTAAAAGGCCTCAAAGATGTGCTGTTGGATGGTCCGGAGGTTTTGTTGTTAATAGTTTTGGGCCTTTTGGGAACAGGCACGGTTTCCTCCAAAGACTTCTGGTGTTTGGATGAATCTTTTAGCGTTTTTGGAGCAGTGGGTGTGGTAAATAATCTGTCTTTTAGGATATTGCTTACTCATTTAATCTTGTTCTTAATGTCCGCACTTCTCTCAGCCGGAACGGATCTGAAGGTTTTGATAACGCGTAAAGTATTTCAGCGTCTTAAAAAGAGCTCCTAAGATGGAGCTTGCCGATACGGCTGAGCCCCTAATTCCTTCTTAGGTGGAGGAGTTTCAGTGGCAGCGGCAAGTCCGTGGTCTATAACAAACTTGCTGCTGCTAGAGGTGGAGGAATTGATAGGACCACAGTCTTATCTCTCCTTGAAAATTTAGGTTTAGGCTCGTTGCGTTTGCCTTTAGAGGATGATGCTACAGTTTTACCTCCGCTCGACAATGCAGGAATTTTGCCGGTAATCGGTGCAGTCATCGTTTTACCAAATGGTATTAAAGGAGTGCCGGCCTCGGTTTTTTTTTTTTTTTTTTGATTTTATTCATTGGAAATCCCACGAGTAGGGGAGAAAGGATAGTCCATCTGTGCAGAGATTCGCTGTATACAGATAAGGCTAGTTAATCCAAAGGTCGCCAGGTATTCGGATACTCCATTTGCGACTGTGCTATTTTTAGAGATGCTGAGATGCCAGGTTGATCATTGGCGCGGGTCGTATGACACCTTGATCCAACCCAGGGCAAAAAGGATGGGTTGGAAGGGTTGTGGGAAAGGGAGGGGGCATACTTTAGTTTTAGAACTTGTCTGGAGAACTTCTCGAGTTTAATTGACCTTACTCACCCCCTACGACTCGACAAGTTCAGGTGGGGGCT
This sequence comes from Volucella inanis, assembly GCA_907269105.1. Classification (NCBI taxonomy): domain Eukaryota; kingdom Metazoa; phylum Arthropoda; class Insecta; order Diptera; family Syrphidae; genus Volucella; species Volucella inanis. The sequence continues at coordinate 98,933,571 of OU026156.1, read as the reverse complement.
GCATACGACTAGGTGTATACATACATTTAGAGAAATACTAAAAGTCTATAGCAGGAATGGAGACTGAATACCATGTTTTGGTCACCCCTTCCTGCTATTGCTTTGGTATTGTGGTTCTGTTCATTTGAATTGCCCTTGCCAATGAAACCACAGAGCACTCATCAAATCTTGGACGAACAATCTTTCCTGTCTTCGCATTAGATTCGGAACTCAATCAACCTCTACCCGGAGATGAACCAGACTATTTTTTGGGCATGATTAGATCAATAACGTGTCGTGGTGTTACCTTAAACTTATGTCAGCTTTCAAATAATACTTTTCATTTAGAAGATACATAACAGTCGAAATATTGTATTTGGTGCTGCTCGAGGAAACCGATTCGTAAAAATCTAAATCGTACCAAATATCTATAGCAGTATTCCCATATTTAAAATATTTCTTGTCAAATATTCAGCCAACATACACTCCATTTTAAAGTCACAAATTTTAATTTTATATTTTCAGTGCATCCCCATCTAAAATGGACGGCCCGAAGCGGCGTAAAGAACCCGGAAGAATTGGACAGCAAATACTGGGTTAACAAGGCCCAATCGATTCTTGCTGATAAGCTTAAGATTGAATTCAATAATAAACGTGCCAAAAACATCATCTTGTTCCTTGGTGATGGTATGTCAGTTCACACAGTAACTGCAACCAGAGCCTTCATGGGTGACATCTCCAACCAGGTGTCTTTTGAGAAATTTCCCTTCGTTGGCCTATCCAAAACTTATTGTGTAAATAAACAAGTAGGTGATTCTGCATGCACAGCAACAGCTTACCTATCTGGTGTAAAAGCTAACTACGGTACCATTGGTGTTAATGCTCAAGTTCCACGAAACGATTGTAATAAAGCTCAAGATCCATCTACCCACACTGAGAGTATTGCTAAATGGGCCCAAGATGCTGGTAAAGCCACCGGTTTGGTCACAACAGCTCGTGTCACGCATGCTTCACCAGCCGGAGTTTATGCCCATACACCTAATCGTGTCTGGGAAAGTGACACTGATATCATTAATCAAGGTTGTAGTGCAGTTGATAATCTTGATATTGCTAGACAATTGATTCAGTGGCCAGTTGGCAAGAAATTGAATGTAATAATGGGCGGCGGACGTCGTGAATTCCGTGGCAAAAGCCAATCCGACGAAGAGGGAATCAAGGGCAGGCGTACAGATGAAAAGGATTTAATTCAGGAATGGATAAATGAGAAGAAAAAGAATGATGCAAGAGCTTCATATGTTTGGTGTCGCAAAGGCTTGAAGGAACTTGATTTAAACAAGACAGACTACTTGTTGGGTTTGTTCAGTTCCAGCCATTGTCCTTACCATGGTGATATTGCTAGAACTCATATGCAAAATGCAGATCCATCATTGTCTGAAATGACTGAAACTGCCATTAAGGTGTTGAAACACAATAAAAATGGTTACTTCTTGTTTGTTGAGGGTGCTAGAATTGACATGGCTCATCATGAAACCTGGGCTAGAAAATCACTGGAAGACACTGAGGAATTTGCTAAGGCTGTACAAATTGCCAAAGATATGACATCTGAGGATGACACTCTTATTGTTGTTACTTCAGATCACTCCCACACAATGACAATCAATGGATATCCAGTAAGTATTCTTCATTTCCTACTTCTCCTTCTGACTTATATGAAATTTTTCTTAGCTTCGAACCCAAGAGATTCTCGGCCTTTCCAATGCTATTGCTGATGATGGTCTGCCGTACACAATTTTGTCCTATGCCAACGGACCCGGTTTCTATAATACCTATTCAGAAAAGACCGGACGTCGAGATGTAGCAGTTGACGATCTCGGAGATCCAGAGTATGAATATATGGCAACAGTTCCTCTTGACTCTGAGACACATGGTGGTGATGATGTTGCTATCTTTGCTTCTGGACCCTATGCTCACACTTTTGTTGGCAACTATGAACAAAGTAACATTCCGGCATTGATGGCATATGCTGCTGATATTGGACCATTCCGGGAGAGCTTGTTGAGAACAAATGCAACAGCTGGCCGCTAGTTATCTAAAATTCGTTGATTCCTTGCAATACAACTTATAATTAATTTAAAACGTTATCTGTCAAATCGTGAAATTTTTATCCCGTCAATGTTTAGAAAACACTTTAATGGCAATCACTCCCTGTATCAGCTCTATCTGACGATTGTGGCAATCACTACCGGAACCCTGTATAATAACCGATTTTTATCATGAGATGTCTAAGGTGGATTTTGGTCTTGCTGATAAGACACTATATACGAGTAGGTTTTGGTAATTCAACGGGATGATACAATTAAATTGTTGTTTTCTATTCTACTTATCAGGATTTATAATTTGAGATTAATTGAGAAAGGGAAATTGATTTTAATTTGGGTTAAGGAATCAGGTGATAATTTTGTTGGCTTTTGAGATACTTTAAGTTCTTATCGAACCGCTCCTCAGTTTTCACTTCATAGGTGTGCAGGTGATCGAAGTTCATGTCTTCTTGAGAAAACTTATGAATATTGTCTGAAATAAGATAAAAAATGGATGGTTCGAAAATTGCCGAGACTGACACATAGATGGCGACTCTAATTACATGTCCTAACATAATTATATAATAACAATGTTTAGTTAGAATGATACCATGTCAAAATTAAATGCCTTTCCGACCATTAGTCATCGAGATATTAAAGTTTTAGTGACCTACTTTCTAATATATTCAAAACCATCGGATAAAACTCAAAAAAGTGTTGCAAAGTGTTATAAATTGTCGAAAGCAACGCGATCGTACAGGCACAGACGATGCTGAACTCTCTGGCCGTCAAATGCGGAAAACGCCACAAAGATTCACAAAATCGTTTTGAACAACCGTAAAGATGAGAGATAGAGCGTGAGATAGCTGACATTGTTATAATATCAATATAGTACACCATGTAGGTACATCATTTTTGGGTATGGAAAAGCTTCGTTCGAAGTGGGTACCGCGTTTGATTCAAATCCAAAAATGTGTTGATGATTCAGAGCACTGTTTGGAACTGTTTTAGTTGAATAAAAATAATTCTTTCATCCGGTATGTGACAATAAAAGAAACATGGATCCTATTACCTTTTCGCAAACCTTAAATATATTCCCAGCAAAAAGAGATATGGGTCGGATAAAGAGGTGATCAGAAGCGTATTTTGAAGTGTTGGACAAATCATTCTATAAGAAAGGCATAGAGATGTTATAGCGGTGCTGGAATGATTGTATCACTTTAGAAGGAGATTACGTTGATGCATAAAGTCGAATTTTGTCAAAAAAAAAAAAAAAGGCAAACAATTGGTATTTTATGTGGTAATCTCGGGAATCGGAATAGTTTAGAAACTAAGCGGAACATTACGTCCATTAATAACAACTAGTGCCCCATCACTTTGCCGCAGAGCAAAGCAGAGCTGCAACGACGAAACTTGAGCATCTAACCACCGTCAACCGATGGCTGTTTGATGAGTACCCGTATTGGAAGATAGGTGACGCTACCGAGCCAAAATGAGTGTGCCATTATTTAGGATAAGCAGTTTTAGCTCGCCTGTCAAAATTTGGTGCCAATTCAACGTTTAGTTTTTTGGAAAAAGATGAATATTGCTCCTTGATCCGATTCTTGTGTTTGAGTGGCAAAACCTGCGAGGAAATCAAGCCTATTTTCAATGGGACCTATTTACCATTGGCTTGCAGAGGTTTGTAGTGGCAGCACGTCGGTTTTCAAAGCATCGTGTCTAGGTGGCTCAAAAACGGTTACCACAGAGGAAACCGTGGACAAAGTCCATGATCTCGTATTGGCGGACCGCCGAGTGAAAATTCGTTAGTTGGCTGAGATAGCAGACATCTCAACTGAACGCGTTAGCCATATTTTGCATGAGATTTCGGGCATGAGGAAACTTTATGCGCGTTTGCTCACACCGGAGGACAAGCGCAATCGTGAAACCACTTCAAAGTGCTTGGACCTGTTTAATCGAAAACAGGAGGAGTTTCTGGGTCGTTTTGTGACATCAAAGAACAAAGAACAACCGAAATAATGGCTTCTACCCGGTGAACGTGCTCTCGGCCGGAAAGGTGATGACCACCGTTTTTTGGGATGCGCAAGGCTATTTGAAGAAGGTAAAAACAATCACAGGAGCATATTATGTCAATTTGTTGGGCGGATTCAACACCAATTTGAAGAAATTTGGCGAAGAAAAAAAGAGCTCTTCTGCCCCGATAAAGCATCGGCTTACATCTCCGCAGTCGCAACAGCCAAATTGGTCGAATTGCACTACGAATTGCTCCCCATCCTCCCTGAGGCTTCTTTTTGTTGCCAAACCTTAAAAGATCGCTCTCCGGAAAGATGTACGGGTCGAACGAGGAATTTATCGCCTACGTGGAGTAGTGATTTGCAGGCCAACAAAAGTCATACTATACGGAGGGGTTAAAAAAGTTGCAATGCCGCTGGGACAAATGAATGGAGTTGAAAGGGGATTATATTGAAAAATAAATTGTCAAAACTTAAACAAGTTGCGTTGTCATTCTAATTCGGGTACTCATCCAACAGCAACCGTAAGACACTTAAAATATGGTATTGACAGTTGCATACGGTGCCTTAGAGTCTGCTCTAAGTAAAAAAAAAAATGTTTATAAGTGAAGCAAGGTCTTCCAAGATGACCGAGAAGCTTCTTAATTTTGATCAGAAGAACTGTCGCATGAGCAACTCTCAGGAGCTCTTAAATGATCCTGATTTCCTCAAAAGTGTCGTAACTGTTGACCAATCATGGGTCCAATCATCGTTCCAATGGAAGCACCCAAGGCTATATCAAAAAGTGTTTATGAGAAGTGTTTCGAGAATTAGTAAAAGCGTTGGCACAAGTGTATTATAGCTTAGGAAGATTACTTTGAAGTGGGTAACAATTACATTGATGAATACATAATAAATAAATAACACCTCGTAAAACAGAGTATTCTAAAATGCCCCACAGATTCTAATTTTGGGCCATTTTTGCAGTGAAGTGTTACTAACGAAAAAAAAAGAAAACAGAACAGTTCAGGTTCTCTGTACAAAAGTATAACGCCTTTTCATTGTTGGGCAATATTTTCAAAACAATGTAGGTTTGACAGCTACAGTTCGCAATTTTCGTACAAAATATTGTCGGACCGCTTTCCGTCACAGTGCTGAGAAGAAATAAAAAAACGTGGGATGTGCTTTTCACCTGCTTTGTTACAAGAGCAATTGACATTGAGACTGAAAAATCACTGGTGGATGTCTCCTGCCGTTCGCAACTTTATCATTAGACGTGGGACGCCAATTGAGCTGTGAAGCGATAATGGTACTAGCTTCAAAGGAGCAGAACCTGAAAGGGGGAGGCGCTAAGGGAAGTTAACCAGGACAGAAGTATGCAAGATTTCACAATCACTAATACGACTTGGAAATGTATACCGCACCTTGACTAGTGCGATCGATCAAGACTGATCTCTATCAACTAAAGCCTTAACGCAATATTTTGGGCGAAATGTTAACGAGCATGCAGATAGAGGTCGAAAGGATATCAAATTCAAGACCTCTGACATATGTTAAAAGTTGTCACCCGATGGTCTTTGGCTGTAATTTAATTTTTATGTATGAAAAATATTTGTTCTGCTTTTGGATTATGTTTGCTTGATGTCTTAAATTTTTTTCCATTAAGTTGGTAATTTAATATCAGCTGCGTGGCCGCCGCCGGAATATATAATCATTCGGGCCCGATTTGTGACATTTTCCTTCACTTAGAACTTCCGGCGAAAGGTTTACGCATTCTTGACGGATATTCTCTTTGAGGGCTTGAAGAGTCTGAGGCTTGTTGACATAGACTTGTGACTTTAAAAAAACCGCACAAAAAGACGTCTGGAATGGTTAAATCAGGCGAGTAGGTGGTGACTCGGAGGTCCAGCCCTCAGAATTTTGGTCGTGACTCGTGCAGTATGTGCCTGTTGGAACCACGTGTTTTCTAGTTCCAGTTCATTCAATTGAGGAAGGAGAAAGTAGTCATTTGGTTCTCGGCGTTTGCAAAGAAGAAAGGCCAGATAACGCCTACAGCGTAAACACCACACCATGCACTAACTTTAAGCGAGTGTAATGGCTCTTTTGAGTTATACGCGGATTTTCGGTGCTTCAGAACCGATAATTTTGCTTATTCTCATATCCACAAAAATGGAAATGGGCTTCGTCGCATATGATTATTTTCGTTGAAAAGTTGTCTTCCTTGTGGTTGAGATTCAGAGTGTAGGTTAAATACGTTTGCGGTCAACAGCTAACAGCTGACTAACACTTTGTAAGGGAACGTCTGACAGCCTTTCACCAAAATTCTCTGTGAAAGCCGCCGACTGATATCTAATTGCGGGGCGATTTGTCTGGTCGATACTCCGGGATCCCCTGCGACATCTTCAATCACAGCTGCGATATTCTCAGTAAAACGGAGGTTCCAGGACCGGCCAGACCTTACAGCACCTCGTGTTGTACCATACTCCTCTAAACGAGCGGCTAAACTTCGTGGTGTTTTCCCAGTTGATGTTGGACGATCGGAAAATCTGCGGCGAAATTCACGCTACGCCAACGCGACCGACGAATTATTCCAAAAACAAATAGTTATTCCGCGTTCTTTAGAGTATAGCGATTGTTAACGCGTATTTTGTATTTGTTTACTTTACAAACGTCAAAGTAGAATTAACATTTGTCGCCATTCGCAAAAAAATAAAGCATCTTCCGATAGGGTAATGACATGTGAGCAACCGATAGTACACCTCTATAGACTAAGTAAGTGATGAGGCGCTGACTCCAAATCAAATCCTCTTGGGATCTTTGAACGGAATTAAGCAGATTGCGCCATTTATTAATGAGAAGGTGGTGCTTAAAAGTAATTGGAGAACTTCACAGAAGTAAGCAGGGCAATTCTGTGGACGCTGGGTTAATGAATATCTGTCGATTATTACGCGCCGAACAAAATGGTTAACATCTATAAAACCGATAAAGGTGGGTGACATCGTTCTCATGGTAGACTCAAATAGCCCGAGGAACCTCTGGTCAAAAGAAGGAATCATCGGCGACAAGAGCTTAAAAGATAGACAGGTAAGAAATGCTTTTGCGCAGACATAGAGCGGGATATACGACAGGCCAGTCGTAAAGTTGGTGATCTTGGAAGTCAAAGGACTGAAACGGCTAAGCCTAGATACCAGGGGCGAGTGTAACAGCCCTGACTTCTCTTTATATCTCCACACTCTAGGACTGTGACTTTCTTTGCTGCGGATCTTTCATGAAGTGCAAGGAAATAGTGACAAGTTGTAGTCCACACGCAAGTGAGAAACTTTTCCCTTACCGCTGTCTGGATCGACATTGAAATTTCCAACCAGTATGAGAGGGCTATTTAGATCGACTTATAAGTCTGGTATGATTCTCTGGATCATTTTCCCATACTTGGCAATCCCAGCAACAATAGAAATTGTGTTTGAGGTATCGGTACCTGCGGATGTACGTATACTCCAGCAAGGATAAATTTAAGATTAGGGCATGTAACTTCAACTACTGTGATGTCTCCGCAACGCGTGTCAACTAATCTGTGAGTATTTAATAGTCAACAACCACATGATGACACGTAGATATTGATTCCACGTTCTTGTATATCGCTACTCCAGAAGCTGTTCTTTTTGTCGGTGAGATATCAGTCAAAGATGAATCAGTACTCTAATGTTTTCATATTTTAGAATAGCAGCTAGCGACAAGTTCAAAACCGGCGACGGGTAAACTATGAATCGATCACTCTCAATGTCAGAAACGTGCGCAGTTATACTTTGAACGTTGTGGTGTGTGATGATAAGCAAGTTTGTTCTATTATTTGTACTTTTTGAACCGATAAAGTTCTCAACTGAGGCTGTTAAGATTAAAGTTTTTAATCTGTGGTCTTGTAATTGTTCAAATTCGTTACACACGTCTCGCACACTTTGACTGTCAGATCCAGCGTGATAAAATTTAAAGTCATTCGTGGCATTGGTCTGTAGCGGCAACCCGTCATGTAATAAATCTACTATAATATAGTAGGCAAATTGCAGATGTAGACTGCGTCGACCCGATTGGAAGAAAGGAAATGATATGGTGAAAATGAAACACCCATGTAAATTAGGGTAAGACAAGTATCGATATTGTTGCTCCCTTTTTAGACTCCGAATTCGAGGCGTTAAGACGTGGTGTGCGCAATGTGTTAGGATACCTAGAAGACTATTATTTAAGTACGTTCAACATAATATTATAAAATGTAATTTATAATTTTGAAAATAAAATTAAATAAAGTGAAGCTTAACAAAGATTGTTTTTCATTTATCCAACAACAATATTGGTGACCCCAACTACAAACGAACACGCAATTGTGTCAAATCAAAAACCACGTCATCTCAATTCATCATCCAACAACATATATCAAAATAAAAAAAACACATTTCCAAACTTCTGGAGCACACGGCATCAAAAAAAAAAAAAAAAAAAAAAAAACCAGCCACAAAACCAACATTAAAAATCTACAGTGGGCTAGGTACACAGCAACAGTTACACATCTCCGGCCAATGTGCGCCACGACTGCAAACATTAGCGGGATTTGATTTGATTTTTACTGAGAGTCTGATTTTAGAACTGTGAAAATGTCGTCTCCCTACACTCGTTCAAGTCTCATTGGAGTCAAGCTCAATGTCCAAATCCCTCTCAGATAAAACTATAACCGAGCTAACAGACATTAACCAAACTCTGCAAGCTGAGATACATGAAATCAAAGCAATGCTTTCAAACTTAAACCTAAATAGACAACGCTCTCGCGGCCAATGTAAACCTCGTTCCTCAAAATACCAAAGACGCAACAGATCTCATACAAAAAACAACATTCGTGACAGCTTTGCTAAAATTTGTTGGTTCCATAACAAATATGGCGACGAAGCACGTAAGTGCTCGAAGCCCTGTGGGTTCCAAAAACAACACCCAAACTGAATCCTGCTGTTGTGATGGTGGCAAACAACAGCAAGGTCGTAGAATTATTTAGCCGCCATTTTATAAAAGAATCTATCTCAGACATTACGTTTTTAATTGACTCCGGGTCGGATATATTTGCGACCAAGCCAAGTCCGACCAATCAGTGTCCGCAGCTAATGGCTCCGCAATCAGCGTTTTTGGCACCAAGTTCGTTCGAACCAGTCTGGGTTTTCGACGAATTTTCAACCACACCTTTTTAATAGCAGCGGTTACTAAACCAATAATCGGTGCAGATTTTCTAAGACACACAGGTTTGGTAATCGACGTCAAAAACGCAATGCTTATCGACCCACTCACTAACGCAGTGGTGAAAGGCACACTCTGTCTACAAAACGTCCCAACACCACGTTTTTTCGCGGTCGAACACAAATACAACGCTATTTTAAAGGAGTTCAATGGGTTAATGGAACCACCCAATTTTAATTTCCCTGTTATCCACAGAGTACAACACCACATCGTAACAAAAGGACCTCTTCCACACTCTCGTCCCAGGCGATTAAATGCAACCAAGCTCAAAATCGCAAAACAAGAGTTCGAATACATGGTACAAATTGGGATCTGTAGACCATCCGCATCATCATGTGCAGCTCCTATTCACATGGCTTCAAAATGAGAGGCCAATGATTGGAGACCATGCGGAGACTATAGAAACCTCAACGCTATCACAACCCCAGATAGGTACCCACTACCACATATTCACGATTTCTCCGTTCTTCTTCACGGAAGCACCTTTTTTTCTAAGATTGATTTAGTACGCGCATATCACCATATTCCTATGGCACCAGAAGACATTTTTAAAACTGCCGTAACCACACCGTTTGGCCTTTTTGAATTTGTTCGCATGCCGTTTGGCCTTCGGAACGCTGGCCAAACGTTTCAACGTTACTTGCATCAGGTCACAAAGGAACTCGAGTTTGTCTTCGTTTATGTAGACGATATTTTGGTTGCGAGTAAATCAGAACAGGAACATGAACGACATCTCAAAATACTGTTCCGACGATTGTCTGAATATGGTCTTAGAATAAAATCTTCAAAATGCATGTTCGGTACGTCGACGTTACAATACAATTCCTAGGATTCGATATTACGAAAGAAGGTATAAAACTATCTCTGGACCGGGTAAGGTCCATCGAGAACATCCCTGAACCTAGGTCGATAAAAAGCGCACAACGATTCATTGGCATGGTAAACTATTACCACAGATGCATTCCTCACTTAGCAAAAATTCTTGTGCCAATTTATGATCACTTGGCAAATCTCATAAGAAACAAATCGAAACCTAAGGACTTCATGTGTCCCCCAATATGTCAAGAAGCATTTTCAAAAGCAAAGAACAAACTTGCTAGGGCAACACTCCTAAACCACAAAGAGGAAGGCGCCGAGCTAAGCATTACAACCGACGCTTCTAGTACAGACATTGGGGCTGTCATCGAACAATTAAAAGGGGACATCTGGGAACCAATAGCTTTTTTCAGCAAGAAATTGTCACCCACCCAGTCAAGGTATTCGGAATTCGATCGAGAGTTAATTGCAATCTATTTAGCCAAAGACCAATTTCAAAATTTTGTCGAAGGACAAGATTTTTGCATTTTTACCGATCATAAACCGTTAACAACAGCCTTAACTACCAAAACCAAGCGTAACCCCAGACAAGAACGACAACTCGATTTCATCTCGCAGTTCACGAATGACATAAGATACGTCAAAAGTTCGTTGAACATCGTAGCTGTTACGCTTTCTCGGCCAAGCGCAGACGCAATAGATCTTACCTTGCCAGGAATAGAGGAGTTAGCCCAATATCAACAATGTGATGAGGAACTCAAACTTCTTAAACACAACATGCCAGCTTGTTCGAAAGCCAAACAAAATACCTGCCTATGACTTACCATTGTGGTGTGAAAGTTCTACGCAAAACATCCGACCGTACGTACTCCTGGGCTAATCGACTGGCCCATGTCTTGAGATAACATGCTCACCATACTTACTCTTCAATAAATCGACTGTAGCGTGTGCTGTGTAGCTTGTGGCACCATCCTGTTGAAACCACATGTCGTCCAAGTCCATATCTTCCAATTCGGGCCAAAAATAAACGGTGATCATGGCGCGATAACGCTGGCCATTCACAGTAACGTGACGATCATTATCGACGAAAAAATATAACCCAACAGTTATTTTTTGTGGATAAAGTGGTGATTCATGAAGCACATGTGGGTTTTCACCCGGCCAATAACGCCAAAAATGATCTTAGTCACTGAAGATGATTTTGCGATGAAATTCATCATCTTGGCGCATCTTCTCCAGAGCCCAATCGGAGAACGTACATCGCTTCAAATGGTCCATCGGCTTCAATTCTTGAGTTAGCTTGATCTTGTATGGGTGTAAACTAAGATCCTTACGCTAAATATGCCATAATGTGGTCTGAGCGATGCCCAATTCTTGAGAACGCCGTGGAATTGACTGATTTGGATCGTTTGCTACAACGAATATGTAGACTCAAATTTTTGTACTAAACTTGTTATTGCCTGTTCACTAGGGCGAGAATTACGACCGAAAATTGGAGTTAACGCTCTTAAAGTTGCAGTCACCGACTCCGAATATCTGTAGAAAATTTTTATAATTTGCAGACGTTGCTCGTTAGTGTACTTTATCATGATGAAAATGTTGAATTTACTGAGTAAATTGACAGTGACAGTTTGATGATTAGTGAAAGAGTGCGTTCACAAATTAAATTCAAGGTTATCAAGTCCCTATTGGAAAACACTTTATAACCTTTTTGGCTCAGATGGACGACGTATGGTGTGGAGGAAACCAAATACTGCTCTAAATCCGAAAAACTTAACACCCACAGTAAAGCATGGCGGCGGCAATGTAATGGTGGGAGGATGTATGGCCTCTTCCGGGGTCGGAAATCTTGTATTTATCGATTCAACGATGGACAAATATGGGTATTTGAATATACTTAAAGAAATACTTCATTCGAGTGCTCAAAAACAGGGTCTCGGGAATAATTTCATATTCCAAAAAGATAATGGTGAAAGAATTGTTGCTTTACAAGGTAAAAAAACAAATTAAGCACCCTGCTCAGTCACCAGATTTAAACCCAATTGAGCATCTATGGGATCACTTAGAAAAAAAAAATCCGGGAGCGCACAATATCAAACAAATCTGACTTGAAAGCCATCTTACTTGAAGAATGGAACAAAATTTCTCCAGACACGACCTTCAAACTGGTGCATTCTATAAAAAAAACAGGTTAAATGAAGTAATAAGGAACAAAGGAGGTCCGACCAAATATTGATCCTATTTAGTCTGTTCACTGTGGTCTACAGCTGTAGTGAGGTCTTGGTGAGAAACGACAACAAACGAAATCTGGATTTTCCATATGAGGGTCAGTATAAAGTAGTTCGAAAATTGCGAAAGCATTTCATCATTGATAAACAAAGTAAATTAGTATCAGTAGCGATCGACAAATTAAAACCATTTGAAAATTGAAAGTTGTTGACAAGCGATTTGACATTTACTCGCTTCGCTAGGAAGGGGGTGATGTAGCGGCAACCCGTCATGTAATAAATCTACTATAATATAGTACGCAAATTGCAGATATAGACTGCGTCGACCCGATTGGAAGAAAGGAAATGATATGGAGGAAATGAAACACCCATGTCGATTGTTGTTACTCGACTCAGCGCTACATATACCAGTGGGACTTGCTGGCTCTTGTGGTAATCTATAACTATTCCGAGCACAGTACCTCCTTGCATTTTATGAATTGTTATCGCCGCAGCCAGCACCAGTAGAGACTGGGTGCGTTTACATTTAACTCTTCGAACCCAAGCAGGATATGTTTGCGCTTCTACGCACTATCGGTATGCTAGTTAATTTCAGCTCACCGTTGCTATTCGTAAGTCTGGTGACTTGTTGAGCTTTTGCGAGGCGGCAAATGTTACTACTTTTGAACTCTAACCACAGTCGTATAACTTCATTCTATTCACGTCCGTCCTTACGCAAATCATTCTTTTCTATGTACCTCAATGTGTCGACAGCTTCGTTGGTTAACCCGTTTGCTACATGTAAGCATGTAATTTTTGCCATGTTATGGTAATCCGCCACTCTCCATTGTGCTTTTGCTGTCCATGGCTTTACAAGCTGTCGTAAGTTCATATGAAGAGCTGTAACCGCTATAAGAATTGTCGCTCACGCATTCTAAGTCACCAAATATTATTTGTTTATTCCCCGTGTCTTCTGCGCTATTGTGATGATACAAAGTCTTGTACGTTTATTGCACATTTTTGAATCTAGTCTCAATAAGTGCTTTCTGTTCGTGCTCTAAGGCACGGCCGCCTCCGAACCTAGTGAGTATGTCTGAGAAGGCCGTGTCTGCTTCTCTAATGACTTGCACTAACAGGAAATAGGAAAGAAACTGCCAGAGGCTTTCACAGCCGAGAGCTCGTCCCGGAGTCCTGAACACGGGTGAAGCATATACTGGCGGTATTTGATGTATGTTTCTTGTCAATGTTATATCCTTACCTCCAAAGAGGCGCTCAAAATCTTCAGTGATTTCGCAAAGACGTCGTTGTATAATATTGAACATTTCATAGCCTAACATGCTCACTTCACCGACTATCGCACACCGCACATCCTTCAATGCTACGCGTAAATTTTGCATGACGTCCGGCCGTATGCTAAAGTTTGTTAGGTTCTTGGCTAAGATTTTGAATGCGAAGTAAACAGTCACAGCGTCGAAATTGATCTCAGCTTTGCCGGTTGAGCCGCAAGTCAAGTATGCGTTGTTTGCTGAACAGTGTGGTAACGATTGTAAGTCTCCATTAGCGCTTTTTATGTCAATGCCGGAGCCGGCTGGGCCCATGAAGAAGATTTAAAGTGGTTCAGCGCCTGGCGTGTGTATTCGATGAAACACCTCTTGATTTGTTTTGCGTATCATCTCGCAGTAATCCTGTTTTCTTGTCTCGATACCGAAGTGGAGCCTGCCTCTCTAGCAAATTCAAAGTCTTCAATGTCGGCATTTTCAGGCACGTCGTCGTGCCTCGTCTACTATGCACATATTCTTGATCTCTTCTATTATGGCGTCAATGCCCAAATACTCCTTGCGCTTAGCTATTATTAGCTGCGCGTGTTCAACAAAGAGCTGTTTAAACTTGTATCTACGTTAAAATTCAACGTTTTTATTTTTGAAGTGTACATATTGTAGCACCATCTCTCTTTGGTAATTGACTAGGTTTGAGGTTTCGTAGTTGCGATAACGTATGACCTTCTTATTCCCCTCTATGCGACGTCTGTATTTACAAACTTTAGCGTTTTCATTAAGTGCGTTTACATTGTTTATGCCGCCGTCTCCGTCATCATTATCGTAATCTGCCTCTCTTTCTTTCTCGTCGGCCAGTACCTATGATTTACGCAAGTCGGGCATGTACCAGGCTCAGAAATCCGCCCAGCACACATTGTCCAATTCCGCCGGTCATTGTTCATAGTGTTCAATTTTCGAATTGGTCCACACATCGGTGCTGTTGGTTGCGATACTTTCTGCGTCCATTTATGTCTTCATATTATGAGTGCGATATCTTTCATTTGGCCAAACAGTTGGAATGTATTCTACCTTGCGACTAGCCGTGCTGATGTCTTAACGCCTCTTGTGCAGTTATCTCTACGGAGTTGAGCATCGATATCCTGCATATCCACCGATGAAACAGTCTCATGATCTGGCGCACCAGCACTCCACGGAAGAATATGCGTATGGAGACTGCCACGGCATTGGAACTCTATTCGCTTGAAGTAGTCGACGGTGTAGTAGTCGACTCGTGAATAGAGTTGTTCGAATGCCTGGTTTGAAGATGCGTTGACAGCCATAGTAAATCGCTGGAAACGACAGTTCCTCTCCATGTAAGTCGTACATAATGTTCAGTGGTGTTTAAGTCGGTCCATCGTAAGTCGGACATTTATCTTGGTCTTTATTCATAAAAGGATATACCATTTTCGCCTCATCCCAGATTAATCCCTATAAGGTGGTCCGAGTCGAAAATCGGAGCCTCTTCGATAGGATCTATGAGCAACTGTACCTCGGACTCTGTCGAGGGCACAGAGCTATGAGCTAAAGTCTATTTTTATGCCGTAATGTTTGTAGAGTGGCTGTTTGATCAAGTATTCAAGCCATATTATAAGTATACCGACTTGTATACGATTCTGTTCTATATATTCACCTTCATCGCCCTATCTTCGTCCAGTGGGCGCGGTAATGACCGCACCATCTTCTCGACGTCTACGGGTAAATTGATTATCTGGTCGCATATTTTATGTTGGAAAATTCCGTATCGTAAATCTCTAATGTCAGTGAATGGTAGACGAGGTGAGATGATTCTCTCCTGTACCGACGTGAACGGTGGGAGGCGGGTGTATTTGGGTGGATAGACAAAGTCGTTGTAGCTACTCAGCTGTGGTATTTTATCATTATTCATTCCGGAGAAGCAAGTTGAATATGCTATATAGTCACTCACAGTAGTAAAGTCTGTAGTTTTCATTGTTTTCAGGACGTTTTCTTGCTAAGCGAGGCATATCTTAACCGTGTCTTTGACACAGACACAGACGTTCATATACCATATATCACACGCGTGTCCAAATTTATTGTTGTGTCAGCGACGTGTAAATTCTATGCATGACGCTTTGTACCTCGTATTGTAATTTGCTACGTCTGGCTGAACTTCTAAAGACATAGACGGTCTCATGTTACGTTCTGCAGCTGCCGGCGTCTTATCTCGAAAATCTCTCCGTGCCTCGATATTCGTTTCTTTATGTGACAACTTTGCCTTAATATCCGCTTCTTATTGAGCCAATTTATTTTATTTTATATCGTTTGCACTTCTCGGCGTTAGTTAGTTTCTTAGATCGAGTTACGGTTCGAACGGAAAACGTTACCTCACTCTTACTGGGTTGTGGTTCTAAATTTTCGTCAGGGAAAGCAACTTTGGAAACCTAGTTGGCTGGGTTCTTGTAAGCCGATTGCAATATTTTTTGACTTAATAAACGCCTCTTAGCCGTTTCTTTATTATTAGCTTTATTTGCTTTGATTTTTGGTGCATCCCTTTTAGAATTCTTTGATTTTTGGCGCGCCATGGCTTTTTTAAAATTTCAACGGCTCATAATTTTCAAAATTAATTTCAGTAAATTAACTTTTAAATGCACTTTACAACGACATCTCATTTATAACTGTAGCATTACAATTAACATAGTTAGACGCATTTACAATTCACAACGATTTTTTTTCTAAAATTTTTTTTTCTGGCGAATCAGCTGTGATTTTGAATTGTCATTTGTTAACTGCAATGTGCTTTGTGAATTTGTGATTTGTTAAAGATATTTAAAAATAATGGAACACTTTGAGATAAAATCGGAGAAAGAACAATCTGTTCTTGTACAGTGTTTACCAAACATTCGGCAAAATTTAGAAAATAGTAAGTATAAATGGTAGAAAGATTGTTAACTCAAATAAGATAAAATAAAGACCGCACTTCACGTTGTTCAACACACGACTGACAATTTTATTATTTTTATAAAAAGAAATTTGCTTTGCACACGCAATGTTTTTTAGATTATTATTAGCTACCTATTGCTCCACAGCCGTGAGAATAGGCATATGCGGACGATTCGGAAATTTGAGTCCGTGAATTTATACCAGTGTGTCTGGTTCCACGCATAACATAGAACGGTGATTCATCGTGAGGTTTGATTTTCAGAAGGCATTTTTTGACAGATCACGCCCGACTTCTATCAAACGGCTTTAACATTGTTCAGCATGGTTTGACAAGTCATCATGGAAAGACTTACACCACAACAGCGTCTCCAAATTGTTGAACTGTATTACGAAAATCAGCGTTACGTGAGAAATGTTTTTCGTACGATTCGAGGAATTTACGGTGCAAATAATCGACCTACTGAAACCACTATTGCCAATACCATTCGCAAATATAAGTCCCAGTTTACATTAGTGGGTGATACTCGACCGGTTAGACCACATCCAGCATGTAGTGAACAGACGAAGACCGTGACGAATCGATTCGTCGTCGTTCTCAGTAGCTTAGCTTGGCGTAGTTTACGTGAAGATCTCGGCCTAAAAGCGTACAACATTCAACTTGTGCAAGAAATGAAGCAAGACGACTTGAATTTGCGTCATATTTTCAGTGAATGAGCTTTGGAAAAACTCAATGAAAATCCTGTGTTTTATCGTGAAATTTTGTTCAGTAATGAAGTCCATATCTGGCTCAATAGATACGTTAATAAACAAAATTTCCATATTTGGGCTGATGAACAACCTGAAGAGTACCAAGGGCTACCATTACATCTATTAAAAACAACGGTATGATGTGGTTTATGGGCTGGTGGAATAATTAGTCCACATTTCTTCAAAAATGAGGCAAATCAGAATATTACCGTCAATGGTAACCGTTATTGCGCCATGTTAACGAACTATGTACTTCCTGAAATTCAAGCACATGGTCTCGGTGAGCTCTGGTTTCAACAAGATGGCGCTACGAGTCATACAGCGCGTGAAACAATAGACTTGTTGAGAAATCATTTTGGTGAGCACTTAATTTCACGTTTTAATACGGTAAATTGGCCTCCTAAATCTTGCGATACCACACCTTTGAACTATTTTCTCTGGGGATGTGTAAAGTCTCAGGTTTTCAGTAATAAGCCAGCTACGATTGACGCTACGATTTTCCTCGAGATACCAGTCGCTATGCTCGAAAGAGTCGCCCAAAATTGGGCCTTCCGAATGGACCACCTGAGACGTAGTCGTGGCCGAAATTTACATGATATTGTTTTTAAAAAGTAAATGCCATAAATTGTTCTTTTAATCCATAATAAAAATTTTAATCGGTTCCCACTAGATTACCGAAATCAAGCCTTGTTGGGAGCGGTAAGTACGTAGGTGGGTGACCACATGGGAACTCAGTACTCCGCGTGCTGTTGACAAAACGCGCCACATGGGCATAGTACCCCAGCGTTAAATCCTGGACCATAAAAATTAATTTGTATCGTTCCCTTGATAATAATAATAAAAAATTTAAGTTCACTTTTAAATTTATGTATTTTATTTTACATTATAAATCAAACCTTACGATGAATCACCCTTTATACAATAACAAATGACACTGCTATAAAATGAAATCTTCTGTGTAACTTAACAAAGAGTTTCATCCTTAATTTATGGTTATTTTTTAAGATCAAGAGTTTTGCCAATTAATTTTCTACCAATCTTTTGGATGTAAGGAAGAGGATTTTGTACCGCTAACCACTGCCCCTTTACAGGAGGAAAAGCAACAAGCTAAATGGCTTGAGAAGGACTGCCGATTGTTAGTAACCCTCTACAAACAAATTCGCTCAAAGCTAGGAAAACAATTTGAAGTCAAAACCAAACGAAAGCTTTGGGAGCAAATTGCGGTACGAATGGCGCAATATGGTTGCTCTTTCAGCCATATCAAATTAAAGAAAAGTGGAAAAGCCTTGAAAAATGCTTAAAAAAAGAAATAATCCACAGTAAGAAAACAGGAAACGATAGAGCTGCTTGTCCATATGAAAGGTACAATATCAATATCAATAATTACAAATTGTTTATTTATAAAATATAAATATTAGGTAACTATGTGTTAAAGTGAGCTATCGAAAGTTCTGTAAGAAAGGTCAAGTATCATTCCCACTTATCAATTGGGGAGTGCCAGTGGAAGTGGGAAATCCCAAGTGCAAATATTGATGGAAGCCGGATTGTCTTCGAGTATAGGTAAGTTTTTCAGAATCTCATGTATAAAATTCATAAAATTTACTTGGTTTTTAGAAACTATACCAGGTGCTAGTAGAAGTGGCCTGAGTGTTCCGCCAAATGAACATTTATCCCATGAAAATTTGGAGGAGCCTAAACGAAAAAGAAAGGTTAGGACTGTAGCGGATAGAAATTATAACTCTATGATATTTTCAATAAAAACTAAATAAAAATTAATTTTAAATTTTTTAAATTTTTATCATTTATTTCATTTATTCGTTTGTGTTATTAAATTACATTTAAACATTACATTTTCATGATCAATGGTATTCTTAAAATAAATAAACACTTCTTCACAAAGCCGATTTTGGATGCTTAAGTCACGTTCTTGATTAAGTGGGACTTCGGGATATGCCACCTTGATCAAAACAAAACGGAATAACCTCCGTGTGGCGCTCCCATTGTTACGATTTGAGTTCTGTTTTTTTTTTGTTACGTTGGTACATCTGTTGTTGACATTCCCTCTAAATCTTAGCATCATAGCTTGACATTTGCAAAAGTTACGTAGCCAAGAGTACATCTATTTCTGGGTGTATTGGTGATTTTTTACAATTTTAGAAATGGATTTAAATTTGCAACAACGAACTTGTATTTAATGGTGCACGAGCAGTGGCACGAGCGATTCACAAGTGGTGGTGAGGCAATCGAAGATGATGAACGCAGTGGCAGACCATCGATATCTAAAACCGACGAAAACATTGATGAAATGAAAGAAATGTTCAATAACCGCAAATTAACCATCAAAGAGAAAGCGGAGGACTTGAATATTGCCTATGAATCCGTTCAAGACATTTTGGTTAATGATTTGGGTTTCCGTCTTGTAGCAGCAAAGTTGGTGCCAAAAGATCTCAATTTCATGCAAAAAAGAGACCGTGTTGATGTCGCAAGAGATGGTTTGCGAGGCGGAATACGATCCCACATTCATCAAAAGGATCATTACTGGAGACGAGACGTGGTTTTATGAGTACGACACGCAATCCAGACACCAGGCAAGTGAATGTCGTTCACCAATTGAGCCGAGACCCAATAAACCACGTCGTTTTCATTCAAAAAAGAAGGCAATGCTCACGGTTTTCATGGATTACAACGGTGTAGTGCATCATGAATTTTTGCCAGAAGGCCAGACAGTAAACAAAGAGTATTACATATTTGGGCGTCATGAGACGTTTGCGTAAATCAATTCGCCGAAAGAGAATTGTGGGTATCTATTTATGAGTACGATACGCAATCCAGATACCAGGCAAGTGAATGGCGTTCACCAAATGAGCCGAGACCAAAAAAAACACGTCGTTTTCAGTCAAAAAAAGATGGCGATGCTCACGGTTTTCATGGATTACAACGGTGTAGTGCATCATGAATATTTGCCAGACGGCCAGACAGTAAACAAAGAGTACTATTTGGGCGTTATGAGACGTATGCGTGAAGCAAAAAAGCCGAAAAAAACCAGAATTGTGCGCAGAAAATTTGTGGATTTTGCACCATGATAACGCGCCGTCGCACAGTGCCACCATTATTCGTAATTTTTTGACTTAAAATGTAACAAATACCATCCAACAGCCACCGAATTCACATGATTTGGCCCCCTATGACTTCTTTCTATTCAATGAAGTTAAAAAACCACTACGAGGAACGCGTTTCAGTAGCCGAGAGAAAGTAAAGGAAAAATCGCAGGAAGTACTGATGGACATACCGAAAACCGGATATAAAAAATATTACGAGGATTGGATCAAGCGCTGGCATAAGTGTGTTGCAGTTGATGGTGATTACTTTGAAGATGACAATATAGATTTAGATGAATAAACTTGCAATTTTATTTTCTGAATAAATTCCGAAATTTTTTTGAAAATTTGAAAATTTTTTAAAGAATTAAAGAATAAACTAAACTAAACAGATATCCCGGTTCCACAGACTATGCCTTTGTGTGAAACTGCAGCAAGTTAAAAGTGGTGTTGGAAAGGTGGTGCCAAAATGGAAAGAGGACAATGTATCTAGATGTGTATTATGTTCTTCTTGTTTTGAGGATTAAATTAAAATAAGTATTTTTATAACATTCTTAGGAGTCACCGGTTATCCTCTTCTACTTTATTTGCTTATTGCTTTCAGTAATGTAAATTCGGAAACTAGAGAGGCATGTTTAAACAAATTCCATCCAAAAGCAATAAATATTGTGGAGAGGACGATTGGAGTTTTGAAAATCCGCTTTAGATGCCTTCTAAATGAACGAAAATTATATTATACTTCGAGAAAGGCCATAAGTATAGTGAACTTGTGTTGTGCCTTGCACAATATTTGTCGCAGCTACAATGTAACAGAGCCTGAAATAATAGAGAAAAAAAAAACTTGATGTCTTCAGGCGAACCATCGGAGTCTGAAATGCGAAGGGGGGCGAAGAAGAAATGAAATTTTAGCTACATTGTAGCAGCTTTATTCTGTATATATTGGTATACTTATTTAATTGTTAATAATAAAACACGTATCACACAAATTATCACAAATGACTTACGTATTCAATTTTCTTTAAAACTGTCTAACAATCAACTCTGATTAACTCTAGATTTTCTTTATTTAATTCGTAGTTGTTTCATTTATATCTAGCCATTTCCGCTTAGTGGTTTTCATTGGATTTACAAACTGCTAGGAGTTCGGTTTGTGTTCCAGTGCGCCTTTTGAGCAATTGTAGTCTCTGATTTTTCCTTATATTTGTTTCACTCAAGGTTCTGCTACGCTTTTGTCTAAGAGTTTGTTGTAGAGGTTCTTGCACAATTTCTTCAGTTCCGCTCAAAAGCTCTGCTGCTTGTGGCAAAAATATGCACGCTTGACCCGAAGCATTTACCTGCTGAATTTACAGCTGGTTGTAAGCTGAGCAGCTCATCTACTGCCTGTTCCAGGGGAGACAAAGAGGCCTGTGTGTAAGGTCCTCTGGTTTCCACTGCATTCTTTTTATTGGATGCAACTTTTTTTAAGCTTGAGCTTAAACATTTTTGAATATCTCACTTCAACAATTTTTTAAGCTGATCTTACTTTATGCCACTCTTTTTCCTTACGTGTTGGCGGTCCTAAGGAGTTGAGCTCAACCGCGAAATCATCCCAATACACCTACTGATTGCGTTTGAAGGAGCCAAACGCTTATATGCCTTTAGCGATGTCAGGGTTCTATTTCATCAGTTGACCAAGTTTTGTCAACTGGTTCGTATTTGTTCTTATAAAACTCAAAACTAACAAAAACATCATCAATACTTTTTTTGGATTTACCATTTTCTATCACACATTTTCGAAAATACAAAAAAAAAAAAAAAACATCTACAAAAATATAGCAGCTGATCGTTCGCCTTCCTTTTCACTGAATATTTTGATTCGAGTCATTTGGACAGAAATTTAGCGAACATTGGCAAACCATAATTAGGCAAAATCACAATTCGTTAAATTTTTGACGTTTGAGGCGAACTTGTTGATTGATTCGCTAACCATAATCACTAACGGGTGTAAGTGACCGTCATCCCAAAATGGTGTATTAAATATTGTCTGCAGCTATAATCTGAATCTCCCAATAAAAATCGGTTTCCACAAACATCGGGCAATTTAGGATATATATCCGAATTTTCAAATACCTTGTTGTCGTCTATGAGTTTTTTTCTGAGTTTTTTTCTTTTCATTGCAAGCATAGACTTGTTACGTTTTTTCTATCGACGTAGTCGTCTTTTCCAATCTAAGGTGGGTCCTTGTTCCCTCTATAACATCTGGAAGATAAAAACATACATTATGATCGTTTGATGAAACTGTATATAATAATTTAAGTATCTATAACAGCATTCGTTCCGGTTTTGCTCCTCATGTATAAAACAGTTTCGGCTTTTTCTTATTCGGTAGGCCAACGGGTAGAAGAGCCACAAATACCGCTGATAAAATAAATGACTGTGTGAACTGTCATTGACTTTATGAAGGCAGCAACGGTTAATAGAGAAAGGTTTAATCTATCGGCAATATCTCTGTGGGAACAAGCTTCATGTCCGGCGAGCTAAAGAAAGAGAGCTATGTGCATTTCTGCAGAAAAAGTTTTGCGATCTTACAATTTAATGCAAGCGTTTGCATACTGCACTTTTTACGCGGAAATTTTTAACGAAGTCCTTCTCTATGTACGAAGGAACTACTTCTTTCAAAAAATGGCATATACACTTTCTAGGGTCTTTCCCAAGTGAAAAGGGGATTACTCCCATGACAATATCAGCATCACTAGAATCAGTGAATTCACTTGATAAACTGATGTCGCTTTCACTTTCTTCCAATTCATTTAAAAAAATTATCTGAATTATTTTGTTTTATATTTGAAACATAAACTTTTATTTTCTTGAACTTTTTGAAAACACCACTTCGATAAATTACAATTAACTTTTGACATATAGGCTGTGTCAAAATCAGCTGTGCTGTATTTTTCTGTTCTCATTTGATTTGACGTTTTTCACAAATCTGTGCTGTTCTCTTCTAGTTTTTCCTCACTGAACAAAGTTTTAGTATCTAACCTTACTCTGTGAATATCATACCGTACGCTGCGTTCATTGATTTCGGCAAAGACTGCAGTATTATCAGAAAATGTGCTTTTTAAGCCTTAGAGATGCTTATAGCATAAGACCACATCACTTATGAGGATTTGGAGGCGAGTCATACGGATTATTTCAAAAAAGTTTTGTTGATGTATCGACTGATGGTGTTAGAGCGAAGATTTACAGTATTTACAGATTGTGGACGACCAGCTAATAAGAACCGACGCACTTAATGGAAGAGACTTTTTGGGCAAAGATCATGTTAGCGGCCGACTTATTTTTGAAACGAAAGTTCCCTTATAAGCAGGTCAATTTCATAAAACGGACATGGATCCGATAGAAGACGTTATTAATGTATAATAAGCAAATCAAAAAAAAGAAAAAAAAAAAAAAAACTAAGCCACTTTGTTTAGTAAATTGTCACAACGAGTTTCGTGATCGATTTGCGAATAAATTTTCTGAGTGTGGTCTGCAAAAGTTATAATAAAAAAACCAGATCGTTTGGCAATCGATAATCAATCACAATCGTTAATCGATCAATGATTGTGCATAGATTACCGTAAATTAATTATCATAACACAAGGTCAGCCATTCTCTGTGCCTAATATAGAAGAATAATTCGTAAAGCTACGAATATTTGGCTTTGTTTTATTTTTTCCGGTTTATTTCCACTTTCAAATTCATATCGCGAAGTCGTTCACAAAATACACAGGGTTTTGTCCGAGTAACAACCAATACGAGTTTCTGACAAAGAGTTTTGGACTTGAAAATCATTCGGTTTTGTATAGGAATGAACGATTCGAATTATAACGACGACGAATAATTAATAAGAACCAGCACTGAGAATGAATAAAAAAACCAAAGATAAACGACAGTAGTATAATGTTTTATTGGAATGATACTCATCTTTGTGCTTGTATATATCGGGTTTTTCAATAACGACTTGACAAGTTTTTTTTTTTTTTTTAAATAAAAGGCAAACCATTTGAGATGTTTCAAAAACTTTATTACAATCAAAGTACAATCAAAACATTTATGAATGGAACTCAACTTCGTTCATATAGCCACCGCGGGTACGTTAACAGCAGCGGTCGATTCGTTGGACCCAATTTTCAACGACTCAGCCACACATTTCATGTGGCATAAGCCAATGACTTAACGTAGCCCCACAGCAGAAAATAGTCAAGCGGCGTTAAGTCGCACGAACGTGGTAGCCAATCGACTAGCCCTTGTCTTGAGATAACACGCTCACCATACTTACTCTTCAATAAATCGATTGTAGCGTGTGTTGTGTGGCTTGTGGCACCATCCTGTTGAAACCACATGTCGTCAAAGTCCATATTTTCCAATTCGGGACAAAAATAATCGGTGATCATTTCGCGATAACGCTGACCATTCACAGTAACGTGACGATCGTTATCGTCGACGAAAAAATATGGCCAATAACGCCGCCGGCATGCAAAC
The DNA here is from genome assembly GCA_907269105.1 of Volucella inanis. NCBI lineage: Eukaryota > Metazoa > Arthropoda > Insecta > Diptera > Syrphidae > Volucella > Volucella inanis. The sequence continues at coordinate 98,908,667 of OU026156.1, read as the reverse complement.
TGCACCAAACAGTTATTTTTTGTGGATGAAGTGGTGATTCATGAAGCACATGAGGGTTTTCACCCTGTCAATAACGCATATTTTGCTTATTGACGAACCCATTGAGCCAAAAATGATCTTCGTCACTGAATATGATTTTGCGATGAAATTCATCATCTTGGCGCATCTTCTCCAGAACCCAATCGGAGAACGTAAGTCGCTTCAAATGGTCCATCGGCTTCAGTTCTTGAGTCAGCTTGATCTTGTATGGGTGTAAACCAAGATCCTTACGCAAAATACGTCATAATGTGGTCTGAGCGATGCCCAATTCTTGAGAACGCTGTGGAATTGACTGATTTGGATCGTTTGCTACGGACGTCATAACGGCAGCGATATTTTCGACACTTCGACTAACCCGTTGTCTCACTGACACGGCAACATCACACAACGAATATGTAGACTCAAATTTTTGCACTAAACTGTAGAAAATTTTTATAATTTGCAGACGTTGCTCGTTAGTGTACTTTATCATGATGAAAATGTTGAGTTCACTGAATAAATTGACAGTGACAGTTTGATGAAAGAGTGCGTTCACAAATTAAATTCAAAGTTGTCAAGTCCATGTTGGAAAACCCTTTATAAATCTAAGTGAACGAGTGTTCGATTTTGAACCGAGATTTACATTACAATCAGAAAGGGAGAAAAATTTAGAGTAAATTATTCAGTTACGATATGATCCATTAAATTAAAATTGAAATTAGTTTGTTAGATATTTGTTTGTTATGTTATAAGTTATCAACAATCAAAAGATGTGAAGATTCTTAAACAATCTTATTTGGATGATGCTGTCATACCGTCCAATACAACCATCGAAGGGGAAAGGAAACTTAGAGGATTGCTCAAAACATTTAGAGAATCAGGAATGACGACCAGTTTCTATGTGTTTCGTACGTAATAGTCAGAGATGAACTATGATGTAACATGGAGGTGTATTTTGTTATGTTAAGCATCCTAATTTCGACTACTGAAATAAAGTCATTTTTTTCGTGACAGTTGAAAATGTGGTTTCTTAATTCAAGTGAGTAGGTAGGTAAGTCACTTATATTGTGCTGCCACGTGGATCTATTATCTTCTTATTCATGGAACCAGTTGCAGCTTATGATGAAGCACATGACACTGTTCACGTCTATATTCTTTAGATCGTTTAAGTCATTGTAAAAGAAAGCTCCTAAGTGGAGTTGTCTTCGCTGGACCTGTTCAGCGACCGTGGATGATTGTCTCCTCTTCCTCCTCGTCCATGCAGCTTCTATAGAAATCGTTTGTAAAAGCGCCTGCATGCTTTCATATAAGGCAGTTTCCAATGATGACACCTATCATGGCGCTGAGAAGTTTTCAATTTAGAAGAATTAGACTCTTAAAGCGATTCAGATCCAGCTTTTTCTTTTTTCTTTTATTAGCATCCATCTTTGATACTGATTTGCACTTAGCGATCGGTAAACATATGCCACCCTTTTCCGGTAGAATCCGGTAAAGTGGTTACAATTTTGGCGACAATTCCCTGGAATGTCTCTGTGGACTGGCACCTATCAAAGGTGAAGGATGAACTGTTGAGCCATTTCCGTTAGAGGTGGTCGGTATTCAAGGGAGGTTTTAGAATTTATTGAGTCTGAGTGCAAGGACTTGATAGCGGCCTCACTATCCGAAAAGATGCGGATATCCTTTGCAGATTTCATGTTTTTCTTCAGCCAGGACAGAGCTTCTTTAATCGCTAAAATTTCGGCCTGGAACACGCTACACTCTACATGCTGATTTGGAAGACAGAAGGAAAGGTTTAGATTTAGCTTATCTGGGAAAACACCGTTACGAACCCCGCTATAGGTTTTAGATTCATCTGTGTATATGTGGATTGACTTGTCCTCCATGAAAGCATCTTCCTCCCAAAAGGATCTAGAGGGAAAGCAGTCATGAAAGTCTTTGTCAAACCGAAGTTTAGGTATGGTGTAATCGATGTTCTCTATGTGGATTATTAAGAATGTTAGCATGATGGCGATGGCGTGATGGTTTACTCAATGACTGTCACGCCACCTACCGGTAGGAGCACAAGAGCAAAATTTTCAAAATCGTCATCACCCTTTTGGCGGGCAATGGCAAACCTCAGAAAGTCAGATTCTGCCTATGAAAAAGCTTCTCAGGAGAACCGTTCGGAACCGGCAATAACCAGTAGGCCGCTCTGCTTAGGAGTGTAAGAATTCACAAAGTGAGAAACACAAATGAGTGCGAGAAGCTAGGGCCCTTGGCCCACGCCGGGCTTTTGCGCTATTTATTTATTTATTTTATTAGCAAGGTCAAATAAATTATTTGTCCACAGTGTAGTCGCTTAAAGGTGAATGGCTGCAGTTGAAGCTACTTGCTTTTTGAAGATCTCGAGGGGTGTCAAGTGAAACAGAATGTCTAAAACCGCGGATGGAGTAGAACGTAGAGCTCCTCTTATGCATAGACATGCTGTTCTTTAGACTCTGCTTAGTTTTTTGCAGTTGACTGCATTGTCTAAGGCCATCCACCAGACAAAAATTCCGTAGGTGAGTATCGGTCTTATAACCGAGATGTATCGCCAGTGGGTTATACGAGGTTGAAGGCCCCATTTGTTTCCAATAGCTTTTTTGCAAGAGAATAAAGCTATTATAGCTTTCTTGACTCTTTCTTGAATGTTAGGTTTCCACAGACCCAGATACTTTGTTGCATTGGAAAAGACTAGACTGGTCCCGTTGATTGGGGAGGGTCTATAATTGGGATTTTATATTTGGTGTTAAGATGCTTACATGAGACGGCTATAGCAATGTGTTTCGCAGAGGCAATCACCCTACTACTAGCCGCTTGCAGGTATATCATCAGTTTAATAACCACTAAGTTCAAGAGAAGGGGAGAGAGGACACCGTCTTGTAGTGTACCTCTACAGATACATCTTTAAGTAGAAGCCTCACTCAGTTTGAAGTTTATTATCCTGCTATTTAGCATAAGACTGATCAACTCCCGCAAGTGTGTCGTCTATCTGCAGAATTGACAATGTAGTCGTGATTGCAGTTGTGTTGACGGTAAAAAAGGCACCCTATATGTCCAGCAAAGTGACCTGAATTTTCAAAAGGAAAGATGATAGACTTATAGGCCTAAGGTCCTTTGGAATAACATGAGAGCATTTTCCGGCCTTGGGAATGAAAACTGCGTTGACTTCTCTCCATGACAGTGTAATGTAGATTAATTCTACACAGCTCCTCATGATATTCTCTATCGTGGGCAAGATAATATCTGAGGACCTTTGTAGTTCGCCCGGTATTATACCGCCCGGACCCACAGACTTGTATGGATTGAAGCTATGCAGCGCCCAGAGTAATCAGACCATGAATTTTGTTCACGGCCGCGAATAAGGAGCTACATGGAAAGTGGGTGTCCAGTAGTAAGTTGAGTGATTCGTCACTTGAGGTTGTCCAAGAGTTGTTGGTTTTTTTTCCAAACAACTAGGCATCATATGATTTGTAGAGAGGATTTTTCTTAGCCGCGATAAATCAGAGGTTTCTGTGATTTTGTCAAAGAATGATTTCCAAGATTGACGCTTTGCTTTCCTCAGTTCTTTTTTTTATATATATTTGAGGAATTCTTTGTACGAGTTCTAGTCAGCTACTTTTTTTGTGCTTTTTGCAAGGTTGAAAAGTTTTCTGCAGGTGTTTTTAGGCGGTCGTAGTGCTGATGTCCACCAGTGCGGTTTTTTTTTGCCTCTAGGTTGAATCGAAAGGCGAAAGCAGCCATAGCTCCATTAAGAGCTAGGGTGAATTCCCTGACTTCCATGTCAAGCTCATTGGGGTCACGAGGGGGCCTTGAGAGTTCAGAGGATAGTGTTTCTGACAGTATTCGTCTGTATTTTTGCCAATCAGTTTTCCGGTAGTTTCGGAATGCGGTTTGACTAGGGGGAGCATCACCCAGGCTGAATTGGTTGTATCTGTAGTCTGAAAACGAGTGTTCAGTCGATACCATCCAGTTCATTAGCAGTTGAGTGATATTGTCGGAGACAAGAGTGTTATATAGCACTTTCTGTCAGTTATAAAAGTGGGCTCATTGCCAATGTTGCAAACAATGAAGTTAGTACTTAAAATATAATCAGAATGCGATTCACCTCTATCGTTGTTGTCGGTACTGCCCTATACCGTGTGATGAGCATTAGCGTCGTGGCAGAGGCTTTTTTGAAGTGATTAAGGTATCATTTGAGTCCTGTGATATTGTTAATGTGTCCGTAAGTCTTTCTTCAGCTACTTATCTTAAAGGATATTTTTTTGGTTCGCCGTCGATTTTCATTTCCAACAGGGTGTCCTAAGCGGAAAGCGTCGGTTTGGTTGTCACGTCATCTAACTCATCTTTTTTGTAATCCGTTGGAGTTATAAACTCGAATTCAAAGTGAATCGTCATCTTTGTCTGCGCCAGAGAGTAAAGGGATTCTTCATTGGTCACAATTAACGCGCATCTATAAGGGCTACTTAATTTCTCCAGTTTGGCCACTTTCAAGGTATGAATCGGAAGGGTCAGGTAATTGAGCCTAATGATGATCTCCAGAATATCTTCTAAGGAGGAGGGTTCAGCTGGGATGCAGATGCTAGTTCTAGGTTTTCTAGGGATATTCTTCTTAGCCATAAGGTCAAGCTTTGCACCCGGCCAAAACTCTCCGAATCCATCTATGGATTTAGTAAAAATATTAAAATATCTTTGATGGGCGCAAGCTATAAACTTGACGTGGCCTTGGTAAAAGGCAGCATCGCTTACAATGGGATATAATAGCCAATAACATGGATGAATTAAAATTTTGGACCACTTCTAAATCGTCAAGATGATTATATTCCTCAATAAAGTTTGACTACCTTTGCTTTATGATCCGCTGTTTTCCGAATTTGCATTCCAGGGTCAGAAAGTGGCATGTAGCAACTAAGTGAGTCTTCGAGAATTGATGAAATAGCACAGAATTGTAAGTGCATTACATAGCACCCGGAATTAACTCGTTGAATTGTAAGTACATAGTGCTGCATAATAATATAATAATGAGTTGTTGTTGTACTTGTTGCATGAGTTGACTGATCAAAACCGTTGTAATAACCTATTTCAGGATTCCAATTTCTCTGAGATAGCCTTCTGCGACGGGACGATGGAGTTGAACTGACAAGTCCAGTGATAACATAAACGATCTTGGGACTGCATAAGTAAGGGAGGTCTGGGCCCAAGGAGTATTGTTCATCGGTTAACAAACCCCAAAATAAATCACCACTTTCCGAGAGATACACGCGCTTGGAGTTTTTAAAGTCAGAGTCTGCTAATTGAATATTCTATGGTATATTCCAATTTGAAACATAGAAAGCAATCGGAAGATAAAAATCTTCGATTTTTTGTAATATAGTTCCATGCATATCGGTGCTTACAGAATCATAAATGAATGAGCCGAAACTTAATTTGCAATGTCCTCATTAAGATTCTTCAGATTCTATGTGCATTTTTCATCTTGGTACACCTTTCCGAAATATGATAATCTGTGGATCCACAATCCAATAGGGCGTGACAAGGAATGGCTCAACCGTGAGCAACGCCATTACTACTTAGTGCCTTAACAATGGGTTGTGCACCTTGAAAATGCAGCAGGGTGTTGTGCTTCCTTGAGCATTTTTCACACCGGCCTGCATATGCTGTCAGAAAGAATTGAAACAGAGCGTCATAATCGACAACTATAACTTTGAGATAGTAAGGAGCTCTGTCTCACTTGGTTTTGCTATAAATTCAACGATACAGCTTACTGAATTACTGAAGGTCGTGTTACAATCCGGGGTGGATCTAGGCCTCAACCAACAAGCGTCTCCAGCCAGCTCGATTTCTAGATCTCCAGCTAGCTGCCTGCAGTTTGGCACGCTTAGTTTGTTGAAGTCCCTTTCTACTTACATGCGCCAGCTGAGTCGCGGTTTTCCTCTAATGCTCTGTCCCTCGGATGCAGAAGACTTTTTAGACCGGTGGATTGATTACCATCCGCTCTATATGACCCATCCACCTCACCCGTTGGACCTTCACTCTTCTGGCTAAGTCAATGTGCTGTAGAGCCCGTACAATTTGTCGTTGTATATCCTCCTCCACTCACTATGCAGATGGGTCCGAAATCACCCGCAGAATCTCAAAGCCGCCAAGGTTATCCATTAATTTATGATAAAGTTCATGTGTTGGGTGTTCTTTCTTACTGACAGCTTATATTCGGTGACCATTAAGCCCATCTTCGCCGCTTCCGTCTTAATACTCGCGAAAGTGCCAATAACATCATGAAGCTTTCTTCCGATTATGTCAAAATCATCGGCTTATGCGACTAATAGGACGAGCTTTTGAAAGATTGAGCCTCTTGTGTTGGCGTGTGAGTTTTGCACTATTGAATCAATCAGGTTGTCGACGAATAACTTCAGGCGTTGACACAATATGGCAGAAATGATCTTGTATGCGGTATTAACAAGGATGATGCACCTGAAGTTGGCTCAACTAAGAGGGTCTCTTTTCTTAAGGATCGGACAAATAATGTTAAGGTTCCATTCATCGGGCATATTCTCGTCCGACCGTTTTTTCACAAATATAGTCAAGTCATCATCTGTCGTTTTGAACAGCTCGCCAGTCAAGCCGTCCGATCTCTCTGCTCTGTTGGGCTTAGGCCAAGATATACCCATTCTTACTTCGTATGGGTCGGGAACTTTTGGTCCATTATCCAAGTTATAAAGTTTATTCCGACTGACAGCGGTATTTGGTTCGCCATCGGGTTTGCAGTATACAAAAATGTTCTTTCCAATCCTCATCATCGACTGCTACTCTACTACTGCTATTGAGTTTGTGTTTGTGGCATGTGTTTTTTACCTTTTGGCAAAACTTCCGAATCTCATTACTGGAGTATTCCGTGCCCTTCTCGGCCTCTTTATTTTACATCCTGAGAACCCGGTGTTTGACTCTCTTCTTCTATTCGCAGAGCTCCTGACAGTTCCAGCTCTTCTATGCAGCGCCGCTTTGTATGCATCTTGCTTAGCTGTAAATTTCAGTAAATATCAACGCAGCAAGGATGGCTTTTTGGGAATGTGGCTACTGATGTTCAGTTCTTGATGCTGACGAGATTGGACCTCTTAACAGATTAAGTTAGACTCCATCGGAATAATGTTTGATGATCGCCAGCGATTGTATTTGCGATGTTCGCGATATACGCAACCGTACGTTGGATACAACTAGGTAATGGTCCAAGTCGATGTTCGGATAACCATGATACTGGTGAATCTGAGTTATCTGGTTGATAGTTGATTGATCAGGAGTTCTCCAAGTCTCCTTAAGAATATTGAGAAGAAGGAACTGCATGCTAGCTACAGTTTTTCACTCCGCCGCAAAGTCAATTAGCCTGAATCCATTATCGAAGGTGGTCCCGCGCAGGCTATACTTTTCTAGAGTTGCCCTCTCTTCCTAGCTTTTCATTCAAATCGACGAAAATGAGGCACTACTTGAAGGTCTTATCCAAGAGCTCCTAGAACCATGGACTTTATCGAAAAGTGGTTTCGAGAGAAAAATTCTTCGTAAAATATTCAGTCCTGTTCGCATTGACATCTTTTGGAGGAGTAGCTTCAAAGATGAACTAACTGTACAGCCATATTAATGTACGAAGAAAACTGAGCATCAGTCGCCTGAGATGGTTAGGATGTGTAGAGATATCAATGCTCCGAACCGCAAAATCTTCGAATCTAACTCGGAGTGACAACGCAATAGAGAGAAACTTAACCTTAGGTGGCGCCTATAAGTAGAAGGGGACTTCAACCAACTTGAAGCGCACAACTGGAGGAAGTTAGCCAAGGATCGAAGTAACTGAGCGGTCACCGAGGTAACATTTAGCGACACCTAAGTAAGTTAGGAGTTCGATTGGGCCTCATATTAAATCAAATCAAGACCCGAACTTTCGTTCGGAAAGTTTATTGGAAGACATCCAGATTCTCCTTAAACTTAAGCGCCACCTAAGTCGTCATCAATACAAATATGCATTCTTAATTCCTTTTTTTATATCGTTGTACTTAAGCAGAACTCTTGGATTATGCATCAGACTAATAATTTTGTACCTAAAGTATCTTCATAAATCCGTTCGAATTAATTGTATCTAAACTGGTTTTCCCAGTTAGTTAAGTTCCAGTTTGTATACATACTCGTGTGTGTATCTGATGCCACCCCGTTTTGTGGATCGTGACTCAACTGCTGTACTTTTAAAGCAGTAAAGGGTATGTAGGTAAGTCGGATTAAGCTTTCGTTTCGTGGAGAACAGTAACTCACTAACAATTTTAGTGCCACCACCATCTTCTGCATTCAGCCTCAACTACTTCGCTACACAGACCGAATTTAAAGTCCATAGATACGTTCTCGTAGTGCGCATGGACTTCAAATTCATGTACGCTTGGCGGAAGATTTCAAGGAGTGTCCTGTTCAAAATATCAATTACTAGTACTCGTACATACAATCAAAGATTAAATTTGATTTTAACCGATTCTCATTTTCCACTTTATTTTTGTTTTGATGGCGTGTTTTTGTTTGTTTTTTTTTTTTTTCAAAAATCGGGGATTAGAAACGAAAACAAAAAACTAAAACAAAAAGCAAAAAGTCCCCCAAAAAGTAACCTAAAGCTGATTGAAGTTTCTCAATGAAACGATTACGATAATCTCTAAATTGAAAATATGCAAATGCAGGTGCAATAGATTAAATTGGCTGTTCAACATTGTCAAGACTAGGCAAGGCCCCTGCAGCCGGTTGTTGTTTGGTTTTTTTTTTTTTTTTTTTTTTAAATCACAATCCAAAACACTCTTAACTTAAGTCAAGTTCAATGACCTTTAATTGATAAACGTGTTCCTCTTGAAGTCATGACTCAACTGCCATTAGATTAATGTAATTTGTTTGAGATACAAGTCTGAGATTTGGCTTTTGGTTAACGAAGGACGTTCGATATTATTACTACGTCGTTTCGTGGGTATAAAAAGGTTTAGCGACGTTTCGAATTAAAACAGAAATAAGTCTTAAAGTCAAGGTTGCCATTAAAGTGTTATTACGCGTACGAAATGAAAGTGAGTAAAGGAAAGCTGAAAATATTTTAAAATCGAATCAATCATTTGAAAACATTTTCAGTTTACTGGATCTCTTGTTGTGGTGTTGATTGGATTTACAATACAAGCAACTGTGAGAGCCATAGAGAACATACCCTACCCTGGACCAGTTCATGAAGCTAGAATGATGAACATACCGGTTCATCTTATCAATTATCTTGAATTTCATGACCCACAAAATCCAGTTCCATTGGAAACTGCCAACGTCATAAATCTGATTGATCCTATTCGGCAGATATAAACAAATCAATAGGTGTTGACTGTGACAAGCGTGTCGGTATCAATCCAAATTTAATTTAAGTTTTAAGAATCTGGTACATTGGCTAACAGGGAGGTATGGTATGTAGCTAGTGATATTTATCGAAATATATTCAAAAGCAACTTGTGACTTTGATTTTGTAATCTTACCGTCGTTATATACTATTTTATTTGTTTCAAGATAACAAACAGAGCGCTTTGAAGGTCCGTCACACTAGTATTTAATGGGCTTCAAGTCAAGACTCTAATGAAAATCTTCATTACTAGACGTTCACTGGCCTACAGACCAAGCTTTAAAAAAAAAAAAAAAAAAAAAAAAACAAAGTGAAAGACTTTAATAGTTGGAACTGGTCTCAAATAAATAACGCGCTAACCTTTTAAATTGCGTTTGGCATTCATAAAGAAGGACATGAAAACTTTTCAGCTGGGACAGATAGAGCTTTTTCTCGCTTTTGGTGGTTAACAGCTGTAGAAATAAGGAAAAATAACGTAAACAAACAAATTTAAAGAAATGCCGAGGTGATTTACCTTATTTTGGATCGAACAAACAATGCTGAGATCCCATTCATCGGGAATACTTTCGTCGACCCAGATCTTAGAGACTGGTATCCAATCATCACCTAGTGTATTAAAAGGCGGGGTGGTTAAGTCCAGCAAACTTAAGCTTGAAAATAGGTGAGGCATATGTTGCATGTTTTCGTTCAGTTTGTATGAATTATTCTCTCTGTCGGTGGGATGTTGTCCATCATCACCGTGTAACGTTCTGCAGAAATAATCTTTCCAAATCCTATGCACTGTGGTTCTACTATGTATGAGGTTTCCTTCCCTGTGGCATGCTTATTTTTTTTTTTTTATGAAACTTCCGAATTTTATTCTTCCGGTAACGCCCCTCAGAGAGCTCAGTCGTGGGTTTCTCGTGATTTTATTTTTTTTTTCTAAGGGCCATATGTTTCACCCCTTTCCTCTCTATTTCACTTATATATCTGTCGCCTGTATATCTGTTCTTTTTTCAATTCGTCATCGAACCAGGAACTTTTTTGTTGGTCTTCTAAGTTCAATGCTTGCGGCATCGGACTTCTCGATAGGTTAAAGAAATTGAAACTCTTCACAAACATTCGCTCGTTTTGGGCTGTTACGCATATTTTCATCAGGATCTTGGCTATAACGCGATAATGGTCAGAGTCAATGTTAGCAGCCCGGAACGTTCGGATACCCAAAACACCGAGGATGTGCCTTGCGTTTATCGCAACATGATCAATTTGTTTGACGGTTTGTTGATCAGGAATCAACCAGGTCCCTTTTGGATATCAAACTGTGGAAACCGTATGCTGGCGTTATTTACATTACGTCATACCGCAAAATAAAAAAGCATGTGCCCGTCGTCAAGGACGATTTTCACGTCATATTTAGGGCATTGCTCGTAGGTTTTGTCGAGGAGCTAGTATATGTACAATATATAAGTAGTTTTTGATAAGATCGTTCTTCTCCTCTGTACCGGTATGAGCGTTTATGCGGCGTGTACATCCTTTTCATTGTGCGTAAAATGACGAAGGGAATAATACTGTGAGCAAGAAAGACTAGCCTTTTTTTTGGCCTAAGTTATCGATTAAGATTACAAGATGTACACACTTTCGTGACATCAGAGAGGTCGCTACCTTTTTGAGAAGTGCAGAAGCAACATACAGCTGTTCTTATAAGATACCCAGCTGCTAATGAAAACCTTAATAGAGAAAGGAGACCGTCCCAACGAAGTCTCAAGTCATGAGAATTGCATTCATCCAAATGCATTCAGAAAAGACGTGCTCGCAAGTGCTGCACTCAAGTGCAGTTTGGCTGATTCTTCACACTATAGTTCACTGTTATCAGGATGAGGAAGGAAATATAAATTTTGCCGCATCGTAGTTTTAGAATTTTCCATCAAAGTATTCCCTTCCTAGCTCAGGAAAAATCGACTTTGTAGCTCCGATATCTTTCTCTTCTTTTCTTAACCGTTGAAATGTTTGAAGAGTATAAATACGTCTAATACATATTAATCCCACACATCTGCATTGCAATTGCGCCACAAGTGGGGTTGATACCGTAGAACCACTCTTTAGGCCACCTTATTTTGGATCACCTCACCAATTATTTTTCTCTCGACATCTTCTTAGAACATCGGCTGGAGCTTCAGACTGTACTGTTTTTTGAACCTGGTTTTCCGAGTCGACGATCTTCGGTGAACCCGTCACAACCATCTGATTTGTTAAGCCTGAAGTTTGACCACTATCGGTTCTTTAATCTTAAAACTTCCACGGATGCGTGTAAATTTTATTAGAAGAGGTCATGCCACAATTGTTGACAATCGTAACATCTTCATTCCGATCGCTGTAATTTTTCCTTTTTATTTCTCGTACAGCGTCCAATATTGCTATACGTCAGAGCTAGACGAAGGACTTTTATTTAAAACAAACCAGAAAGCTTAAGCCGCATTTTTTTGTCACAAAATAATGCGACATTTAACTCACCCCACACTGACCACCACAATTTCCTTGTTGGTACCGAGTTGGGCTTAGTATGTAGCTAACCCTGACACTGGTTGCTTCTAGATTCATATATATGTTAGATGTTAGGACTTGGACGTGCGGGTACGGAAAAATTTCGTTGCAGATATTATATCTTAGTCTGATTGACTGAGGCGTCATTTTCTAGAGCCTTTTTTAAATTATCATGAGTTGCCTGAAGGGCTGACACGTCGCTTATAATAGCAATGTAGTTTTACAAAACTTTTCGACTATCTAACACTCTCTCATACGTTTTCATAATATGCGACATTAGTTTCACCGGTCGGTAGTTGTTAAAATTTCTCGTGTCGCCTTTGTCTTTATGCAGTGCAACAAGAAAACTCTCCCCCTGGTTATTAGTTTTATTATAGCTTACTAGTTTTGGTGAAGAAAATAACCTTAGGTTCGATAGGATTGACTTAAAGCCTATTTTTAGTACACCAACCAATCAACACCAACATGATCTAAAAGACAGCAAGGCTACACTTTCTTGTCGAGTGCCCCTTTAATTGTGTATACCAGAAGCGCGCCCTCGTATTTTCCATGTTAGAATCTTGCATGCATTCGTAAAGCAGTTTTGAGCACATATACTACACATATACCATCCTCTCCATGCTCAATAAGACTTACAGGTCTGAAGCTTTTTACGAGCGTGTAGTCCTTTTTTCCGAGTTTCGGTGTGATGGCTAGTCTCACTGTTCGACAGGGTTTCAGTATGTATAGTATCGCATTGTCGGGCTAACAGTAAAGATTTTCTTCAGAATTACCAGTAAGTGGTCTACACCTTTTTTCTAGCATACTATCGGCGCTAGCCGATTTCAAGCCATCAAAGGAAGCAACAGCATGTTTTCTGGTCTTGACCGTCACCATAACTCATAAAGTTAGAAGTGGGTTCCAAGCATAAGACGGAAAGTCTGTGCTTTCGACTCAGTGTAGGCGCCATCAGATTTTTTGATTGTTTCAAGTCTGATTGAATTTTCCTTTTGAGGACTTTGACTAGCTTCAGGTTCAGGTTCTGAACAGTATCCTCTTACTTTTGTTTTGTCCTGTGGTTAGGGACTTGCAGAGCTCCTCCAAAAATCATGTTCAATTGGTTTTCTGCGGGCTCCTTCTCTGACATGCAGATTTCCGGTAGTACTTTTCAGCTATTAATCCAACATTCCTGTTGGATAGCATTATTGGATAGATCAGATAGATCAGATGCTGGATTTGCATTCTGAGCATTAGCATCGCAGCACATGATAAGTCCCATCTTCCTGGAATTACAATATTATGTGAGTTCGGCTACAGGCCTAAGTGGCGTTTGTGGTAATAACGAATTATAGGGTAAATAAGTATACGCAACAACGAATATGTGCCATTATCTGTTCGTTTGGGGGCTTATTTCTGCAGCAACTAAACTTACAAACTAATGAGTTCGTCACAAGTTGTCTGTTTTTTCGATTCCGTCATATAATGGTGTCAAACCTCTTAAACATCTGCAACTGCAGATGCGTATATTCCACACCCATGGTCCAACATACGGATGCAGTAGCAGACTTGGTATGCTGAATATTGATCTGAGTACACAAATTAGAGGAGTACTGGAGTGGTCGTTTCTTATCCAGGATGATTTGGAAACAAAGTGGAAATTTACCCTTCCAAGGTGCAGATTAGGACGCGAGTCATTTTTATACTTAATTGTCTCTACAGAGGATTTGTCGAAGGCCACAACAAGAAATCCGTCTTTGTTTTGCCGATTCTCTCTTGTTGTGAGAGTAGATTTTCCACTTTTCATTGTCGAGCCCGTGGGTCTGGGTATGAAGACGAATCAACACATCCCATGTTTCCCTGGTTTGGCCCGGCACCCAGAAGATGCGCGTCAGATACAGTTGTGAGAAAACCTCGAACTTCTTAGTTTATAGAGGTGAGATTTTCGGCATAGACTTATTTTCCATATCGTAGTTCACTCTTTGAATGCAAATATTGTCTGCTTTGGCTAGCTAGCTGATACAGTTGATCCGCACAGTGTTTGCACTCACTCACACTCAGTTCGTTAAGATTATTGTAATTTCCAGCCTTCCCAATTTGGAGCTTCAGAGAAGTGACATTCTAAGTCTTCTGCAAGGACCATGGGTGTGAAATAAACCCTTCAGATGGGTGATCGAAAAGACCTAGCACTTGTCTCTTAGTGCCAAATTTAGCCTGCTTTGTCTGCTATAAAATGAAGGCAGAACTAGAAGGTTCTCTGAAAACGAAACTGACTTTCCTGGCCCATTTAGTGGTTACAGCAATAATATTTTAAAACTAACCTAAGTATTTGAGTATCATCCGAGATTAGACAACTACCATTTAAAGCTTCCAAGGCGCTGCCGGCTTTCTAGCAGTATAAAGGAGCTTACGGCAGAGCACGGCGCTGGTCACCGAAGAGTGTCCTTCTGATAAGACAAATTTTATCTTGGTGCAATAGTGCCAAAACACCTGCTGCCGAAAGCATGCGAAGTCCACTGAGCTAGGAAAGGAAGTCGGGTCTATCTGGATGGCTCCAAAACCGTTGTAATATGCGGCGTGTGTGTCTTTCTGGAGCACTACAGCGTTAAATTTCACTCCCCGTGAAGAAAACGTTCCTCTGTCCTCCAAGCGAAGATATACGCAATGGTAACTGTTGAGAATCGGTGGAAGACATTTGCATCTGTACCTAGTTGCACTTAAAGCCTTGCTGAATGCTCTCATGACTTTTAAGCTAATTCAAAAATTCAAGATTATACTGAGTCCTATTTGAGTTCTAGGACAAAATTAAATCATCGGAAAAGGTCAGAGGAGAGCTTTTTGGGACCCGAACCTACCTCGGAGCAACCTGTGTGATCGGTTAGATCTTCCATTGACAGTTAGGTGTAAGAGAAATGGGATTTCGGTCAATCTTTTCAAAGCTGATATCGTCATGGCTATGAGAAGAAATAAGCTGACTACTGTGACTTATCTTTTGGTATTATCCATTACCTCCAACCTATGCGTTAGTTGTGCAATACTTTTAAATTTTTGCACTGAAGCGATTGCTCAAGGCACAAAGGATCAATTGTTTATCTGTGTACTCCATTTCGACCAAAAATAAGCAAGAAAAGTTTTTATTAATTCCAGGTTTCAAAGCCCAAAATTTTCTGAAACTACTTGTATTTGTCTGTATATTGTTGTACATCTCATTTGCAGTCACACGTGCAATATCCATTGTTATTGTCATGCCACCTTCTTAACCTGATTTGGATTTTGCAAAATTCCTCAACAGGTTTCTAGCACTGCACCGAAGGGAGGCTTGCTCATCTGCATCGCAGATTTGAAAACAAGTTTTCAAAAGGAGTATCCACCTTAGTGATTTGACATTGCATATTCAATTTCAAGTTGTTAATTGATTCAATAAAGTACAAGTACGAGTGTTTGTTTTTGTTGCCTTTCTAGTTCTTTGCCATCAAATATTGTTGAAAAATTTTGATATAAAAGGTGCTCTCGCTATGTGCTTCACTATCAGATATCATTCTTATATCAATCTTAGAAGTCACCTGAACACAAAAATTCAATCAAGATGAAAGTAAGTTTCCAAATATTGCATTCACATACATATGGAAGCATATCGTATTTGAATTAAACAAATCTAAATATCATTTTCATTGTAGTTCCTCGTATTATTGACTCTTTGTGTGGTCGCGGTCGCAGCTGGATATGCTCCAGCGATCGGTGTCCAAGTTCAACCAGCGGTAGTAGTCCCAGCCATTAACCCTGCGGCTCATGCTGTCCTTCCAGGTGCTCATGCTGTTCTTCCAGGTGCTCAAGTTGGCCTTGGTGGTGCTCTTATTCGTCATGCACGCGGCGCTGTCATCCTTCCTGTACTTAAACCGGTTATTCGTCCAGTCGTTCCAATTATTCCAATTGTAAGACCAAACCCACATTACGGTTGAGTAATTTAGTTTTAAGCAAATATCCCAGACTAAATTTAGATGGACGCAAGTATGTGTCACTAAGTTTTAAGTAAATGAAATATACTTATTACATATATCTTTAGCAGCAGCAACAGTTTGGAGTAATGTATTGTTTTTGTAGAATATAAGTCCAGAGGCTTGCTGGCAGGCTATGTCCTGTTTCCACTTGTGAGTCTTGTGGTTTACACTACGCCTACACGCCATCGTTGTAACTTGGTGTATAAGCTGTTTGAATTGCATTGCCATATCATGGACATCATTGCAAACGCAGACTTAGCTTTGTCGATTTGATTAACAATAACCTATTCGGGTTCACTTTCGGTAGAGATAATACTGCCAAGATATTGAAAACTCTTTACTCTCTCTGCCGGTTGTCCAGAAATGCTAACTTGAGTTGAGTTGATGCGTTAATATCGAGGTAAATGATTTTGGTTTTGCCAGTGTTAAACCCACGACATTTGCCTTCTTCTCTACTCTTGCTGTCATTGGTGCAGATCCATAAACAAACGTCGTCAGCGTAGTATAGATATTTGAGTTGAGATGTAAGAGTCCCACGAATTCCAACCAACAAAAAAAAATATCCGCGATAGAATGCAACCTTGTCGGACCCCACTTTGGATCTCTGACAACTTTTCTCTATGCAGAACATGACACTGAGACTCATCATAGGCTGTTTTGATAATATGAATTAGATCGTCTGGTATACCTCTCATAAGCAAAGCAAGCCAGTGTCTGTTGACACTGTCGAACGTCTTTTCAAAATTAATGAACAGCATGTGAAGTGGTGACGTACTGTTCAATAAAGATAGGCATGGTGTTGATGTGGTCAACACAGGAGGATCCAGAGCGGAAATCTGTTTGCTCGGTAGATTTTCCTTCAATCGCGCTGGTTCTTCTTGGTTATTACTTTTGCAACCGCGGAAAGAAGACAAATGCCTCTCCAGTTTTTACACTCCATAAGACTCCCTTTTTAGGGAGCTTGTGGTGCGAACTCGGGATATTGTTGCTCGGGGAGCTCAGTTTGATTTAGGTGCACATCGCTAGTTAAGGAACGTTGCATATTGCTTGAGCTGATCCTCATCAGTAAATAAGCAATCCACTGTCCAGAATCTGGCTGCTAAGATCCTATTATGTGGGATCAGTCCCCAATCTCAGTCTGGAAACAATGGCCAAAAGCTGTCATCATTTAATCATTTCTTATCCGAGGCGTAACGTCGGTTTCCGTGGCGGGCATTATTCGGTAACCCAGAGTACTAAGCCACGTTACCTAGTGTAGAAGCGCTTAACTATTTGCACTTGCAATTTTAGCCTACATGTATACGGATTTACACATGCAGTTTTCCGGAGACCACCATAAGGAGGTAAAACAAGCACTATGTCAAACTTGATTATTGCGCTACTGGTTCAGTAGCAGTTCACTGTGCTCTTTGAATGTTCCTTTTGCTGAGATTTCTGAGAAAGATATTTTGTTGGTTAAGCGATAAGGTGTACACCTGCCTGACTCGAACTGCAACTTTTTAAAATGCTATACTTTTTTCATTTTTTGATAAATTTTATTGTGCCAAAGCAAAAAATGTTGGAAAATATATCAACTTTCAAATTGTATCAGTGGTTTTCAATATTCAATTGAGACGGCCGAAGAAAGCATCGCATCTGCGGTATTTTGGCCCATTCCCAGCGAAGTGCTTATTTGAGGTGGTCCAAACTTTGGTATTTTTTAGTGCCAACCTTCGCCTTCAAAAAACCCCAGACAGAGAAATCCAACGGATTTGCATCCGTAGGAATTGCAATCCATTGTGTCGAGGAAATGAAGTATGGAACACTGTTTTTTAACCAATCTTGGTTGACGCGCGCTTTGTGAGACGGTGCCGAGTCTTGTTGAAATGTCCACGGTCTCCGACCGAAATGATTGTTTGCCCAAGGCTCAAATACTGTTTCTCAGACAGTTTCACGTGATACGATCGCATTAATTTTGACGCCACGGTTCAAAAATACGAGCGGAGAGTAACCATCGGCGGTTAAGGCGGCCCAAACCATCAATGTCGGTGCTGCCTGCTTTCTGGTTGCCGTCCGAAGGTTTAAATTTTCGAAGGACCTCTCTGCAAGTAAACTCACTCATTTTATTTGTTGACATATTGCTCTATAACAAATGGCGACTCATCGGAAAAAATCGAATTCGGAAACTCACCACTTTCGTGCAAGCGCAGCAACTCCTTCGCTTCTAGAATCTAACTTTTTTGTGTTGCTGTGTAAGATCGTGTGCTTTTTAAAACTTCAATGGCTTGACCCCAAGCTTATTTTTCAGTATGTGTTGCATCCGTTAAAATGATATGTTGAGCTCACGAGCCATTTTTCTTCTACTTCGACGCGGATTTCGCTCAATTCTAGCCTTCACTTTCCGAACCATTTCTGCTGATTTTACTGTTTTTTTATGACCACCTCCATGGCATTTTGCAACGCTGCCAGTATCACGGTAACGAGCTATTTCGAGACACAAATGATTAATTTACCTTGAGGTGCTGGAGGGCTCTAACCACAGCTACTTGTGCTTTTCCAGTCAAATACTTGTATAGGGTTTTCCAATAGGGACTTGAGAACTTTGAATTTAATTTGTGAACGCACTCTTTCACTAATAATTAAACTGTAACTGTTGATTTATTCAGTAAACTCAACATTTTCATTATGATAAAGTACACTAATTAGCTATGTTCTCTGATTGGGTTCTGGAGAAGATGCGCCAAGATGATGAATTTCATCGCAAAATCATCTTCAGTGACAATGCTCATTTTTGGCTTAATTGGTTCGTCAATAAGCAGAATATGCGTTATTAGTCGGGTGAAAACCCACATGTGCTGCATGAATCACTACTTCATCCATAAAAAATAACTGTTTGGTGCGGTGTGCATGCCGGCGGCGTTATTGGGCCATATTTTTTCGTCGGCGATAACGATCATCACGTTACTGTAAATGGTCAGCGTTATCGCGCCATGATCACTGATTATTTTCGGCCCGAATTGGAAGATATGGACTTGGACGACATGTGGTTTCAACAGGATTGTGCCACAAGCAACACAGCACACGCTAAAATCGATTTATTGAAGAGTAATTATGGTAAGCGTGGTACCTTAAAGACATGGGTCAGTCTGTGGGGCTACGTTAAGTCATTGGTTTATGCCAGCACGCCGACGACGTTGGAAGAGCTCAGAGCCAACATTGAACGCGAAATAACGGCCGTTTCGGCCGAAATGTGTGGCCGAGTCGTTGAAAATTGGGTCCAACGAATCGACCGCTGCAAACGTGCCTGAGGTAGCTATATGAACGAAGTTGAGTTCTATTCATAAATATTTTGATTGTACTTCAAGCCAATAATGAAGTTTTTGAAATATCTCAAATGGTTTGCCTTTTATTTAAAAAAAAAGTTGTCACGTCGTTATTAGAAAACCCTATATATAAAGCAATCACACTATCACGTTTGAATTCCATCGTGGATAAATTTTTTTTTAACACAATGGAGACGCAAATCGTTTAAAAGCCTTGTAAATAATAAAATTATCTGTCATGTGTCAAAATTTGAGCTCACTGTCGTGAACGGTTTGGAAATTAAAGCAGTCTGAAGTTGGTTGTAGTTCGAGCCAGGCAGAGTGTACCTTAAAAGGTACACTTATAAAGAGTGATTCATCGTAAAGTTTGATTTATAATGTGAACTTTAAGTTAACTACTGTTTAAAAAAACAATTCACTGCACTAATTTATTTCGTTCGAGCATAGCGACTGGTATCTCGCGGATAATGTAAAGTTGGCTTTCAAATTGTCAATCTTAGGTGGCTTATTCCTGATGACTTGAGACTTTACATATCCCCAGAGAAAATAGTCCAAAGGTGTGATATCGCACGATCTAGGCGACCAATTTATCGTAGCAAAACGTGAAATTAAGTTCTCACCAAAATGATTTCTCAACAAGTCCATTGCTTTACGCGCTGTATGGCTCGTAGCGCCGTCTTATGGAAGCATATAGTCCGCTAACGGTTACCATTGACGGTAACATTCTGATTTGCCTCATTTTTGAAGAAATTTGGACCAATGACTCCATCAGCCTATAAATGCCTATACGGCAATTTTGTTTATAACGTATCCATTGAGATAGAAATGGGCTTCATCACTGAATAAAACTTCACAATAAAACACAAGATTTTCATTAAGTTTTTCCACAGCCCATTCACTAAAAATATGACGCGAATTCTAGACGCCTGGCTTCAATTCTTGCACAAGTTAAATTTTATACGCTTTCAGGTCGAGATCCTTATGTAAAATACGCTAAGTTGTCGAATACTCCAAGCCAAGTTGTGTAAGTCTTCTCACGATGATTTGCCAAGTGATACTGAATAAAAATGACAAAGCAGTTTGATAGGAGTCGCTCGTAATCTGTCAAAAAAGCCTATTGAAAATCAAACCTCACGATGAATCACCCCTAATTTCGGTAGAGGTGGGACGGAGAAGCCAGTTCCAGACTGACACCATTAGAATCTAAAGATTTTCTTCAGTTCAGTAGGAACGTAAGTGGACTTTCGGTCATCAAAAGATGCATTTGCTCATTTAATGGCTATATCAGCCACTTCAGGGGTATACCAGTTATGGCGTGTTGCCCTATTCAGCTCACTAACTGACTCTGAACTGGCTCTGATTAGGTTACCTGTTAAGTGAGCCTTAAGCGTGAAGCGGATAGCCACTACTTTTGATTCAGTGTATTTTCCATCAGATTTTCTAAGTGATGCCAACCTTTTTGATCTCCCTCTTATGAGGAATTTGACCAGGCTACTGCTTGCACCGACAGTTTCGATCTTTTTGCAATCAGAATAAGCTACCTATATTCTTTCTGGTTCGATCCGTAAAGATTGTACTCTTCTTGAAAATCAGACCTTAGAGACTTCTTTAAAATTGTTTGGGTTTCATTATAAACTCGATGCAAATCTGTTTTTCTCGGCTCTACACGTCCTTTCAAAATACTTATGTTTCGACTTACGTTTCATTCGAAGCATTCAGGAATTTCCTTAGCTCATCATCATTAGAGCGTATTCAGTTGGTTTTTCTCGGTTTCCCTTGCACCACAGGGCTGAGACCTTGCATTCAATTCTGACTTCGATATAGCTATGGCCTGTCAGGCAAGGAAGCCTCTGACAGTACTTAGTGTACCTCTTGGATAGTGTTAAGGACATTACTTGCCGTCTTACATTCATGTCAAATGTTGACAATCAGGTTAGACGATAGTATAAAGTCCTTGATGTGATTGACACTCACCTTGCATTTGGGCGTGGTAAATTTTGAAGGTATGCTCTCTTTTCCATAAAGGTCTTTTGAATGCCTTATTTTTTCAGCGGAAATACCAAGATTTGGCGGAGGTGGAGGTCAACCATAGTCCCACCAGCCAGTGGTCCACCAATCTCAGATCCTTAAAACCAACCCAAACAGGTTTTACGGGAACTTTCTACTCAGAATAGGACGAGGACTTTCGGTCAGTGAATTCCTGAGAATGGTAGGGAGACTCACGACGAACCAGGGACGAAAGGTGCGACCGGAGATCCACCCAGAGCACCATTGTCACCGCCCGCAGCATAGGCGGGAGACTCGCAATGGGCAGCATCAGATAGAACGTCTGAAGGTCGCTGACGTGTGCGGACGGACGGTTCTTTCAAGCCAGAGACTTCAACACTATGATGAAGGGTGGGGGAGAACGATCCCTGCACCATACACCCCAATAAAAGCCAAGTACAATAAAGGCTTGTACTACACCCTGCAACCGATCCTAAGGTATCTGACTACATTTAAACAAGCAAGTGGCTTCCTGTGTTGCCGAGGATCGAAAAGGTTCGCCAATTCTTTCTGGTATCTCTAGAAACCCCAGACAAAGGCGTCCTAAGCAGAATGGTTTCCGACTTCTTAAAGTTGATCTTAAAATTCCAGTCATCGCAATATCGTTTGATTTTATCGAAGTTGCTCTGCAAGAGCATATTAATGATCTCGATTTTTGGACCGTATCTGTACGCGATCAAGTCGTCTGCGTACGCTATGGCATGGTGAAGTAAACTCACAAGATCGCTTGTGTAGATATTGAATAGGATCGGCGAATTACCCGCACCTATTTGCAGACCATTTTTAATGTCAAATATTTCAGCAGAAATCCCATGGCCTTTCTTCACGATGAACTGTCTACTGGAGAGCATATCAAAAGGAAAGTACAGCAGTAGTTTACTTATATCCAGCCTGTTCAGGTTGAAGAAAAGTCTCTCTTGTCGAACGCCTTCTCCAAGTCAATCAACCCAACCAAACCCGTGTATTGTTTTTTACTTCTCTTCCACTGGATATTAGATACCAGTTTAGACGCGGCATGTGAGATATAATGCCCAGCCTTAAAACTAAATTGATTATCCGGAACGATATTCCTGTCCTGAACCCATTTAGCCAGGACTCTATTGATCATCTTTTCAAATAACTTGTTGATATTGGGAAGGAGACATATCGACCGAAGATTCGTCGGATTAGACGTGCCTTTATCCCTTTTGGGAATCGGATGCATAACAGCTGTCTGCCAATGCGCTGGATAATGGGAGCTATTCAAGGCATTATTAAACAGGGTTGTGTATATTTCCACCGCTTCTGTTGGGAGATGTCGAAGCATGTTGGAATTTCATTGATTCCCAATAATTTCTTACTTCTCAGTGATTCGAAGATCGCATGGAGCTCTTCCTATGAAATGAACGGGGGTAGCTTACTTTCGTTGGCTACAACATTGTTTGCCATATTTTCGTCATTGAATCGTGAGTTCTCGAATCGCCAATCGCCAGTTATTAAATAAATTTCTTACTAAATGCCATACGTAGTCTTTATAACTCACATGCTCCAATAAAAACAAAGCACATGCAAACAAACACTATCACATGGCTTACACCTGAAACACAAAATATATACAACAACGCAACCTGGCCTATAAACGATGGAAAAGATTCCGAATAGATGAATTTCATGCAGTGTTTCGGCCTTAGTAAACAGTGTTTCCATGAAAATAAGAGAAGCTAAGAAAGGAGTGTATTCAAAGCGATTTAATGAAATATTGCCAGTGAAAACTTTGTGGAAAAATATCCGAGAGCTTGGTGTGGTGATAATCACTGAAAATACCATATAAGTCCCGACTTCTTAAATGATTCTCGAAACTAAAGGGTGCCCACTTTACCTACCTATTCTTCCTTCCTCACCAGTCCCATCACCCTTGGGTCGGATTAAGGTGTTATACGACCCGTACCGATGATCAACCTGGCTGAGGGCCCAGCATCTTAATAGCTCAGTCGTTAACGGAGTATTTGGATACCTGGCGACCTCCGGATCAGACAGCCTTATCTGTATACAGCGCATCTCTGTACAGATGGACCTTCTTTCTCCGCTACCCGTGGGACCTCTATGCAAAACCCTAAAGGAAAAACAATACCCCAGGCCGGTACTCTTTTATTACCGGGCGATAATACGGTCACTGGACCGACTACCGACAGGGTGCCTGCAATGCCGAGTGAAAGTACATTGTGGCAGGGCATGGTAATCTTTTACAAGGCAAAAGCAACGAGCCCAAAAAAAGGCTTTCAAGGAGCGACAGGTCTGCGGCAAGACATTGTCCTACCACTTCCTCCACCCCTAGCAGAAGCAAGTCTGTGGCAGGCTATGGACGCCCTGATGCTACCAAAAACGCTCCATCAAAGGAGCTAGTAGAATCTCAACCTCGCAAGTGAGCTAATAGTAAGGCGATTAACATACCATAAAACGCCGAAATGCGATATGCATCATTAAAACCTGCGGATCTATTTCGGAGAGAAACATGCGGATATAAAAAGGAAATTAGAGTGGGTAAACAAAATCCTCAAAGACGGACCCCCCACCGTTTCCAAATCACTAAATGACTCACAAACCTAGCCTCGGACATTGGAGTAACGATATCCTTCCCTAAGTTGGTTAGCGATGACTCCAACCAGTCCGGGGCGACTAACAAGACGTCGGAATCCATCTCTAGTCTTACGTCGGAGATGGATACTGACGTCGAAACAAACAGAGTTCCTTCTCGATCAGACTTGGAGGATGAGCTTTTGGGCTCGCTTTCAGAATCGAAGGACTCTGGCAGCATGTTACGATTTCTCAAAATTAACCCCTACCACTCAAAAAAGGCCTATGCCGCACAGATGACATCACCCTTATCCAAGAACCATGGATTGCCCAAGGCGTGGTTCGTGGACTAAGGACTCCTCTATACGTTCCGCTTTACCATATACCAAAGACAAAGGAAAGATCAGAACTTTTATATTAGTGAAACGTAGACTAAATTCATTTCTACTTCCAAACCTCAGCGACCCCGACTCTCTTGTCTCTGAACGTATTGATCATTTACCATGATAACGAACTGGATGGTATCGTCTGAACACTTCTTTTCAATCTACAGATACATTCAATTCAATTTAATGAATGCTCCCCCCCACTACCAAACAGCATTTCGTATCTATCGGAAAACTGACTGTCTCAAATACAGGGAAACATTTTTAAAAAGTATCTCTCCTGACCTTTCAAGACCCCCTGACAACATCAATGAACTTGACTCGAAAGTCGAGGCTCTGACACTCCTGTGTTAGGCTCCTGTCCTCTAATTAAACCTAA
The DNA here is from genome assembly GCA_907269105.1 of Volucella inanis. Classification (NCBI taxonomy): domain Eukaryota; kingdom Metazoa; phylum Arthropoda; class Insecta; order Diptera; family Syrphidae; genus Volucella; species Volucella inanis. Next base: position 98,884,086 of record OU026156.1, on the reverse strand, counting down.
AGGCAAGAAAAAGCCATACTGGTGGACATCCACACTGCTTAGACACGTTTGTAGTAAACTTTTCATTAAAACAAAAACCTCAAGAATAGCGTCGGATTGGAATTCATGCAAAGAATTTCTCAAAATAAATAAAAAAGAATTGAGGACGGCAAATCGTAAATTCGGCAGATTCTTTTGTGATAAAATCATTGAAGCCTCTAAGGCATCATGACTGAGAAAAATCCTCTCAACAAATTCTTCGATGCCTAGCTGCTTGAAAAAAAGCGACGGCTCATGAACGACCACAAGTGACGAATAACTCAACCTGCTAATGGATACTCATTTTCCAGGTAGCTCCCCTTTCACAGCTAACAAGAGTTTTAATAGAATTATTGCAGCCGCGACTGGTCTTAACCCAAGAAACAAACTGCTCTAGGCACTGCATAGCTTCAAAACACATAAATCTACTGGGCCGGAAGGTATAATTCCAGCCGAGCTACAAAGATGCTCAGATATAATCTTGCTATGGCTTGAAAATATCATGAGGTACTGCGTAGAACTATCCCACATATCTCTGTCATGGAGAGAAGTAAATGTAGTTTTCATTCCCAAAAGCGGTAAGCCACATCGAACGATCCATACATTATTGAGAATATACAATGGTAGCTTTCGTCAAAACATCCGCAATCACGGCGGCGCTGTCGTGGGGATCTGATCAATCTCATGCTAAAGAGCAGGATTATCAACTCCACACTGGATGGGTCCTCTGTCAAAAGAAGTGTCAGCAGAGTAACGCCGCAAGGCGGTATCCTCTCACTAATTCTCTGGAACTTAGTTGTTAACGAACTGCTGATATACCTGGAAGAAGGTGATAGCAGGGTGGTTGCGTATGCGAATGACGTTCCTATAGCCGTCTCAGGAAAACATCTAGTAACGATTAAAGAGCTACTGCAGAATAATCTTAACATATTAACAAGCTAGGCGGATAGCTGTGGACTGGGAATAAGCCCCCATAAAACCGATCTTGTCCTCTTCTTTAGGAAATACAAAATTGCGACCATAGACCCTCCCTCAGTCAACAAGTACCAGTACCAGTTTTGTCTTCTCTGATAAAGCGAAGTATCTGGGTATAATTTTCGACAGGAAACTAAGCTGGAAACCTAACATTCAAGAAAGAGTAAAGAAAGCCTCAGTAGATTTGTTCTCTCGCATCACCCATTGGCTATATATCTCGGTCATAAGACCGATACTCACCTTCGGGGTGGTTGTGTGGTGGAAGGTCTTAGACAAAGCAGTAAACTGCATGAAACTAAGTAAAGTCTAAAGAACATCAGGTTCTACTCTCTCCGCTGCGCTGGACATGCTGTTTCACCTAACACCTCTCAACATTTATAGCAGACAAGTAGCCACCAACGCCTGAAAGCGACTTCACAGTGGGCAAATAAACATTTTTACCACGCAAATATTCTTCACGCACTAGGAATCTTACCAAATAACATCGACTACACTATACCCAAACAACATTTTGACAAAGGCTTTTATGTAAGCATTCCTTCCAGATCGTTATGAAAGGTAAACGTCCTCCTGTCAATTCACTTTTACACTGACGGTTCAAAGACTGTCAGTGGGGTTGGTGCTGGTGTTTTTACCGATAAGCTTAACCTTAGCCTCTCCTTCCGCCTCCCCAATCACTGTAGCGTGTTACAGGCGGAAATTCTGGTAATTAAGGAAGCCGTATCCTGGCTGAATAAAAATGTTATATCTGCAATGGATATCCACATCTTTTCCGATAGTCAGTCAGCTATCAAATCTGCTGCCGATCATTTCTAATGGAGATGGTGGAGCAGTTTAACGTTCACGAACTTGCCAAAATTGGAACCACTATACCTATCACGCCTGAAAAGGAAAACATAGGTATACCTATCGCTACGTGAAAACAAGAAATAAAGCTGGATGCTAATAGATGAACAAACCGAAGATGGGCGGTTGGATCGACATGCTTAGCGCCCAAACAACTCTGGCCAAAGCTAGATCTGCATCGCTCCAGGAGTTTAATTATTCGAAATAGAAAGCATCTTAGCGCCATTATAGGTGTCATCACTGGACATTGCCTCATAAGTAAACATGAAAGAAGGCTTGGAATGTTTATTTACGACTTTTTAAGAAGCTGCTTGGATGAGGATAAAGGAGAGGCAATCCTTCACCTCCTCTGTACACGTGCAGCTCTCTCCCAAAGAAGAAATCTCCACCTAGGGGACGTTTTCCACAACGACTTAAGTGACTTAAGCAACATAGACATTAAAAGTCTAATACTGGTTTCTAGAGAAGGAGGATCAGAGATCCACGTGGCATCACAATGGGCCAATAGGTCTAAGTGCGTTGGTTTTTCAACAGCAACTTAAACCTATTTAAATTCGTTAAAGTTCAAAGCACATTGCTTGACTTTGTTGAACCGGGTACGGCTCATTCTCTTCCTAATCTTGAAAGGGTTGATTGCGCCAACGTTCCGAGCGCCATTATTCAAATAAAGTCTAAGGCTACAAGCCTTGATGAAATACATCCACATTTAATGCATAAAAATAATTTTGCCCCACATTCTTTCTACCCTCACACACATTTTTAACACAATTCTCATGACATTCTTCTTTCCTCCTTCCTGGAAGGTTGTTTAAGTTATACCGATAGTAAAAAAGCCTGTCACTCGCTCGTCTTCACCTGAGTTTAGACCTATTTCTGTTCTCCCTTTTTTATCCAAAGCCTCTAAGAAACTTCTTTATAAACAAAAGACTCCTTCTGTCAAACATAATAGGCTTCTGAATGGCCAATAGTCTGGTTTCAGGGAAAATCATAGTTGAGTTTCTACTGTTTTGAAAATAACAGATGATCTGAGAATTGCAATGGATCACAACCGGATGTCCTCTTTTGGGCTCCTAGATTTCTCAAAAGCACTTAACACTGTCAACCATTGAATACTTTTTTCAAAATTGAAGACTAATTTCAATTTCAGTAACTCTGCAGCTAATTTGATTCTTTCATACCTAAGTGAAAGGAATCAAGTCATATCGATTAGGGAAAACACTTGCCGCCACTTAAAATTAAAGTCTGGAGTACCACAAGGATCAATTCTTGGGCCATTGCTGTCCGCTATGTTTATTAATGATCTCCCTCAAGTAGTCCGACATTTACATATATGCTTATGATGTGCAGATATACTTGAGCTGCAAGCCTGGAATGTTAGAATATGGACTAAATTTACAGGGATCTTAAGGAAATCTCTCACTGATCTGCAAGAAATCATTTACAACTAAATCCAAAAAAGTCAAAGTGTTTGATAATCTATAATACAAAAAACAATCTTGATAGCAGCTATTTTGTAAAATATACAGATGTTTACGTACCGTTTCTTTGACAAAGCACTTTATACCTCAACATACAAGGCTTACCTTAGCTGAAAGTTTAATTTTACCAATCGACACCTATGGATGTCCATTTTTTTATTGTCATAACTCAGAACCCCGAAGGAATTTTACAGTGACCTTAAAAAAAACATCCATGTACCTGGATACACTTACAAGATTCTGGGTTGTAGTCTGCACACCTATTTCAAATTTTACGCCATAAAAACATTAAACAACATCTTGATTTGCCAAGAGCCTCAGTATCAGTACGAAAAGCTTCAGTTGCCAATTTCATCTCATTCATGCAGAAACTCCGAGAACCAATATTTTGTTTATGTTGTCAATGAATGGAACGTTCTACCATTGGACATTAGGAAACTTCGCGGGACTTTGATAAAGTCCTATTTAAATAATTTTAAATAAGAGCCCATCTGAAGCTATGATATTTTCCCATCTTTCTCGCAATTTGTTGATCCCATCCCAAAAGAACTGCGCCGGCTTGGCAGCCAAGAATGAATCAAGTCAATTTTCGATATTCTGCTCTGATGTGAACCGTATTTCAGTGAGGGCGTTCTGCATCGACCGGAACAAATGGTAGTCAGAAGGGGCAAGGTCTGGGCTATAAGGCGGGTGGGGTAAGCCTTCCCATCCACTGTTTTCCAAATAGTTCTTAACCGGAATAGCAACTTGGGGCCGAGCGTTGTAATGATGGAAAATTATTGCCTCGTGTCTGGTCGCATATTCCGGGAGTTTTTCGGTTACTGCTCTCTTCAAATGGATTAATTGTGTTTGGTAGCGATGTTCATGGATAGTTTCACATCAGCTCATAATACAGCATACCCATCTGATCCCACCAAATACAGAGCATTACCTTCGTGCCATAGATATTCGGCTTTGCCGTTGATTTGGCTGGTTGACCGGGTTTCACATATGATTTTTTGCGCTTGGGGTTGTCGTAATGGTTCCATTTTTCATCACCACTAACAATCCAATGCAAAAATGACTTCCTTTTGTGGCGTTCCAGCAGCATTTCGGACATGCAAAACCGCCTTTCGACGTCTCTCGGGTTGAGTTCATGTGGAACCCAATTTCCTTGCTTTTGAATATATCCAGCTGCCTTTAAACGTCTTGAAATGGCTGCTTGAATGACACCCAAAGATTCTGAGAGCTCTTTTTGTGTTTGGCAACAATCTTCATAGAGTAATGCTTTTTTGGCTGCCCAGGACGTTTTCGTCTTCCAAGCAAAAATCACCACTTTTAAATCGTGCAAACCACTTTTGGCACGTTCGCTCAGCTAGCGCATGTTCACCAAAAACTTCCACCAAAATACGATGACTTTCGGCAGCAGTTTTCTTCATATTAAAGTAATGAAGAAGAACTCCCCGCAAAAACACTTTTTCAGGCACAAAGTTCGAGTGAAAAAAAATTTTTGTTGTTTGCGCTTCAAATGAATGACATACTGAAATGACGTACAATGACAGTAGCTTTCCAACGCAAACGAATTAAGTTATATTCTTTTTTTTCGAATACAAACGTCTTCATAGTTTATTTTAATCTAGAATAAGCAAAGCCAATTTATGAATTGTGAAAACTTAAAACTTAAAATTAACTTTTACTTTTATAGACTTTAACTAAGTCCAATGTAAACAAGTCCGTAAACAAATAAATAAATGAAATAAATAAAAAAATTAATACTTCTAAATGAACTTCTCCGATTCCGAACCGTTATTTCAGTACCGAGACGACAATGTACGACATCCAGATAGAAGCCATATCTGGGAAAAGACGAACTATCCGTCGCTTTAAGACCGAGTCGGTACATAACACTATGCTGATCCCACCATTTGAGTAGTAGGTTCCCTCTTGTGTTTGGTGTTTTATTTCCCTTATCTCTATGTTTGGCGTTAAAATCTCCGCCGATTATGAAGTAATTCTTCTCCGATTTCATCCTTAGGAATAGAAAAAATTCCTTGAGTTTTGAGATGAATAACGTGGATTGAGTAGTCTTTGGCGCATAGACGGAGACCCTGTATAACTGCTCTCCACTACAGAGAGGGATGTACACGATCATATTTCCAGCATTTGGAATCTATGAACTACACGACTGTATGCTCCTTTATAGGTCATATAAAAAGTCTCCGCGGTACATTTTTGGAAAAAAATTTTCTTTATTCAAAATCAATTTGAATCAAGTACATATTGGCCATTATTATCTATGACCTTTTGCCATTTTCCGGGTAGCTTCATAATTCCATCGGTGAAGATCGAAACAAATGGTAATCAGAGGGTGCAAGGTCCGGGCTATACGGTGATAAATCGAAACTTCTCAACCAAGCTCCGTCTATTTGTTCCGGGTCATCGAAAATGTGTGTGGCCTAACATTGTCATGATGGAAGACAACTCACTTTCTGTTAGTGAATTCTGGTCGCTCATTCTTGATAGCTTCGTTCAAACTGTCGAGTTGTGCACAGTAGAGGATCGAATTGACCGTTTCGCCACGTTCTAGCAGCTCATAATAGACAATTCCCTTCCAATCCCACCAAACACTTAACATAACCTAGTTTGCCGTCAATCCAGGCTTTGAAGTCGTTTGTGGTCACCGGCCTTTGAACATTATCGCTTGCGGTAGATATTCTCGTTATTCGGTCAATTAAATTTCTTTGTGTTAATTCATGTGTCACCCAAACATTGAGTTTCTTTGAGTAGCCTGCTCGTTTAAATGATTCCAAACTGTCATACAGCTGATGTTTAGTGCCTCCGCTATCTCCAGACAGATTCCGTGCAGGTCTTGCTCTATCAGTTGCAAAATTTCATCGACCTTTTCAGTGAAAGGCCGACCAGTGCGAGGTGCATCTTTTACATCGAAATTTCCGGAACGGAATCGAACAAACCACTCCTGGGTCCGGCATTCACCCACAGCATTCTCTCCGTAAACTATACAAATTTTTCGGCATGTTTTTGCAGCGTTTTTTCTTTTTTTATAGTAAAAAAGCATCATATAGCGTATTTCTTCATATATTCCGCTCATATTCAAATCAGTATAACTTTTAACACGTGCAACGAATTACACAGCTGTCTTCACAAAAAGTTTATTCTGATATGTCGCCTTTCAAACACGATACAATCAGATTAGTTTTTCCAGATAAATGGACACCAACACCATCTAGTGACAAAAAACCGCGGAGACTTTTTATATGACCCTTAAATCGCAAGCCTTATGAAGATCGCAACACCACCTCCTTGAATACAGTTGGGTCGTTTTCTTCGTATTATTTTATACCTTCTGTGTCTTAATTTGTGTTTCTAGTAAGCTCAGTTTTGCTAACCAAAAGTGCATCCGAGGCTTAGTCTTTGAACAACTTGAACAGTGTGGCTCTTTGTTCGATCCTACATTCAACGCAAGGACCTTTATGGTTCTTTCCGCCATGTTTGTAAGCATTACGACTGGAAATACGTTAGCCGTGGCAGCAGTGCGCAATATTTTGTTTTAGCTGAGCCATTGTATCTGGAGTAAGATAGCTATGTTAACATATCAGATAAGGCTTCCGATGCTCTTTTTATACCGTGCTTCCCCTATCTGCAGCCATTTGGGCGTAGGTAATTTGAGGAATGACGGCTGGTGTATGACTGAGGGCTAGTGGTCGTTTAACCGACACCTTAGGAAAAATCAGATAATTTGAGGTTTATTTCGTGTTCTTACATAAAGCGCACTGGAACTGGCGATACTTCTTGTGGGTCTTTCCGCACTTCACACATCGAGGTTGCATTTCGCAATTCGACGTGTCGTGCCCGATACTTTGAAACATTGTTAAATGTTTTCACATTTTGGTGGGAGAGAGAATGCTCTGTCATCGTGTCCTTCAATAAATACTTAATTTTTAAATAGCGTTCCAATGTGTTGAAGTAGATCGCATGACTATCAACTTTTAATATTTTTATAAAATGTTATTTCCTATGGACGACTTACATAGCTCTATTGAGTGCTTTAGTTCCATCTCGCAGGTACGAGTATTTATAGGTGGAACCATTGATTTTGTCGATAATTCACTTGACTGTGTAACAGACACTTTTATTCGTTCTTCATTTGAGCTACTTCTTTGGATGCTTGACTCAATTAAAGTGGGGTAAAGCAGACGGAATTCCCAATATAAATTTATTGAAAACATACAAGAAGTCGAAAAATCAAGATATAAATTGTAGGTTATGTTTAATTGGCTAAAAAAGAAACAAAATAATGAGCTCAAAGCTCAATACGTGTATTGTTTACTTGTTAAGTCTCCAAGAACCGCTTTCGTTTCGCTTGCACGCTTTCGTATAGCTCTCAAATATGTTACTTCCGGAACAAGAATGTAACATATTCCGTCAGATATTCAACCGTTTGAGTACCGAATTCAAGAACTTCTCCAGATGTTGTCGTAAGATATCGCAAAGTAAGTCAATCTCGATCACAGTGTCAATCAAGATATTATTGTTTGATATTGTTTGCTTTGTGGATTGAATTTACCAGCAGCATTCCATGACCAATTGAAATTTAATCTTCTCAATTCAAAAAAAAGAAAAAAATAAAAAATAAAAAAAAAACCGGATAACTATAATTGAAATGTTTATTCTTGGGAATGAGTTTTATTGAGACGTTATCCGGTAATGAACAATTATTAAACATAAAAAGGCAAAAAAGTTTTCTGACCTTAGAATATAAAGACCTTTGTGATAATTTTGCTGTGAGAGGCTTTTGAAGCTCAACGCAGAGTTCGACAAGGGTGGGTCGTACCATTCTCTATTTTTCTGATAATTTTGCCTTGGACCCTTACGAGTAGATCCAAGGGCAAAACTTAAGAGATATGCCTTCAAGATCATAGCCCTTAGCCGCGACAAAATCTTTTACGTAACATTGTTGTGCAGGAGGTCGAAAAAGTTGGTAGTTTTTTTCATCGGTTTTGTTGATGGGTATTCTGAAGTGAAAGCTGAAAAATGTTGACTCAGGAAGACAAAAGTTGCTCTCGGCATGCTTCTTAAAGTTTGGAAAAGTAATGTATACAGCACTAAACCCAAGCTGCGAAAATGAGTCAGAAATTTTTCACACGAAATGAGAGTTTTTTGACCAAGTCAATCCAACAGCTCTATATAACAGAAAGTCAGGAGCTTATGGACATTATAATACTACATAAGACTGCAAAAGTTGACTGAAGGTCATTCTCTAAGGCGCATGAACAATTCCATAAAGAAGTGCGCCATTCAATGATATTCTCAAAAGAAGATGTGGAGAAGACAGATAAAGAATGAACCGAGGACACTTTTGATGAGATGGAGAATGTGGAAATCCGTTCTAAGAAATCCAACAAAATTTATTAACAGCTACGAAGGCAGCACCAGAATTATACCATTTGGATACATTCAATTTATTCAATTCAATTTAATTTATTATAAAAAAAACATTGTACACATAACACCTAGTCTTTTATATGTAGTACATAAAGTAGCTGATGGATTACAATATTAATTAATAATTAACTTAATTTAATATAAACATTAGTGATAATTGCTTCAAAATAAAAATGGAAGAGGAAGGGATAGTGAAAAGATTTAAAGAATAGTGCAGAAAATAGATAAAAGATAGAAGATAGAAAATTTCAAGAGAGTAGTTATGTGTTTTTTATTCAATGTCTACTAATACGGCACTTTTGAATTTAATAGCTTCAATTGTTTGCTTGTTGTTGTCGAATGTTGGTTCCAGAGCCTGGTGACATACACTAAGAAGAAACGCGACGAGTTCAAATGGTTGAAAGAGGGCGTTATGCAATAATATTAGATGTTCTGGAGGACTGAGCAAATTGAAGTTTATCAAGAAGATACTTGGGTGATCTGCTGTTTATAACCTTGTGCATGAACATAAGACATCGAATTTTTTGGAACTGCTGAAATGAACGACCAAAAAGCAGCTTGTGATAGTGTGTTCATACCGACGGAGACCATACACGTACCTAACCATATCAGTAAACGCCACAAGCAACTTGTGCTGACAAAGGGAGTCGAGCTTGAAGTAAACAACAGTGGCAAAATCAATAATAGGCATAAATAAAGTTTTTATTAACCTTAGCTTAGTATCAACCGGAGTAAAATTAGAAGACAGCTGAAATTTACATAGCCCTGCATAGATTCGTCCAATAACATAGTTTGTATGGTCAACGGCAGAGAGAGAACAATTTAATTTGAAGCCGAGATTTGTGACATCATCCACAAATGCTTCTTAGAAATAAGAATAAGCTGGGATTTGTTAGGATTCAGATTGAGACCACTGCATAGTGACCAGTTGTATACTGCTGACAGGTCTTCATTTATTCTGTCAAAAATATCCTCAATGAACCCAGTCTGTCGTGACAAGTATATCTATCAAGTATATATATCAAGTATATATATATCATCCGCGTAGATATGTGTGTTTATATTCAGGCATACTTTGGGTAGGTCATTAATAAAAATACAGAAAAGTATTTTTACTAAGAATTTAAACTGTGACTTTTTTCTCTCAATAAAAACCCTTTGAAAGCGATTTTTTAAAAAGTTATTTTGTCTATAATTCGTGCGGTTTGCTAAGAGATGGCGTAACTTGTATTATTCCATTGGAACATGCGTTGGAAAGCTACTGTCATTGTACGTCATTTCAGTATATATCATTCATTTGAAGCGTTAACAACAATAATTTTTTTTCACACAAATATGTCGAACTTTGTGCCTTAAAAAAATGTTTTTGCGGGTAGTTCTTCTTCATTACTTTAATATGAAGAAAACTGCTGCCGAAAGTCATCGTATTTTGGTGGAAGCTTATGGTGAACATGCGCTAACTGAGCGAACGTACCAAAAGTGGTTTGCACGATTTTGGCTTGGAAGACGATGAACGTCCTGGGCAGCCAAAAAAGTTTGAAGATAAAGAACTAGAAGCATTACTCTATGAAGATTGCTGCCAAACACAAGAAGAGCTCTCAGAATCTTTGGGTGTCACTCAAGCAGCCACTTCAAAACGCTTAAAAGTAGCTAGATATATTCAAAAGCAAGGAAATTAGGTTCCACATGAACTCAAGCCAAGAGATGTCGAAAGGCATGTCCGAAATGCTACTGGAACGCCACAAAAGGAAGTCATTTTTGCATCGGATTGTTACTGGTGATGAAAAATGAATCTGGCCAACCAGCCAAATCAACGGCAAAGCCGAATATCCATGGCCCGAAGGTAATGCTTTGTATTTGGTGGGATCAGATGGGTGTGCTGTATTATGAGCTGCTAAAACCGGGTGAAACCATCAATGGACAATGCTACCGAACACAATTAATCCGTTTGAAGAGAGGAGTAGCCGAAAAACGCCCGGAATATGCGACCAGACACGAGGCAATAATTTTCCATCATGACAACGCTCGGCCCCACGTTGCTATTCCGGTTAAGAACTATTTGGAAAACAGTGGATGGGAAGTGTTACCCCACCTGCCTTATAGCTCAGACCTTGCCCCTTCTGACTACCATTTGTTCCGGTCGATGCAGAACGCCCTCACTGAAATACGGTTTACATCAGAGCAGAATATCAAAAATTGGCTTGATTCATTCTTGGCTGCCAAGCCGGCGCAGTTCTTTTGGGATGGGATCCACAAATTGCCAGGAAGATGGGAAAAAGTCATAGCTTCAGATGGGCAATACTTTGAATAATACTATTGTACATATTTTTCTTAAATAAACGTTCAAATTTTGAAAAAAAACCGCACGAATTAAAATATATACCCAATACTTATCAGGCCCACCGATCTTGCACTAAAACCAAAATATAGCCTGAGCTTGTGACATAGTACTTTGTGATCCACGCAGTCAAAGGCCTTGGAAAAATCTAGCAAGCAAAGTATTTCGCCTGACCCTTAACTCGCCGAGAATTGTAATCATAGCTGTCGAACAGCTGTACAATGGATACCAAGCAGTGTTCGTTTAGGTAGTTTGAAATTTGGCGAGCGAGACTTTTCTCCAAGATCTTTGACAAACAAGGCAAAATATATTACTTATTGAGCGAAAGTCAGAAGCTGCAGATGGCTAGGGTTTTTTCAGAACCGGAACAACCTTAGCCAACTTCCAAATATAAGGGAAGGTAGAGCACGTAATGCAAAAATTGATTATGTGTGTAAGAGAGATTATGATATGCGGTAATATGATCTACACAAAGCGAATGGGTACACTATCCTCACCTATAGCATTGGACTTAAGAGAACGAATGGCATTTACTACATCAACTTCCGTGACGACTTCAAAGTCAAATTCATAGCTAAAAAAGAGTTGGCTATCTGGAGTAAAGCACGGACTATTTAGAGAACTCAAAAGAAACGCCTCATTAAGTTCGTTTGCATTCGGAACTTTGTCGACAACAGCCTTTTTTCCTACACCAATGGATCATAGATTGCCCCACAGCTTCTTAGAGGTTTGGTCGGTGCTCAATTTCGATAGAAAATAGCTTTTTTTCGTTCTTCGGGTCACGAAAAAACTCCCAATTAAGACTTAAGGGCCCAAGCTTCCATCTAGCGTACAACTTGTTACGAACTTTCATGGCATTGTATACCTCAGTTGTGAACCACGGGCACTTTGTATTTTTAATAGCAACTGTTTTTGTTAAAAAGGTCCACGAGCAGGGTTTGCAAATAGTCCGTTTTTTCATTGACATTCGAAGCATAATAGCAATCATTCCAAAGGAGAAGACTAGCATTTAGTTGTAACATGTTGTTGTCTCTAAATTGAAAAGATGATGGTTTAGAGGAACTAGATAAGTCAAATAAGTCAAAATGCCAGCTAGAGATAGCTAATCTTGGAGTAGCAAGTTTGACCGATCTGAAACCGTGATTACGTCGAGTAGACAAGGAGGAACCGCTGGAGCGAATCGGGTAGCATGGGAGTTACCAATAGTCAGCCCGGATGAAGCATCAAAATCTAAGAATCAGGTCAAAAGTCTTACTTTTTAGTCTGTGGACATTCCAGGTCGTTATCCTCTGAGATTGTTAAATTAACGAAGTGTTTGTGTCTCTTGTATGAACCTAAGTTCTATTTAGCAACATTGAATCTATCAATTGCTCAGCCCCCAGATGGATGAATCAGTTCCAAAAAATACTAAAGCTACTTGAGGACTATTAAACTCTGTCGGCCTTCTAGTAGTAGTCTTCTCTAGAATTCACTAATCTGACAATTTTTTCTCAAACAATGCCTTAAATGTCATATAGTTATCCGGTTTATCTTAACAGCTTTTACCTTAACGTTATTCCCATTTGAAGAACTCTCTTGTACTTCATCCAATTCGAAGTCCTAATTTGATATCCCTGTTTCAATCACACAAGACAACAATCGAACTATCGTCTGATACTGTATATGGTATGTTTAGTTTAAAGTTTGCCATTTTACAATATGGACAATCGCTGAACGTGTCAAAATTCTGCAAATTTACTACAAAAAATAGTGATTCTGTAGTATATACGTATATTCGCGTATTACAAGCAGATTATGGTTGACATAATCGTCCATCTAAGCGTACTATAGGTAAAACTGTAAAACAAAATCGAAGACACTGGCTCTGTTACAGATGTCTTAAATGCACGCTCAACAAAACAATATGGCTGCCGTTAGTGAAAGTGTTGAAGAAGATCCAAATCTATCAATATTACGTCGAGCACAGCATTTGGGCTTGTCTTATGGCACATTTTGACGTATTTTGCATTTGGATTTGCATCTGACCCATACTCGTCCACCGATTGGCTTCTTGAACATCAGTGTTTGGATGATCCATTTACACACAACATTTTCTTCAGCGATGAGGCTTATTTTTCACTCGGCAGATACGTTAACAAACAAAAATTTTGGTCGAAAAACCATTTCATCCACAAAAAATCATTGTATGGTGTACACTTTAGTCTAGTGGTGTTATTGGACTATACTTCTTCAAAAATGAGCAAAGAGCATTTGCAATAGCCAAATGCTTACCGAATTTGTTTTTGGCTCAACAAGACGGTGTCACATCTCAGACAAGACAACCGGTTTGGCTTCATTGCAAGAAAAAATTTCTGGAAAAGTTATTTCGCATTTTAGTGATTATACACACAATCTGCAAACTCTTGAAGCTTTGAAAATGAATATTCTTTTGAGTTTTGGCCGAGTTATTGCCCGATAAGTGCTGAAATGTCAACGAAAATTACCTTGTCAAAATCAAGTTCGGCAAGAACTTCCCCTGAAGGACATTTGACTGATGTTATATTCCATTCTTAATGGCAAGATCGAAAGTAGAGAAATTACCCTCACGTACATCCACCAACCTGGAGAACTAGGTCCTTGGTTTTAAGCCCCAGTAACCCACCTTATGCGTGCGAGCGCTGCCGTTGGCTCACCATGAGCTTCTTTGCCACCATCTCTTTTTCCAGGACCTTGATCTGATTTCTGAATATTTCAAAGTACTCGTGACTCAAATAAAACTGCAACCGCAAGGGACCGCTGTAATTTTTGCTAAACGCGAACCCCAAAATCTCTCAACAGCTCCCATGCCCCTTGCATCAAGTACTGAAGACCAGTGAAAATGGTGCCATGAGAGCCACAGCAACTCATGTGCCGGGTTTCACTCAATACCACTAAAAAATCGCTGGCTTGATGAAGTAATTACATGCAGCTTAGAAAGAAGCGTATAGAACGGTGCTGCAACGAATGACCTGACGCGCTCGTGAGCTATAGAGTCGGGAAGAGCACCATAAGCGCGCGATCTAAGGTATTGAGAGTTTGTACTTCAGGAACAATATAAGGACGTTTTACCAAAATGTAAATGGGACGTATCCCAGAAGCTTATAGAGATTCAGAAGGAAACCTTGTACTGGAGTCATAGTCGGTATTAAGAGTTTGAAAAAATTTCTTCTGCAAACTGTATAACGGCGACGAAGACCAACAGATAGGATAGACCATTTAACTTAGACGATGATAACCATCACCTCCGTCCACCTGACCAAAACGATGTTAAGATAGCTATATATACGCTTGAATCCAACAAAGCGTCTGGACGTGACGGTTTACCAGTCGAGATATTCAATGCTGCTGACTTCGATCCACTAAAAATGAGACCGTCTCAACAACGCCAACTATTGAGGTATAAGTCTCCTCAACATTGTGTTAACGTCTATAATTCTTCGCCAACAACCTGATTTCCCTCTATCAGTGTGGTTATCGGCCGAGAAATTCTACAATCGACTTCAAATCGACTTCTAGTTTTGGCATCCCTCTCAAACTCGTCACTCGCTGCTCCGTCAGTATCGATAATGACTTAACCGAGACTTTCGATGTCAAAAAGGTTTTAGACGAGGTGACGCGCTGTCATTTGACTTCTTTAAAATCATCGGAGGCGCAATCCGGAATTCAGCAGGCTTCCGCTTGTAGTGAAATGGAAGTTGGGCTTAGAGGTAAATGAGGGTGAAACCGAGTACATGCTCTCAACAAGAACGGATACGCAACATTGACGAATTAGGCAGAAAGCATTTGAGTGGCAAAGTCTTATTCTGGACAACTAAGGAGACGCTATATAAGGCCTTTAAGTGGGAATATGCTAAAATTCTGAATAAAAGACTCAAAATTGTTCAACAGCGAAAGGACCAGTGTTTGAATTGTAAATGCAATTGAAAGAGAAATTCAAAGAAAAAAAATTCAAATGGTCAAGAAATCGATCTTGCACACTGATGTGGGCTGTGGACTGACTTAGACAATTCTAAACATTTCTTTGCATATAAACAAATTTTTAAGGGTATAACATCAAACATAATCGAACAATTAGATAAAAGTTTTTTGTTGTCAAGTAAACAATATTTCGAAACAGCCTTGGTTATCCCAGCCCTACTATACCATATGGCGCTAAGCCATGGACTCGTTTCGAGAGGGAAATGTTCGGTCGAGTTGAATCCCTTGAGATAACTAGAACATGTGGGGTGGATGGTCACCAATATTTTGGAAAAATATTTGAATCTAACCTAGAGGGACAACCCAGTAGAGGTTGTGCCGCGCACAAGTAGAAAGGGACCTCAACCGACTTGTAGGCAGGCTTGTTAGTTGAAGTAAAAAGTAAGAAAATTGAACCTAAGAGGTCAAAAAATATATATAAGGAGTCTTTCAGATCAATTTAGGGAATAAATAGGACCGGGACTAAGTCATTCAAACGGCCTGCGTTAATGGTTTCTTAAAAATTGTTTATTTATTGGTACAACTTTTATTTATTTTGACACTGAGTTTAGGTGCCATTTGTCAACTAGTTTGTTGTCAGTAGCCAAAGTTAAATCATGAAATCAAATATTGAGCAAAGAGTTTGTTTGAAATTTTGTGTTCCGAACGGGATTTCCTGTTTTTATTCTTGGGAACTCTATAATATCGAGAACAAAAGCATTTGAGTGGTAATATACAGGGCGTCCAAAGAGGACCATGAAGCTGTTGAAAACTTCCTTCATCCGAGACGTCCGCAACGGTTTTGCTAACTTTTTTTTTGTAATTCGTGGTGTTGTTCAATCGGAATTCCAGTTTATCAAACAGTGAATAAACAATATTATTTAAGCGGTACGAAAGGAGAGTATCTACTGCCAAAAATCGTGGCAGAACAACTGTTAGATTTTGCACCACAATAATGCACAATCTTACAAATCCATCCTGTCCTTTGGACTACCAATATGAACGAGTTAGCAACGTAGTCTCAAGATATGGCACACAGTTCCTATTTCCGAAACTCAAATTACCACTTCATGGGATCCGTTTTAGGTCGATTCAAGGCATAGAAGAAAACTCGCTGAGAGAACTGAAGACGATGCCAAACGCTTCAAATGGGGCTTATTTGTAGAAGATAAAATAACTTTTGATGATTAATTTATTTGTGTTGTTTTTATTGACTCAGTCCAGGTTATATTTTGACAGAATTTACACTATTAAGAGCCAGAAAAGGAACATTTTGATCTAAAAAGTGGATCAAAGTCCCTTCGTAAATCATTGAGTTATAACATAATTTTTCGTTTCCTTCTTATTACATCTATTTCTTAGATACCTTGTAATTAAATTTGTGTATAAGTACAATAAGTACAATTAATAAGAATATATTTCTTAATGTACAGTCCAGTTGTAGAATAAATGAAATATAAACTAAATAAGAGAAATTTAATTCGGTCAATTAAATTTCTTTGTGTTAATTCATGTGTCACCCAAACATTGAGTTTCTTTGAGTAGCCTGCTCGTTTAAATGATTCCAAACTGTCATACAGCTGATGTTTAGTGCCTCCGCTATCTCCAGACAGATTCCGTGCAGGTCTTGCTCTATCAGTTGCAAAATTTCATCGACCTTTTCAGTGAAAGGCCGACCAGTGCGAGGTGCATCTTTCACATCGAAATTTCCGGAACGGAATCGAACAAACCACTCCTGGGTCCGGCATTCACCCACAGCATTCTCTCCGTAAACTATACAAATTTTTCGGCATGTTTTTGCAGCGTTTTTTTCTTTTTTTATAGTAAAAAAGCATCACATAGCGTATTTCTTCATATATTCCGCTCATATTCAAATCAGTATAACTTTTAACACGTGCAACGAATTACACAGCTGTCTTCACAAAAAATTTATTCTGATATGTCACCTTTCAAACACGATACAATCAGATTAGTTTTTCCAGATAAATGGACACCAACACCATCTAGTGACAAAAAACCGCGGAGACTTTTTATATGACCCTTAAATCGCAAGCCTTATGAAGATCGCAACACCACCTCCTTGAATACAGTTGGGTCGTTTTCTTCGTATTATTTTATACCTTCTGTGTCTTAATTTGTGTTTCTAGTAAGCTCAGTTTTGCTAACCAAAAGTGCATCCGAGGCTTAGTCTTTGAACAACTTGAACAGTGTGGCTCTTTGTTCGATCCTACATTCAACGCAATGACCTTTATGGTTCTTTCCGCCATGTTTGTAAGCATTACGACTGGAAATACGTTAGCCGTGGCAGCAGTGCGCAATATTTTGTTTTAGCTGAGCCATTGTATCTGGAGTAAGATAGCTATGTTAACATATCAGATAAGGCTTCCGATGCTCTTTTTATACCGTGCTTCCCCTATCTGCAGCCATTTGGGCGTAGGTAATTTGAGGAATGACGGCTGGTGTATGACTGAGGGCTAGTGGTCGTTTAACCGACACCTTAGGAAAAATCAGATAATTTGAGGTTTATTTCGTGTTCTTACATAAAGCGCACTGGAACTGGCGATACTTCTTGTGGGTCTTTCCGCACTTCACACATCGAGGTTGCATTTCGCAATTCGACGTGTCGTGCCCGATACTTTGAAACATTGTTAAATGTTTTCACATTTTGGTGGGAGAGAGAATGCTCTGTCATCGTGTCCTTCAATAAATACTTAATTTTTAAATAGCGTTCCAATGTGTTGAAGTAGATCGCATGACTATCAACTTTTAATATTTTTATAAAATGTTATTTCCTATGGACGACTTACATAGCTCTATTGAGTGCTTTAGTTCCATCTCGCAGGTACGAGTATTTATAGGTGGAACCATTGATTTTGTCGATAATTCACTTGACTGTGTAACAGACACTTTTATTCGTTCTTCATTTGAGCTACTTCTTTGGATGCTTGACTCAATTAAAGTGGGGTAAAGCAGACGGAATTCCCAATATAAATTTATTGAAAACATACAAGAAGTCGAAAAATCAAGATATAAATTGTAGGTTATGTTTAATTGGCTAAAAAAGAAACAAAATAATGAGCTCAAAGCTCAATACGTGTATTGTTTACTTGTTAAGTCTCCAAGAACCGCTTTCGTTTCGCTTGCACGCTTTCGTATAGCTCTCAAATATGTTACTTCCGGAACAAGAATGTAACATATTCCGTCAGATATTCAACCGTTTGAGTACCGAATTCAAGAACTTCTCCAGATGTTGTCGTAAGATATCGCAAAGTAAGTCAATCTCGATCACAGTGTCAATCAAGATATTATTGTTTGATATTGTTTGCTTTGTGGATTGAATTTACCAGCAGCATTCCATGACCAATTGAAATTTAATCTTCTTTTGAAGCTCAACGCAGAGTTCGACAAGGGTGGGTCGTACCATTCTCTATTTTTCTGATAATTTTGCCTTGGACCCTTACGAGTAGATCCAAGGGCAAAACTTAAGAGATATGCCTTCAAGATCAAAGCCCTTAGCCGCGACAAAATCTTTTACGTAACATTGTTGTGCAGGAGGTCGAAAAAGTTGGTAGTTTTTTTCATCGGTTTTGTTGATGGGTATTCTGAAGTGAAAGCTGAAAAATGTTGACTCAGGAAGACAAAAGTTGCTCTCGGCATGCTTCTTAAAGTTTGGAAAAGTAATGTATACAGCACTAAACCCAAGCTGCGAAAATGAGTCAGAAATTTTTCACACGAAATGAGAGTTTTTTGACCAAGTCAATCCAACAGCTCTATATAACAGAAAGTCAGGAGCTTATGGACATTATAATACTACATAAGACTGCAAAAGTTGACTGAAGGTCATTCTCTAAGGCGCATGAACAATTCCATAAAGAAGTGCGCCATTCAATGATATTCTCAAAAGAAGATGTGGAGAAGACAGATAAAGAATGAACCGAGGACACTTTTGATGAGATGGAGAGTGTGCAAATCCGTTCTAAGAAATCCAACAAAATTTATTAACAGCTACGAAGGCAGCACCAGAATTATACAATTTGGATACATTCAATTTATTCAATTTAATTCAATTTATTATAAAAAAAACATTGTACACATAACACCTAGTCTTTTATATGTAGTACATAAAGTAGCTGATGGATTACAATATTAATTAATAATTAACTTAATTTAATATAAACATTAGTGATAATTGCTTCAAAATAAAAATGGAAGAGGAAGGGATAGTGAAAAGATTTAAAGAATAGTGCAGAAAATAGATAAAAGATAGAAGATAGAAAATTTCAAGAGAGTAGTTATGTATTTTTTATTCAATGTCTACTAATACGGCACTTTTGAATTTAATAGCTTCAATTGTTTGCTTGTTGTTGTCGAATGTTGGTTCCAGAGCCTGGTGACATACACTAAGAAGAAACGCGACGAGTTCAAATGGTTGAAAGAGGGAGTTATGCAATAATATTAGATGTTCTGGAGGACTGAGCAAATTGAAGTTTATCAAGAAGATACTTGGGTGATCTGCTGTTTATAACCTTGTGCATGAACATAAGACATCGAATTTTTTGGAACTGCTGAAATGAACGACCAAAAAGCAGCTTGTGATAGTGTGTTCATACCGACAGAGACCATACACGTACCTAACCATATCAGTAAACGCCACAAGCAACTTGTGCTGACAAAGGGAGTCGAGCTTGAAGTAAACAACAGTGGCAAAATCAATAATAGGCATAAATAAAGTTTTTATTAACCTTAGCTTAGTATCAACCGGAGTAAAATTAGAAGACAGCTGAAATTTACATAGCCCTGCATAGATTCGTCCAATAACATAGTTTGTATGGTCAACGGCAGAGAGAGAACAATTTAATTTGAAGCCGAGATTTGTGACATCATCCACAAATGCTTCTTAGAAATAAGAATAAGCTGGGATTTGTTAGGATTCAGATTGAGACCACTGCATAGTGACCAGTTGTATACTGCTGACAGGTCTTCATTTATTCTGTCAAAAATATCCTCAATGAACCCAGTCTGTCGTGACAAGTATATCTATCAAGTATATATATCAAGTATATATATATCATCCGCGTAGATATGTGTGTTTATATTCAGGCATACTTTGGGTAGGTCATTAATAAAAATACAGAAAAGTATTTTTACTAAGAATTTAAACTGTGACTTTTTTCTCTCAATAAAAACCCTTTGAAAGCGATTTTTTAAAAAGTTATTTTGTCTATAATTCGTGCGGTTTGCTAAGAGATGGCGTAACTTGTATTATTCCATTGGAACATGCGTTGGAAAGCTACTGTCATTGTACGTCATTTCAGTATATATCATTCATTTGAAGCGTTAACAACAATAATTTTTTTTCACACAAATATGTCGAACTTTGTGCCTTAAAAAAATGTTTTTGCGGGTAGTTCTTCTTCATTACTTTAATATGAAGAAAACTGCTGCCGAAAGTCATCGTATTATGGTGGAAGCTTATGGTGAACATGCGCTAACTGAGCGAACGTACCAAAAGTGGTTTGCACGATTTTGGCTTGGAAGACGATGAACGTCCTGGGCAGCCAAAAAAGTTTGAAGATAAAGAACTAGAAGCATTACTCTATGAAGATTGCTGCCAAACACAAGAAGAGCTCTCAGAATCTTTGGGTGTCACTCAAGCAGCCACTTCAAAACGCTTAAAAGTAGCTAGATATATTCAAAAGCAAGGAAATTAGGTTCCACATGAACTCAAGCCAAGAGATGTCGAAAGGCATGTCCGAAATGCTACTGGAACGCCACAAAAGGAAGTCATTTTTGCATCGGATTGTTACTGGTGATGAAAAATGAATCTGGCCAACCAGCCAAATCAACGGCAAAGCCGAATATCCATGGCCCGAAGGTAATGCTTTGTATTTGGTGGGATCAGATGGGTGTGCTGTATTATGAGCTGCTAAAGCCGGGTGAAACCATCAATGGACAATGCTACCGAACACAATTAATCCGTTTGAAGAGAGGAGTAGCCGAAAAACGCCCGGAATATGCGACCAGACACGAGGCAATAATTTTCCATCATGACAACGCTCGGCCCCACGTTGCTATTCCGGTTAAGAACTATTTGGAAAACAGTGGATGGGAAGTGTTACCCCACCTGCCTTATAGCTCAGACCTTGCCCCTTCTAACTACCATTTGTTCCGGTCGATGCAGAACGCCCTCACTGAAATACGGTTCACATCAGAGCAGAATATCAAAAATTGGCTTGATTCATTCTTGGCTGCCAAGTCGGCGCAGTTCTTTTGGGATGGGATCCACAAATTGCCAGGAAGATGGGAAAAAGTCATAGCTTCAGATGGGCAATACTTTGAATAATACTATTGTACATATTTTTCTTAAATAAACGTTCAAATTTTGAAAAAAAAACCGCACGAATTAAAATATATACCCAATACTTATCAGGCCCACCGATCTTGCACTAAAACCAAAATATAGCCTGAGCTTGTGACATAGTACTTTGTGATCCACGCAGTCAAAGGCCTTGGAAAAATCTAGCAAGCAAAGTATTTCGCCTGACCCTTAACTCGCCGAGAATTGTAATCATAGCTGTCGAACAGCTGTACAATGGATACCAAGCAGTGTTCGTTTAGGTAGTTTGAAATTTGGCGAGCGAGACTTTTCTCCAAGATCTTTGACAAACAAGGCAAAATACATTACTTATTGAGAGAAAGTCAGAAGCTGCAGATGGCTGAGGTTTTTTCAGAACCGAAACAACCTTAGCCAACTTCCAACTATAAGGGAAGGTAGAGCACGTAATGCAAAAATTGATTATGTGTGTAAGAGAGATTATGATATGCGGTAATATGATGTACACAAAGCGAATGGGTACACTATCCTCACCTATAGCATTGGACTTAAGAGAACGAATGGCATTTACTACATCAACTTCCGTGACGACTTCAAAGTCAAATTCATAGCTAAAAAAGAGTTGGCTATCTGGAGTAAAGCACGGACTATTTAGAGAACTCAAAAGAAACGCCTCATTAAGTTCGTTTGCATTCGGAACTTTGTCGACAACAGCCTTTTTTCCTACACCAATGGATCATAGATTGCCCCACAGCTTCTTAGAGGTTTGGTCGGTGCTCAATTTCGATAGAAAATAGCTTTTTTTCGTTCTTCGGGTCACGAAAAAACTCCCAATTAAGACTTAAGGGCCCAAGCTTCCATCTAGCGTACAACTTGTTACGAACTTTCATGGCATTGTATACCTCAGTTGTGAACCACGGGCACTTTGTATTTTTAATAGCAACTGTTTTTGTTAAAAAGGTCCACGAGCAGGGTTTGCAAATAGTCCGTTTTTTCATTGACATTCGAAGCATAATAGCAATCATTCCAAAGGAGAAGACTAGCATTTAGTTGTAACATGTTGTTGTCTCTAAATTGAAAAGATGATGGTTTAGAGGAACTAGATAAGTCAAATAAGTCAAAATGCCAGCTAGAGATAGCTAATCTTGGAGTAGCAAGTTTGACCGATCTGAAACCGTGATTACGTCGAGTAGACAAGGAGGAACCGCTGGAGCGAATCGGGTAGCATGGGAGTTACCAATAGTCAGCCCGGATGAAGCATCAAAATCTAAGAATCAGGTCAAAAGTCTTACTTTTTAGTCTGTGGACATTCCAGGTCGTTATCCTCTGAGATTGTTAAATTAACGAAGTGTTTGTGTCTCTTGTATGAACCTAAGTTCTATTTAGCAACATTGAATCTATCAATTGCTCAGCCCCCAGATGGATGAATCAGTTCCAAAAAATACTAAAGCTACTTGAGGACTATTAAACTCTGTCGGCCTTCTAGTAGTAGTCTTCTCTAGAATTCACTAATCTGACAATTTTTTCTCAAACAATGCCTTAAATGTCATATAGTTATCCGGTTTATCTTAACAGCTTTTACCTTAACGTTATTCCCATTTGAAGAACTCTCTTGTACTTCATCCAATTCGAAGTCCTAATTTGATATCCCTGTTTCAATCACACAAGACAACAATCGAACTATCGTCTGATACTGTATATGGTATGTTTAGTTTAAAGTTTGCCATTTTACAATATGGACAATCGCTGAACGTGTCAAAATTCTGCAAATTTACTACAAAAAATAGTGATTCTGTAGTATATACGTATATTCGCGTATTACAAGCAGATTATGGTTGACATAATCGTCCATCTAAGCGTACTATAGGTAAAACTGTAAAACAAAATCGAAGACACTGGCTCTGTTACAGATGTCTTAAATGCACGCTCAACAAAACAATATGGCTGCCGTTAGTGAAAGTGTTGAAGAAGATCCAAATCTATCAATATTACGTCGAGCACAGCATTTGGGCTTGTCTTATGGCACATTTTGACGTATTTTGCATTTGGATTTGCATCTGACCCATACTCGTCCACCGATTGGCTTCTTGAACATCAGTGTTTGGATGATCCATTTACACACAACATTTTCTTCAGCGATGAGGCTTATTTTTCACTCGGCAGATACGTTAACAAACAAAAATTTTGGTCGAAAAACCATTTCATCCACAAAAAATCATTGTATGGTGTACACTTTAGTCTAGTGGTGTTATTGGACTATACTTCTTCAAAAATGAGCAAAGAGCATTTGCAATAGCCAAATGCTTACCGAATTTGTTTTTGGCTCAACAAGACGGTGTCACATCTCAGACAAGACAACCGGTTTGGCTTCATTGCAAGAAAAAATTTCTGGAAAAGTTATTTCGCATTTTAGTGATTATACACACAATCTGCAAACTCTTGAAGCTTTGAAAATGAATATTCTTTTGAGTTTTGGCCGAGTTATTGCCCGATAAGTGCTGAAATGTCAACGAAAATTACCTTGTCAAAATCAAGTTCGGCAAGAACTTCCCCTGAAGGACATTTGACTGATGTTATATTCCATTCTTAATGGCAAGATCGAAAGTAGAGAAATTACCCTCACGTACATCCACCAACCTGGAGAACTAGGTCCTTGGTTTTAAGCCCCAGTAACCCACCTTATGCGTGCGAGCGCTGCCGTTGGCTCACCATGAGCTTCTTTGCCACCATCTCTTTTTCCAGGACCTTGATCTGATTTCTGAATATTTCAAAGTACTCGTGACTCAAATAAAACTGCAACCGCAAGGGACCGCTGTAATTTTTGCTAAACGCGAACCCCAAAATCTCTCAACAGCTCCCATGCCCCTTGCATCAAGTACTGAAGACCAGTGAAAATGGTGCCATGAGAGCCACAGCAACTCATGTGCCGGGTTTCACTCAATACCACTAAAAAATCGCTGGCTTGATGAAGTAATTACATGCAGCTTAGAAAGAAGCGTATAGAACGGTGCTGCAACGAATGACCTGACGCGCTCGTGAGCTATAGAGTCGGGAAGAGCACCATAAGCGCGCGATCTAAGGTATTGAGAGTTTGTACTTCAGGAACAATATAAGGACGTTTTACCAAAATGTAAATGGGACGTATCCCAGAAGCTTATAGAGATTCAGAAGGAAACCTTGTACTGGAGTCATAGTCGGTATTAAGAGTTTGAAAAAATTTCTTCTGCAAACTGTATAACGGCGACGAAGACCAACAGATAGGATAGACCATTTAACTTAGACGATGATAACCATCACCTCCGTCCACCTGACCAAAACGATGTTAAGATAGCTATATATACGCTTGAATCCAACAAAGCGTCTGGACGTGACGGTTTACCAGTCGAGATATTCAATGCTGCTGACTTCGATCCACTAAAAATGAGACCGTCTCAACAACGCCAACTATTGAGGTATAAGTCTCCTCAACATTGTGTTAACGTCTATAATTCTTCGCCAACAACCTGATTGCCCCCTATCAGTGTGGTTATCGGCCGAGAAATTCTACAATCGACTTCAAATCGACTTCTAGTTTTGGCATCCCTCTCAAACTCGTCACTCGCTGCTCCGTCAGTATCGATAATGACTTAACCGAGACTTTCGATGTCAAAAAGGTTTTAGACGAGATGACGCGCTGTCATTTGACTTCTTTAAAATCATCGGAGGCACAATCCGGAATTCAGCAGGCTTCCGCTTGTAGTGAAATGGAAGTTGGGCTTAGAGGTAAATGAGGGTGAAACCGAGTACATGCTGTCAACAAGAACGGATACGCAAAGTCTTATCCTTTAAGTGGTAATATGCTAAAATTCTGAATAAAAGATTCAGAATTGTTCAACAGCGAAAGGACCAGTGTTTGAATTGTAAATGCAATTGAAAGAGAAATTCAAAGAAAAAAAATTCAAATGGTCAAGAAATCGATCTTGCACACTGATG
Organism: Volucella inanis; assembly: GCA_907269105.1. Taxonomy (NCBI): domain Eukaryota; kingdom Metazoa; phylum Arthropoda; class Insecta; order Diptera; family Syrphidae; genus Volucella; species Volucella inanis. Next base: position 98,858,708 of record OU026156.1, on the reverse strand, counting down.
TGGGCTGTGGACTGACTTAGACAATTCTAAACATTTCTTTGCATATAAACAAATTTTTAAGGGTATAACATCAAACATAATCGAACAATTAGATAAAAGTTTTTTGTTGTCAAGTAAACAATATTTCGAAACAGCCTTGGTTATCCCAGCCCTACTATACCATATGGCGCTAAGCCATGGACTCGTTTCGAGAGGGAAATGTTCGGTCGAGTTGAATCCCTTGAGATAACTAGAACATGTGGGGTGGATGGTCACCAATATTTTGGAAAAATATTTGAATCTAACCTAGAGGGACAACCCAGTAGAGGTTGTGCCGCGCACAAGTAGAAAGGGACCTCAACCGACTTGTAGGCAGGCTTGTTAGTTGAAGTAAAAAGTAAGAAAATTGAACCTAAGAGGTCAAAAAATATATATAAGGAGTCTTTCAGATCAATTTAGGGAATAAATAGGACCGGGACTAAGTCATTCAAACGGCCTGCGTTAATGGTTTCTTAAAAATTGTTTATTTATTGGTACAACTTTTATTTATTTTGACACTGAGTTTAGGTGCCATTTGTCAACTAGTTTGTTGTCAGTAGCCAAAGTTAAATCATGAAATCAAATATTGAGCAAAGAGTTTGTTTGAAATTTTGTGTTCCGAACGGGATTTCCTGTTTTTATTCTTGGGAACTCTATAATATCGAGAACAAAAGCATTTGAGTGGTAATATACAGGGCGTCCAAAGAGGACCATGAAGCTGTTGAAAACTTCCTTCATCCGAGACGTCCGCAACGGTTTTGCTAACTTTTTTTTTGTAATTCGTGGTGTTGTTCAATCGGAATTCCAGTTTATCAAACAGTGAATAAACAATATTATTTAAGCGGTACGAAAGGAGAGTATCTACTGCCAAAAATCGTGGCAGAACAACTGTTAGATTTTGCACCACAATAATGCACAATCTTACAAATCCATCCTGTCCTTTGGACTACCAATATAAACGAGTTAGCAACGTAGTCTCAAGATATGGCACACAGTTCCTATTTCCAAAACTCAAATTACCACTTTGTGGGATCCGTTTTAGGTCGCTTCAAGGCATAGAAGAAAATTCGCTGAGAGAACTGAAGGCGATGCCAAACGCTTCAAATGGGGCTTATTTGTAGAAGATAAAATAACTTTTGATGATTAATTTATTTGTGTTGTTTTTATTGACTCAGTCCAGGTTATATTTTGACAGAATTTACACTATTAAGAGCCAGAAAAGGAACATTTTGATCTAAAAAGTGGATCAAAGTCCCTTCGTAAATCATTGAGTTATAACATAATTTTTCGTTTCCTTCTCATTACATCTATTTCTTAGATACCTTGTAATTAAATTTGTGTATAAGTACAATAAGTACAATTAATAAGAATATATTTCTTAATGTACAGTCCAGTTGTAGAATAAATGAAATATAAACTAAATAAGCCTGAACCAATTTTCGATCTAGATAGACACATCAAACTATAGATCTTTTTAAGAACACAGCGGTGATTCTATGCCTTGTAACGAATTGTTTATGCGTTGGGTAATTCCTTTTCCGCATTATTCGCATTTAATGTATGAGTACGAGAATCCAAATGGATTCACACAACACAACAAACTTATCTCAAAGATTAAGAAATAAACCAGAAAAGTTGTAATATAATTATAAAAAAGCTTAAGAAGGACATACGAATACACACGAAGATTTAATGTTCAAACTAACTCTCGATTAATCAGCCTGTAGGCCAATAGTATATGATAGACAAACCAGTTATCGGATATGGAATATCTTTTCATCCATCGAAAACAATGAGATACTCTTAACCCACGAGAATGGTATGAAAGCTGATCTATTTGTCAATTGTACCATATATCAGTCAATTTTACTGCTTATCGAACTACACGTTTAACAAGACAGAAAATCAATTTTCAATATGAAGGTGTTTTTGAGATATATAAACATGAGTTGGATTATTTTCAAATTTCAGTTCCTCGTTTGCATTGCTCTCTTCCTTGCTGCTGCTGCCCAAGGTCATGTTATTCAAGCTCCAGATTTAGCCACAAATGCATCTACATACACAACATACTCGGCTGGAGTAGCTCCTGTTGCATCAGTTTATAATAATCCAACAGTTTATACCACACATGATTATGGTTATGCTGCTTCAGTGGTTAGTAGTAGTAACGATCATAAGGCAATAAAGTATTAAGTCCATTCGTAGAGTGTGATTTTTTCAAATTCTGAAGAAGTTTATATATTTTTTTCTGTCTGAACATTTCTTAGACAAAGACGAACTAGTCATTTGTACTACTTTAGTGCTCGTCTTTATGAAACTTTACAGTTTATTTTAGAAAGATGAACAATATCTTCAGCGATATAGTGTATACGAGTACAATACCAGCGTCTAGTTTATGCAGTATATTGTGGTGGTAAGTCGGATATTTACAGAGATAGTACTCTGCGTCGTTTTCATCACTCTCACAGCAAGTAACGTAGAATGTTGTGTCACATTTACCTAGCACACTTATGTCTTAGCAAAAGCTTGGTGCTCCCTTATGGCCCCAGATTAAGTCAGTGTCTTACGTGAACAACTGATGTGGAGACTTAAGTTCACGGGATACCCTTACACCTAGGAGGCCGGTATATACGCTTGGTCATTGCATATCGTGTTTCAGTAAGAGTCAGATTCAGTCAGGCTCTGACCTCTTGCCGATCTTAGGACCAAGGCACCCAGAACTTATTTACTACTTCATATCGGATCAACATGTTAAAAACCCTCCCTGCGATTTTAGGTTTAAACAACAGCCACCATGACGGTTCCCATCTCTTCCAAATTAGGTACGGACCGAGGTCTGGGTGGCCCTGACTTTCTATGATACCGCTTTTAAGCCTTGCAAGGGTTAACGGTAGTTAATGCCGCTCAACAGGACTTTATGACTGATCGCTCAAAATGTAATTGGCCAAATCATAGCAACATTCAGTTGCGTTAATCTGAAAGTCATTACGATGAGTACCAGTATTGCTCTCCCTCCAATAATCAGCATAGCCCTTGTAATTGATGCGAGTAATAAGTTAAGATCCTACTGAGGAGCAGTAAATTCGCAGACCTTAAGGGGACATTGGGAAACATTCGTTTGGCCCGCGGGCAACCTGAATTGTCATACCACCTTAAGTTATGCTCAGATGAAAACCAAGTCGTAACGCAAATGCTGGTTTTGACAGCTTTTCCGATTCTTACCTAACAAGTTCATCGATGCTCTCATGCTCTCAAACATAACTCAGTTCACATAACTGGGTTCAGATAAGCCTTACATTCTAAAACTAACTTGAAAGTGGTGAGAGGGTTCAGAAAGGGTTTGAGAGCAGTTTAACTGTCGCTACAAATGAAGACAGACCCAAGTTTGCCTAATAAGTAGCGAAATGTACGATTGTCATTCTCATTGTAAAGAAGACAGTGCAATATGCTACATAGGCTCTGAAAACCTTGGTAAAGATTCTATGAAGTGGGGCAAGATGGTCGTAAGAGTAAAGCTTATACGAATATGATCATAAATGAGATTCAATATGGCAATATTGTTTGATTTTTTGCTATAACATTGACGTAAACGTTTGAAAGCTTATCCAGGCAACTGAAAAAGAGGGTAAAATCGATCTTGTAAATGCAGAGGATACCCTTCGGCAACAGGCCTTTATCTAGCCAGAAGCCCCTACATACTGCCAGAAACAACAGAAACGCTTCGAATGTCTTCGACCTGCCTTTTAGTGCCTTTTAGCAAACACAGTCAGCACGAATCGATTAATTCCAACCACGGCAACTCAAAATTTACATCAGACAGTCGCTGAGAATGATCCCAAAGACAGACAGCTACATCAAGGGGACAATATCCACTTCAAAGTAATCCCCCTCAGATATAATATAACTGTGTCAACGCTTTTGCTTATCTTCGAAGCACATCTTATAAGCACCTTGTGGTATAGCCTTGAGCTCTTCCAGCGATGCCGTTTTTATTTCCTCAATCGTTGCAAACCTCTGTCCTTTCATAGGTCTCTTAAGTTTTGGGAGCAGGAAAAAGTCACATGGGACCAGATCCGGTGAATATGGTGGCTGAGGCATGATTGTCGTGTTGTTTTTGACCAAAAAATCTCTCACAAGCAACGATAAATGAGCAGGTACATTATCTTGATGCAAAAGCCATGGATTGTTTTGCCACAACTCCAGACGTTTTTTTCGTATTGTTTCTCACAAACGGCCCATAACTACAAAGTTAATACTTGTTATTAGCCATACGACCTTGAGGTACAAATTCCTGATGCTCCCACGGTAGTCGAAAAAAAACAATGATCAAAACTTTGACATCTTCCGATCAAAATTAAGAAGTTTAGGAACAAACAAAAACATCCGAAAAAATTGCATGACACGATCCGACCCATATACCAACATCTTCAGCAGCTTTTTTTATGGTAATTCCATTTTCTAAAACAATTTTCTTCACAGTTTCGACATGATCATATTTCGTTGATGTGCTGGGACGCTCAATAGTAGACGTTGTATGCCACTGTCGACATTTCAAATGTCTTATAGTACGAGGGCTGTTTACCCAGCTAATTACCCAGATTAGAAATGACAACGCACTTTTTTTATGTTTTGAGAATTTATTTTTCAATATAACCCCCTTTCAACTCGATACACTGTTCCCAGCTGTGCTGCAACTTTTTAACCCCTCCGTATAGTACGTCTTTTGTTGGCCTTCAAAATACTCCACCGCGGTGGCGATGACTTCTCGTTCGGTCCGTACTTCTTTCCGGCGAGTGATCTTTTAAGGTTTGGGAAAAAAGAAAAGTCGCAGGCAGCCAAATCCGAAAAGTACGAAGGATATGGGAGCAATTAGTAGTGCAATTCGACCAGGGACCCCGCCCAATTATTAAGGCTTCGTCCATCAATGACGTTGTCTAATGAAAAGCGGGGGCAGAGCAAAGGAACTGGTCTTATCGTAAAGGTTTTCGATACCTACGCCTTCGAATGCTGCTGTTGGGTAGCAGGACCACCGGTAGTCCATACCAGGACTTGAAACACGGTACCATGGGAGTAAGGAGCCCTCCGTATTTCGGTCCAGGCCTGACTTGTTGAGGTAGACCCCCTTGTGGGAGCGTCATGGTGGCTGTAGTTTAAACCTAAAGTCGCGGGAAGGGTATTGACCCAATCTAGAGTTGCAAAATACTGGATGCTGCGACCCTAAGAGAAGTAAGAGGTTTTAGTTCGGCCTCGACCCTTACCAAGGGTGGAACTTTTTGCCTCCAATACGAGTTCCGCTTTGCTATCAAAGGAATGACGGTTAGCGATGGCAAGGCGTATCCTTACTCCAATGGATGTATGGGCATCCAGTGAAATTAGACCTTCAATACAGGAGTTCACGTTAAACACGAGAGACGTTCTACAATTTGACCAATTTAGCTGTAACGACTGCAGAGGTGTGAGCCGGTGTATTATCGTGGTGGAAGAGCACTTTTTTCTTCGCCAAATGTGGTCGTTTTTTCTTCAAATCGACGTTGAATCGCCCAATAAATCGACGTAGTATGCTCCGGTGATTTTTTGTTTGCCTTCTTCAAATAGTCAAGACCTAGAGTGTCCCAAAAACGGTTGCGATCACCTATCCTGCCGATATTACTGTCTTGGCCTTCTTTGGAGCACGTTCACCTGGTAAAATCCTTTGGTTCGATTGTTCTTTGGTCTCTAGTGTGTACCAATGAATCCATGTCTTATCGACGGTCACGAAACGACGCAGAAACTCCTCCGAATTTCGATTTAACAGGGCCAACCATGTCTTTGAAGTGGTCTCACAATTGCGCTTGTTCTCCGGTGTGAGCAAACGCGGCAGCCATCGCGCGGACAGTTTTCTCATGCCCAAAATCTCGTGCATTCAGTTGAGATGCCTGTTATTTCAGTCAATCCGCGAATTTTCACTCGGTGGTCCGCCAATACGAGATCATGGATCTTGTCCACGGTTTCCTCTGAGTAAATGTTTTTGGGCCACCTGGGCGCGGTTCATCAAAAACCGACGTGCGACCATGGCGTAACTCTGTGAGCTAATTGAAAATTGTTGTACGGGAATGTGAAAGAATTCCATACACACAATCGAGAATGGGTTTAAGTTCCTCGCAGCTTTTGATACTCAAAAGCAAGAATCGGATCACGGAGCGTACTGCTCTTTTTCAAAAAACGACAAATGCAACACTAAAAACAAAACGATGTTTTGAAATGGATGTCAAAACAAAACTAAGCATCGGATTTTCACCAAATTTTCCAATTCACGTACTCATTAAACTACCTTCGTATTAACAACATTATTAATGAAATAAACACAGTTCATTGATGAAAAATAATCCAAGTAGATTTGAAAAAAATCCGTCATAATGGAAGGAATATTTAAAAAAATATATATAATTTCAGGAAGAGTAGAAAATTTTAACGATTTTTTGTTACAGTGAGTATAATAAAGTTCAACAGATTCTAATAGAACTCTTAAGCAAAATAAAAACATCTTCCCTTTTAAGCACAGGAAATGGACACTGTGGGTATATGTATATCATTTCCGGAAGCTCTTATGTTTGAATTTCATAGATAAGTTCACAAAAAGGGCATATGCCCTTAGTGTAGTCCACTGTTTTCAATTCCAGAGCACATTAATAAGGATCTGGTAGCCGCAAAAACTGAGCTGCATACCAATGCAGGTAAGACAGAAGCTGTTATATGTTCAGCTTACCTACCCGGTGACTCTAGCGTCTTGGACTTCTTGCCACTGAAGGGACTGGTGGACTACTGTGCTAAGAAGAGCCTGGAACTAATTGTAGGCTGCGACGCAAACGCGGATCACACGATCAGCTCAAACATAAACAAATAGGGTGATTCTCTTCTAAAAATTATTAATTCAAACAATTTACAAATTCTAAGTCCCACTTTTATATGAGGTCCTAGAACTCACTCTAAGCACAAAATTAATAAGACCTTCATAAAAAACTGGCGTGTCTCATCTGAAGCCTCGATATCGGACCATCGCCGCATCCTATTTGACCTTCAACTAGGAACTATTATATCTGCAAAATACAGACAGCCCACATCCACAGACTGGGATATATATCGCCAGCAACTCATGGACAACCTGGGGAGATGTATCTCAAATATCAGGGTATAGACAATATTGGGTTAGTTAGTGATAACCTCAATATGGCAATCACTACTGCCTTTCATCAAGCTTGCCCAGAAAAAGAAAAAACGGGCAATCTTACCCCTGGTGGAAGAAAAATTAGTCATATTCAAAACAGAGAATAGAAAGCTCTTCAACCAGGCTAAGCGTAATAGTGAATGGAAAATATACAGAAGAACACTCACCATATACAACCAAAAAAATAAGAAGGGCAAAGAGAGAATCTGTCATACAATTCTGGTACCAAAAGTTGTGCCCGCATGCATAAAATACTCTCTAAGCAGCAGCAACTACTATTAGGTCAATGAAAAAACCTGATGGGACATACGCCGAAAATGGGCTACAGACGCTTCCCAGACTCAACAATAGTTCCAGAAGCCCAAAAAACACTCCCCAGAGAAGGATGAATAGACCGCTCAGAAAAGACTGGAACAGAGCAAAGCGAATTTTTCACGATTTCAAGGCAAAATAATCTAGCCAATCAACTGTTTTCAACCCGTCAAAGCCCTTGGTCAGGATGGAATATTTCCAGCCTTACTACAAATGGGCAAACCCAACTGCTACCTGTACTAATTAACTTATTTAAAGCCAGTTACGCGTAGGGATATTTACCAAAAAAAGTGGAAGAAGGTTGCTGTCAAATGTATACCTAAAGTAGGGCGCAGACCGTCTGAATTACCAAAGTCATATAGACCAATCAGCCTCACTTCCTTTTTCCTCAAAACTATGGAAAAAATCTTCGAAATCGCAAATATCAATATGCCTATCCACCTGGAAAATCAACCACATACGCCTTACAAAATCTTGCCACAAGAATTAAAAAATCTTTCAGAGATAAAAAGGAAGCGGTTGGTTGTTTGCTCGATAAAGAAGGAGCATTTGACAAAACAGAATTCTCCCAGATATACATATAGAGGCATTCAAAACATGGGAGTTGACGACACCACATGTAAATGGATAAAATGTATGCTAGAGGACAACACAATAAAAACCTCATTAGCAATAGCAATAAACTCAGTGTGATAGCTGCGAAAGGATGCCCTCACGAAAAGCCGACGAAATATCCAGAAAAGGAACCGCATCTTAATTCATGACGTCAAGACTATTCTGTGGGTTATCAATTAATACAATAAAAGGAAGTCTAAAGACCTGGCTAGAGGATAAGAGGCTACATTTTTGGAGAGAAACCGAATGAAACAGACAAGCCAAAAACTTTATGCCAAGCTGTTTCCCCAAAATAATAAAACAACTACTACAATTAAGTAAAAATCAGATTTGAGTGACCACGGTTTTCTCACAGGACACTGCCGAGTATAAAAACACCTGATGACCATGGGCATAGCACAAGGTAATACATGCAGACTGTGCAACACATACTATGTCACTGCGGTGGTTTAACCAAAGCACGTCAACGTCAATACATCAACAAATTGCGGCAACATGGATGAGCTCTAAATGGAGAATATCACAATAGGCCCACCTGTGTCCGCAGTGATCTGGGATTCTTTATACCACCTCCCACAATAGTCTAATCTAATCTAATAGAGTATGGTAGTCACCAAAAACGTGGTAAATAAGTACAATTGAATGTATAAAAGAACAATTTACACGATTCGGGAAACCTAAAAAAGTTAATTCAATTCATATAGGAAAACATCTTAAGAAAAATAAAATGGAAGTTCATGCGTGTGTTTGAACTCGTTTCTCTAAATTGTGTCTATCAAGCAAATAAATTTAAAAAGCGCTAAAAACTTGTTAATTGCTGGGGGCTGAAATATAAAATTTAAATAAAATGCGTAATGTCCAATTGAAAAGTATACTCAAAATTGATTTATTCGGTCTTAAATACTTAAATTTGGTTTATTCTATAAATTATCATTAAAATAAACAAAAATAATAATTATGCACCGTCCACAGTTGACTCTGTGACGTAAATAATTACTGCACTGCACCATCAGTACGTTGAATTCGTTGGCTTGACCTGCGTCAGCATCTTGATGTTTGTTATGTAGGCTTCAACACCTTTTGTAGTAGCTGATAGAGGATTTTGCATAAGTTTTTTCCGGTTTAACTAAGCGATGGCTCCAGCAAAATGTACGAAGCGTATTAATTTGACACATACGTCATTTTGTTCATTTGATATTTAACTACAAACGCAAACAAGTTGAGTCCGCTAAAGGCTAGCGTTTTTGTTTTATCGTTCTGTGATAAATGATCATTCCGAGTTTTATCAAAAGAAAAAGACTGTTGAAAGTCATCGTTTGCTTTTAGAAGCAAAGCTCCATCAATTAGAACATGCGAGACATGGTTTTGACAATTTAAAAGTGGTGATTTCAATGAGAAAGACATTGAGCGTTCTGGTAAGCCACAAAAATGCGAAGACGAGCAATTGCAAGAATAATTGGATGATGACCCAACTCAAACTCAATGGTAATTAGCAGAAGCAATACATGTGTCACAAGAAATAATCAGCAGACGTTTACGAGCAATGAGGAAGTTTAATAAACTCAGTAAATGGATCCCACACGATTTGAATGAACGTAAAATGGAAAATCGCAAAGTCACTTGTGAAATGTTGCTTCAACGCCACGAAAAGAAATCAATATAATGTATTATGAACTCTTAAGGCCCGTTAAAATCGTTAATACACAACACTATCGCCAACAAATAATTAATGTAAACAACATGCCAATCGAAAGACGACCGAAATGGGCCAAAAGACATGGCAAAGTGATTTTGTTACACTACAACGCACCGTCTCACACAACAAAACTAGTGAAAGACACTTTGAAATCGCTTGAATGGGACATCGTTCTGCACCCGCCGTACTCTGATTATCATCTCTTCGCAGCAATGGGGCACGCGCTCGCAGAGCAGCACTTCAGGGATTTTGAGAAAGGTTGAAAATGGCCGCAAAAGATAAGCAGTTTATCTTTTATAGATTTTCTGAAAGATGGGCGAAATGTGTAGAAACCAATAACCGACATTTTAAATAAAAAAAAAAATTTCCTAGAAAATTATTATTTTTTGTTTTCCAAAAAAACCGGAAAAAACTTATGCGTACACCTGGTATATCGACTTTCCCCACTCTCAACGAGATACTCAGATAACAAAGAATCACACTTTCCTGGCTTCCCGAATCCTAGGTTTTTTAGGTGAATTGATGAACTGGGCAAGCTGAGAGCCTTAGGGACAACCAGAAGGCAGCTAATAATTCTCGAACCTAACATATAGCTCGCTAAGACTAGCTATCATCGAGACAACTGTTAGATACCTGAACTAAAAAATCTCATACTCGATACATCAAATTGTTGTAGTAAAAGATGAGTCTTCAACCCCTAAGCAGTAACCACTTCTGAGATCTAAATGATCAATAGATATCACCTGTCTTAACCAAAACGTCAACAGATCAGCGCATCAGCTTTCCATGCTCCTAGTGCTATCCGAGTACACTTATAATTTAACCCAACCGGAGATATCGTAATCACCGCCGAACACCTTTTTTTAGAGGACCTTCAGGAGAACATCAGATTGATATTTTTACAAATTTTTAGTGCCATTATAAACTTAAATGTTTCCTCTTAACGCATCTATACTTTTTGTCTTTGTAAAATAAAATACCTTTTCAGAAAAAGTTCATAAAACGCATCTTTTTTTGTCCTTGCAACTGCGTATAACCCCTTAAAAAAATGCTGTAATTGAATTGAATAGGATTTAAACTTCCAACAGCCAAGCGAAAAAGTCGCTCCTAATAAATAATGAAGGAAAAAATTCTTAAAATCACAACATGGAATGCAAACGTTCTTTTACGAGGGCGGTCCCAGAAGTACGTGACCCAACAAAGAAAACACAAAAATTTCGAAAAAAAAATTTATTTATTTTTCAACATAATCGCCTTTCAGCTCTATACACTTTTCCCAGCGATGTTCAAAAAGTTCGATACCCTTTTTATAATAAGAACTGTCTTGCTACTCAAAATAGCCATTAACTGCCAACATCACTTCTTCATCGTTGGAAAATATTTGACCACTGAGCCATTTTTTCAAGTTTGGGAGCAGAAAATAATCCGAGGGGCTAAATCTGGCAAATAGGGTGCATGAGGTGGCAATTCAAACTTTAATTCATTAATTTTGGCCATTGCAATAACGGATTTGTGAGCTGGTGCATTGTTTTGATGAAACAACACTTTCTTCTTAGCCAAATACGGCCGTTTTTGCTTGGTTTCTTCACTCAAACGTTTCAATAAGTTCGCATAATACTGACCGTTGATAGTTTTTCCTTTTCCAAGATAGTCAATGAAAATTATTCCACGCGCATCCCACAAAATCGAGCCGGTTCTCCCTTTTGAATCCATTGTTTTGATTGTTCTTTTGTCTCGGGTGTAAAGTGATGGACCCATATTTCATCCATTGTTATGAAACGGCGCAAAAATTCTGCTTTGTTGCTGTGTTTTTGCTCGAGTGTGAGCAAACGCGGCACCCATCTTCCAGCACACAGGTTTCTCATGTCCAAATTTTCAAATAATATGCGATGTATCGCATTTTTTGAAATGCCTGCAATGTCTGCTAGCTCATGCACTTTTAGTCGTCGATTATCCAGTACCGCTTTGCGGATTTTCTTCACCATTTCTGGAGTCGTCACCTCATTTGGTCGACCACTGCGAGCTCGTCTTGGCAGCTCGTACAGCCTCGTTTAATTTCAGAAACCCGAAATTTTACTGCGTACTTTCCAATACAGTGATATTTTCAAACAACTACCGCCATGTCTTGGTCAAGTCGGGTATTTCTGGGACCGCCATTGTACAACATACATCCAAACTAAACATCTTTTTAGACATCGAACATATAGAAATTGTCTGTTGTCTGAGACTTACTTCCAGAGAGGGCAATTTCTTGATATTAAAATACCAAACTATACATGTTATCATGCGCCGCATCGAGCAGATAAAGCCAGAGGAGGATCCGCAATACTTATAGAAAAACGTTTAAAGGACTGTGAGGAAGTTAACTTCGCAAATTAAGTTGAAAGTGTTCAAGATAGTAGCAATATAATGCCCACCGAGGCGCTCTCTATGGTAATTAGGAGACTATGCAGAACTTTTGAAATTGCTAGGACACAACTTTCTTGTTAATGGTGACTTTAATGCTAAGTACACCCACTGGGTATCTAGGATCATAACAACGAAAGGTAAATGACGGTGCAGAGAAATAACTTCATGGGCAATAACTTCACCTTGAAATTACTCTGAACATTTTATGATAATTTAAGAACCGTCATAATGGGTGATTCACTCTTGCACAGAAAAAGTGTTTACATCAAGTGAAGGTGATAAAATGGAAGTGCGAATAGAATTCATTGCAGGCTTACGGAAAATCAGCAAGTTATTATATGTTTTGCAAAAAAAAAAAAAAAAAACAAATATATTTCAAAAAGTATACCTGAAAAAATATGTTATGCAAGACCAGCTTATTAGTTGATAATACAACAAATAAAGTATTTCGTGGGAATGAAGCCCTTCATCCTCATGAAAACAAGGAAAATTTAATGAAAAAATGAAATTCTTAAATATATACTGGGTATCTAATTTAATTCGTGCGGTTTTTTTCCCAAAATTTGAACGTTTATTTAAGAAAAACATGTACAATAGTATTATTAAAAGTATTGCCCATCTGAAGCTATGACTTTTTCCCATCTTTCTGGCAATTTGTGGATCCCATCCCAAAAGAAATGCTCCGGTTTGGCAGCCAAGAATGAATCAAGCCAATTTTTGATATTCTGCTCTGATGTGAACCGTATTTCAGTGAGGGCGTTCTGCATCGACCGCAACAAATGGTAGTCAGAAGGGGCAAGATATGAGCTATAAGGCGGGTGGGGTAAGACTTCCCATCCACTGTTTTCCAAATAGTTCTTAACCGGAATAACAACGTGGTTCCAAGCGTTGTCATGATGGAAAATTATTGCCTCGTGTCTGGTCGCATATTCCGGGCGTTTTTCGGCTACTGCTCTCTTCAAACGGATTAATTGTGTTCGTTTAGCGATGTCCATTGATAGTTTCACCCGGTTTTAGCAGCTCATAATACAGCACACCCATCTGATCACACCAAATACAGAGCATTATCTTCTTCACATTTGATTTTTTGCGCTTGGGGTTGTCGTAATATATCCATTTTTCATCACCAGTAACAATCCGATGCAAAAATGACTTCCTTTTCCAGCAGTATTTCGGACATGCAAAACCGCCTTTCGACGTCTCTCGGCTTGAGTTCATGTGGAACCCAATTTCCTTGCTTTTGAATATATCCAGCTACTTTTAAACGTTTTGAAATGGCTGCTTGAGTGACACCCAACGATTCTGCGAGCTCTTCTTGTGTTTGGCAACAATCTTTATAGAGTAGTGCTTCCAGTTCTTCATCTGCAAACTTTTTTGGCTGCCCAGGACGTTCATCGTCTTCCAAGCCAAAATCACCACTTTTAAATCGTGCAAACCACTTTTGGCACGTTCGCTCAGCTAGCGCATGTTCACCATAAACTTCCACCAAAATACGATGACTTTCGGCAGCAGTTTTCTTCATATGACGTACAATGACAGTAGCTTTCCAACGCATGTTCCAATGGAATAATACAAGTTACGCCATCTCTTAGCAAACCGCACGAATTAAGTAGGAAATTTTTTATTGATGGCACATTTAATGTTGTATCCAAATCCTGCGGCTTTAAGCAGTTATTAATTGCTCATTTTGCGTATTTGGAGCTAGTAAGTGCTATTTATTTTTGTATAATGAATCGCGAAAACTAGAGACTTATTTCACTGCGAAATTAGTCCCAAAATAGAGAATGAAATAACACATGGGCTGAAAAGTCCGTGTAGTAAAAACACAAATTTTTTGCAAAGTTCAACTTTATTTATCAATATAGTTGCCTTCGAGGGCGATGTACTGATTGAAACGATTTTTCAATCTTTCGATACCAGTTTTGTGGTACGTTTTCGGTTTAGCCTCAAAATATTCATCTGTTTCTGCGATTACTTCTTCATCGGTCTTAAATCTCTTTCCGGCGAGCATTCTTTTGAGGTCTGCGAACAGGAAATAGTCGCTGGGGGCCAACTCTGGAGAATACGGTGGGTGGGGAAGCAATTCGTAGCCGAATTCATTCAATTTTGCCATCGTTTTCATCGACTTGTGACACGGTGCATTGTCTTGATGAAACAGCACTTTCTTTTTCTTCAAATGCGGCTATTTTTCGACGATTTCGTCCTTCAAACGCTCCAACAACGCAATGTAATAGTCGCTGTTGATAGTCTGCCCCTTTTGGAGATAGTCGATGAACATTATTCCATGTGTATCTCAAAAAACGGATGCCATAACCTTGCCAGCCGACTTTTGAGTTTTTGGTCGTTTTGGACGAGGTTCGTTGCCTGCTCACCACTCAGCTGACTGTCGACTTGACTCTGGTGTGAAGTGATGGAGCCAAGTTTCATCCATTGTCACATACCGACGCTTTAAACAGCTTCAAACACTCCTCTAAATCATCAACACGTTGTTGTTTTTGGTCGACTGTGAGCAAACGCGGCACCTACTTTGAACAGAGCTTTCGCATGTCCAAATATTCGTGTATGATACATCCAACACGCTCTTTTGATATCTTCAGAGCCTCAGCTATCTCGACCAACTTCACTTTACGGTCATTCGTAATCATTTTGTGGACTTTTTTGTTGTTTTCATCTGAAACAGCCTCTTTTGGACGTCCACTGCGTGCATCATCTTCGGTGCTTGTATGACCACTTTTAAATTTTTCAATCCACTTGCAGAGTCGGGGTAATACTTATCAAGCCATTTCTTTGCATCGGCTGCATTTTTTCCCATCAAAAAGCCAATGATAAATCAACACACGGAATTGCTTTGAATCCATTTTTTCACAATAAGAAAAGTTGCTTCACTCACAACGCTATATCTTGAGAACTAATCGTCCGACAGCTGTCAAATTTATACACGTATCTTTTGAAGGTAAGTACTAATGAAAATGGTGCTCTCTCTTAAAAATAGTAGCCCATGTATTATTTTATTTCTTGGAGGAGTTATTTCCTGGAGCCGTTGAAATATTTGCTTACTCTTGTTTGCAACAGGTGTATCCATTTTTGTTCAGTTTCAATTTTATATGCATTTATATGCATTTATGACTAACTCTTTATGCTAGCTTAAAATTACTTAACAATCTTAAACTAACTTACTGGCCCCACACAGGCACTCTAAGCTACTTTAAAGTCTTATATCTATGTCTTTCGACTTTGTTTACATTTTATTTTATTTTATAATATTCATTTTCTATACTTAAAGCTAGGAAAAACATTGTTAACAAAAAACTTAGCATATGGACATTATTTTTAAATTTTTACAAAAACTTAACATCTAACTTAAAATAAACCTTAGTCTTCCTAACCTACATACACAGACCTAGACTTTATACACAATAATATAAATGTATTAGTATATGGCTTTGTATATTCCAATTTATGTATATATTTTTTAATGGCCAACCTAAGCCTATGTAAGCTGGACATCGCTCATTAATGAGACTGGTCCGTAATTGACGTAAACCAGAGATGTTTGTGCTGCCGAACGACATCCCTCTTATCGCGATTCCCCACCGCCCTTCAGAACTTGAGACAATCCACACTGCTATGTGCGACGTCTCTGTTGTAGTTGAGTCGCCTGTCCCCAGCTGTCCGAGCGACATGGAAGATTAACGTTACCGCTGCTCTATCCTGGATCAACCCTATCTGATCTAGGTAGAGGAATACTTCCGGCGGAACGAAGACGTGAGAGCGCACACTCTCGTGGTAAAGGTAATTGGGGTAGTAAGCCACAGATATTAGGTTATTCGTCGTCGAGGTCATTGCTCTTGCAATGTGCCTTCGAGTTAGCTTAATTACGAAGTTGTCCACTCGTATTAGGTTCGCCCTGTTGTAAAGGACCTCATAAGGATAAAAAATTTTGTACTCCGACTCTGGTGTTCTGTACAAGCGAAGGCTAGCCCTAAGGCAAGCCCTCACAAACAAACGAATCTTTTCCATTAAGCTTGCTCGTACATTGAACCACACGGGACATCCAAATACCAGCATGGGCCTGATAAGGGCCATGTAGCAGAATACCTTTACACTCACATCGAGTTGGCTGCTATAAAACAGTCTCTTTGCAAGGGCAAAAGCGCATTTAGCTCTGGCCAATATCCAGTTTTGTATCCTGTTTTGTATGCACACTCATTTATTTCAATTTGTGGATAGAAATTTGTTTGAATTTTGTCCATCATCGACGTACTTCGAACCAGCTTTGCGAAATGCGCTTCGAAAAGTATTTCCTAAAGTTACAATGAAAGGATGTTGGTTCCACTACACGCAAGCGCTGCATTATACCAACAATGCGAAAAAATGCAACTTTTTCTAAGTGGTTTAAAAAAAACTATTGATGTTTCCAATGTTTTGCCAAAAAACATTAAAAAATCGTTCGATTTACTAAAAGCTGAGGCCTTAACCTTGAACTTGGATTGCTAAACCATATTTAAAGTAAGAAATTTTCCGTTTTGTAGGAAACCCCAAAAATGTTTTCTGTAGCCAGTGGAAATATGAGAAGCACAAGTTCCTTGGAAGGCTACAATAGCCCACTAGCAAACAAAATTCATAGGCACGGAAATTTCTTTAAATTCGTAAACTGTTTACTTGATGAGGAATATCACACAACTCGGATTTCATATCGGCTTTGGATGGACAAAATTTTCAGTTTTTCGAAGGCCCAAATTGACAAGAAATAAAATCAGTATTTCCGAGTTTTTTCCACAAATTTTCGACAAAAAAAAAGGATTTACTTCCAAAAGATGAAGACATTTCATCAGATTAAAATGACGATTCGGTAGAAGAAAATTTTACAGAAGCCACTATTGTGTGCATTCTTTGTTTAGACAAAAAAGCATTTTATTGGAACCATGCAATTTAAAAGTTTGTCAAGATTGTTGCTCAAAAATGGTTAAAAACTCCCGCTCCTCAATCCTTTGTCCATTTTGTAGAACTATTGTTCAAAATGTTGTTAAAGTTTTTTTGTAAATAAGAAAATACGTACTTGAAAATATCTTTGTTTCAAAATGTATTCATTTTAAAAAAATAATTTCATATAAATTGCTAACAATGTGAAGTTATTGTCCGTAAAGTTATTTCCCTGCACTGTAAATGACTATACCAAGCAAGACGTAAGTATAGGGTGATTTATTGTAAGGTTTGATTTATAATGTAAAATAAAATACAAAAATTTGAAAGCAAACTTAAAATTTTTATTATCGATAAAAAGAAAAATTTATGGCATTTATTTATTAAAAACGATATTATGTAAATATTGACCACGATTACGTCTGAGGTGGTTCATTGGGAAGGTCCAATTTTGGGCGACTCGTTCGAGCATAGCGACTGGTATCTCGCGGATAACACGAGTAATGTTGGCTTCCAAAGCGTCAATCGTAGCTGGCTTATTCCCAAAGATCTGAGACTTTACATATCCTCAAAAAATAAAAAAATAGTCTAAAGGTGTGATATCGCACGATCTAGGCGGCCAATTTGCCGTCGCAAAACTTGAAATTAAGTGCTCACCAAAATGATTTCTCAACAAGTCCATTGTTTCACGCGCTGTATGACTCGTAGCGCTGTCTTGTTGAAATCAGAGCTCACCGAGACCATGTGCTTGAATTTCAGGAAGCACATAGTCCCATAACACGGTTAACACTGACGATAACATTTTGATTTGCCTCATTATTGAAGAAATATGGACCAATAATTCCACCAGCCCATAAACCACATCATACCGTTGTTTTTAATGGATGTAATGGTAGCTCTTGATACTCTTCGGGTTGCTCATAGCTCAAATACGGAAATTTTGTTTATTAACGTATCTATTGAGCCAGAAATAGGCTTCATCACGATAAAACACCGCATTTTCATTGAGTTTTTCCAGAGCCCATTCACTGAAAATATGACGCAAATTCTTGCACAAATTGAATTTTGTATGCCTTAAGGCCGAGACCCTCACGTAAAGTACGCCGGTCGAGTATCATTCACTAGTGTAAACTGGGACTCAAATTTACAAATGGCATTGGCAATAGTGGTTTCAGTATGTCGATTATGCGCACCGTAAGTTTCTCGAATCGCACAAAAAACATTTCTCACAGAACGCTGATTTTCGTAATACAGCTGAACAATTTGGAAACGCTGTTGTAGTTTGAGTCTTTCTATGATGACTTGCCAAACGATATTGAATAAAAATGACAAAGCAGTTTGTTAGGAGTCATGCGTGATCTTTCAAAAAAAGCCAATTGAAAATAAAACCCAGCGATGAATCACCATTTATAACTGCGAATTCTTTTCCTCAGGCTCGCCAACGTACTGGCCATTTGATCCAAATAAAATACCAGACCTTGTAGATTTTTTCGTAGCTAAGGACATCAAACGAAATCATATATGGTAAGTGTCGAAGGCAGTGATCTTAACACTTAATGGTGTTGAAATAAGAAATGAAAGTATTACTAAGCTTGTGAATAAGAGAACGAACTGGAATGAGTTCAGAGAAAAACTTGAAAGTTTTGTAAACCTAAGGCTTCCTATGGAAACAATTGAGCAAATTGATTTTGAAGTAGAACAATTTATTGCAACAGGCTACAGAAGAGAATACTCCATCAAATTTGAATAGGGGAGAAACTGAGATAAAATGTCCTATGAAAATAAAAGAGTTGACATTGGAAAAAGAAGGTCTTAAAGAAAATGGCAAACAACGAGGTTTCCAAGCTATAAGGTAGCATTTAACTGTCTAAACAATGATTCAATTTCAAAAATATTACATTTATTACACTCCTAAGAAGATTGACGACGGATGCTTCTACCGATTACTCCTTATGGAATATAATCAAGCGCTTTAAAAGACTACAGGCACAAAACCTGTATAATCGAAGAACATCTTGAGAATGTTTTTAAGTAAATGCAACTACATACTTAAAACTTACAATTTGTTGATTGAAATGACGAATGTGAAATTCCCCAAGTCACACTCAAAGAAGTAAAAGGCATGCGCCAACACAAGTTATCAAACAAAAAATCGCGTTGATACGATCTAATTATTGTTCAGGCTTTAAAAGATATAAATGCATGCATCACGATCCAATATGTACCTCGTTATTGGAAAATTGCATAGAGACCTACCCAGGCAGTACTATGTGAACTACTGAAATCATATATTACAGGCCGACTCCTTAGAGTATAAACAAGAGTATTCGAAACTTAAGAAAATTGAACCCAGTGTACTACAAGAAAGTGGCAATATCTACAGCTAATGAGTCGTCCACAAACAAATGTAAACTGCGAGAATGAATGCACTCTGCAGATCATTTATGCTAAACTTTCGCAGTTTTAACTTTACTTTATTTAATCTGGGCGTACCACAAGGATCTGTTTTGAGTTCAATTCTGTTTTTAGTCTACATCAATTCATTGTTCGCTCACGCTTAAAGGTTCACCTACGGCGTTTGTAGATGATATTGGTTTCTGTTATGGATTGAACAGTCCTTTGGACCTAATCTCTGATATAAACTGGGATCTGAATCTATTGAGGCACTGGTTTTCTGAACACAACCTAGTTATACACTAGAAAACCAAAATAATGTTCTTCCACTTATCTTTCTCGCACAAATTTGAAGCGAACGTGTACTCCCACGCACCTGAGTGTCAAAGATATTTACAAATTGTCTAATTGCAATTGTAAGTCAGGTCCTCCCTCTCCCACTTTTTGTAGTAATTTAAACTGCAGTAATAAATGTTTTTTTTTAATAGAAACTGTACAAGACTTCAAGTACTTAGGGCTCACTCTTATTTCTAGAATGGGTTTTTCAAATCATGCAGATACATTGAGAAAGTATTTTCGTTTCACACTTAGACGTTTTTATAACTTGGGTATTGTGTGTTCTACCAAGCTTTTAAAGATAATAGGTCATATAAAAAGTCTTCGCGGTTTTTTTCTCACTAGATGGTGTTGGTGTCCATTTATCTGGAAACACTAATCTGATTGTATCAAACGAACATGGGTTTGAAAGGTAACATGTCAGGCTACAGCTGTGAATACAGCTGTGTAATTCGTTGCTCTAGTAAAAGTTATACTGATTTGAATATGAAGAAATACGCTATGTGATGATTTTTTTGCTATTAGAAAGCGAAAGGCGCTGCAAAAATATGCCGACAAATTTACGTAGCTTACGGTGAGAATGCTGTGAGTGAATGGCGGACCCAAAAGTGGTTTGTTCGATTCCGTTCCGAAAATTTCGATGTAAAATTGCACCTCGCACTGGTCGGTGTGTCACTGAACAAATTGATGAAATTTTGCAACTAATGGAGCCAGACCGGCACGGAAGTTGTCTGGAGATAGCGGAGGCACTAAACATCAACTGCATGACAGCTTGGAATCATCTTAAACGAGCAGGCTATTGAAGGCAGCGAGAAGTTTGGGTGCCACAGGAATTAACGCAAAGAAGTTTAATTGACTGAGCTACCATCAGTGAAACGCTGCTGAAACGTAACGAAATAGAATCATTTTTAAATGAATTGCCGGTGACTGACCGCAAACGAATTCAAAACCTGGATTGACGGCAAACAACACAACTCGACCGTTTGAATGAAGCTTTCCAGAAAGAGCGATCAGAATTGGCCAACGGAAAGGGAGTTGTCTTTCATCATGACAATGCTAGGTTACACACATCTTTGATGACCCGGAACTAATTGACGGAGCATGGTTGGGAAGTTTTGATGCATATACCGTACCCCAAAAGTCGGTGAATTTGGTTGATGATGCTGAGCGTAAAAAAGTCTGTGCTACTGTCCTGACAATTGAAAGATTGCAGTTTTTATCGGTTCGTAAACAATGCAGCCGCCAAGCATTAACCATCATTGAATTTATTATATGTGTACAAATTGGCGACCACCATTATTTTCCCTTTATTTTTATCCGGTAATTGTTCACAAATTGATCACGAAGTACAAGAGAGACCAAAGGTTTTGGCTGAGGAATCAATACTTTTTCCGTTGCTGTGGTTGACCATCTCTTAAATTTTCCTAACAGCTCCAAAATATCGTAATTTGTTGCAACTGTAACAACTGCATTGTCTTTCCATAGGGCAAATAATATGTTGTTGTTCTTATCAAATTTGTGACATACCATGTTGATCAAAAAGTTCCCGGTAGCGTCACCGTGTGGCGCTCCCATTGGATTGGATTGGATTTCTGCTTTTTTTTTGTTAAGTTGATACATCTGTTGTTGACATTACCTCTAAATCTTAGCGTCATAGCTTGACATTTGCAAAAGTTATATCGCCAAGGGTACATCTATCTCTGTGTGTATTGGTGATTTTTTACAATTTTAGAAATGGATTTAAATTTGCAACAACGAACTTGAATTAAATTTTGCTTAAAGAACGGATTTAATGTTAATGTTAAAAATGTCGCAAAAGTGATGATTTGCGAGGTTGAATCCGATCCCACATTCATCAAAAGGATCATTACCAAATGAGTCAAGACCAAAAAAACCATGTCGTTTTTAGTCAAAATAGAAGACAATGCTCACGGTTTTCATGGATTACAACTTTGAAATCATGAATTTTTGCCAGAAGGCCAGACAGTAAACAAAGAGTATTATTTGGGTGTTATGAGACTTTTGCGTGAAGCAATTCGCCGAAAGAGACCAGAATTGTGGGCAGAAAATTTGTGGATTTTGCACCATGATAACGCACTGTCGCACATTGCCATCAAAATGCAATAAATACCATCCAACAGCCACCGAATTCACCTGATTTGCCTCCCTGTGACTTCTTTCTTTTCAATCGAGTTCAATCGTTTCAGCAGTCGAGAGGAAGTAATAGAAAAATCGCAGGAAGCACTGATGGACGTACTGAAAACCGAATATATATGTTTCAAGGATTGGATCAAGCGCTAGCATAAGTGTGTTGCAGTCGATGGGGATTACTTTAAAGGAGATAATATAGATTTATATGAATAAACTTTTATTTTCCATTTACTGAAAAAAATTTTGATCAAGGTGGTATATGCCCACGTTTTGCTTTTATAATCGTCTTCAAGGGTTTAAGTGGACATTTTTGATACCGAACGGTACCTGTTATTACTTCAAGTAAATTGAGTACTACACGAGGTCCAAGTGGTAAATATTTTTTCGTTTGACTTACGTTCTTTGCACCACAATATACCTCAAAATTGTAACAATAACCATCTTCACTGCAAAGCATCCGCACCTTATAACCAAAACGAACCGGTTTTCCACGTATGAATTGTTGAATGATGGCCAAAGTATTTTATCAGGGCTTCGTCTATTGACAGGTTTTCATTAAAAATGCCCCATTTTTGATAGTTATCACAAATCATTTTCATCAACGGCAGAACTTTTGCCATTTTATCGGTTTTGTCAATCGTTGAATTGTTTGCCAAATGAATAAAGCGTTTGATTTCCTTCAATCGACTGCGGGAAATGGTGTTTGCTACTAACGTAATCCTTGTATTTTCATCGAGACACCAGTACAAAAATTCTTGGAGTAAAGAATTGTATCCGGAAAATAGCAAAATTCCAACAAACTTTTTGAGATCGTCTTTTGTGAATATGATTGAGTGGCAGTTTTGGTCAAAAGCATATTTCTTACTTTACTCCACAGTCAAATTCATAACATCATCGTCAAAAAAGTGTTCAAAATTTGAACTTCGTCATTCAAAACCAATTCTTTATTTATTTGTTTTAAGTTTTCCACGTATTCGAATGTTTTTGTCATATCCGTGGAATAAAAAAAAAAAAAAACGTGGTTTGACCATTTAGGAGCATGATCATAGGCTCACCTTCTTCTCTTAGACGAGGAATTGGAATGTCGTCATCACTTTCAAATCCATTGCTTACCTCAACTTCTACTGCTCCTGGGATGTCATAAATCCTGTTCATTCGTTTGAACATTAACATCCGGTGGAATTATTACTATTTGCCGTTCATTTCCATGATTTGGGATATCATCAACAGCTATAAACAGACTAGGATAGCGCTTTCCATAAAAATTCCTGCAAGTTATGGTTTGAGAAGCCATTTTTTCTGTAAGTCCAGTCATAAAACAAAATTAGCACAGTTTTGGCCAGTGTACTCGAATGAGTACATCACTTTTGTTTTCAACTTACCAGGACCACGAAAATATTTTAATGTTAAACCTATTCAGAATCTTATTTTTAGATAAAAAAAATAAAATCCAAAATTCTTTATTCTTTTGTTGGCCAAAAGTTTAAATTTTTATCAAGCTTTTTCTTTAAGAAAAACACTAAAGAGCGTAAAACAGAAAACACCGATCACAAAATTGAACGCAAATACTTGTAAACAGATAGCAAATTTAAGAAAATGAATCCTAATGATAAAACACATAAAATTCAAAGTCTACTTTTGAAAAATATCAATTTCAAATTTTCAAAAATACTGTACTCGACTGAGTACAAAAATTGGCTCTTTCGCCTTGACTATGTTGGTTTAGAATCGATTATTTCTGATATTTTTGTTTAGTTTTAGTTTATTTTTAATTCTTTGATCGATTTTTTTTATGTGGGATTACCACACATTAGATTTAAGCTAAATATTTCTATAATCAGCTAATTAAAACACTTTTTAGATCATCCTCCGCCGAATGTATGATACCGAGTTCTCCATTTCCAGTTCATTGTTCTGCGTTAGCCACTTATCGTGATGAGTAATAGCCACAAAGCGATCCATCTGTTTATTTGCGGATCGTATTACCGCTGAGTGTCGGGGTCTCCCTGGGTGGCGATATGGTGTGCGATCGATTTGCATACGATCGGATGACTGACCCCGCATAGTTTGTCGTCGGGGCAATGTTTACACTGACCTACATTAAGAAAAAGATAAAAGCAAAGAACGATAAACAAATAACGAGAATGTCGCAATGTCGTTAACAAGAGCATTATTGATTGTGGTTGCTGTATGTGGAAGCGCATTTTTGCTGACGGTGGCCGTCAAAATATGCGCTTGGTACAAAGTACTAAGCTCCGTAGAGCTTATGAGAAGCAGTCATCTTTAAACTTCCGAGCGCGAACGGTTGGCTGGCGACGATCATAAAGAGCTATATACCACTAAGATTCATTCGCATTATTGTACAATACACTACTATATAAGAATTAATAAAAATATAATAAATAATGTATCTTTTAGCAGTATCTTTGGTTATAATTAATGTATAAATTAAAACGAATTTATTAATTAATATTTTAATTAATGAATTA
Organism: Volucella inanis; assembly: GCA_907269105.1. Taxonomy (NCBI): domain Eukaryota; kingdom Metazoa; phylum Arthropoda; class Insecta; order Diptera; family Syrphidae; genus Volucella; species Volucella inanis. The sequence continues at coordinate 98,834,161 of OU026156.1, read as the reverse complement.
ATTTTTGTTCTGCTATGCAAGTGTTTCTTATAGAATCACCCCAACCACAACTTAATTTTTATTTTTTTAAGCCAATTGAAGTAGCATCCAGCTCTGTTATTATTACATTTGTATACCAAAATACAGAGTGTCACATAATTTTCTTATATTCTTTCGAGAACTCATGATTTGTATATACTAACATATATAAATAGGAATCTCTTGTATCCTGAAAGCATAACAAATTAAATTTAACTATCTATTTATCTAAGAAAGTGTCCTAGGACCAACCCAGTATTTGCTATGTGATATATTAGGGATATTCCAGTCGACAACAATGATATAATGGCCACATTTACAGATGATACTGCAATATTGGTGCCTGATAAAACGTTATAAGGACAACAGTGAAATTGCAAAATGTAGTTAATAAAGTAAGAAATTCAACGCAGCAATGGCGTATTAAACTTAACGAAACAAATTCAATTTCTAAAAACTTTACAAATAAAATGATAAAAAAAATCCCGCGAGTTTTATTAAAGGTAACGCTGTTCCTTACGCCAATACTGTTAAATATCTTGGAATGAATTTGGACGTAAAGCTAAAATGGAAAGAGCACATCAAGAAGGAAAGGAAAGAACTAAATCTTAAATTTCGAAAAATGTACTGGTTAGATACTCAGAACTATCTACCTAAAACAAAATAATGCTATACAAACAAGTACTGAAACCCGTTCGGACGTATGGCATCCAACTATGAGGATAGGGATGTACAAAGAAAACAATTTAAGAAACCATCCACATATTCTGTTGAAACACTTGTTTCAAGTAAGACCACTCCCTTTGATATTGGGTCTATTCGTGCGATTTGCTAAGAGATGGCGTAACTTGTATTATTCCATTGTAATTGTTCCATTGGAACATGCGTTGGAAAGCTATTGCCAAATATTGTCAAATATATGTTATTCATTTGAAGCGTAAACAACAAAATTTTTTTTTACTCAAATATGTCGAACTTTGTGCCTGAAAGAGTGATGGAAGTTTATGGTGGACATGCGCTAGCTGAGCGAACGTGCCAAAAGTGGTTTGCACGATTTAAAAGTGGTGATTTTTGCTTGGAAGACGATGAACGTCCTGTGCAGCCAAAAAAGTTTGAAGATGAAGAACTGGAAGCATTACTCTATGAATATTGTTGTCAAACACAAGAAGAGCTCGCAGAATCTTTGGGTGTCATTCAAGCAGCCATTTCAAAACGTTTAAAGGCAGCTGAATATATTCAAAAGCAAGGAAATTGAGTTCCACATTAACTCAAGTCGAGAGACGTCGAAAGGCGGTTTTGCATGTCCGAAATGTTGCTGGAACGCCACAAAAGGAAGTCATTTTTGCATCGGATTGTTACTGCTGATGAAAAATGGATCCATTACGACAACCCCAAGCGCAAAAAATCATATGTGAAACCCGGCCAACCAGCCAAATCAACGGCAAAACCGAATATTCATGGCGCGAAGGTAATGCTCTTTATTTGGTGGGATCAGATGGATGTGCTGTATTATGAGCTGCTAAAACCTGGTGAAACCATTAATGGACAACGTTACCGAACACAATTAATCCGTTTGAAGAGAGCAGTAGCCGATAAACGCCCGGAATATGCGACCAGACACGAGGCAATAATTTTCCATCATTATAACGCTCGGCCCCAAGTTGCTATTCCGGTTAAGAACTATTTGGAAAACAGTGGATGGGAAGTCTTACCCCACCCACCTTTAAGCCCAGACCTTGCCTCTTCTGACTACCATTTGTTCCGGTTCACATCAGAGCAGAATATCAAAAATTGGCTTGATTCAGTCTTTGCTGCCAAGCCGGCGCAGTTCTTTTGGGATGGGACCAACACATTGCGAGAAAGATGGGAAAAAGTCATAGCTTCAGATGGGCAATACTTTGAATAATACTATTGTACATGTTTTTCTTAAATAAACGTTCAAATTTTGAAAAAAAAACCAAACGAATTAAAATATATACCCAAACTGAAAGTGACATTTATTGATTAAATTGCCCTGATACTTATACACAGTTTTCTTATGCTAAAATTCAATCACGAAGCCATAAACAAACAGTGACTCAAATCGGTTGTACCGCAATCAGCAGCTTTAGCTGAAGCGGCAATTATTATTGGGAAATATGGAATCGGCATATTCAGCTGAAGTGGTATTTACGGTGACGAATTAGCGTGAACACATTCCAAAATAAAGTTCTTCGTAGAGTAGAGAATGCTAATTGGTGGTATAAGAAATAGCGATTTACATCGCAATCTACAGATAGAAATGGTAACAGAAGTTGTTAAAAGAAACTGCAGTATCACACAACAGCGACATACGAGATGTACGAGACAATGTTCGGAGACTAAGACTAAAGCCACGCAATAAGCAGCAAGCGGCAGAGCGGCAGAGCGGCAGATCGGCAGAGCGGTAGATCGGCAGAGCAGCAGATCGGCAGAGCGGCAGAGCGGCAGAGCGGCAGAGCGGCACAGCGGCAGAGCGGCAGATCGGCAGAGCGCCAAAAAGCTGAGCGGCGAACTTAAGCGGCAAGTGGTCATAGTCGTTATCGAGTGCTGCTCGCCTCAGTGTTTTACTAGAAAGTCGCTTTAAAATTCACGGAATTATCTTCAATTTAAAAAAAAAAAAGAAGATTCGGTGTCCATCCTATAAAACAAAAAAGATTAGATTATGGCGAATTTCGCCATTTGTATAATAATCTTCGACAACATGAAGACCGATTCCTTTAAAATGAAGGAAACCAATTTTTGCAGAACATAGACTTGTTTTAACATTAAGGTAAATTAAAAGAAACACACGTTTATAGGGTTTAATTGATGATTTTTTTATTGTTCCTTGGCTTTTAATTTGTCTAAAATAATTTTTTTAAAATGGTCCTCTGAGCTCTAGTTTTTCGGTTTCATTAAATTTTTCCATAAATGGTTACAAGCTTAGGAAAATTTTCATGTCTGCATTGTCTTCCGTTCTTTAATATTTCGAGACGTTCTCTCTCTATACTAAGTAATTGTTCGCCCACGTCTGCTTTTTTTGGTCGTTTTCGGTTTTTATTCGGGAAGAAGCTAGCTGAATTAGTGGTTGATTTTCCTCGCTCAACAAATTCGCCTCTTGAGCGAATTCATAGTCCTCCGGCTCGCGTTAATTGCCTTGGGTGGGATCTGAAGCAATAGTGTCTTTTATAAATGACATCATTTCAAAAATTTTAATCATATAATATAAAAATTAACAGATTCGGCACCCGATTTCATTAGTGGCAATTTTTGGAAATTTTTTCTGTAGGTGTCCTTCAAATTCTTCCATCTTCCATTTGGTCCTGAAAATAAAAATGAAAGTTTTGTTCTGTTATTAACATATAATTTTTACGATTTGTAGGTTTCTCGTTACGGGACATTCATTTCGTGATCTAGCTTTCGCTTTTCGTATGGGCAGAAGCACAGTCAGTAAAATTGTCTCAGAGACATGTGTCGTTATATTGGAAGAACTTGTCGAGGAATATATGCCAAAACCAACCAACGAATATCTTAAAAAAAATAATAATAAATGTCTACTATAGGCACTGGAAATTGCCCAACTGTTTTGGCAGCATTGATGGAAAACACTGTCAAATGAAGTGTCCCCCGAATTCCGGCTCTCACTATTTTAATTACCTTCACTATTTTTCAATCGTACTGCAAGCGGTGGTACGATGCTGACAAAAAATTTATTACCATCAAAGTTGACGGTAGGGGAAAGCAGAGTGATGGTGGAACTTTTGCTGGTTCAACTTTATTCAGACTGCTGTAAGCTGATAAATTTAATGTGCTTCCTTCACATTCATTGCCTGGATCAGATATAATTCTTCCAAATTTTTAAATTGGTGACGAAGCTTACCCACTTAAAACTTATTTGTTAAGACCATATCCACGCAGAAATTTAAACGCATAAACAGAAAATTTTAATACACGACTTTCAACGACAAGGAAATGCATTGAATGCGCATTTGGAATTTTATCCCAAAAATGGCGTTTTCTGCCAAAAAATTATCGAGACAGAACCAATCACTGCAATTAATTTAATTAAATGTGCCTGCATAACAATGCAAATGAACAATGACGAAACTCTAGAAACACCAGTTAGCCAAGAACCAAACGCACGTTTTAATAGAAGTAGTCAAACAGCGTTGAATATCAGAACTGAACTCACTAAATATTTATGGAATTTCGGACATTAAACCAAGATTAAAGTGTCCATGTAAATTGAACAAAAAAAAAATGTTAAAATAAATGAATTGAAACTCACCTGAACAATTACATTTTTCTCCCACTTCACTCCACAGTTTGTCCGTTTTATTTTCATTTTTAAAATCTTTGAATTTATCTTGCCATAATGCAGGACGGCTTTGTACCTTTGTATTTCTGCTTGCCTCTCAGCACTACACTAAAATAATAGAACAGAACTGAAAGCTGAGCGACGTCGCTTGCCGCTCAGACACTGCGGGGCCACAACCATACAATTTCTTATGTAGGATTTTTTTTTTGCGCTCAGCCGCTCTGCCGCTTGCCGCTTACTGCGTGGCCTTAGCCTAAGAAGAACAAAGCCTTATGAGTTTATGATCTAAAAGCTATGGAAAAGTATTAGAATCCGAAACTTTTCCCAATGAGATAAAAGTTCAAGCAAGAAAAATCATTGGTTGATCTTTTGTCGGTAGGCTTAGTAAGTACAAATCTTAAACATTTGGTTCTGAATGTTGCCAAATTTCTATAAAGATTCCCCCGCACAAAAAAAAAAAAATTAATTAATTAATAAATTTACGATTTTACAGATGTAATTGATTTTCTACGACAATTTGTGATATTCCTGATTTATTCTATTAAACTGTCTATGATATATCCTTTTCCGTTCTGAGAGCTACAGAAAACATATTTCAATTAGTTTCATTGTTTCATCTCATATTACCGAATAATAATCGATACTTCTTAACAGCGCAGAATTAATTTCGCCATTGAATGTGCATTTTTCTGCATAAGGGGGTAATCTCATGTCTAAGGTTAAATTTTGAAGGTTTTTAAGGTTTTTTTTTTGAGGAAAATGAAATACAATCTTCCTATGATAATTACGAGTGTATGTTACAATATTATTTAGCTATTGAATTTTACAAAAAAAATTTTTTTTAAATAAAAAAATCGGTTGAATCGGTCCAATAGTTTTTTTTTTTAATCATCCGGGCCGATGGATAAAAAGTAATTTCGAGAAAAATGCGTTCAAAGTTTGGAGAAGAAAATTTTTTTCATTGAAAATTTATACTTACTATATTGGGTGAAAAGTAAGCTCCTTGGGAATGAAAAAAATTTTTTCCAGCGATTTTCCAACTTCTTAATAACGTCAGAAAAGTAATTTTCCGGAAGATCTGCAAAATACTCCTCCGTGGTGTCAATGATTTCCTCGCGTGAGCTGAATTTTTTATTGATGAGCCATCTTTTGAGGTTTGGGAAGTGATAAGAGTCCGAGGGAGCCAAATTGGGCGAATACGGTAGATGCGACAGCAATTGGAGCAATAAGTTATTGATTTTAGCAGCGGTTGCGATGCTCTTGTGCACCGGTGCATTGTCTTGCAATAACAAATTATTTTTTGTGCCGGCTTCAGTCCATTACTGGGCACTCATTCTGTTCTCTGGTGTGTAATATTAGATCCAAGTTTCATCAACAGTTACCAATCGACGCCAAAAATCCGCCCGATTCTGCACTCTTTCGAAGTGCTCTCGCGTTCGTGTTTTATGGTCAGGAGTGAGTATGCGCGGCACCCAGCGGCAGGATAAATTTTTCATATGCAGAATGTTGTCTAAAATATGTACGCTCAGTATTAATCTTTGTGGTATCTGTTAGCTCTTTCACCTTCACTTTCCGGTTAGCCAACACCATTTCATGTATTTTTTTGACATTGTCCTCTATAGCCACATTGGAGGGCCTGCCGCTGCGGACTTTATCGGTAGTAGAGTTGCGGCCACCACAACTCTCAAAACCAATATTTGACTAAGTAATCTAACGGAGCATTAGCCCTATAATATTTATCCAAATTTTCTTTTGTTTCCCTCGCCGTTTTGCCTCTCAAAAAATAATGTTTTATGAGAGAACGAAAATCGTTTTTGTCTATACTCAACATGATGCGAAACACGTCAAAAACAGTCAGCTGTCAAAACAAAACTAAAGACAGTATCGCACTGAAATTTGGCATGTCTGCCTAAATATGAACGAACTTCAAGGCACCATAATCTTTTTTGCAGTAACAGCGCATTCTGGCGGTCAAGGAGGTTACTTTTCACCTAATACATCAATCATCTATTCCTGACGCGTACAGTATACCTTCGGTTTCTTCATAAGCATCATTTTCAGCAACTCTCGCTGATCTACGTACAATTCTTTTACTTTTTGCGACATTAGACATCCTCTTCTCTGCGTTGTATATGCGAGTGTTATGGCCTCTGCGCGTGCTCATTACATCCATTATTGTGTGTTTAGGAGCCAAATTCCAAACAAAGTTATTAAAGCTTTCATTATTATTTTAAGTGTTCCCATCCAAACACCTTTTTGAAATACTGTCGTCCAACAAGTCTTCGTAGATCAGCTTTAAAGCTTAATAACTTCTTCATCAAAATTTGGTGGATGTATGAATGTATCTTCTTTATTGTCAGCTTTGAGTTGCTGATACTGACACCAGTAAGTTTCACATTCTAGACAATAATGATGTTACGGATTCTCGTCGGTAGAAGTTGCTACATAGCTCTTTTCTTTTCTTCCAAAGAATTTACCATATACTTCTCATAATTGCAATGCCTTAATAAGAAGATTATTTTAGCATAATTTTATTAGTCAACAGCATTAATTTTTATTTCTTTCTTCTTTTTTGTTGCACTTTGTTACCCGGCCATTTTATTTCCCGCAGCTTCCAGTTGTTTTTTAGCTTCTGCGTACTGATTAAGTAATTTTTTTGCCTCCTTCATACACCTATACATACGTTTTTTCATTTGTTAAATTCATACAAGTTTTTCAGTTACAGTGTCGCCCTTATAAGGATCTTCTTTTAATAATTTTTTAAATGTTTTAGTGTCTTCATCAATATATTTTTTATATTTAAAACCAAGACATTCTTTGGATCTTTTAAACATTTTGATGCACTACCTTCATGATTAGCTGTACGATTCTCCTGATGTTTATCATACCAAGCAGCGTATTCATCATCTTTTCCTGACCATTTTTCACAATCTTTAAAAATTATACAATTACATCTAAGATTTTATAAGAATATTTTCCAATAAGAGAAACAATACCCAAAAGTGAGGTAAACCCACGATCCATCACCTGAAACAGTAATTTCGTGTTTCGGATGATCAAATTGAATACTTTTTTCTTGCTTTTCTTTCACTGTTTTTTGGAAAATGTTTTTAGACACAGCATTTATGGCAATTGTAGGTGTTCTACAATTGAATAATTAGCTTGATTACTCAAACCTCGACTCAAATTCATTAGAGAACAAAAAAGTTGAAGACCCCTTTTAACCATTCCAAGTAAACGCATAGCAACCACCAAATGTCTGTTTATTTCGTATGAATTTTTTAGAATTGGACATGGGTTGATCAATGTTTCTTTACACGGGCATTTAACACATAATTTAAACAAGAACTTTATATTACCATTACACAATTTACATTTCACCATTGCTTTTTGTTTTATTTTTATTTTTTTTTTTTGTAATGTATTCCTTGTAAAGTTCCTTACCTACGAAGAAAGATGAGTAAGCTTTTCAGGAATAAGGTGCCTGCATTACCAGCATCCACCAGCGGCAAATACCTGCAGCCTAATGCGAGCGTAAGCCGGACATTTACAGAGATAGCGCTCCTCGGTGTCGTCATCACTTTCGCAGCAAGGATAGCAGGATGTTGCGTCACTTATACCCAGCATATTTAAGTGCTTTGCTGAAAGACTGCAGAAAGGCCGCTGACGTCCTAGAGATGTTGGGAAGTATTCGTTTGGTCTACCTACATCCCGCGGAGCTGTGCTATCTGCAGTTGTGCTCGTATGAGACCCAACTGTCAATGGAAGCCTTAATTGAGAATGCAGGCAGACCCAACGTAGGTTTGGGTCCTTAAAAACTCTCCTCTAAACCGTGCCTGCAAGTTCGTTGGCGATTTCATTTCCCATGAAATGTCATTAAATAAAAATTCACTTCAAAATCGTCTTTACCTTGCAATTTTTGAGCAGATGTACTAACAAAATCAGTATTTTCCTAACAGAATGTTGATTTTCTCTAAAACTTCATTTTTTTAGCTTTTTCTCCATTTTAACTAGACGTTAACACATTCAAATACAAGCATATACTGACTTTCACTTTTTGTAAAATACCAAAATTCTACGTATTGACACTACAATCCTGATAGTAAAACTCATAGAGTAGGTGGGACTCATCATATGCTGCGATGCTAATGCTCAGAATACCTTCTGGGACAGTAGCAAATGCAACGGGAGAGGTAATCATCTCCTAGATTTCATACTATCGCCTGACCTGGCTATCAACAACGTTGGCTCACAGCCAAGTTTTGTTACGAGAGTAAGGCAGCAAGTAATTGAGTTAACTTTGTCCAAGAGGTATGCTAAATAGATTACCGGCTGAAAAGAACTATCGGAGATCTCAATGACAGATCATAGATACATCGAATTCAGAATCGGATGAGAGATCTCAATCTCGCTGAAGTGTAGGAATCCGCATAAAACCAACTGGACACGATTTAAGGAAGATCTTGAAAAATACAAGAGTGCTCCCTCTAAGCTCAGGGCGAAACAAAAGCTTCAGAAAGCTGTTCAGAACATGAACGGCACCCTCACCAAGTTAGTAAGCAAACATGCAGATCGCCCGTTCCTTGGTGGAACGCTGACCTATGGTGCAGTATCTTCGTAAAGAATCCAGAAAACTTGTAAACAGGTTCCTTAAGACTAATTTGGAGGAAGATTGGAATTTTTACAGATCAAAGCAAAAAAATTTTATGAAGCTTATTCGGACTTCGAAGACCGCCTCTTACAAATCTTTTTGCGAAAAGATCGAAACTATCGGTGAAACCAGTATAGCCTACCGAAATCCCTCAAAAGAGGAAGATCTGAGGAACCACTCAGAATATCTGACGATACCTATACCGAGTCGAAAACAGAGACTCTCCGTCTCATGCTCGAGTCTCACTTCGCAGGTAACCTGATCGAAACCAGCTTACAACCAGCTCCTATCAACGAAACTGATAGTGAGCTGAACAACACAACATGCTGTAGCTGGTATATCTCATCGGTTGTGGTGACAGATGAGGCCATCAAGCATGCTGATGGTTCCTTTGATCTCTTCAAGTCGCTTGACGCCGATGGTGTTTACCCAGTTATGTTACAAAAAGGTATAGACCAGCTGCTGGCAGCTCTGAAGAAAATTTTCACTGCTAGCGTGGCACTGGCATACATACAATGCCTGGCGGACAGTAAGTGTAGCCTTTATACCGAAAATCGGAAAGAAGGACTATTCGCTCGCCAAGAGTGTCAGACCTATAAGTTTGACCTCCTCGATGCTGATAAGCATCGAAAGAGTGGTCAAGATTCATGTGCGCAAAACCGCCTTGCATGTCGGCGATGTAACATGCTTACCAACGCAGATGATCCTGCGAGAGTGCGCTTCAGAATCTGATAGGCAGAATTGAAGACGCAACCGACAAGAAGGAATAAGCCTTATACATTTTACGCGGGCAACGTAGCTTTACTGGTCTTCGGCGCTGTTGGGCTTTTGGCAGTGCAGAGGAGCTATCGGTAAGACATGGAATCTGTCACCGTAAAGGGTCCTTTGGATCTACACGGCTATGATAAGGCTAATTATATCCTATGCATTGGTTGTCTGGTGGAATAAGCTCTCGCCAAAATTCGTAATTGCTGCTTTCACTAGACTCCAAAGAACGGTTTGTCTCCGATGCATGGTGGCTTGGGGGCTTTTTTAGCACTCCTGGCTCCGCTCTAGAAACATTGATGAATCTCCCTCCCCTAGATATTCATATCTTGGGCTGCACCCTCAAAGCAATCTTCCGATTAACAAGAAGTGGACTTTGGTACAACACGCTCTGAAGCTTCGATCACCTTGCACGCCGGTTGTCTCATGACACCGGTCATGCGATGACATCAAAACTTATATTGCGCAAAAAATACAAAATCGACAGGACTGGCTTCGACCAGAATCTAAGCCAAGAAAGGAATGCAGTCGTTGTGGTGCTGGTGTCTTTCTGTGGGACGACATCGTTAGATTTCAGTTCACGTTAGAAAAGCTTGCATCTGTCTTCTAAGCAGAAGCTTACGCAATGCTGATGGCGGCAAACTATATTGCGGAGAAACGGTTTAGGGGGTGAAGAATTTGGATCTGCAGCGACAGCCAAGCTGCGCTTAGAGCCTTGCTATACCCTCTTACGACTTGCAAACTAGTAAGAGAATGTAGAAGATCACTGAACGCAGTCGGTAGGCTAAATTCAGCTACCCTTGTCGGGGTCCCAGGTAACAATGGAATCACGGGAAATGAAATCGCTGACAAACTTGCCTGGCACGGTTCAGAGGAGAGTATTACAGCATCTGATCCTCGGTTAAGGCCTCTATTGACAGTTGAGTCTCATACGAGCACAACTGCAGATAGCACAGCTCCACGGTATGTAGGCAGACTGAACGAATACTTCCCGACGTCTCTAGTAAGTCAGCGGTCTTTCAGTTGTCTCTTAGAAGGAAAGACTGCAGGTTGCTTACAGGCATCGCGACAGGATATTATACTTTTGCAAAGCACTTGAATGTGCTTGGTATAAGTGACGTTACATCATGCGAAAGTGATGACGACACCACGGAGCACTATCTCTGTGAATGTCCGGCTTACGATTGCATCAGGCTGAAGGTATTTTTCTCTGACGTGGTGGGTGCTAGTACACTGAAGAGCTTACTCATCTCTCTTCGCCAGACTGAAGGATTTCATTGAAAGAAACTTTATAAGGAGTACAATGACCTAGTTCTTCAGCTGAGTGCTTTGTTCCGACATAAAAAAAGCAAACAAATGAATAAGAAATAAACTAAGTATAGCAACAAATAATTTTAAACGCTTATGGTAACCTTAATTAACGTACTGGTTATTAGAAACATTACACTCGGCAATTGTGTTGGATTTATCCGATTCAGTATTAGTTATTGTAGCTGTTTTTGCCTCTTAGAAGAATGGTTGCTTTTAAAATTACTCACTTCGCTCCGCTCAGTACGAAACAGTTGTCCATGTTGTCCAGGTCTGCTAGAATGGATTATTATCCATAGTAGATTACTGATGACTCGTTGCATGGGTTGCCGATGACTGCGGTCCACTTGGTCGCGCTTCAGAATGACTATACGAGAAAGCCAATTGGAGCGGACTTAAGAGCTTCTTTAGCAATTATAACTGGTCGATATGTTTCTTTGACAACGACGTTAATGCCGTTGCTGATATGATCACAGATATAATTCTCTTTGGAATGAGACGCTTTATCCCTCATCGAATGAAGGGTATCATACCAAAGAAAAGGCATGGTACAACTTGAGCTGTTAAGAGGCTGTCAAGGTTAGAGAAATGATTTTACGGTCCTACAAGACTAACCCCAGTGAGAAAAACCGAAAAAAGTTCAAACGAGGTCTTTGTCTTCCTACAGGCCCATTGCACTTACGTACCTTCTTTCCAAGGTCATGGGAACGCTGATAAATCGTCAGCCCATGAAATATCTCGAAACACGAAAACTTCTCAAACACTGGTGATTTGTTGGTATGCCTCAACTAAAAGTGGAACCAAAGCGAAAGCAAGATAGCTGCACTGGATATTTCTTAAGCATTTGACAGAGTTTGGCATCAGACTCGATGACTCTCTTCTTAAATGGATTAGAAATTACCTTTCGGAACGTTCAATTCAAGTAGTTTTGGATGGTTTCAAGTCTGATAAATGCTGGTGTACCCCAGGGCTCCGTTTTGCCTCCGATTTTTATTTTTTTTTTAATTTTCATCAACGATCTCTTGTCTGTTATTTCCAATTTAATATAGGGTTTTCTAATAACGACTTGACAACTTTTTTTTAAATAAAAGGCAAACCATTTGAGATATTTCAAAAAAATTATTGGCTTGAATTACAATCAAAATATTTATGAATGGAACTCGACTTCGTTCATATGGCCACCGCGGGCACGTTTGCAGCGGTCGATTCGTTGGACCCAATTTTCAATGACTCGACCCCACATTTCGGCCGATACGGCCGCTATTTCGCGTTCAAAGTTTTCTCTGAGCTCTTCCAACTTCGTCGGCATGTTGGCATAAACCAATGACTTAACGTAGCCCCACAGAAAATTGAGCCAAGAATGAGCTTCGTCATTCTTCAAATTTTTCACTAAACTTGTTACTTCCTGTCTACTAGGGCCAGAATTGCGACCGAAAATTGGAGTTAACGCTCTTAAAGTTGCAGTCACCGACTCCAAATATCTGTAGAAAATTTTTATAATTTGCAGACGTTGCTAGTTAGTGATGAAAATGTTGAGTTTACTGAATAAATTGACAGTGACAGTTTGATGATTAGTGAAAGTGTGCCTTCACAAATTAAATTCAAAGTTGTCAAGTCCCTATTGGAAAATGCTATACATTCATTTGCTGATGATGGTACTCTCTGCTTTTCATATTCGTTTCCGAACTAAACATCCTTACTCTCCGGCTGTAGAACGGGAATGCCAGCGTATGTTAAGCTCCTTAAATTTTGATATTAACACCATAACTATTTGGGAAACCATTAACAGAGCGAAATTTAGTGCTTCCATAATACATACAGCTGTCTGCTGTCGTTAAAGCAAAATTTAAACACCCAGCCATTGGCCATAAATGGCACTTGCATCGTTGAAACCGAAAAACTGTCCATTCTCGTTGTGTGTATCAATGACAACTTACGTTAGAATGACCACATATTCGATGTCGTCAAAAATGCTGCAAAATGTCAAGGTTTTCTTACACGCTGTAACGAATACGTTTCCCCCTTTGATTTGGCCTCAATATGGTATATAAGGTATACATCCGCTTAAAATTGGAGTACAATGCCCACATGTGATCGGGTGCGCCTACAAAATCTCTGCACCTGCTAGATAAGATCCAAAACTGTGCGATAAAATTCATAGGTGGTACTAATATCGTAGTCAATTGGGTGTCAATTGACGTACTGTCTCCTGTCTCACTTTGTTTCATCGCTATTTTCACCAAAGGTGCTCCACAGAAATCTCCAGCAGCATTCCGCACTTTTAAACCTACAACCGTAACACCCGTCTCGCTATGAATGCTCACCGGTATATACTCAATCCCACTTTCGGAATTACACTGAAATATCGTGATTCGTTCGTAACCCGCACAAGTCGCTTATGGAATGCCCTGCCGAGCTTGTATGCTTAGCAACGAACCTAGAAGGTTGCTAATTTCAATGAAGTGAAATTTGAATTAAACGAATAAATTTGAACGATGTTATCTTAAAACCACTAAGATGCAAAGTGCATCGTCCAGATAATATAAAGCAGCGTTCCGGGATTGGAGTGCATGTATGGCCGGAACATATTTTGTCAAGTTAGTAGTAGGTCCAGGTATAACATAATTAGAACGACCAATAGATTGATATTAGCATTAACACGGAAAGAAAAAATGTTTCTGTTCAAAGCTGTTGATGGTTTTTGGTTCGGTCTAATGAAACAGAAACAAATGTTGAATAATATATATCAAACGCTTGGAAGTGTAGTAATTTTTAATTGATAGACAACTAAGAAAAATTAATCAACAAAAGTAAGTTATTGCAAAATCAAAGTATGTAAATCTCTATTTAAACAAAATCATCATCGTACAAGTGTATCACAAAGGTCTGCTTGAATCGCTTTATCCATTGCGACTTACTTCTTTAAAAGGGTTGTGTATAGACTGGGAGCGGCAGCATAGACTGCTGGAGCACTGTAGACACTCTTAACCAATGGAGCACTGTACACAGCTGGAGCGTTATAGGCGGCTGGAGCAGCATAGGTTCCGACAACAGGTGCTGAGTAGGCGAGTGGAGCACTATATGCAACTGGCCCAGCAGCTGAGTAGGTGAGTGCGCTCGGAGCGGCAATAAGTCCAGCTTGGGCGGCAGCGAAGAAAAGGACAAAGCAAATGAGGAACTGCAAAGAATCGAGAGATTTTACGTCAATTTCTATCCCAAAATTAGATCCCTTTAGACTTACTTTCATTCTGTTGGTTTTGATTGGTTTGTTTTGTTGTAGGCTAGAAGACAACTGACTTGATACTGATTCGGTTCTGCAGAATTGCCAAATTTATACTACCCAGCTGGGGTACTCATACGAATTGTAACAAAAGAGATTTATCCATGACAACTGTATCACAATATGATCTTGTAATTAAAACCAGTTTAAATTTTTCTTCGATTTCCTTCTGCTGGAGGAGGTTGTCTATTGACAATACCAGACAATCAAACGCATGAATAAGTATGGCGTTTTGAACACAAACAAATAAAGACTCAAGACTCATAACTAATTAAATTAAAAAAAAAAAGTTATGCAAGTATGTACTCGTATGTAAACGTGTACAGGTATTTTCGAAATAATCAAAGTCGATCCGGATGTCTATGATTTGCGAGTTTAATAATCCAATTAATTTATTTATTTCAATTACAGATTCGTAGGTACATATTCGTATTGAATATGACTTTCAGTGTAAGACAGATGTGTAAACAAAAATCAAAAATCTGGAGCATGCACGGAGGTGGCCGTGGTGTAGTGGTATATGCATAGACTCCTCAAGCAGAGGGTCGCGGGTTCGAAACCCATGCGAGGCACTTCTCTGAAAAAGTCTTTTCGTCGAATTCGTATGTAGTTGTATGAAATATCCCGTCGGCGTCAACTCTGACATGAAGGCATAACACTGATGTTGGAGTGGGTGCTGGCTGGGTTAAACGTAACGAACCAACAACTAGCACGTACTAAGACCCACTGGTTGAGGATGCACTGACTCCAGTTTGACAACCACCTCTGACAAAAATGTCGAAACCTAATACACCTGAGTTTCAAACTACTACACCATCCGCCCGAGCCCTGGTGAAAAGCCAGTAAAAAGGTATTCATATCCCCTTGGTGCGCGAGCGGAATTATAGAAAAAAAATGCACATTCATGCAGAATGAACAAAATAAAAAAAGGCTTAGACCTTAGTATCATAAAAAAATGTACGCTTAAAAGAAAAGCGCTACCCCGACAGGTACTACCATTGCTACGCATGGTTGTGATCCTGGCTTAAACTTGAAGTCGTGAGTTGGAACCTTTGAATAAGGATTAGAAGGCGAGTGGATATCTTGTGTGTACAAGAAACGAAATGGCGAAAGGTAGAAACGGAATTGCTATCATCCTTGCGGCAGAGCTACTTGGCAACATCTTGACCATTTCAAAGTCCAGTGACCGTTTAATGTCTCTCAAATTGGTGATACAGGGTGAGGTGTGGAATATTGTAAGCGCATATGACCACCAAGTCGGATGCGGGCGGAGGGAAAATGATGCATTTTGGCTAGATTTTTACAACTTATTCAAAACCATCCCAAAGGAAGAGCTTTTGTTTCTTGGCGAAGATTTGAACAAATATGTAGAGAAGACAAACAATTACTATGAATACAGCCATGGAGGACTGAGATACGGCACCAGAAATTCCAGTTTTATGAATCCTCGTGTTAAAGATTGCAACATCGTCTCCTTCTGACACAAATTTTTATCGAGACGGGGAAGGAAACAAATAAGTAAACATAAGTGGTTGAGAAATTCAATTGGTACAAGATGGACAAAGAAAAAGGCGAAGCTTTTTTTCTGTACCATCATTGGTGAGGTCGGTGATGAGAAGTGCTGAGCACAAGATGTGTGTATGTAATTCCATACAGTGATCTTGCTTAGAAAGAGCATACTAAAACGTCGAACGGTCCTTGCCAACACGCCAAAGAAAGATGGTGGTGGAAAGATGCAGCTAAAGCAGTAATACGGGAAAAGAAAATGACTCTCAAAGCTTGGTCAAAGTGCTTTTCTATTAATAGAGATCAAAAAGCTCGCCTTGAAGTGACTTATATAGGGTGATTCATGGTAAGGTTTGATTTTCAGTAGGTGTTTTTTGACAGATCACGCATGACTTCTATCAAACCAAAACAGCGTCTTCAAATTTTCCAGCTGTATTACGAAATTCAGCGTTCTGTGAGAAATGTTTTTCGTGCAATTCGAGGAACTTACGGTGCGCATAAACCACTATTGCCAATACCATTCGCAAATTTGGGTTTACATTAGTGGATGATACTCGACCGATTAGACCACATCCAGCACGTAGTGAAGAGACTATAGCAGCTGTAGCTGACAGTGTACGTGAAGTCCGTGACGAATCGATTTTTCGTCATTCTCAGCAGCGTATTTTACGTGAGGATCTCGGCCTAAAAGCGTACACAATTCAACTTGTGCAAGAATTGAAGCCAGGTGACTTGAATTTGCGTCATATTTTCAGTGAATGGGCTCTGGAAAAACTCAATGAAAATCCGGTGTTTTATCGTGAAATTTTGTTCAGTGATGAAGCCCATTTCTGGCTCAGTGGATACGTTAACAAACAAAATTGCAGTATTTGGGCAGACAAGTAACAAGAACTGCCATTACATCCATTAAAAACAACGGTATGGTGTGGCTTATGAGCTGGTGGAATCATTAGTCCATATTTTTTCAAAAATGAGACCAATCAAATTGTTACCGTCAATGGTAACCGTTATCGCGCCATGTTAACGGACTATGAGCTTCCTAAAATTCAACCACATGGTCTCGGTGAGCTCCGATTTCAAAAAGACACCTTTGGACTTTTTTCTTTGAGGATATGTAAAGTCTCAGGTTTTTAAGGAATAAGCCAGCTACAATTTACGCTTTGGAAGCTAACATTACTCGTGTTATCCGCGAGATACCAGTCGAGATAACACCTCAGATGTTGTCGTGGCCAACATTTACATGATATCGTTCTCAGAAAGTAAATGTCATGAATTGTTCTTCTATCCGATGATAAAAGTTTTATGTTTACTTTCAAATTTATGTGTTTTATTTTACATTATAAATCAAACCTTATGATGAATCACCCTTTAGATGTTACTAATGTCTCATGAAGAAGCAGATCTCTTCCGGGAGGCTTTTCGACAAGACAGCTTGAATAGAAACTATCTTTAAAATAACCACTCAGAGAATAAGAAATTTTTAGGAGATTCATTCCCCAAAGTTCATTAACAACACTCAAGACCAGCTTCTTGTGGAAGACGAAAACATTCTTCACAGTTTCTCCGGGTATATTTTCCAAAAGCCGCTCATAACCATGACGATGTATCCGTCGAAGAAACTCTGAGGGTGTGCCATTCGTCCATATCAACATGATCAATTTGATTGATGGTTAGTTGATCAAGTGATTGCTATGACTCTTTATGGGTACCAAACTGTGGAAACGTTCCGCGGCAAAATCAATAACTCTGTGTCCGTTTCCGGACGTGATGGCATGAGGGCTGTATTTCTCCACTATATTACTGTATTACCAAAAACGACCTCCTTATCTAGCTTGATATTACAATTTCCAAGGACGATTTACTCGTCATAAGTTTTTCATTGTTCTTAGGTTTTCTCTAAGATCTCGAAGCCGCAGTCTCTAGTAAGGTCGTCCTTCTCCTCTGTTGGGTAATGGTAATTTATGGGGCTTATGTTGGCGAATTTATTCTTTATGCGAATTTTCGCCAGGCATAAGACGCAAGATGTGTTCCCTAAGTCTTTCTCTTACGAAAAATCTGCATCCGAATAAACTCTGCCCCTGCAGCAAGATCATAATCTTAATCGATATTGGCTACTTGGTAAGTAGTAGTATTTGGAACGCTAAATAAGTTTCTAATGTCGAATGCAACGTCATCAATATTTTGGCGGTTGACTAATCAGGGATTATCCAAGTCCCTCTATGGATGTTGAGACGTGGGAACCAAAGGTTTGCTGGTGTCATCATCATCATATATCTAACTGAATTCCACGTTGTTGGCTGAAAAAACGACTGTTTCGACTTGTCCATATAAAATCATGAAAATAAGGGACTTGCAGAAGTCCGAAGAAATCAACTTCATCTATCCTTATACAAAGGCAATCAAGTCCAGGTGGTCTAAATTTATTATTCAATACATTGTGACATTCAAACACACAACCCCCAAACCAACAAAGTGAAGGTGAGTCTGAAGGGATCTGCGAGCAATTGTGGATATAAATTCATCTTAAAATTTTTGATTAATTTTCAGTTCCTCGTGTGCCTTGTCCTTTTTGTCGCTGCTGCCTATGCTGGAATTCTAGCTGCTCCTGGCTTTCTCACCTATTCAGCGGCTACTACAGTTGCATATACTGCTTTACTTGTCTACTCAGCACCCCTTGTAAGGTCAAATGTCACACCAGCAGTCTATAGCGCTCTAATTGTGTACAATGCTCCATTTGTTAAGAGTGTTTACAGTGCTCCAGAAGTCTATGCCGCCGCTCCAATCTCAAGGAATTCATTAGAAAAAAAAATTATATTTTGTAACATTCTTGACGTTTCAAGGAATAAAGAATTAAATTAAAGTAGATTGGGTCCATCTACTGAGAGATGTCGCGGTACACTGTTTGGTACTCATTGGTTGGCAATGACATTAATTAACGTGTTTCTGAGTTCCCGAATCTCCGATTCTCTATTCAATTTCGAGGGTAAAAATTGTGCAAACGGACTCTATGTGCTAGATGGTGGGTTAGGCCATTTGCCTTGTACAATTCCTGGAAAGACACTCCTATGTCCTATGCCTTCTCCTCCAGATTTTCGATCACAAATTAATTGTCCTCATCGATAGTTTTAGTGACATTTATTGATTGCCCGTCGATCTCTGAAAGATTGATCAGAAGACCACAGGTCGCCCCAAATTAAAATCGATAAGCTTGAATTCCTTGTCGGAGGCGACGTCGTGCAGGCTAACTATATTCACTGACTGCACTACCGAAGTTGTATTTCTTTCTAAGATTTGAGTTAAAATCGGCTAAGATATCACGCTTAGGATATCCTCTCGCGAAGTTCACAAAAACATTTTTTGCTGCCATCGGTTTTTTCTTTCATTGGGTCGTGCGCGCACCTTATATTGATGTTAGCGAATTAAAACTTGATGAGGATTGTCAGGTGGCACTCTTCGCATGTTTGAAACATGCTTCTTGCTTTCAGCGGTTCTGAAGCGCTATTCAGACCTCGGCTTTGAATATGTCAAAGTGGCCCTGAAAGAGTGAAAGTAGAGGGTGGCCGTGTTTAAGGCAGTCAATTGTCAACGTCACTATAGCAAGATCAATACAGTGCGAATTGAAGAACCATTTCTGGAGAATGTCTACCGTATATAACGATCAATCAACGTTGCGCTGTCACAGGCAAAACGAAACAATGTACCCGAGAAATGATGGGTAACAATTTAGTCCATCCAACGCTAAGAAGATATCCAAATTCAAACTTAGGTCGAACAAGTCTGCCGAAATTTATGGCCCAGCTATTAAATGCAGCGGGAGTGTGAAAAAGGAAGAAAATGGGTAAGTGGACGCCATTCTGTCATAAAAATTGGGATTTCCTGATGGGGATTTAAGAGTATACGAGGGCTGTTTGATGAGTACCCGGATTGGAAGATATATAGTTCTACTTAGCCAAGGAGAGTAAACTATCTTTTAACATATACAACGCAAATTGCAAATTCAATTCGAGATGAATTTTAAGTTTATTTTGTTTCCCCAGTTGGCGAAGTACCATGGCAATATCAGAAGGTCATTTAAACTATTATACATATTCCTCTTCGTGCTTATTGCTTAGATAGTTTTTACTCAATAACAATGGAAAAAAAATTCAATAAACAATTACTTACCAGTGTGTCGGTTGTTTCTATTCCTCTCCCCAGATCCAGAAACTTTAGGGCATCAGAATAGCACCCGTTCGGAACATAATTGTCCTTTGACTCGCTATCACTTTTTCTTATTTTGATTTTTTTTTAGTTCTGAAGAAATTACCTTTCAAATTGTGCAGTTTTCTATTGATTTCTTCCACATTCGTTCCAAATATGTTCAAATATATCGCATTTAGTGCCTGTCTTTATATTGACAACAAGTATAGTCCCAAAAAACACTATTCGCTTCAAAATGTTCAATAAGTTTTAAAGTGGACGGTTTCGTCCAAACTCTAGGAGCCATGATGCGTGGAAGAATAACAAAAAACTGACAACTGAAAATATTTTGCAATGCTCACATGCTTAAATTCTATTTCGCGTAAGCTGAAAATTTACAGATGCTAGTTGAGTAAGTTGTGAGAATTCCGGAAGTGATTTGCCAACGTGTTCATACCGTTTCAATTCTCTCCCAACTTACAGCTTACGTAACTTGGTAAAATTTACTGTAAGTTACTAACAGAGCTGTTTACACTGGTAATAAGTAAGTAAAACTTACGAGTGTAATCCTTGCCTAAGAAATCTATTTTAAAATCACCTATGACAACTAAGCTAAAGAAATTGGCTGACTGAGACTGAAGCAAATTAAATTAAATTTTTATAATATCTGTGCTAAGTAGTGGGTTTGTAACGTTTGATATCATAATCTTAATAGTCACGCTTAAAACCTTTATGCAGCCAACATCAAACTTTGAAGACCAGTGGCAGCACTGCCAAAAAGCCATCAGAGACGCTGCTTTTGAGCTGCTTGGTTTCACTCGACGAGTGCCGACAAGCACATGCAGCGAAACAAGAGGCATACAAAGCGGCGCTGCACAGAATTAGCAGTGCTACTCGTGAGCTATATGCGCAGGAGAAAAAAGAAAGAGAACGAGAAGCGCGCGATCGAGGAAATAGAAAGATGTTACAGCAGGAATGAGGTTCGGAAATTTTACCAAAAGGTAAAAAAAAACCTGCCAGGGCTACAGAGCACGAAGCGAAGCCTGCAAGGACGAACAAGGGAACATAATAGTAGAATCGCAGTTGATGCTGATGATATGGAAGAACTACTTCTGTAGACTGTTTAACGGTGATGACGAATTAAATCCCGCTGTCAGACAAAATGAACCATTCAACCTGGACGATAAAGACGAACAATTCCGTCTACACGACCTGGACGAAGTGAAGATAACCATATCCAAGCTTAAGTCCAACAAAGCCACTGGAGCAGATGGCCTAACCGTCGGAAGAAAGTATGCCCGATGAATGGAACCTTGTTTGCCCGATCCTCAGGAAAGGAAACCCTCTGAACTGCGCCAATTACAGAAGTATTAGTCTTCTTAACGTCGTTTATAAGATCTTATCTGCCGTGTTATGAGAACGCCTGAAGCCTTTTGTCAACAATCTGATTGGTCCCTATCAGTGTGGCTTCAGGCCATAAAAGTCCACTATCGATCAAATATTTACACTGCGGCAAATCTTGGAGAAAACCCAGCAAGTCCAAATCAATACCCACCATCTTTTCATCGATTTTAAGGCCGCCTATGACAGCATTTATGGAGACGAACTATATGTACAGAGCCATGTCTAGTTTGGGAATCTTTGCCAAACTCGTCCGCTTGTGCAGAATGACAATGGAGAATGCACGCTGTTCCATCAAGGTCGGTAAAGAATTCACCGAGATCTTCGATGTCAAAAAAGGATTTAGACAAGGCGATGCGCTGTCATGTGACTTCTTCAACAACGTTTTCGAAAGAATAGTGCAAAATTTAAATGCTAATAACAGAGGCACTATCTTTTAAAGTCCGTCCACTTACTCGCCTATGCCGACGACATCGACATAATCGGCAGAACACAGCGTGATGTCACAGGCGCTTTCGTGAGTAATGAGATGGAGGCGGCGAAGATGGGTTTGGCGGTTAATGAAGGCAAGACAACGTATATGCTGTCATCAAGAAAGGACATCCAGAATGTCACTGTAGACAGATATAACTTTGAGGTGGTTAAGGACTTGGCAATGACACCAGCGCTGGGTTTATACGAAGAATCACTCTTGCCAATCGCTGTTTCTTTGGGCTAAGAAAGCAACTAAAGAACAACTAAAGTGACCCTTTATAAGACCCTAATCATCCCAGTCCTTCTCTATGGTGCAGAGGCATGCACTCTGTCAAAAGCAGATGAGGTTACTCTTGGTTGTTTCGAGGGGAAAATTATTCGAGTAATTTTCGGTCCCGTCTGCGTAGACAATGAATGGAGGAGGAGATATGACGACGAACTCTACGAGCTGTACAGCGACACTGATCTAGCCAAAAGAGTGAAGGTCAAACGACTGAGATGGCTGGGTCATGTAGTGAAAATTTTCTCTCCAATACTTCTCAAGCGTTTAACAAATCAATAGTCCTTGATGACATTACTGCCTTTCTTCCAGGAGGAATTGTTTTCAATGGAATGGACATCAAATGCTTAATAAATGCAGATGACATCTACTGGCAGAAACGTTAAATATGATGCCAACATGGCCAACAAACTACAGCAATATTGCAGCAAATGGAATTTAAAGATTAACACCGATAAATCAAAAATTATGGTTTTCAGAAATGCTAGGGATAAGAAATGGACCTGGGAAGGTGAGGAACTAGAAAAGGTAAAGGAGTATAAGTATCTATGAGTAAACGTCGCAACAAGTGTGAAGTATGATCTGTTTGAAGCGGTAGTAAGAACCATAATGTGTCATGCAGTATGACGACGTTTAAAAATTATTAAGATACCAGAAAACACTCCAACTTACATGCTTCATTTGGAGACTGGACTTCCTTCTCTCTACTTATACAATATACTCTAAAACTTCGTCTTGCAGGAATCACATGTCGACCAGGTTCAGCTTGTGCGTTTTGGGTAAAAAAAACGAAATCATTGAACAATAGCGGACACCAACGGACGGTAACGTTTTTCTCACGGTCATCTTTGAAAAAATACAATAATTCCATTAGATCATAAACTACACTAAACAGTGCATTTTTCCGGGTTCATTGGTAGTTTTAATTTTGCCTGAGATTGCTCATCGGACCAATTACAGCAGTTTTGTTTATTTATTTACCCATTCTACCGGAAATGAGCTTCGGAGCTGAAGGCAATTTTTCCATAAAAAAGCGGATCTTCCTCCAGCTTTTCTAAGACCCACTCAGCGAAAACTCGATGCCGTGGAAGTCGTTCGGCTTCAGTTCCCAGACCCTTGAATAAAATCTTCTACGTAGTCGAGTAGTGAAATCCCACTGAAAAACCAAACAGTAATCAAAAACCATCATGTAAAAATGCTCTTATAGTTAGACGCATTTACCATAAAATTGACGAGCTAAGCTTCTTATTTGCATTTCTCTTGCTTCTCATTATTTTTGCTTAGTATTAGGTGATGATAGATGAACACAAATTGAATCGTTGTACGATTCAACTGAATTGGATGCAGATTTACTTCTCTTAAGTCCTTTAACATAACATGTTTGAATATCATCATTAGATAGGGAGACTTTCATTACTTCATCAACCATTCTGTGCACATATTCTCTGGCAATACTCGTGTTAACGTGAGGCACAAAACAATTTTTACAATATTCTCCAAATGCTTCGGCTCTCTTCAGTTCAGTTTGCTCTTGAGACCATCAAACTTTGAAAACAACATCTTGTTGTCCTTTATAAGTTGCTGCACCAAACACAGAAATTCGCTGTTGATTTTTTTAAGCTGATAATTTCATCATATAGCAGTTGAAGGTTGCAATGGCTTACCCGCTGGTATGGAGAGTTGATGTTTGAGTACAGGATTCTATTCATCAGGCGAAAATTGGTCATTTGCAGACAGCGCGAGCTAAGGAAAATCAGGAGGATGGAAAGAGAAGTGCCGATGAACGTTGGTTTTAAATGTTTGAATGTTACAATGACTAGGAAATAAAGAGCTAGGCAGGGCGTTAAGAGAGTTGTGCGGCATAGGAACGAATCACGATATTTTAGAGTACCTACGTCCGAAAGTGGGCTTGAGGGTATACTGATAAGCACTCATAGCGAGACAGTTTGAAGGGGCGGAATGCTACTGGCGATTTCTATGAAGCACTGGTGATGAAAATAGCGATAAAACAGAGTTAGACACGAGACATTACGTCGGGGTCCGTTGTCTGGGTGATATTATTATCACCTATGAGCTTTATAGCACGGTTTCGAGTCCTATCTAGCAGGTGCAGAGATATCCTTGGGCACCCCCGATCAGATGTGGGCATCGGGCGGATAAATGCCTTATAATATATATTAAGGCCCGATCAGAGGGGGTAAAGTATTTCTTACATCGAACGTAAGTTGTCATTGACATACATACCGAGAATGGAAAGCTTTTCGGCTTTGACAACGCAAGTGCCATTCATGGACAATGACTGTTTGTTTAGATTTCGCCTTAACGACGGCAGACAGCATTTTATTTTCAATTGGTGATGCTGTTTGTATCGGAATAAAATGAGCTTAACATACGCTACCGTTCCCGTTCCATAGCCGAATAGAAGGGATATGAGTCCTGGAATGAATATGAAAAGCAGAGAGTCTTGTCGTCAGCAAAGGAATATATTGGATTAGAAGTATTAGACAAGAGGATCGGTGATGAAAATTAAAAAAAGCGTCGGAGCCAAAACGAAGCCCTGGGGTACACCAACATTTATTTTATGAAACATGAAACTATCCAAGACAACTTGAGCTGAACGTTCCGGAAGGAAGTTTCTAATCTATTGGAGAAGAGAGTCATCGATATCAAGAGCACGCATTTTCGACAAAAGAGTCTGATACCAAACTCTCTCAAATGCGTTAGAAATATCAAGTGCAACTATCTTGCTTTAGCCAGATTGATGTACGCTTTGGTTCCACTTTTCAGTGAGACATGTCATCAAATAACCTGTAGACCTGCTGTTACGAAAACCGTACGGTCGGTCATTGAGAAGTTTGGAGATATTTCATGAGCTAACGGCTTATCAGCGTTTCCATGACCTTGGAAAGGAGTAACGTAAGTGCAATGGATCTGTAGGAGGAGAAAACAAGAAGTTAAATTCCAAATTGGAACACGGATGACATTGTGGTGGAGTAACCTTCATTACTATGCACATAAATGGCGAGACCGCAGTAAAAGATGAATAATGGCACTAGTTCGTAGCCAGGTAGCTTCAGATCAGAGTGATTTAAGTGGTGTGGGCGGGGATCTTCCTGAGCCTCAAAACAGCTGGTCTATATTTATAGATGTGGACGTATGCAGAAAAATGATTACTTTTTAGCCTGCGAATAATTGCTATATCCACTCTAAATTCCCGAGTCATTATAAAAAAAGACAAACACCGACGATACTAAGCACAGTTGTGAAGTAATAATTTGAAGTTGGTCTACCGAATCTTGTCGAGGAGCTTCTAGAAACATTCTCTGGTGGTGTCGAAAGCTCATTCTTTCCACCTTATGAACAGCACATGCAATGTGTATTTCTTCCTTGAGATAAAATAGTGAAACCATAAAAATAGTAAACAAACTTACATAAATGACACTCTATCACACACCGCATACCTTTTAATAAGTTAATTGGATTAATGTCTATGTCATTCATCTGTTATTGGCACAATAAACTAATACTTATGCGTACTCGGAAGCCTTAATGGTAACTGGTTTTGATCTAGAAAAATTTGGTAAGATCACAGCCGCAATCATTATTATAGATCGCTATTGTTACAATTTGTTTGAGTATCCCAGTTGGGTAGTATAAATTTGGCAATCCCCCTGAATCGAATCAGTATCAAGTCAGTTGTCTTCTAGCCTACAACAAAACAAACCTAATAAAATCGAACAGAATGAAAGTAAGTTTGAAGAGATCTATTTTTGGGATGGAATATAATGTGAAGTCTCTCGATTATTTACAGTTCCTCGTGTGCCTTGTCCTCTTCTTTGCTGTCGCTCAAGCTGGACTTATTGCCGCTCCAAGCGCACTCACATATTCAGCTCTTGCGCCAGTTGCATATAGTGCTCCACTTGCCTACTCAGCACCTGTTGTCGGAACCTATGCTGCTACAGCTGCCTATAACGCTCCAACTGTCTATAGCGCTCCAGCTTTGTATAGCGCTCCAGCTTTGTATAGCGCTCCAGCAGTCTATGCCGCCGCTCCAAGTCTATATACAACCCTTCTTAAGAAATAGGGAGCCATCAGAGGAATGATTTGAACGGGTTTTTTTTTTTGTAGTACACTTGTATGGTGATAAATTTTGATTAAATAAAGATTTACACATTTTGACTTTGCGATTCGATTTATGTCGTCTTTCGTACTCTTAAACCTTCATATTAACTTAAGCCACAATTTTCAAAAGGGCCATCAATTAACCTTAAGATCTTATCTTCATCTAGCTGTGATAGAATGAGGCAAAACCACACCCAAAGCCCAAAAATTGCTCTGACTTGCCGATATGTGAAATTGTACGTTTTCCTTAAGGTTGTGTTGCATTTCTCAGTGGATCCTGGCATTTCTTGATCACGTGGCCAAAACAAATACATTCTCAATTGGTGATAAGCTTTCTTATGATATTCTACTGTCATGTCTGGCAAAAGTCTGACATTTATGTGGAGATGCTTCAATAATTTTAACAAATTCCAAAATTAGACTTCATCACTTTTGTCCAATAATAAGAGAGCAGACCGTTCTTTGTATAGCAGTGCCCTTACAAAGTAATAATTTTTATGAAGGTAACATCTAGTTCGTAACACGGTTCCTTTCTTGTATGAAAGACTGGTAAAATTGGTTCAGCAACATAGTCCGCATGACCCCAAATTGATTTAGATGATACTTTTCAACTTGGAAGTCGTAGAAAGGGTGGACATCAAGTCTTTTCTTGGCTTAATGACTTTATCAGGTGTACAGAGTGTATGAAGTGAGCGTTTTTTTTTTTTTTTTTTGTAAAAATAAAACACTAATTTTTAATGGGAAAGTAAAAAACATTTTATTCAAAGTGTTGGCCATTGCTAGCTACACATTTTTCCCATCTTTCAGGCAATTTATGGATTCCACGCCAATAAAACTATTCTTCTTTTGAAGCTAACCAAAAAGTCACCCAATTTTCGGCTTCCTCGTAGGATTCAAAATGCTGCTCAGGTAATGCGTGTCCCAGCGATGAAAACAAATAGTAGTCGGAAGGAGCCAAGTCTGTTGAATACGGCCAGTGTGGTAGCAACTTCCAGCCAAGTGCTTTAGTTGTATACTGAACCAGTTTTGCTTTGTGTGCAGGTGTATTGTCATGGAGCAAAATTACCTTGCCGTGTCTTCTAGCCCATTCTGGTTTTTCGATCGATCCCTTCTGAGACGGAGAAATAGTTAAAGAGCACGATTTTAGGAGCTTAATTTCTGATTGATTTAGCCTACTTCATACAGGACAAGGCTTAAACGATCGCTATTGCTTTCTTACTATAACACAAATTAGCCGATGCCAACCAGCAAGTTTACTTCCTCATACCGGTCAGTAGAGCTTTTGCTAGATTATCTCAACAGATGGCAGTATTAGGGCTACATTCAGTAAAAAAATGGGTAGCAGATTGTTATTTTCAAGAGTGAATTTTCGGGTCGAGTTGACCGATGAAAAGATCAAAGGTGCAAATCAAAGGAGCGGTTGAGTAGAGGCTAGAGTAGTACAGTTCGGTTGCTATACAACTACAAGAAGATAACATCGCTGAGTTCAACTAAGGAGAATCATTTTTTTAATTCGTACAGCCAATAACCAATCAAATTCACCACACAGAAATTTTCTGACGCATTTGCATTTGCAATAATACCAGTAATACCAGGGTATTACCCTGTGTTAACATTTCCGGGACTATTTCGTCTTAGAAGCGGAAACAACAAGCAGAAGATCTGTGAAAAATGTTTTCGGAAGTTGAGTGCAAAAGGGACATATGATATGTCGGTAAGAAACAAAAATCACATTAAGTAGCTGTAAACAGAACGACGAACGTATCTCACACATACACAAGCCATTACCAAGCAGCTCACCAGAGAATGCAGGCAAATCTAGAACTTTTTTCTGATATTGGATGAGGATCAACTTAGGTGTTGGAAAGAGCATTTTGCGTTACTAGACGGCTTGATTATGAACTGTAAACGCAAACGGCACTTCCCTTCTTTCGAGCAATAAATATGATATTCTGGGTTTTCACCGCAATCCGCTGTTTCGATATGCTTCCAAAAGAACGAAGAATCAATCTTTTCATCACTAAGCCTAAGCTACCAAATTACGACAGTTTTACAACAATGAGGACACAACAATACTAGGACACAACCCGCCACCGTCACAAGACAGCTTTAAACCTTCGTTAATACTCGTAGATGAGGGTGTAAGAATATTTTGCTCAAACCATATTTCAAGAATATGAAATATTCTAGCTACGACGTTATCAATTCCTTGACCTTTTAGAGTCGGAAGTAGGGAAGCATTCTTTTTATCTGTTTGCATCTCGGAGAGTTCTGCCATCTGCAGTTATATTTACAAAGGCCCAACTATTAATAAAAGCCGTAACCGACAATGAACTAGCATATGTAAGTGCGGGTCCTAAAAACTCTCTTCTGAGCTTACCTAGCAAGTTCATCGGCAATCCCATTCCCCGTGACTTATTGTGACCTCGAATCCAGACGAGACATAATGTATTTAGTCTTCCGACTGAGTTCAGTGAAGACTTGCAATCTACCTCGAACCAGCTTGGACGATGTTGGATGCATCAGCAGACCTCTAAAGGCCACATGCAAATGCATCATATCTTAGTAATATATTTCGTTGCCAGCAGTATACCGCTGTACTCGTATACCTCCGCTTAAAATACAGACACAAGTTTTTCTAACAAAAGGTGAAATCTAAAGTTATCGTGCTCCAGGAAAATACCAGCGCCGCATCCTAAATTGGTTTTGGAGCCATCCGTTCAGACTTGATTACATTATATTTTTAGTTCTGGCCGAACCAATCCTGGGTACAGGGTTGACTTTGTATTTTTTCAGCAGCAGAAGCTCTGGTGTCATTGCATCAGACAGGATGTCCATGCAAGGTTATCAAAGCTACAATGCGTGTGCTTCGTGCTTTTAGAGCGAGAGAATGCAGAAAAAGGGGTGCTAGGGAAAGGGTCAATGTAGCCAAGACAGACTGTTTTTTGGAGTTTAGGAAAAACGACACTGACAGATTGCCTATGAGAGCTTATTCCATCAGACCACAGGCGCATAAGATATAATTAGATATATCATAGCCTTGTATATCCAAAGGACTTTTCTCGGTGACAGGCGCCATGTCTTGCATCTTGAACAGACGATGCAGTCGCAAAACTGTTTCGCCCACATACATCTTGACCATTCCTTCAACATGAAGGAAATAAGACTAACAGGTCTGAAGCTCTTAACGAGTGTGTAGTCCTCTTATCCGTCCTTCGATATAAAGGCTACTCTCACTGTTCGCCAAAGTTTCGGTATGTATGCTAGTGCTAGGATAGCAGTGAAGATTTTTTCTTAGAGCTACCAGCAACTGGTATATGCTTTCTGTGTAAACGTCGGCCGTGTCAGGCACATCATCACACACTAGTAGCTTCCTTAATAGCAGCTGCTTCTGATTAGGTTACCTATGATTAACTGTGCGCCTCAAGCATAAGTCGAAAATTCTCTGCTTTCAACTAAGTGTATGTGCCATTAGATTTCCTTTGTGACTCCAGCTTAGGAGCCAGTATTGTTGACCACTAGGTCAGACGATAGTCTCTTCCTGGAATGATGGTATTCAATGAGTTCTTTCGTTAGTTCGTAGTCTATGTCTGCAGTAACTAAATTTTGGCTGCAAAATTGCCCAAGTTTAGATGATGAGAGTGAGTTCGGCACATAAAGACATGCTCCCGGACTTTTTGATGGTTCTTCATATAGTGATGTGAAACCATTTAAACATTCGAAACCACAGATGCGTTTATTCCACACCCATGGTTCCTGTGTGGATATTTTCTGAAATTTTATATTCAACACGGAAAGCATCCTACAAAGAGATGCAGTAGCAGACATGGAATGTTGAAAGTAGTTCTGAGTAAATAATGGGTGACCAGATAACAATGATAATTTTTTCAATTGTTATGTTTCAGCAGCTGTCAAAGTTACCAATGACATCCAGCTGTCAAAATTTTCAGTAAGGTTTGCCATTTCATCACGCAACGTGAATTTCGTCCTGAAGTGGTAACCATGGCTTCAGTATACAGACAATTCGTCGCACACGCTTTTGGATCTTAAGCCACCAACCATAATTTAATAAAACAGAGCCACAGTAGCGGCCAGTATCGAAGACAACCCAGAAATGTCGATTCGGCGATTATCTGAACCTCTCTTTCGCCAGAGTCAACCCGGCTTGTTTTGCATTTGGATTTGGGCCTACATCCATATAAGATTGTGCTGAAGCAAGAATTGAAGTCAAATGACCATAGACAACATCGTGAGTTCGCTAATTGGGCGCTAGAAATGTTGGCCGGAGATCCGAATTTTAGCCATTTGAATGATGTACTATTCCACACATAATATCATGAATGTAGCTTCAAAATAAAAGCGGAAATACTGGAGTGTTCATCTCTTGCCTGCAGTCATTTGGAAATAAAGTGGAAAATAACCTTTCCAGGTGCAGATAGGGACATTAGTCATACTTACACTTATTCGTCTTCACAGAAGCTTTATCTAACCACAACAAAAAAAATCTGTCCTTGTTTAACTGATTATTTCTCTCCTTGTAAGAGTAGATTTTCCACTTTTTAGTGTCAAGTTCGGGGTTTTGCGTATGAAGTCGCATCACCACATCCCCAGTTTGCCTGCGTTCCCAAGGAATACAGAGAAGATGCCGCCTGTCAGATTAGGTTGCCTATAAACCTCGCAAGTCTAAGTTTCTTGGGGTGGGTGTTTCGGAACAGACTTGTTCATCCCCTTAAGTGCGTGAAGCACTTCACTCTAAGAGTTACATTTTTTCCACATCGTAGTCCTCTGCTTAGAGCTAGCCAGCTCCTACAGTTGATCGACACACTTTTGTCGTTGCCAGCCTCCAAAATTCAAATATAGGTGCGCCGGTCTTGTCCCTAATGACGTTTCGGGGGTTTTTCTGGAGACAGGTTTTCCATCCACATTCAAGTTCAACTCTTGCTGATTACAGCACAGATTTCTGTCGGATCTTGTGCTGTGAAAACCACCACTAAGATTATTTCTCAGCGTGGATTTCACCACATAAGCTGAACTCGATCTACCAGAACTACGACCTTTTCTAGTCTTATCCAGACATTGTGGCGTGTAAATCCACTGCTGGTTATTTATTATTTTCGGCGATGGTTTTAACCGCTACAGCGATGAACTGCTTACAAACTGATGGGCTAAGCATCTTGTGTTCTATTTCTATTTTACATAGAACAAAATCGCATCGATGTGCATGGATCTTAAGAAACATCTGTACATATGGTATACGATTATATGTTTGAGTAGTTATTTGCTCACTTTGAGTTAAACATTCTCTATACTGAATATGAGTAGTAAAAGCAATTTTCCATTCTTATTTTTGCCGGCATCTTTTCTCCTGTTAAGGCACCGATGAGTCTTGCCGATAAACAATTTGACTGACAGTATTGAGATTGCAATCTCCACTCCCCTACATTATCGTGATAGACTTAAGTGTAAAAGATCTTAAGGTTCTAAAAGCAACCAAGATAAGGGTCGATCTAAGCTCCAAAGACGTTGAAACTAAACGGTAAATGGTTTAATAGTGTTAAAATGACCTCACGGGTCATATATATATCTTCCAGGTGGTACAATTCGTGTCCTAAGCGCTGATTTTTTTTTTTTTTTGATGCCGACTTCTACGGCTCTTTTTACGACGTGCTTGGTAGATTGGGCTGGTACAATAGAGAGAATACAGCAAATACTCAGATACTCTATCAGAGTAGAAGGTGGTTGTTCGGAATGTCATTTTTGTCGACTTGTTGTGGGAAACCAAACAGTTAGTAGGAGTCTGAACCATAAACCAATTATCCCAATCTCATGTTCAACACAATTCACACCAAAACTGGATGACCTAATTATGCACAACGTTGCAGATTTTGAGAAAGGATGTTTGATATTTTAATAACTGTACACATACAATATTTCATTATTTGCTACATCATTATATTCAAACACAACAATCTAAAGAACTGTGGTTTTATATGTCGAATTCGGACTTCAATCCGAACAAAAACCCGGATCCTGCAGAGAATTGTTAAACTGTTGGTACGGAGGAGATATATGTAAAGAGAAAAAAAACTCAATCTACTCAGGAAGCTAATTAAATTCGCTTATTATCGCTATGTCATAGGTACCTACACCGAAAGATACAAGTTTTGTTTTGTTTTTTTTTTTTTCGCCCCGGAAAGGCTGTCGAATAGATAGCAATAAGTTATGGTAAAAAAAAGATACTCGTGTATTGAAACCAGTTCGCTTTGGATTAAAATTTCGGAAGGTCGAGATACGAGTATACGAGTATTATATGTATACCGACTTGGATTGGACATCTGGTTTGATACCAGATCGACATGACTGGATTACACTTAGTGTGTAGTTAATCTCCTCCTTCATACGCATCGAAAATAGACAACAGCGAGTGTGACAATTAAGGTATGCTCCCAGACAAGTATTTGAGTTCTTTATTAAAATCCGGTTCTTTGTTTTGTAGGTCCAAGATGGAGAACTATTCCGAAATTGAGCCACTATAAAACAGAGTTAATTTGAATGGTTAGACATCAGTAACTATTCAGTTGTCTAAGAAATCACAACAACCAAAACCATCAATATGAAAGTGAGTTCAAAGAAGTGACCATTTTCTGACAGAATATAATTATACTCTTCTCGTTTCACAAATTTCAGTTCCTCTTTGGTCTCGTCCTTTGTTTCACTGCCGCCCAGGCTGGACTTGTTCATGTTTCAAATGCTGCGCCATATGCTTCATCTTATCCCTACTCAGCACCAGTTGCTTCAGTTTACAGCTCTGGATTGTCCTATGCTGGATATCCAACAGCCTATTCGACATTAGGTGCTCCATTGGTAAGGCCTTATGCTGTTCCATCTGTGTATGCCGCTCCATCTGTGTATGGCGCTCCATCTGTGTATGCCGCTCCATCTGTGTATGGCGCTCCAGCTGTGTATGCCGCTCCATCAGTGTATGGCGCTCCATCTGTGTATGCCGCTCCAACTGGGTATGCCGGTCCAACAGTGTATGGTTTCCCTTCGGTATATGCCGCTCCAAGTGTATTTTCCCCTCTGCGGA
The DNA here is from genome assembly GCA_907269105.1 of Volucella inanis. Taxonomy (NCBI): domain Eukaryota; kingdom Metazoa; phylum Arthropoda; class Insecta; order Diptera; family Syrphidae; genus Volucella; species Volucella inanis. Next base: position 98,800,772 of record OU026156.1, on the reverse strand, counting down.
AAAAGTAACCAATGAAGAAAATGGAAAATATCTGCTAATAACAATGCCATGAATACATTTTGAGTTTTCTTTTATTAAATTTTTGCATTTATATTTCCAATTCTTACTTTTCCAATGTGAAACGTTTCACTCAATAACTTTTTAGCTGATCTGCAGGATCAGATCCCTCTAGACATATGATGCAATTCACAAGAGTAGAAGGCCGTCTGATAGTGTCTCTATTATAAGCAGCGCAAAATTTCAAATTGAGTTTATTGTTCAGGACTACTTTCTTACATAGATGGCGCTACAAGCACCTAACGCTCAACTAATAAACTAACCCAGTTACAGCATCTTTGGACGACTGCTTCTAGTTGTGCACTCCAAGACAGTTGAGGTCTTCTTCTAGTCGTATGCCCTGAGATCTTCCTCCTTCCTCTACTGTGTTGCACCTCTGAATTGAAGCTTTATCGGGCATGAGCCTTCGGTTCACATATCCTAGTCAAGTTGGGCGACTCATTCGTATTTTTCTCACTAGATCGATGTAGCTGTCAAGTTTTTTGTGAAGAGACAAGCTTCGACTCTTAAACCTCTGACAATCAATGCCTTCTCTCACCTCCACGTGATGAAACCTGGGAGCCTAGTATCTCTAACTGAAGCTAGGGTACTCAACCATATCCGGATATCACTGGCGGGGGTAGGGCGGTAAGTATTCGCACTATGACACTTCTCTTCTCTCAGAACAGTGGAGGAGTAATCCTATATAGAGATCACATGGTCATCATGGACTCTAGTCAGTTTGAGCTACTTGCTACTACACCCACCTTTAGAGGTACTTCAGCCCATAGAAGTCGTTGTGTTTGAACACTAGAATAGATATGGCGGTGCAAGAAACCTGAATCGGTTAGCTGCTCTCATAACTTCATTGAGGCAGCTGTCACTTGACTGTTTCGCCGGTCTCTTAGTCCCAAAGACCTGAGACTTAACATATCCTCAAGGAAAATAGTCCAAAGGTGTGATATTGCAAGATCTAGTCGGCCAATTTACCGTAGCAAAACGTGAAATTAAGTGCTCACTAAAATGATTTCTCAATAAGTCCATTGTTTCACGCGCTGTATGGCCCGTAGCGCCCGCTTGCTGAAACCTGAGCTCACCGAGACCATGTGCTTGAATTTCAATCCGTTAACATGGCGCGATAACGGTTACCATTGACGGTTACAATCTGATTTCGCTCATTTTTGAAGAAATATGGACCAATGATTCCACCACTTCATAAGGCACACCATACCGTTGTCTTAAATAGATGTAATGGTATCTCTTGATACTCTTTGGGTTGCTCATCAGCCCAAATATGACAATTTTGTTTATTAACGTATCGATTGAGCCAGAAATAGGCTTCATCACTGAACAAAATTTCACGATAAAACACCGGATTTTCATTGGGTTTTCCAGAGCCCATCCACTGAAAATATGAATCAAATTCAAGTCGCCTGGCTTCAATTCTTGCACAAGTTGAATCTTTTACGCTTTTGAACCGAGATCCTCACGTAAAATATGTCAAGATGTCGAATATGCCAAGCCAAGCTGCTGAGAACGACGACGAATCAATTCGTCACGGTTTTCGCCTACACTCTCAGCTACAGATGCTATTGTCTCTTCACTATTTGCTGGATGTGGTCTAACCGGTCGAGTATTATCCACTAATATAAACTGGGACTCAAATTTGAGAATGGTATTGGCAATAGTGGTTTCAGTAGGTCGATTATACGCACCATAAGTTCCTCGAATCGCACGAAAAATATTTCTCACAGAACGCTGATTTTTGTAATACAGCTGAACAGTTTGAAGACGCTGTTGTGGTATTAGTCCTTCCATAATGACTTGCCAAATGAACAAAAATGACAAAGCAGTTTGATAGGAGTCAGGCGTGATCTGTCAAAGAAAGCCTTTTGAAAATCAAACCTTATGATGAATCACCCTATATAATAAAGTGCTCTTATACATATATGGTAAGCAAATGCTAAAACCATCTTAGTCGTACAGTGTACAATTAGCAATATTGATTTATTGCAAATATTTCAAAAGAAAACGCTAAAAGCAATCGTGAATGCTCCAAGGTATATAAAAAATTGTCATATTCACAGTGTCCTAGCAATTACCACCGTAAGTGAAGAAGTAACAAAATTTGCTCGCAAACTTAGTGCTCGTCTTGATGATCATTGTGACCATGTAACTATCTAAACTCTAAATGAGATAAACCTTGTTCACTGACTACAAAAAACAAGACCTTTCGCCCTAGCGCCGTTCAGTACAACAGCACGCTGGCTTTGCAGGCAAGCTACCTACCTAACGCGATTACCACTACGAAAGCGTAAACTGCTTGCTAAGTCGTACTCAACAAAAATTGAAAAACTGTGAGCATTAAATCTCTCGCTAGTTTTACACCGTAAGCATATATCGGTTAACATGATCAGGTATATGAATCGTGCATAATTACACAGCGCAGGCTTTTGGTATTTCGGGAAAATCCTTTCAACCGTCTGACGCAATCAGAAAAAAAGAATATAACCTTCATGTCTTACCTCTTTATTAAAATAAACACATCAGAACTTTTCAAATAAATGCAGCGTTTCTTTCAAATTTCAAAATAAGCGGTCTTAATAGGACAGCCTTTACAAGGAAAATCCTAGACTAGTTGCTTGCCTGAGTGCTTTGTTCCGATAGAAGGAAACAATCGGCTTTCAATCCAGAGTTAAGGACTGCATAAAAGTAAACTCCGATCTACCCCAAGGTAGGTCAGTTAGTTCTCTATTGTAACATATATACTGAGAATCTCAGATGTGGACTCTATTTTCACGAATTTCTATACAACTGCTTACGCAGCCCACAAAAAAGTCTTTGCAGTAGGGTCCTACCTTCTCCTTTTTTACTCGCCAATCAGCAGCTTTTACACTCCAAGGTAAGATCAATAGCTTAGATGTTGTGTACTAGTCCTAAAAAACTGCTCTGCTGAGTATTTTGTTGATTACCCTACCCACTTGTCCTTTTACAAATAAATATCTGGTGTAACTTTAGGACCTTGCCAAATTGACGCGTGATAATTAGCCCGGATAATCTGGTCAAGTACAGTATTTTTTATTTTTTGCGCTGATTAGATGTCCATTGCCAAATATCTATATTACGAGTACAATTTAAGTAGTTTATCAAAAACTGATACTCACATTCAGCCAAACGAAGGTACCTGAATGCAATTAACCTTTGAACTCTTGGTTTAAAAACTCGCTCTTCCGCGCATTTTGTCGAATGGATTTAATCCGCGTATCCGGTCGTAAATTTAAAGTGCTCCAAAAGTTATTACAAGTGGAACAGCATCAGAACCGAGGCGCCATTCTCGGTGGACGACTCCCGATTTCAAGTGATTTAGATGAATCCGAAAAGCAAAAATAAAAATTAGCAAAAAAAAAAAAAACTGCTTTCTCATTGAATTAATTATTCAAGATAAATTGCTTCCATGAAATCCACCTGGTGGCATAATTAAAAGCCAAATATTGTATATAAAACCAAGTCCAACTGACTTAATTAAATCACTTGAAAGTCAACAATTCACAATTCACAACACATTTGGATAATCGTCAACTTAAATGAATTTCACAATGAACAAGGTATGGTTGTGTTGTTGTTGTGGACCTGATCAAAAAGAACTAGTAACCCATTTTCATCTGAGTTTAGATCAGCATCTTTATACTCTCCTGCATGGCAGTGGTGGCCTTGACCCCAGTATTTGTATCGGCACAGCTTGTACCAGTTCTATATCCAGTTCCAGTTCCAGTGCCAGTGGCAGTGCCTGTGCCGCACAGTGCTCCTCCAGCCAGCAATGGTGAACATCATCCTGTAAAAACTCCAGTAACAATTGTAAGACACATAAAGAATAACAGTGGCTTGTGAAAGTGATAATGTGTTTGCCTGTGATCTTGTGTTTGTTTAATTTGAGTTTCTCTTGAGTGGTTGTTTCTTCTTCCAATAGAAGACTAGACTATGCTCTCTTGGGATAAATATCAGAAAACTTATCACTTTGAAACCGAGGAGAGACTTCTATGTGGACCTTTAATGTTCGCACCTTGCATGAGGTCAGTATGTGTTTAGATAAGGATTCTCATGTATATTTAGCTGGATCAACAAATTCGAAAATATTTAATGTTGCTATCTCTTCAAAAGTGTAATGCTGCTAATCATAGAAATTGATCTCACTGGATACGATGCCAATAGGACATTAACAATGCCAAAATGATATGGTGGACTTCGGATTCAAACTGGTTGTAGTTTGCTCACAAGACATATAGTATAACTATTAAAGGAAACCCTGACACGAGTTGTATTTCGAAGCTTTCGTTTAAGCGATGCCATACAGATGCTAGTGTGCCTTGGAGAGCTGAGTATAAGTTTCTCTGGTCTCTGCCCTCGGGAACCATCATTTCCCAAGCCACGTTCCATCCATTTATAAGAACGGAGCAATAAGGGAGTATTCTTATCAAGAAAACAAGAACAAGGTTCTGTCGGGACCATTAAATCTAAGTATGACTCACGTCCACTGCGACTGCATCCTTATAAAGGATACTTTCGGTGTTGAACTTTATTGTTGACTTTATGTTCCAAACTCGCTCTCACCATATAAACTTGGGCAATTTTGCAACCAAGATTTAATTGCTACAAATATATGCTAGGGAACGAACGGAAAGTGGCACAAATTCGTCGCTGCCGCAGATTATTTTGCCTATCATTTGGTATTACCACTACCACCGAAGGATCATGAATACCATAATTCCAGGAAGAAGAACAACTGTAAATGCAACGTGAAAACTAATTATCGTCTGACCTGATTCCCAACACGGGTGCCTACTAGGCTGGAGTCGCTTTGAAAATCTGATGGCACCTAAACTGATCTAAAAGCAGAGTCTTTCCGGTTCCAGGTGCGACGAATGAAGCCATGAAAGAAGCTGTTGCTTTTTTTGATGCCCTCAAGTCCCCTGTTACTGATGGCATATACCCAGTTATGTTCTAAGAAGGTATATGGTAGACCAACTGCTAGTAGCTCTTGAGAAAATCTTCACTACCACTGGCATACATAACAAAACCCCGGCAAAGTGAGAGTAGCCTTCATACCGAGGGCCGGATAACAGGACTACACGCTCGCTAATTGCTTCAGACCTATAGATCTAAATTCCTTCATGCTGTAGAACATGGAGGAAATGGTCGGGATACATGTGCGCGAAACTGTTTTGCGACTTTATCGTCTGTTCAAGAACCAATACATGAGGCCTGTCACAGAGAAGGGTCATTTGAATCTACATGATCAGACCAATTATATTCTATGCGTTTGCTGTCTGGTAGAATAAGCTCTCACAGTAATTCTAAATAATGGTCTTCTCGACCAAAGCCATCTGCGTTAAAAGAGAAGTGGTCTTTGGTACAACGCGCACTGGAGCTTTGATGACCCTGGGGGCCAACTATTTTAACATTCTGGTCTCAAGAGACATGCCGTCTGATGCAATGACATCAGAACTCCTGCAGGTTAAAAAATACAAATTGAACTTTTCCTTCTCCGATTTAGGATGTGGCGCTGGTATCTTTCTAGAGCATGACAACGTTCGCTTTTACTTCTTCGCTTCCTAATGGCAACGAACTATGATATTTTGTTAAAAATCGTTGAAGATTCGAAGCATTTACGTGTATATCGATAGCCAAGCTGCGCTTAGAGCCCCCACGATCTATATTACGTCTTCCAAGCTAGGTTGAAAATGAAAAACTACACTGAACATAGTCGGAAGGTTAAATTTACTGAGTCTTGTCCAGTTCTCAGGTGCAATGGGTTGGTGGAAATTAAATGATCGATTTACTTTCTAAGCAAGGCTCAAAGGAAAGTTTTGCAGGAGCCGAGCCTGTGTTAAGTCTGCCTGCGTCCCCGGTTAGGATTTCCATCCAAAGTTGGGTCTCATATGAGCATAATTGCCGACGACATGAGTCTGCAAGTTACCGGCTTTCCGAACGAATGCATCCCGACCTCTCTAAGACGTCAGTAACTTTCCTGGTGTCTTCAATACAAGTAGGAAAGATTGTAGGCTGCTTACTGGCGTTGTGATTGGGCACTACACTTTTGCTTTGCACTTAAGTATGCTGGGTGTAAGTGATACAATATACAGTAATGCTTGCCGTAAAACAGATCACGACTCTGCAGAGTACTAGACAACAAACAACTAGCTGATTTCAGTTCAGTTCTGAACTAGAACTAGGCAAAAAAATTGCTGGACTACGAGAAGAAAAGGAGGATGAAAAACTGTGATATCTACTATAATGATTACTTTAGGGAACATAAACAGCAATTCATCGGGTGTAGATTTGTCATACGCGGCAAACTTAGCAAATAAGCTCTGAGTTTCTGACACTTGAGGGTGCTTCTTACAAACAACCGTGTGCAGTCGAACAATTAGCGGAGGCCCTAGACTACTATATTAAAACAGATATCACTATCATCCAGGAAGTGCGGTGGAATCATCTTTACTACGGTAATGGCTATAGTGAACTCAAGTAGCGTCTATTTGAATGCAGATTTGTTGTGAGCGCCAAACTTAGACAAGAAGCAATGTGATTTCGACACGTAATTGAACGCCTTGTATAAATTCGTATAAAAGGTAAAGTCGCTAACATAAGCATAATATGCGCTCACACCCCTACGGAAAACGTGGACGACGCCACCAAATAATGTTTCTACGTACTCCTCGATAAGTCACATGAGCAATGTCCGTATGAATCGTATGAAATCGTACTAAGGTATTTTAATGTCACGATAGGAACGAAGGGCATCTTTGGTGGACACGACAACACGTCTGGCAAAGGACTTGGTTTTATTGACTTTGAGGCGGGACGAAATACCAGCAATAACATGGCTAAACGCTAAATCAAATTAATTATTTTGCGATAGACGTAAAGCATGCCTCCCGTATCAAGGTAGCCAACATGGACTCAGGTTAACACTTTTTTGCAAGATTTCCCAAGCGCAAGAAGAAAAACCACTGTGAGAAAGTATAACGTAGAAAAGCTAGGTTCGTAAGAGACAGCCAATCTTCGCCGAACGCGTATCCCAAAATGCAGCCAGAATCGAATACCAAGGTTCAGTGGAAACACTGCCAACGTGCCATGAAAGATGCCGCAACTGCCATACTGGGTTTCACATGACCATCACCAAGGAATCCATCGTCATATGAAAGCATATGCAGTTAGACAAGAATACTGCAAGCCGACGCTGCAATGAAGGACAAGAACCGCTTGTGAGCTCTACGAGCAGAAGAGCCAATCATCGGCCTCTCCAGAAGAACAAAAAAGAGCATGAGAAGCGCACGATTGAAAATATTGAGAGATTTCACTTTAGGAATAATGTAAGGCAGTTCTACAAACAGGTAAAAACAACGTGTCAAGGCAACACAACCTGTACAGAGAAGCTTGTAGAGATGAGGAAGCAAACCTTGTAGTAGAGTCAAAGTCGGTGCTGAGAAAATGGAAAAACGTCTTTTGCATACTGTATATCGGTGACGTAAATCAAAAACTAGGCATCAGGTAAAATGGAATATTCAACTCAGACTTTGAAAGTCCAAACTTGAGTCCATCTGCCCAAAATAAAGTAAGGATAGCGAAATCTAAGCCAAAATCAAACAAATCAGCTAAAGCTGACTGCTTACCAGCCGATGTATTCTAAGCTGGTCAGAAGTGTATTTGCCTGACGAATGGAATCTCATCATCGCTTGCCTGATCCACAAAAAAGGAGACTCCTCAAGGTCTTATCTGCTTATCTGCACATTTTTTGAACTTCTGCAACTATTCGTCAATAACCTTATGGGAAATTCATAGAAATGAGCTCTATATAAATGTGTCTAGTTTTGCCATACTTGTCAAGCTCTCCAGTCTGTACTGGGAGAATGCCTGCTGCTCAGCGATATTTGATGTAAAAAAAGCTTTTATACAAATTGACGTGCTGTCCTGTGACTTCTTTAGCATCATACTAGGAAGAATTGTACGGAACTCACAAGTGAACCCTGATCGACATGATTGGGAGAATTCAGCGGGCTCTCAACGGTCCGTCGAAATAAATAAAAAAATAAATAAATGGCGCATAAGCCCGTTGTGTGTTTCTCATTTTTACACTCCTTGCCGGTTCAAAACGACTCTTCTGAGAAGCTTTTTCATAGGCAGAATTTGACTTTCGGAGTTTTGCCATCGCCCGCCGAAAGGGTGATGACGATTTTAAAAAAATTTGCTGTTGTGCCATCACGCCATCGTCACCATCGTCCCGTCCGCTGGTCTGTCAGCGAGTATTAAAAGGGAAGCTGCCAAAATGCGTTTAGCGATAAATGAGGACAAAACCAAATACATGCTGCCAACAGCAGAATTGACACCCAACATACGAGAATTGGACAGAACGTCACAATCGATATAACTTCGAGGAAGTGAGGGACTTTGTCTACATTGACCCCGCTTTCAATTTTGACACTGCACCTTCGTAGAAATAAAATGAAGAATTACTCTTACCAATCGTTGTTTCTTTGGGCTATGAAGGCAATTGTGTAGACTCTACATATATAAGGCCTGGATCATCACAATCCTACTTTACAGCGATAAAGCGTATACCCTGTCGAAAGGGGGTGAAGATATCCTCGATCGATTCGAAAGAAAAGTTCATCTTAAGATATTCGGTCCCGTTTACGCTAACAGTCTTTGGAGGAGAAATTCAACGACGAACTATACGAGTTGCACGGCGACAACAATCTAGTCAGAAATGTGGATATCAGCTGCCTAAGATGACTAGGACATATAATCTAACTCAGAGAGACATTGAAGTAAAGGATGACATCACCTTAGTTAGCGCACAAAAAAAGATGTGGACCTCAACCCACTTGGAATACGCAACTGAAGGCAAATAGCTAAGGATCGGACTAATTGGGCACCCTTCTTAATTAATTAATTGATAATGGGGATGTTTACTTCAACTGAGTGGGATCAAGAAAAAAAAAAAAAAATTGCACTGGGTCGATGGGCGAGCATAGTTAAGATTTCTCCCGGAAGTAAGAAATATTTCTATACTAAGGTGTTATTGTTGTTTTCATAAAGATGCCGATGTTCAACTGCACACATTTGTAAAGATACTAATGCCGCTCACACGACTAGAGCTTGAGGAAGCGCTTTTAGGTGTTAGATTGGCCAAATCGGCGGTGGATAGACACTCGATAAACATTTCTAGTAAAACCTATTGGGAAGACTCAAACTGAATAGGCTCTTTTGTGTCCTTGGACCAAAGTGGTACTTTATTTAAACTTATCCCCTATATGAACAAAGATATGGTCATTTGCTGCGGGGACGTATAGATGGGGCAGTAGGCACCTCAATTGATACAAAGTGGCCCATAATTCTTTCAAAATGCCATATAGTTACTATGTTAAAAATAAAAGAGTACCATGCTAATGGGTGAGCTCCCGGATATAAGATTGAAGGCATTAACAATACCGTTTTCAAATATTCGTATGGATTAAACTGAAAAACTTTGGGGCGTACTAATAATATGCATGACTATGCGTGCAATTAATATCGAACTCGCTTACAGTCTTAGTTCTGACTCTTGGATATTGGGTTTGAAAAGATTTATCGCAAGGCGTGAAACTCCGGTAGAAATAGGAAGGGACAATAGGACAAATTTTAGAGGTGCTTCGGAAAAATCGCGTAAGGCAATCGACAAAATCGCTAACGAAGACTTTATGAGTTCAAATTTCAAGTGGTAGTTTATACCTCCGCTGTCGCCACATATGGGTGGTGCTTGGGAGCGAATGTCGCTCTCTTTTAAGATAAAACTGGCTGCTATCAAGGTAACAAAAACTCCATCTGATGAAGTACTTTTAACAATGTTGGCGGAAGTGGAATATGTGATAAATTCGACACTTCTAACTTACGTACCTGTTGAAAGTGACAGTGAGGAGGCCCTTACCGCATAACCCTTTTTGTTGGGTTCGTTGAGAAAATCGAATGGGTATTTTTTCGATAGTGGTGCTACGATCACAAGAAACTGGATAATTTCCGAACAGTTTTCCAACCTTTTCTGGAAAAAATTGATCGCTAACCAGGCGTACGAAATGGTTTGCACATACGAAAAGTAGGTGAAGTGTTGGTCGTTGTGGGTCAACCCAGAAAAGTTTGGCCAAAGGTAAAAATCATAAAACTCATCTCTGGAAGAGAGACTTATAGCCTTTAGATGTCCGATGGCTTGGCGGTGATGGCATCCCGATCTTAAGCGCTGCTTACCAGGGGTGAGTGTTGCCAAACCTGACAGCACCTAACATGCAAATATTATACACGTTAAAGAATATTGTTTGACACCATATTCTATATATTTACTTTTTAATGACAAACAAATTTTCGGTATAATTTTTTGTTGTTGCTGTTTGTTTGTTTGTTTTTTTTTTTGTTTAACAGCCACAAAGAACACACAATTTTTTTTAGCGCTATTTAACAGTGTCTTAACGTAAAAGAAATAATAAAATAAATATTTTTACACCGTCAGCACCACACTATGGTGCACAAAAGATGAAAAGGCCCCAGCTACTATTCTGTTGTGCGTAAAATCTTTGCTGATCAAATACATAAAAAACTGTAAGCCGTAGCTTGGATGAGCTTAGAAAAAGTCCATCAACCCATTACCTCGTGGGGTAATTTTGGTGGCAGGTAGTTTTTATGGGTAATCAATCAAAACTGATGGTAACTTGGAAATTATTTAATTTATAAATTATTTATTTAATAATTACAAGATACCTATAACATGTGTAGGAACCAAATACAATTATTCATTTTTATTTTTATCAGATGAATTCACCTAAGACAATAGCTGTTGATTTCCTCTTACGAATTTACAAAAGTCTTCGCAAGTTATGTTAAAACTATTGGGTCTATAACTTAATTCGTGCGGTTTGCTAAGAGATGGCGTAACTTGTATTATTTCATTTTTATTATTCCATTGGAACATGCGTTGGAAAGCTACTGTCATTGTACGTCATTTCAGTATATGTCATTCATTTGAAGCGTAAACAACAATAATTTTTTTTTACTCAAATATGTTGAACTTTGTGCCTGAAAGAGTGCTGGAAGTTTATGGTGAACATGCGCTAGCTGAGCGAACGTGCCAAAAGTGGTTTGCACGATTTAAAATTTGGTGATTTTGGCTTGGAAGACGATGAACGTCCTGGGCAGCCAAAAAAGTTTCATTAGCATCACTCTATGAAGATTGTTGCCAAACACAAGAAGAGCTCGCAGAATCGTTGGGTGTCACTCAAGCAGCCATTTCAAAACGTTCAAAGATAGCTGGATATATTCAAAAGCATAGAAATTAAGTTCCACATGAACTCAAGCCGAGAAACGTCGAAAGGGGGTTTTGCCTTATAGCTCAGATCTTGCCCCTTCTGACTACCATTTGTTCCGGTCGATGCAGAACGCCCTCACTGAAATACGGTTCATATCAGAGCAGAATATCAAAAATTGGCTTGATTCATTCTTGGCTGTCAAGCCGGCGCAGTTCTTTTAGGATGGGATCCACAAATTACCAGAAATATGGGAAAAAGTCCTAGCTTCAGATGGGCAATACTTTGAATAATACTATTGTACATGTTTTTCTTAAATAAACGTTCAAATTTTGAAAAAAAAAACCGCACGAATTAAATTGCATACCCAATAAATTTACATTGAAGAGTAGCTTCCACCGTGTCGACTCCCAAGCGGTTCCGGTTGTTTGTCCACTGCGCAGACATTAATGAGAATACGACCTCTAAAGTTGCGTTAGGGCCGGGAATCCTGAAAACGTATTGACAAATTTTGTTGCTCTAGTTAAAGCTCTAGTGACGTTTCAGTCTTCAAAAACCTTCACATATCTTTCACTGATAATTTTTATTTTCTATTCTTCGCTTTCTATGTTCCTTGCAATTATGTCCTTTAATTGAATAAATTCAGGAAAACAGTAATCGTCGTAAATAGATACATTCCAGCTTTTCGTTCAAATATAAAATGCTCTCCTCTATATTAATCCACTCCGGAACCTTGGTTAGATTCATCCAGTCGAATAATTTGAAATAATCCAATTGTGACACCCATTTCTCAATACAATCGATAGCAATGTTGTAAAACTTTACCACTTCCTACTCAATTTTTTTTTATTTCAGTTCCTAGATCAGGATTTGTTGTTTTACAACGATGTATTATCAATGAGCTCCTTGACCTTAATGGTACTGATGTCTGAAATTTCCATTTTTAATGTCTGCTTATGGAAGAGAAAAGATTGGGAATGTATAAATGAAAAATAGACCTTCGCATTTGTCTCATTCTCAAAGAATTCTTTCAGTGGTTCCCACATCTTTAAAATCCCATCAATGGCTGGAATCAGGGAGAGCTACCTGATAACCGAATAAGATAATACTGTTTGGAATGATACTTCTACAAACTCATAAAAAGTTTTAAGCCTCTCTGTTTTGACTGTATAGATTGAGAAATATTTCAAATTCTTAATGACAATCATTTCACAATCAATCGCTAGGGTATCTGCAGCTAATGATATTGAATTGTGCAATATGTGGACAGGACAGCTCACGCCTTCTCTTTCTTGTCTAAAACACATTGCACAGCCCCTTTCTTCGAGCTCCTCCAAAATTTGTATTTGTATTTTCGCCACAGAAATCCACTAACTTCTCAGAGGAAATAAGGAATGATTCATTGGGAGGATTAATTTTCAATAGGCTTTTCTTCACAGATCACGCGTGACTCCTATCAAACTGCTTTGACTTTTTGTTCAATATCGTTTGGCATGGCATCATGAAAAGCTTCACACGACAACAGCGTCTCCAATTTGTTTAGCTGTATTAAGAAAATCAGCGTTCTGTGAGAAATGTTTTTCGTGCGATTCGAGAAACGTACGGTGCGCATTATCGACCTACTGAAAACACTACTGCCCAGTTTACATTAGTAGTAAAGAGACTATAGCAGCTGTAGCTGAGAGTGTACGCGGAGAGCGTGACGAATCGATTCGTCGTCGTTCTCAGCAACTTGGCTTGGCGTATTCGACAACTTGGCATATTTTACGTGAGGATTTCGGCCTAAAAGCGTACAAAATTCAACTTGTACAAGAATTTAAGCCAGTCGACTTCAATTTGCTTCATATTTTCAGTGAATGGAAATACTCAATGAAAATCCGGTTTTTATCGTGAAATTTTGTTCAGTAATGAAGCCCATTTGTGGCTCAATGGATATGTTAATAAACAAAATTGCCTTATTTGTAGCTCTGACGAGTGGATATAGGCTGATGAGCAACCCGAAGAGTACCAAGAGCTACCATTACATTTATTAAAAACAACGGTATGGTGTGGTTTATGGGATGGTGGAATCATTGGTCCATATTTCTTCAAAAATGAGACAAATCAGACTGTTACCGTCAATTTTAGCCGTTATCGCGACATGTTAACGGACTATGTGCTTCCTGAAATTCAAGCACATGGTCTCGGTGAGCTCTGGTTTCAACAAGACGGCGCTACGAGCCATACAGCGCGTGAAACAATGGACTTGGTGAGAAATCATTTTGGTGAGCACCTAATTTCACACCTTTGAACTATTTGCTCTGGGAATATGTAGTCTCAGGTCTTCAGGAATAAGTTAGCTACGATTGACGCTTTGGAAGCCAACATTACTCGTGTTATCAGCGAGATACCAGTCGCTATGCTCGAACGAGTTGCCCAAAATTGAACCTTCCGAATGGACCACCTTAGACGTAGTCACGGCCAATATTTACATGATATCATTTCCAAAAACTTAATGCCATAATTTTTTGTCTTAACCGATAATAAAAATTTTAGGTTCACTTTCAAATTTATGTGTTTTATTTTACATTATAAATCAAACCTCACGACGAATCGTTGTTTCAGGCAATAATTATTTATATAGGGTTTTCTAATAACGACTTGACAACTTTTTTTTTAAATAAAAGGCAAACCATTTGAGATATTTCAAAAACTTTATCATTGGCTTGAAGCACAATCAAAACATTTATGAATGGATCTCGACTTCGTTCATATGGCCACCGTGGGGACGTTTGCAGCGGTCGATTCGTTGGAGCCAATTTTCAACGACTCAGCCATACATTTCGGCCGAAATGTTGGCTCTGAGCTCTTCCAACATCGTCGGCGTGTTGGCATAAGCCAATGACTACAGAAAATACGCACGAACGAAGCGGCCAATCGACTGGCCCATGTCTTGAGATGTACTTACGTACTTACTCTTCAATAAATCGATTGTAGCGTGTGCTGTGTGGGTTGTGGCACCATCCTGTTGAAACCACATGTCGTCCAAGTCCATATCTTCCAATTTGGGCCAAAAATAATCGGTGATCATGGCGCGATAACGCTGACAATTCACAGTAACGTGACGATCGTTATCGTCGACGAAAAAATATGGCCCAATAATGCCGCCGGCATGCAAACCGCACCAAACAGTTATTTTTTGTGGATGAAGTGGTGATTCATGAAGCACATGTGGGTTTTCACCCGACCAATAACACATATTTTGCTTATTGATGAACCCATTGAGCCAAAAATGAGCTTCGTCACTGAAGATGATTTTGCAACTCCGAATATCTGTAGAAAATTCTTATAATTTGCAGACGTTGATCGTTAGTGTACTTTACCATGATAAAAATGTTGAGTTTACTGAATAAACTGACAGTGACAGTTTGAAAGTGAAAGAGTGCGTTCACAAATTAAATTCAAAGTTGTCAAGTCCCTATTGTAAAACCCTATATATAATACATACAATAGTATCTGAACTTGTATACAGTAGAGCTTGGAATCTAAGTAATCTTGTTTATATATAGAAATAGTTTTTCTGCTTTGCGGTTACTTGCATCGGTGCCGATTCCATAAAATGAAACAGATTCCAAATGCGAAACACACTGAGATAAAGAATAAGGTGCCGGAATATGCTTAATGATAGCATATGCTTTTGCTCGGCCCGTAGATTGTTTGGCTGCTATTTTTAATCTGGATACACTAAAGAATCTAGTTAACTCAAACAGTCCAGTGATTAAAACGATTGATGATGGTTGATTACTTTGTATGCTGATGTCAGTGCAGCTGCAAATGTTCACTTGAAACAGGTTTTACACAGAAACTGTCTATTTTGCGTGGTAAGGATGCTTGACATCGCCTTACCTCCGTGGCTCACAGAAATGAGTATCTCGCAAACTGTGCAAAATGCTTCTTCGTTGGTCCTTCCCTTCTTAGTCATCGCTGAAATGGCATTTTGTTTTTAATGAAGCTAATATTCACAGTAATAAACACTTAATATGAATTTCAAACGACTAAGAACTAGTAGGTACGAATTACAAATAGTGATCGAACGAAACTTAAACACGTGCAAAACAATAGCGAGCGGAGAGCTAACTGGGTACATAGAGTGTTACTGGAATGACACTTGGAAAGTGAATGCACAACGGTACTTGCATTTGTGTTTTGAACTACACCTTGCAGATATACTTCACAAATAATTTCGAAGCTATTGGAATTTGTCGGGACATTTAATAGATCATCGGGATGTCGGGACACCGCTGTTCACAACGGTGACATGTCCCGATAATTCAGGACGAGTGGCAAGCCTATGTTACGCTATTCAAGTAACACCTTCAATTTAAAATGGAAGGAAACAATGTTCAGGATCATATTAATTGTTTCTTCGATTTGGCAGAAAAAATTAAGGAGCTTAATATCGAGGTACAGGATGAGCTTGCGGCGATAATTTTGTTGTTCAATTTACCAAATAAATAGTAAAACTTCTTCTTTGCAACTGAGTCACGTGATCAACTTTCATCGTTCGCAAATTTGAAAGTTAAACTACTTAAGAAAGGTCGTCGGCGCACGGTGGTCCATATAGGGTCATTAGCTGGACTTAATTCGAATTTCATTTTTTACTTATGTTTGATTAGAAATATGTTTTATAAATCAATTTAAAATCATTCCCATGATTTCAGGGAGTGATATCGGGTTGGTAGATGTCGCAATTCGTTTATCTATGGATCAAAAGATATCAACGTGGTAATTAGGGACATCTTTCTCGAAAATGAGTTTCGAAAAATTTTGTAATATTTTTGACGGGCTTCTTAGACATCTTCCGTATGCTATCCGATAGTGATTGAAAAACTTTCGCACAAACAGTGTCATTTTGAACCTCCACATACTGAAAAATTTTTTTTCTTTCAACTTCAGCCTCAACGACATCTCAGATAGTCAAAAAAGGCAAAAAGAAATGTGTGTAATCAGAACAAGAATTGAATGTTGACGATACTCCAGGGTATTAACAAGGCCGGCTTGTTGCAGCTGAAAAAAGAAATCATATGGAAAGACGTAAATGATGACGACCTGCAAGCTTTTTTTGATTTATTACTCTTGGTCGGCGCAGAGAAGAATTGGGATGTACTTGCACGAGAATTATTTACCAGCATGGATGTCAACCTTAGACGATTAATTCGCTTTGATGGTAAAAGAACATGAACTGCTCGCCTTAAGTATGATAAACTTGCTGCAATCAGTTACGTATGGTCAATATGTTGCATCAGAAAACTTGACAATTGACGATCAACTAGTTAATTTCAGGGTTAGATGTTCATTTACCCAGTACATCCCAAGCAAACCTGGAAAATATGGAGTCAAAATATATTGGATGAGCGATTCAAATACTGCATACGCCATTGATAGTAAGGTTTACTGTGGACGACAACCAGGAGAACAGGTTCAAAACAAATTGGGGCAAACCATCGTTACTGAACTAATAGCAACAATAATAAATACTGGTAGAAATGTAACAACTGATAACTTTTTTACTTCTCGCCACTGGCAGTTAGAGCAATTAGACGAAACAGACATGAAGTTCCTCAAAGCATGAAGCCAAACAAAAGTCGAGGTGCCATTTCCAGTTGCTTTGGTTTTCATAGCAAATTTACCTTGGTTAGCTTTGTTCCAAACTATACCGTAGTATGGTTCTACTTAGTTCCATGCATTCTGATGTAGTTGCAGATCGGTGCAAAAAAAAAAAACTGAAATTATTACATACTACAACAAAAACAAATCAGGTGTTGATGTGATGGATCAGATGATGAGACTTTATTCATGCAAACGTCAGACACGAAGATGGCCTCTAATGCTTTTTCTGAATATTCTAGACATAGCTAGAATAGGTTCCTTGCCGAATCGATCTTGTTTTGCAGTCGAAGTTGATGGTTGTCTCAGATTAGCCCATGATTTTTTCCATTTAGGATTCTGATAATTAATCCATTTTTCATCGCCACTAACAATTCAATGCAAACTGATTTTTTATCGTATCTTTCAAGCAAAATTTCACAACTGGTTTTTGGGTTTTCCATCTGTCTTTCATTCAATTCATGTGGCACCACCTATAGCTTTTTAACGGTCAGAAATTGTTTGTTGTGCAACATTTAACATTTCTGTCATTTGTTTCTGACTCAAAGTGTCATCATCATCATCATCTTCATTGTTTGCAATTCGGCGTCTTCAAACTTTTCTAGTGGTCTTCCACATTCTTCAATTCTCACATCAAAATCGCTATCTCTGAACCATTGAAACCATATTTTGCAAGTTGCTTCTGATAGAGCATTCCTCGACAAACATTCAATGCGACTCTGCAGCACTTTTCTTCAAATGAAAACAAAAAATTAATGCTTTCCGCAAGTCATCATTTTCTAGTACAAAATTCGACATTTTTAACACGATGAACAATTATGATGTTGTTTACTTAATGACTTGATGTATTCTATTCTAAATATGTTTAACAGGTGTCATAGCAACCAAAAAAATTACTTCTCTTTCACAATAAATGTTCCTTGTCGAGACATTTGTATCTTGACGCTCACTTCATACCGGTACACCTGCTATTATCGAAGTTTCAAGCAGGATCTAGAGAAAACTACTCTACTATTGACCAAAGAACAAAAAAAAAAAAAAAAAAAAAAATTGTATGCCTTCTTTTTGGATTTCCGTGCGGTTTTCGATTCAATTGATCGTGGCTCACTCTTCTATAAACTATATCAGATGGGAATCTCAAGTAAAATCATTAACATACGAGTATTGCGAGCATTGTATGATAATAATGTTGCATGCGTATAGGATGGTGATACAGTATCCGAAGAATTTCTGACAACAATGGTTTGAAACAAGGTTGTATCTTGAGTAATTTGCTGTTTATTCTGTTTCTTATATCATAGCTGAGTTCAAAGGAGGAGGCACCTGTATCAGAAGCCCTAGAATACCTACTCTGCTGTATGCAGACGACATTGTTTTCTTCTCAGAGTCGATAAATGACATGCAACTTATGATGGACAGACTAGGCTCATATTGCAAATGTTGGAACATAAATGTTAACTTGGAGAAGTCAAAAATTATGGCTTTTAGAGGAGGTGGAGGCAGATACTCTCTTAATGAAGAGTGTGAATATAAATACTTGGGAGTCTTGATATCAGTCAACCGAAACATGAGAAAGCATCTTGAAGATAAATTAGCAATTTCATGTGTGTGGAGCCGCTTTTTGAACAATAAATACATAGCTCATAGCGACAAGCAAAAATTATTTTGCTCAACTGCTACCTCAATTATTTTGTATGGTGTTCAAGTGTGGGGGTACCGCTCTTTCGATGAAGTGGAGAAGTTTCTTCGTAACTTTCTTAAGCGCACTTTTCGGTTGCCAATAAGCACACCCAATTACATCTTGAAACTGCGACGGCACTACTAGTTTTAGAAACTTTAAAGATGCATTTCGACTACGTCGAAGAAAGGCTGCCCAGGATAGTACTTACATACATGCGGAAACCTCATCCAAGAATGGAGTCACCTAGTTTCCTAGCATGAGAGAGGACGTCTTACATTTCCTAGGAGAATGCCCAATTTTAAAGGAGTTTCGCAAAAGGTATTTCAGATCCGAGTTCCTGTCTGCTGGCGAAGTAGCCAATATTTTTAAGGGACAACAAGGCTGGGATGTTTTATAATACAATGCTGTTAATGACTTCCGCTATAGAAGGCATATCATTGAGGAAGATTTTTAAGCTTTATCTCCATTTTCTACTTACCTTAAAATAAAACACAAACAGTTATTAATCTGATAGACGGCGTTATGCCAAACCAATCAAGACTATTATACTTATTTTTTATGTTAACCTTTTAAGTAAAATAAAAGTCTTTTAAGGGGTGATTTATAGTGAGGTTTGATTTTCAATACGCTTTTTTTGACAGATCTAGGGTGACTCCTATCAAACTGCTTTGTCATTTTTGTTCAGTATCGTTCCGCATGTTATCATGGAAAGACCCACACCACAATAGCGTCTCCAAATTGTTCAGCTGTATTACGAAAATCAGCGTTCTGTGAGAAATGTTTTTCGTGCGATTCGAGGAACTTACGGTGCGCATAATCGACCTACTGAAACCGCTATTGCCAATATCATTCGCAAATTTAAGTCCCAGTTCACATTAGTGGATGATACTCGACCGGTTAGACCACATCCAGCACGTAGTGAAGAGACTATAGCAGCTGTAACTGAGAGTGTACGCGAAGACCGTAACGAATCGATTCGTCGTCGTTCTTAG
Source organism: Volucella inanis (assembly GCA_907269105.1). Classification (NCBI taxonomy): domain Eukaryota; kingdom Metazoa; phylum Arthropoda; class Insecta; order Diptera; family Syrphidae; genus Volucella; species Volucella inanis. The sequence goes on along the minus strand of OU026156.1, from coordinate 98,781,087 downwards.
CAGCTTGACTTGGCGTATTCGACAACTTGCCGTATTTTACGGGAGGATCTCGGCCTAAAAGCGTACAACTTGTGCAAGAATTGAAGCCAGGCGACTTGAATTTGCGTCATATTTTCAGTGAATGGGCTCTGGAAAAACTCAATGAAAATCCGGTGTTTTATCCGGTGTTTTAACGTATCTGTCTCAATGGATACGTTAATAAACAAAATTACCATATTTGGGCTGATAAGCAACCCGAAGAGTACCAAGGGCTACCATTACATCCATTAAAAAACAACGGTATAGTCAGGTTTATGGGCTGGTGGAATCATTGGTCCATATTTCTTCAAAAATGAGGCAAATCAGAATGTTACCGTCAATGGTAACAGTTATTGCGCCATGTTAACGGACTATGTGCTTCCTGAAATTCAAACGTATGGTCTGTTTGAGCTTTAGTTTCAACAAGACGCGCTGCGAGCCATACAGCGCTTGAAACAATGGATTTATTGAGAAATCATTTTGGTGATCACTTAATTTTACGTTTTGCTACGGTAAATTGGCCGCCCAGATCGTGCGATATCACACCTTTGGACTATTTTCTCTGGGGATATGTTAAGTCTCAGGTCTTTAAGAATAAGCTAGATACGATTGACGCTTTGGAAGCCAACATTACTCGTGTTATCCGCGAGATACCAGTCGCTATACTCGAACGAGTCGCCCAAAATTTGGATCTTCCGAATGTACCACCTCAGACGTAGTCGTGGCCAACATTTACATGATATCATTTTCAAAAAAAAAAAATGCCATTCTTTAAGTTCACTTTAGTTTACTTTCAAATTTATGTGTTTTATTTTACATCATAAATCAAACCTCACGATGAATCACCTTTTATAAAAAGACTTAAGCTGCACATAAGTTATTTATGTATATACTACGGGTGATGAGCATGTCGGACGATCATACAATACAATATGCATACAATACAAAACCAAACGGCATGGTATCAAGAATGGATGGATCTAGCCTGTGTATATGGCCTTGATTTGGACTTGGAAGGAAGGAATTGGAAAAATGAGCTAAGCCGGTTAAAAGAAAAATCGACGAGGAGGCTACAAAGAAATTCCTAAGTGAAGCATCGCGATCGCTATATCGTGCTGTATATAGTCGGTTAAGTCATAACTTGGGGATCAGAAACTATTTCAAAGATATCCATTCAATTCAGGAAATTGCAATGATGTTTAAACGTCGGGGAGAACTATTATACCTTAATTTCGTTTCACATAGGCATGATCTACCAATCATATGCAGCATGTGCAATTGGTCAAAAAGGTATGATACTCTACAATTCATCGGCAAGTGTCCAATTCTGAGGGAGACAAGAAAACTCTTTTTTGGAAAAAATATCCTGGCGGAAGAGGAAATAATATTGGGTCTATAACTTCGTGCGGTTTGCTAAGAGATGGCGTAACTTGTATTATTCCATTGGAACATTCGTTGGAAAGCTACTGTCATTTTCGTCATTTCAGTATATGTCATTCATTTGAAGCGTAAACAACAATAATTTTTTTCACTCAACTTTGTGCCTGAAAAAGTGTTTTTGCGGGAAGTTTTTCTTCATTACTTTAATATGAGGAAAACTGCTGCCGAATTTCATCGTATTTTGGTGGAAGTTTATGGTGAATATGCGCTAGCTGAGCGAACGTGCCAAAAGTGGTTTGCACGATTTAAAAGTGGTGATTTTGGCTTGGAAGACGATGAACGTCCTGGGCAGCCAAAAAAGTTTGAAGATGAAGAACTGGAAGCATTACTCTATGAAGATTGTTGCCAAACACAAGAAGAGCTCGCGGAATCTTTGGGTGTTACTTAAGAAGCAATTTCAAAACATTTAAAAGCACTTGGATATATTAAAAAGCAAGGAAATTGGGTTCCACATGAATTCAAGACGAGAGATGTCGAAAGGCGGTTTTGCATGTCCGAAATGCTGCTGGAAAGCCACAAAAAAGAGTCATTTTTGCATCGGATTGTTACTGGGGATGAAAAATGGATTCATTACGACAACCCCAAGCGAAAAAAATCATATGTGAAACCCGACCAACCAGCCAAATCAACGGCAAAGCCGAATATCCATGGCGCGAATGAAGGCGCGATCAGATGGGTGTGCTGTATTATGAGCTGCTAAAACCTGGTGAAACCATCAATGGACAACGCTACCGAACACAATTAATCCGTTCGAAGAGAGCAGTAGCCGAAAAACGCCCGGAATATGCGACCAGACACGAGGCAATAATTGTCCATCATGACAACAACAACAAATTGGCTTGAATCATTCTTGGCTGCCAAACCGGCGCAATTATTTTGGGATGGGATCCACAAATTGCCAGAAAGATGGGAAAAAGTCATAGCTTCAGATGGACAATACTTTGAATAATACTATTGTACGTGTTTTTCTTAAATAAACGTTCAAATTTTGAAAAAAAAACCGCACGAATTAAAATATATACCTAACAGTACCATATTCAATGAAAGAGATGTTAAGAATTTATTTAGATACTGCAAAATCGCGTTGAGATACAGGGAAAATATTATTAGGGAGAATTCTTAAATTATGTGTAAAGTTAATTCAATAATAAGAATTGCACTTTTTTGTCTTATCTTATTGTTAAACATTTCTAGAATATATTCTCCAAATTTTAAGTCGATCTGAGCAAAACCCTTGAAGTTGTTGTCTAGTTAGTCTCCTGTCCTTTAACACTATAGCTCTGAAAGCAGCGAGCAGGTATACAGCTTTATTCAATTCTATTGTTCTGATCAATTATCCTGTTTCCAGAAGACTTACGATTTACGAAGATTTGAGTAAAGACGAACCTCTGGAAAGGTGTCTTGGAGGTTTTACTCAAACTGCTAACGAAAGTTTGAACTAACTAATTTGGAGAATTACACCGAAAAAATCACCTGGCAGCAAAAAAATTATTAAATTTGCTGAGCAGCCGAGCAAAGAAAAAAGAGGCTAAAGACATTGAAGCTGCTGCAGAGAGTCTACTCGATGAAGGATTCCAGCTCTATGTAAATTTTTCGTGGAATACAGCAGTTTACACTTTGGATGGCCACAAAAAAATTTTAAATGAAAAACAAAAATAATCATAGAACGTTGGGAAGGTTTTTGATTTCAGATAATTTCCGACCCAGATATGGTGAACAGATCAAGACGTTCTGGGACAAGCACTGTCACCGGCTTGTTTTTCAATATTTCCGCATAAAAAATTACAGAATATTGTTAAAAGTATACCTAATACAAAAGCTTTAAATACATTTTCTTAACCCATACTTTAAAAAAAAGTTCACAAAAAATGTGTTTTTTTTTTTTCACGATGAAACTCTTACTCTTCCTTCCCCCTTATTAGTAATGATGTTAATCTCGCAGGCGACAAAGCCCCGCAAAACAGATTTTGTTATATAATATGTAAAGATATTTTATGAATAAATAAAAAATCGAGTCTAATTTAAATCTTAAAAATCTAGAATGACATTCACACCATTGTATCTAAATTTAACCGCGGTGACTTTAATTTAAGCTGTTCCATTTATTTTTTGCTTTTTTTGCGTTTGTTTGTTGAGCCCCCAAATAGGTAGTAGTTAGATCAACTAAATAAATCAAGTCATTTGGGTTTTTTATTTTGATAAAAAAAATTCAAAAATAGATTTTAATGTACAACTTGTATCAACTCCACAACTTGAATATTCAACCGGTAATAAATTGTAGCTTAAAAAAGAATTCATAAAAGCGGTAAACATTTATGTAACATATATAGATTAGATACAAGTATATCAGTACCGCTCCTGGGTACCGCAAACAAAAAATCAAATAATATAGGGTTTTCCAATAGCGATTTGACAACTTTGAATTTAATTTGTGAACGCACTCTTTCACTAATCATCAAACTGTTACTGTCAATTTATTCAGTAAACTCAACATTATCATCGTAATAAAGTACATTAACGAGCAACGTCTGCAAACGTTTTCCGATTGGGTTCTGGAGAAGATGCGTCAAGATTATGAATTTCATCGCAAAATCATCAATAAGCAAAATATGCGTTATTGGTAGGGTGAAAACCCACATGTGCTTCATGAGTCACCACTTTATCTACAAAAAATAACTGTTTGGTGCGGTTTACATGCCGGCGGCGGTATTGGGTCATATTTTTTCGTCGACGATAACGATATTCGTGGCCCGAATTCGAAGATATGAACTTGGATGACATGTGGTTTCAACAGGATGGTGTCACAAGCACACGCTACAATCGATTTATTGAAGAGTAAGTATGGTGAGCGTGTTATCTCAAGACATGGGCCAGTCGATTGGCCACCTCGTTCTTGCGATTTAACGCCGCTTGACTATTTTCTGTGGGACTACGTTAAGTCATTGATTTATGCCAACACGCCGACGACGTTGAAAAAGCTCAGAGCCAACATTGAACGCGAAATAGCGGCCGTTTCGCCGACTTTTTTCGGCGTCCAAATTGGGAAATGTTCCTCGAAGTCCGTCACCAACGAGAGTCTCATACATAGACTTAAACGACAAATCTATAGAACAAAAGTAGGTTTTTTTCATTGAATTTAAATTCAACAAGAAAGAAAAGTTTTGGTCCAATTTGCAATAAGCATCATGACGGTTGTTCATTTTAGAGAGCAAAGTATGAATAACAGGTAAAAACACGGTCCCATGCAAATGTTTTTTAGTTGCATGTGAATCAGGAATTTCATTCGTTGTGGAACGAGTTTCTATATTATTTACTGATAAAATGTGTTCAATTGTTTTAAATAACTTTCCTCTTTCAGTGAAAACACGATCATATTAAATTTTTAAATTTTTAAGATACAAAATCAATGATTTGTACAGCTGAACGACGATGGAAAGATTTATATTTAGTTTCTGTAATGTAATGTTTACTTTGTTCAATTGACCAAGTATTTCTTTCTTAAGAACAAGTATCAATATATTGATGAATCGAGTGAGTTTTTTAATGCTTACCTTTTTTTTGCTTTCATTGACTTGCGTACTAGTCTCAGACAAGAAAGACTTCAAAACCTCTAATAAATTCACAAATCCAGAGTGCAATGCGCGAATGACTTTATTTTTAGCTGACCAAAGTGTTCCACCCTCTAAAGATCTAAGCCTTTCCTTCGGCCTTTCAAATAATTGTAACGTGTTCCAGCGGAAATTTTGGCGATTAAGGAAGCTCTGTTCTGGTTGAAGAAAAACCTGATATCTGCAAAGGATATCCACATCTTTTCGGTTAGTCAAGCCGCTATCAAGTCCCTGGACTCGGTCTCACTAAATTTTAAAACCGCCATTGAATTTTGATTATCTCTTACGGAGATTGCAGAGCATTTCAACCTTCACCACAGTAACATTCCAGGGAATTGTAGGGCCGACGAACTCGCTAATATTGAACTTATTCTACCGAAAAAGGGTAGCATAGGTATTTTATTTCCATTTTAATGCATTTTGTTTCACTCTTCTTAAATTAACTATACTCACATGCTAACAGAAAAAATGCTTAAAAGCTAGCTTAACATTACTTAATTAGCTTATTCTAACTTACTGGCCCTCTAAGCGGGCGCTCTAAGCTAAACTATATTCTTATTCTATGTCTTTTGACGTCTAAATTAACATTTAAAAAAGTAATTATATTCATTAAACATCTAGTTAAACTAAGAAAATATTAAGTATTAAAAAAAACTGAGTAAATGAAAATTTTTTTGTATTTATTTAAGACTTAAACATCCAACTTAAACTACTTAAACTAACTACCTATGCTAAACCTTAAACTACTTAGCGTAACTATACAATCTAATTTAACCTAATTGTTAGCAAACTTTAAGTTGCTAACCTAATGCTAACAAACCCAAGGTTGCCAACCTTCATACCTTAAAACTAGCCTGTCCTATGTAAGTCGGCCATTGGCTAAACATAGCAAGGAAAATATGGCCCAATTTGCCTTCTGAGTAGACTAACCTGGACTTGAAGGAAACAACGAAGTCGCACAAACAATGGTCACTCATTTACCAAATATTTCGGTGCTGCAAAACGACATCTTTTTTATCGCGTTTTGAAACCGCACTGCTAAACCTGAGACGTTCAGTACTGCCATGTGCGACGTCTCTGTTGTAGTTGAGTCGTCCCTCACCAACTACACGAGCTACATGGAAGATTAGCGGCACCGCAAACATATCCTGGATCAGCCCTTTCATGATATAAGTAGTTGGGGTAGTAGGCCCCAGATATCAGTTTATTAGACGAGGACATTGCTCTTGCAATATGCCCCCGAGTCAACTTAATAGCGAAGTTGTCCACTCTTATTAGATTCGCCCTGTTGTATAGGAACTCATGGGGATATAATTTTATGTACCCCGATTCTGGTGTTCTGCAAAGGTGAAGACAAACCCTAAGGCACGCCCTCTTAAACACCCGAATCTCGATTCTTGTTAAAATAAACATAGTCTAAACAGATCCCAAGGTATCTGACTACATTTCGACAACCAAGTGGCGACCGTGTTGTCCAATGAACAAGAATTTTCGAAAATTTTTTCTGTTGTCCCTAGAGGCACCCGACAACGGCGTCACGTTGCAAAAGCATGTAAATGACCTCGACTTTTGGACCTGTTCTGTACGCTATGTACGCTATGGGGAAGTGAACCTATCAAATAATAGCTTGTGTAAATTTTGAATAAGGACGGCGAGTTAACCGCACCTTGTTGCAGACCGCTTTTAATGTTAAATATTCCAACAGAAGTCGCATCGCCATATTTCACCATGAACAGTCAGTTGATGAGCATATTATGAAAAATATACAAAAGTGGTTTGCTGATACCCAGTCCGGTCACCTTTAGAAAAGCCCCTCTAACCATACGGTGTCGAAGGCCTTTTCTAAGTCAATCAGGCAGGCTCCAGTACACTGGTTTTTGCTTTTATTCCATTGGATATCTGACACCAGCTTAGAAGCGGCATGTATGACATCATGCCCCGCCTTGAAACCGAATTGATTATCCGGAACTATATTTTTGTCCTCAACCCACTTAATTAGGACTCTTTTGATCACTCTCTAGAACACCTTACTGATATTCGGAAGGAGACTTATCGACCGGAGATTCGTCGGATTTAATGTATCTTTACCCCTTTTAGGAATGGGATAAACCACCGCAGTTTTCCAATGCTCTGGATAATGTACATTATTCAATGCTTTGTTAAAAAGGGTGGTGTAAATGTCTATCGCTTCTAGAGGGAGATGTCGAAGCACAATGTTCGGTATTCCATCGATTCCCACTGATTTTTTACTTCTTATTGTGTCGAAGATCTCATGGAGTTCTTCTTTTGAAATGAACGGGAGTAGGTCCCTTCATTGGCGATGACATTATTTGCCATATTCTCGACATTGAACTGGGTAAAACCCGAACTCTCGAATTGCCAGTTCTGTATGTCATTTCGCAGGTAGAAATTGTGCAGAAGGACTCGATTCTCCAGGCCGTGATTTGAAACAATGACATCATTTGCTTTATACACTTTCTGAAAAGTGGCTCTTATGGCCTCAACCTTCTCCTGAGGATCTTCGATCACAAAGAAATTGTCATCATCTGCGACTTCATTTGGATGTATGACAGCAGTAGTCAGTATTCGTTCGTTGTTCGTCGTTCGAGTAATCTTAAGACACTCCACGTCGTTTTGATTTTTTCTCCGAAATACTCAGGAGGTCGAGTATACGCACCGTTAGTTCCTCCAATCTCACGAAAAGCATTTCTCACTGAATGCTGATTTTTGTAATACAGCTAAACAATTTGGAGACGCTGTTGCAGTGTGAGTCTTTTCATGTCGACTTGCCAAATGATACTGAACAAACATGATAAAGCAGTTTGATAAGAGTCACTTGTGATCTGTCGGAAAAGCCTATTGAAAATCAAACCTCACGATGAATCACCCCTTACTTCTCTAGCTTTTTTTTTTTTTAGAATCCCGCGCGCGCACCAAGGGGATATGAATATCCTTTAGCGGCTTTTCTCCAGGGTGCGGGCGGGTGGTGTGGTAGTTTGAAACTCAGGTGTATTAGGTTTCGATATTTTTCCCAAAGGTGGTTGTCAAACTGGAGCCAGTGCATCCTCAACGTGCTAGTTGTTAGTTCGTTACAATTTTGCTCAGCCAGCAACCGCTCCAAGATCAGTGTGATGCCTTCATGTCAGAGTTGACGCCGAGGATTTGCATATAACTACATACAAATTCTAGGAAAAGACTTTTTCAGAGAATTGCCTCTCACGGGATTAGAACCCGTTACCTTCTGCTTGAGGAGTCTATGCATATACCACTACACCAGGGCCACAGTGACTTATTATAATTCAAAATTTACAGGAGCTATTGGTACGGCCGTAGACCCTTCCAAAAAAGAGAAGTCATCTGAGAAACGCTGCACCGCCGCTATTTAAATAAATTATTCTATTAAAATTATGTCTTACAGTCAATCAATCAATTTAAAAAAAGCCTATTTTTACGGCCTTTAGAGTGGCCTAACCCCTTAAGTTCGAAGTGTGATAAGGTGAAATGCCATGGTACCTACTTGTGGTGAATCGAAGGTTTTAGGTGTTATTGATGTGACTCTGATGGTTACCATCTAAAAAGAAATATTTTCATTATAGAAGGTATTGCAATCGTCTTGGAGCAGAAGGCAACAAGCTGCATGTATCACGTTTCTGAAATACCGGGACTATCTAGCGGTAAGAGACTGAAGTGCAAGAGCTTAGTCTTACTGCTTATTATCAACTTGTGTTTCATAGACCAGATTATTAACAAGTGAATATCGCGGTTGATTTCGGCAACAAAGTTGAAGCGATTGTGTAAGCAATACAAAAACGCGAAATCATATGCAAAAACCTTAAGTATTCCGACAAATGGAAAACTAAACATTGGGTCAACTAAGATTAAAAACAGCGAGGGACCTAAGAGAGAACCTTAGGGAACACAGAGGTTGAAAATTTTAAATTCTCCAAAAACTGCCGCCAATTATTACTTTTTGAATTCCGTTTTTAAGATAAGATGTAAACCAATCTGTAACAAAGCCTACGAAATTTACTCAAAAGAATGATATGATCTACCATTTCGAAGGCTTTGGTTACATTTACAAAAATTTTAGCAAAGCATTTCTTATCATCAAGCCCCTTGTAGATATGTTGGCAAAAATCCAGAAGTGCATCTTTGGTAGAATGGTTTTCTCTTTTCCCTTTGCTCAAATACTTTAGATACCATAGTATCTGCATCGGTCTGCTCTTTTTTGCTTCCTTGTCCGGAAACTGGAATTTTATTATCCTGTTTTAACAATTCTTGGAAGGTTCTCGAGAAAATGGGCCAAAACACTTGGGATAATGTGGCAATTTTTTTTAAAAGTAGAACTGGAAAGGCTATCGTACCACAAGAATGCTAGATTTATAGAGTGTTAAGTAATTTAAGCAGTTCAAATGCCGAAATGGACATACAAACGAAGCTGTTATTAGCTCTGTTTTCTGGCGCCGATATAAGCGCTTAATATCGCTTAATGTATCAACACAAAATGTCTTCACTGCCATGGTCTACTCATTACTCGGATAATTTAGCTGTATTGTCTGTTGGATCATGTCTAACGGCCTTGCGTGATCGACGACTTGTGCATTAGTAATGATCTTTCAGTCAATCCCCTCAAAACTGAGTATTTGAATAAAGTTGTCTGGTGTTGTCCAAAAAACAAATTGTATCGGATTCATGATGGCTTTCCTGGCATGGCTCCACTCTAGACACATTGATGAATTCATATCATTTGCTGCACTCTCAAAGCACTTTCGTCAAAAAGTAAGTGGTCTTTGGTACAACACGCACTGGAGCTTTGATGACATTGCGGACTGGCTGTCTTATGACTCCGATCTATGGAAATGCCGTCGGATGCAACGAAACCGGAACTCTTCCTTTTGCCCAGGACTGGCTTCGGCCAAAATCTAAACCAGAAAAGGAACGCATTCTGGTCATTACGTACGGCTCCAAAATTAATATAGGATGTGGCGCTGGTGTTGATGGTAGCGAACTATATTGCGGAGAGCCGGTGGAGAGGGCGAAGTATTTGCATCTCTAGCGACAGCCAAACTGCGCTTAGAGCCTTTCTGAACCCTCTTACGACTTCCAATCTAGGCCAAGAATGCAAGAGATCACTGAACGCAGTCGGAAGGCTAAATGCAGTGACTCTTGTCTGGGTCAGAGGGTACAATGGGATCACGGGAAATTAAATCGCCGATGAACTTGCTAGGTATGATTCAGAGGAGAGTTTTCCAGGAGTTGGGTCTGCCTATGTCCTCGGTTAAAGTTTCCATTTTCTGTTGGGTCTTATATGAACACAACTGCAGATCGCGCAGCTTCCCGGAATGCAGACAGACCAAACGAATGTTTCCCGACGTCTCGAGGAGGTCAGAGGTCTTTCTGCTGTCCCTCAGCAGGAAAGTCTGCGTGTTGCTTACTGGCGTCCTGACAGGGTATTACACTTTTGCGAAGCACTTAAATGTGCTGGGTATAAGTGACACAATATCCTGCGATGCTTACGACGAAACTGATGATGACACCGCGGAGTAAAATCTCTGTGAATGTCTGGCTTATGCTCGCATTAGGCCATATACCGGGGAAGTAAGATTAAGCGGATAAAGCAACTGCACAGGTCTTCAAAGTTTAAAACCATCTGAGTAACGTATAGTATACTGCAAGCACGGGCTCTGCCATCCTGATCAGAATAAACGTCTTCTATAACAGCCGGGGCTTCCCAATGTCAAACACTAGCACAACGTCATTTTCCTTAAGCTGTTGTGAGTTGTTACCCTTTGTATGATGGAAGGAGCCCAAAAGTTGAATATACTCAGTACGACAACGGTCCCATAACATTTAAGTGTACTTAAATCGCTATTTCCACAATCGCTAACATCGTTTGTGTTGTTTATACTTTGTTGTGAATTATCGACCTCTCTGTGACCAAACAAAAATTTAGCAGGAGTGAGTGGGGCAACCTCTGTATGGTCGCTACTGACATAAGCGAAGTCATAGTTTTGGCATCTGATTGGTCACGCTACTCTAAATAGAGTTTTTCATTACTAAGACAGGGTGGCCCGCTAACCCAGACCGAATATCGTGAGCTTTCAGAGGCAATACCTCTTGTGAGATTCTCCTTACCTCTGCATTGCTTTCTAGTCGGCTTTGTATTGCTTTGTAGTCCGGCGTCTTTCTGCTACACGGTTCTGCACATTTCAGCGCAATTCTGGAGTCTGCTCACAGACAAAACTTACTAATGGAAATCTTTGACGGCTGTTTGGAATAAAAACATAAGCAAGCTGCTATCAATGCGGCCGTCAGCTCTAGGTTTGATGATGTAAACTAATATGTTCCATCTGAATATATTAGGGCCACTCTGCTCTTTGTACACAAAAAAGGAAATTGTGCTCTTACCTGGGGAGCTAAAGTTATTAAGATACGCAACTGCGCCGTATGCGTCAAGGATAGCACCTGAAAACACATGGATGTGCATGACCTAGGGTGTAAAAAATGTTATTGCAAGACAAGAAGTACAATACTTTAACTTCATGAAGTTGAATAACATCATCCCAAAGCAACTTCTTCTTTAAAGACCAATAACAACTGGGATAAGCATGCCTAGGTGATCAAAAATTCTAGCAAACATTTTCAGCACAGCAAGTTTGATGCAATTCACTTAATTTAAAGTGAGTTTATCTACTAAACAATCTAGAGGTACGACAATTTCATCACTGTATGCAAACCAAGCGGTTCCCAATACTTTTTACAAACCCTGAACTTTACTCAAACAAAGGGCTTGGCAATCAGAAGAACTGTTGGAGTTTCACTTCCGTAGACTCATGCATGCGTTCCTTATAATCAACACAGCTTCCTTTCCAACTTGCTCGCCCTCATCTTCAGTATCGATAACCACTACTAAGTCGTCCTTAAGAATTTTGCATGTGGACAGATATTTCTCTTCCTCGTGTTCGAAATTTGAGCGCAAAGAAGCTGTCAAAAGGAAAGGACTACAATTAATGCCAAAGGTTACCCTAGTTAGCCTACCATATATTCTGACAGTTCCAACTTGCTGTTAGGTATAGTACTTTATGCGCGGAGTATATCAAATAAATCTGTGGCTATCACGATCCAACTCGGTAAGAAAGATTTGTACAAAGGCCTTTTCTACGTCAGCTAACATTGCATATCGCTCAACTTGGAAATTCAGAAGAATCTTCAGTACATCCGGTAGCTAATTAGCGCCGACGTACAGATGATCATTAAATGAAGTGGTATCTTTCGTGCTTTTTGTTGTTGTGCAATCAGTTTTGTACACAGGATGATGTTATAGGTAAAACATCATTTGGGTGATTTGACTTGCTTCAATTACGCCATCACCAACAAGCAGCGTCTTATACTTAGAAATGGTCTCCAAATTGTCTACTCACTTTTGGATTTTTAACACTTGGTGCTAGTAAGCAAGAGCTCCGGCAGAAAGCTATGGCATATAAAAGCCCTGCTTTGTTAGGACCAAATAGCATATCAATACAGTATCTACTGCTTTTAAACGATTCGTAATACCAAGTTGATCAAATAACCGTGTTGCGCTCCCATTGACCTCAATTTTATGCAAAAAAGAGACCGTGTTGACGTCGCAAAAAAGATGATTTGCGAGGCTGAATCCGTTCCCACATTCATCAAAAGGATCATTACTGGAGACGAGACGTGGATTTATGAGTACGACACGCAATCCAGACATCAGGCAAGTGAATGGCGTTCACCAAATGAGCCGAGACCAAAAAAAGATACGTCGTTTTCAGTCAAAAAATAAGGCAATGTTCGCGGTTTTGATGGATTATAACCGTGTAGTGCATCATAAATTTACAGTAAAGAGTATTATTTGGACGTTATGAGACGTTTGCTTGAAGCAAACTTGTGAATTTTGCACTATGATTACGCACCGTCTCACAGTGTTTTTAACGAAAAATGTAACAAATACCATCCAACAGTCACTTGATTTGGCTCCCTGTGACTTCTTTCTGTTCAGTCGAGTTATAAAACCACTACGGGGAACGGGTCGTTTCAGCAGCCGAGAGGAAGTAATGGAAAAATCTCAGGAAGCACTGATGGACATACCGAAAACCGAATATAAAAAAATGTTTCGAGGATTGGATCAAGCGCTGGCATAATTGTATTGCAGTCGATAGGGATTACTTTGAAGGGGACAATATAGTTTTAGATGAATAAACTTGTATTTTTTAATTATCCGGGAACTTTGATCAAGGTGGTATGTTGCTGTCTACCGGTCACCACAAACCAATAGATATCAATAGATTCAGATAGATAGGCCATCTTCTACTTCGATGGCAGCTTGATGAGAGTCAACTAGTGGAAACCTTTGGAAGATGAAACATTTGGTGTTAGGCCTATTGTCGATGCAAATAACCGGAACAACTATAGTTTCGATGTTAGCACTTTTATTACTAAACTAATTTTTGATGGATATTTTAACTTTTGAATTTTTTGAATGGAGATTGTTTTTTCCTTTCAAACGGTACCAATCTTCACATAGCATATAATTGAATGCTGATTGCCGCCGTCTATAATAAAGCGTATGAGCCTGCCTCGTAGCAGCGGCAATCGTATCCAAAAAGACATTTGAATTTTCCAAAACCGATTTGCAGACGCACTAGTTCAGCGCATTTTGCGAGAATGTACTTTTCTTTGGAAACATTGGTGTGAATGTAACTCTGATTCCAGTATACATTGGATCACCCAGGGTAGTTATATGTATAATTTTACAATTCCAGCAATTGACCAATTAGCACTTCGACATTTCTTAAAATTGTGTCCTCGGTTTGCACACCGAAAACAGCGACCACCTTTTCGCAAAATACCTATATTTTTCCGCAATTGAAAGATAATAGTCGGACTCCTTTGTTGGATATTTGGTTGGCGCACAAAATATACACACGTTCTTTACATTCAATGAAACTAAGCTGAATGCAGTAGTCGTTGTAGAAAGAGAATGTTTGAAACTTAAAGTAACAGAAAGAACACCAATTTTTTCTAAGAATTCCACTTCACTTTTCAAGAAACGCATTTTGTTTTGTATTTGTTCATCACGAATTAAAAAAATAGTGAAAGTGAAATCATCAGCATCATGACTAGTTTCGTTTACTTCTCCAGGATAATTATCTTGGTTTATCTTACGGAAGTACTCAACCCTGAGTTCGATTCCAGCATAATATAGGGTGACCTGATAGCAATGATAGTATTTTCAATTGTTGTGTTAACTCAGCTATCAAAGTTACAAATGCAATGACACCCAGCTGTCAAAATAATAAGTAAGGTTTGCCATGTAAAAAAATATTACCGTGAGTACACTCTTTTAGATCTTAAGCCACCAACCAGATAGAGATTGGTGCGAAATGAGGAAAACATAGCCGTCGCATCGAATAAGACCCGGAAATGTGGATTCGGCGCCGATCAGCTGAACTGGGCATCGGCAGAGATTTAACTCGGCTTATTTTGCGGTTGGATTTGGAGCTACATCCACATGAGATTGTGGTTTCGCTGAAGTGAAGCCGCACGACAAAAATATGACCGAACGCTGAAGCACTGCCAGCGAAGCCAAGGCGACCATTTAAATGATGTGCTATTCCACACATAATGTCATGAACCTAAATTAAAAATAAAGTCAAAATCAATTTTATATCTCACACCGTTGAATTATGTAGACTACGCAATCCTGCAACATTGGATTTAGTATTAGAACTTCCATTTTGATGAGGTATTTGTATTGGGTCTATAACTTAATTGCGGTTTGCTAAGAGATGGCGTAACTTGTATTATTCTACTGTTATTATTCCATTGGAACAATCGTTGGAAACCTACTGTCATTGTACGTCATTTCAATATATGTCATTCATTTGAAGCGTAAACAACAATTTTTTTTCACTCAAATATGTCGAACTTTGTGCCTGAAAAAGTGTTTTTAAGGGGAGTTCTTCTTCATTACTTTAATAAAAAGAAAACTGCTGCCGAAAGTTATCGTATTTTGGTGGAAGTTTATGGTGAACATGCACTAGCTGAGCGAACGTGCCAAAAGTGGTTTGCGCTATTTAAAAGTGGTGAATTTGGCTTGGAAGACGAAGAACAGCCAAAAATTTACTCTATGAAGATTGTTACCAAACACAAGAAGAGCACGCAGAATCTTTGGGTGTCACTCAAGCAGCCATTTCAAAACGTTTAAAAGCAGCTGGATATGTTCAAAAGCAAGGAAATTGGGTTCCACATGAACTCAAGCCGAGAGACATCGAAAGGAGGTGTTGCATGTCCGAAATGCTGCTGGAATGCCACAAAAGGAAGTCATTTTTGCATCAGATTGTTACCGGTGGTAAAAAATGGATCCATTACGATAACCCCAAGTGCAAAAAATCATATGTGAAACCCGGCCAACCAGCCAAATCAACGGCAAAGCCGAATATCCATGGCGGGAAGGTAATGCTCTGTACTTGGTGGGATCAGATGGGTGTGCTGTATTATGAGCTGCTAAAACCGGGTGAAACCATTAATGGACAACGCTACCGAACACAGTTAATCCGTTTGAAGAGAGCAGTAGCCGAAAAACGCCCGGAATATGCGACCAGACACGAGGCAATAATTTTCCATCATGACAACGCTCGGCCCCACGTTGCTATTCTGATTAAGAACTATTTGAAAAACAGTGGATGGGAAGTCTCACCCCACCCGCTTTATAGCCCAGACCTTGCCCCTTCTGACTACCATTTGTTCCGGTCGATGCAGAACGCCCTCACTGAAATACGGTTCACATCAAAGCAAAATTTTAAAAATTGGCTTGATTTATTCTTGGCTGCCAAACCAGCGCAGTTCTTTTGGGATGGGATCACAAATTGCCAGAAAGATGGGAAAAAGTCATAGCTTTGAATAATGCTATGCACATGTTTTTCTTAAACGTTCAAATTTTTTAAAAAAAAGCCGCACGGAAATAGTTATAGACCCAATATTTGAGCTGAAGTTAAGCATTCCATGAAGGGAACAAGCTTTTTTTCTGTTTCCTCAAAATTTATTTCGGCACTAAGTTGCTATTCTTTTGAATCAAGAAAATCTGACGCACTCATTATGATTTTCGTAAGTCACGTTGACCACTCCACAATTTATTTTTTTCTTTTACTCGATCACGTTTCCGATAAGCTTTGTTTTTTTTTTTTTTTGTTTAAAATTTAGGATAGATATTACGATTTCCTTTATTTTGTAAAATATAAGAATAATTTTAAACAACTAAACATGTCACACAACGACCGGTAATTTGAATGTCGATATTAAGACCAACGCATTGATTGATTAGTTAGAGGCCAACCCATGGTACATATCTACAGAAACATTTGGCCTTAGAATATCTATGTACTTAAAACAAAAATTAAAATTCACCCAAAACCATTTGCAGAGGTATGCTTTGAAGTCTGTAAAAAAGTTACATTTGCAGTAGTACAGCTGACTTTAGGACATCAGCACTTTTGAAGTCAATAGCAACAACAACAGGCACATGAGAATCTTTTATAAACACTCCCACTCCCCTCACAGAATAATAATTATTTTTATTAAAAAAAAACATTCATAGTTAGGATTTTTGTAGTCTTCGTTTTCAAAAAAGTAAATCCAAATCTTAATAAAATCTTCGAGATTGCAAAATACAAAATCAAAAGCTTGTCGCAAGCTTCTTATATTTCGGTGCACTATAAAACAGGGTTCGTATCATTACAATTAGAATAAAAAATGTTATCATGACAGTCTGGACAGGTGCTTCTGAAACATCTCTGCACCTGCCAAATAGGATTCAAAGCAATGCGATAAATCTATTATGTGATAACAGTCAGTAAATTGACACCCTTGAACACCGATGTAATGTCTCCTGTTTTAATTTGTTTTATCGCCATTCCCAACACCAGTACTCAACAGAAATCGCCGAAATCTGACCCTTCAAACCTTCAACCTTTATACTCGACTCACATTGAATGCTCATCAGTATACTCCATACTAATGAGCCATACAAATCGCTTATGGAATGCCCTATCGAGGTCTCTATTTTCTATTCATTACAACTTGCAAACATTTAAGACCAATGTACATTGGTATCTCTCTTTTCTTCCTCTCTAATTTTCACAGCCCGCGTTGTGTACAAATATTTTAAGGTCACACAAATCTCTTCAGCGCGCGCTAATTATAAAAAAAAGAGTTGTGTAAGGATTTTATAGTAAAGTAGTTGGATGGGCTTAAATTTTCAAAAATTGGAAAATAATCTGCTATTTGTTCTAGGTCATCAAACAACAACTTCATTATTATTAACCTTTCCCAACAAAATGTTAAGAATGTTGTTAAGCCATAAAACTCATATCTTTTGCAGTTTAACTTTTTAATGATGAATAAATAAACTATTTCTGCATCCATCACCAAACAACGAAAAGTTACGAGTTTTTTTGCTGAACGTTTGCTACTCATAATTATCCACTTCCCATTGATCGAGGACATACCTAATGAACCGTCTTCGCACTTTTGTGTATGACAGTGACCATTGAGGTTTTAGTACCGTTACAAACGAAAATGCGGAATTGGATGAATTTGTTCAAAGGCGTTCCTACAACTATAGTAAGGTGCGTTGGACACACTTCTCCAGGACAATGACTAGAACACTCTCCTCGAATTCGCACTATCCACCGTTCAACAGAATTTCGTAAAACGAGGAGATTGACAGATATCTAAAACTAGTGGACGAGACAATTAAACGAACAATGGACAAAACGATACCTCGGTATCAATTTACTGACACCGAAGGCTTGGTCTGCAATTCAACTATAGACGCACTGCACCAACATAAAAGTAGACTGCTGTCAAGACTCAAAAACCTGTACAGGCAGTTAATTGACAGACAAGACCCGGCGATAAGGACACTAAAGTCGTCTATTAAAAATCTCCAAACATTAATAAAAGAAAATTACAGAGCTTCTGTAAGTTTGTATTGGAACAATAAAATTCGGGCTGTAAACACCAACAACCCGAATATGTCCCCGCAAATAAATAAAATATTTCGGAGGAAAGATCAAAACGGCCTTTGCTAGCTTAAAATCGTGCGAACGAGAGACAATGAACGCATACAGCAGGCAAATGAGGCTGTTGATGATGACAACTTCTTTGTGATCGAGGATCCGAAGGAGAAGTTCGAGGCTAAAGAAGCGTCTTTTCAAGAAGTGTACAAGATGAATGACACCATTGGTTCGAACCACGACCCAGAAAATCGAGTTCAGTGACGAAAATATGGCAAATAATGACATCGATAATGAATGGGAACAACCCCCGTTTATTTCGAAGGAAGAGTTTCAAACGCTCTTCGACACAATTAAAAGTAAGAAATCAGTGGGAACCGATGGAATACCGAACATTGTGCTTCGACATCTCCCACTAGAAGCGGTGGACATTTATACCACCCTGTTTAACAATGCAATGAATAATGCACATTATAAAGCGCATTGGAAAATTGCGGTGGTACATCCCATCCCCAAAAAGGATAAAGACACCTCCAATCGATCAGTCTCCTTCCAAACATCAGTAAGGTTATCTAAAGTGAGTTGAGGACAGAAATATTGTTCCGGTTAATATATTAAATTCGGTTTTAAGGCGGGGCGCGATGTTATTCATCCCGCGTCTAAACTGGTTTCTGATACCCAATGGAACAAAACCAAGAAACAGTGCACGGGTGCCTGCCTGATTGACTTGGAGAAGGCCTTCGAACAGACTGGGCATTAGAAAACCACTGCTGTATATTCTTTTCAATATGCTCACAGATAGACAGTTCATCATGAAGAATGGCAATATGACTTCTACTGGTACATTTCACATTAAAAACGGTCTGCAACAAGGTGCGGTCAATTCGCCGATCCTTTTCAACAACACAAGTGATCTGATAGGTTCATTTCGCCATGCCATAGCGTACGCAGACGACTTAATAGCGTACAGATCAGGTCCAGAGATTGAGGTTATAAACATCCTTTCGCAACGTGACTTTCATAAAAATTAAACGATATTACGACGACTGGAAGTTGAAGATCAACCATTCTTTTTGGGACAAAACGAGCAGCCACTTGTTTGTCGAAATGAAGTCAGATACCTTGGGATCTGGCTAGATCAATATCTGTATTTTAACAAACATGTAGACGTAGCTCTGGCCAGATCCAAAGGTGTTTTTGCCATTAAAAAGAGACTGTTGTATAGCAGGCAACTCGATGCAGGGTAAAGGACATCTGCTGCATGGCCCTTACCCGGCCTATACTTGTATTTAGTTGTCCCGTGTGTCTAACGTGACAGCAGAAAAAAAAAAAACAGAAGTGGGTAACATTCTCTAAAAACAAGGAATAATACCTGTGCAATATGCAATAAGATAGTTTAAGTAGGCTTAGTAGATTAAGATTTATTTTAGTTAGTTTAAGTTAAATAATAAAAATGTTAATTTACTAAGTTTTTAAATTAAAAAAAAAATGTTTTCTTAGTTTTAATTATGTTTAATATAAGAAATAAAATATCTGTACGGAACGTCGAAGGATGAAATTTAATTGTTAGGTTTAACTTAGAGTCTCCGCATGCGGCCAGTAAGTTAGATATTTTTTTAAGTTACTTAAACTAATTTTAAGCGTTTTTTTTTTTTTGTAAAGATTGTAAGTATCAATGACTGAATTTAATGAAAATGCATATGAAATGCTTGCTGTTCAAGGTCAAATCCCCGAGAAACGCTATGGTCTCTACTATGCATTTCCGTACAGATTCCCGATTTCATGTTCTGCATACTCTCCATATTCTGGGCTTACATTATCCTACACCACAAATTTAGTTATTCCATCTTTGTACCCCGGTTGGTTATATGGAATTGGAAGTAGCTACTTGGGAGCTGATTCCATAGCGCTGCGAAACATTCTTCTAAAAAAGTAGAGTGAGCTCAGGGTGAATTCGATTGATGACTAAACGCTGAATAATGATTTGATTCGAATATTAATAATTTTTTACATTTGACAATAACACGATCTTTGGCATGTCTTTCGCTAAGGGAAAGGAGCTAAATGGCGCTTTAAAATTTATAGCGATTTTGTAACCATTGAACGATAATCATCTGATCTGATGGTCTGAAATTTATTTTGGAACATTCTGATTAAGTGTCGGCAGCTTTACACTTATTAATCACTTTCGCTTGTGAGTTCAGAGTACCAAAAATCAGTAAACTTAAGTACTATATTTATAGACACACACACTTCGATAAATAATTCTGTCAACTGTCGCATTTCCGTTCGTACGAGTAAACACGCGCACGGATTCGAGTATAAAACGAGAAACCTGAACAAGTTTAACTCATTCGATCACAAGAGTCAACAGTTCTCGCATCAGTTCCCGTCCAACTAGGTCAAAATGAATTTGAAGGTGAAATTCAACTCAGTTAAAAAGCAAATTAAAAGTAAAGTTTCTTCTAACAGGTCTTCGCTTGGATCATCTGTAACGTGGCTGCAATTGTGTTTGCTCCTCTTGTGATGTCCGCGGCTGCAGTTATTCCAGCGATTCGAAATGAGGCAATTGGTGTGGTGTCAAACGTTGGTGGAAGACCCCAAGTTGATATTGTACGAACTGTGGTCACAGCAGCACCAGTTGCAGTAACTAAATTTGTATAACCCTAAACTAGATTGAATCAGATACATGTGTATATCTTGTTAACGTTTTAAGATATGTAGTTTGGAATTATAAATCAGAGATCCATCTCAGGCTAATTCATCTTTACCGACAATTAATCTGTTCCCATTAATTTATCAGAATACCAGTTTGCATTGCTGATAAAGTGTAAAATGAATAATGAACCGTTAAACGGCTTAAATTATGATTAAACTTAGTAGTGCAGCGAGCACTCTTAGGCTAGCTTTTCAGGTCTTCCAACTTTTTTCTATATCCTTTGAATCTTCCTCAAAGGTTCTTCTGATCGGCTACGCATCTTACATGCGCTCCATCGAATGGATATGTTTGCTCCGCGCCGTTGCAAGCAACGAAGTTCTGTACACGACGAACCAGGAAAATTTTGAGGTTATGCATTGCGGTGTGATACCGAGAGTTGAGTGTTATCTTCCCTTATACTAGTAAACAGAACATCTCGAACGATTATAAGTACATGGGGATACCACTGGGAACGCGTGGAAAGCGCTGTTGACAATTTTGACAAACCGGTGGCATTTATTGAGCAGTAGTCATGTAAATCTCAAAGGTAGTTCTTGGTTAGCGATTGAAGTCTCATGTTTCACTTCACCTATTTGAGGTTGATGGGGGGATTGAGGGCTTTTAAAGTTTAGATGTCTCACAGTTGTCTCGATGATGACTGGTCTTAGCGTACATATTGTTAGGTTTGAGAATTATTCTGTTTGTTCTTCTCAGCCTAGGATTCCAGAAGCCAGGAAAGTATGGTAAATTGATATCTGGGTATCTTGTTGAGAGTGTGGAAAATCGATTCACCAGGTGTATAAGTTTTTTTCCAGTTTTCCTGGTAAAAAAAAAAAAAATACGTAATTTTCTAGGAATTTTTTTTTTTTTTTTTTTTATTCAAAATATTGGTCACCGGTTTCTACACATTTCGCCCATCTTTCATATAATTTATGAATAGCATGCCAGAAAAATTGCTTATCTTTTGCAGCCAACCATTTGTTGAGAAATTTTCAACCTTTCTCGAAATCGCTGATGTGCTGCTCTGCGAGCTCGGACCCAATTGATGCGAAGAGGTTATAATCAGAATACGGCGGGTGCAAAAGGATATCCCATCCAAGCGATTTCACGGTGTCTTTCACTAGTTTTGCTGTGTGAGACGGCGCGTTGTAGTGTAACAAAATCACTTTGCCATGTCATTTGGCCCATTTCGGTCGTCTTTGATTGATATGTTGCTTACATTAATTATTTGTTGGGGATAGCGTTGTGTATTAACGGTTTTAACAGGCCTTAAGAGTTCATAAAAGACAATACCGCTCTGGTTCCAACAGAAATAAAGCATGGTCTTCTTAATGAAGCGATTTGGCTTTTGTGTTGAAAGACCTTCTTCCCCAGGTGAAAGCCATGATTTTTTCCGCATCGGGTTTTCAAAAAAAAAATACATTTTCCGTCACCTGTCACAATTCAATACAAAAATGATTTCATTTTGTGGCGTCACAAGTGACTGCGATTTTCCATTTGACGTTCATTCCGGTTCGTTTGCTGAGTTTATTGAACTCCCTCATTGCTTGTAAACGTCTACTGATTATTTTTTGTGACACATGTAATGCTTCTGCTAATAACCATTGAGTGTGAGTTGGGTCATCATCCAATAATTCGTGCAATTGCTTGTCTTCGCATTTTTGTGTTTTACCAAAGCGCTCACTGTCTTTCTCATTGAAATCACCACTTTTAAATTGTCGAAACCATGCCTCACATGTTCTAAGTGATGGAGCGTGTTCACCATATGTTTTTTACCAGCAAACGATGATTTTTATCAGTCTTTTTCCTTTGATTAAATAAGAAAAGCAATGCGTTTAGTAAATTTTCTTTTTCAGACATAAAACTCGACATGATCACTGAACGATACAACAAAGACGCTAGCATTTTGGCGGACTCAACTTGTGTGTGTTCGTAGTTAATGTAGTAGTCCGTTGTGACGACTTTCAACGTTTTTTCGTGAAGTTTTTTTTTAACAAGAAAATAAAATGCGATCGTTTTTATTTATATTTTTATCAGTACCCTAAGGTGCACAAAAAAATTGTTTTTACTTAATTTTATGTTAATTTGATTATAATTTTTATATCAAAATGGAGTTCTCGAAAAACGGTGAGCTGTTTTGGGGAAGCACACAGCCTTCCGTAGTCCTTTGAAATAAAAAACTCAAGGAGATTGTTCTGTAGAATAAACTAACTGATATTATGCGTATTAAAAAAAGTGGTGGACTTTTAAAATATAAGGTTCTCAAAATCTATTGTGACGCGCATCACCTCCATAGCTATGGGTACAGGTAGAAAACTCTCATTTAAGATGCAGGTAGCCGTAAGGGTAGCAATTTCCAAAAAGTTTTTCCCAGTAAAAGAATGCTTCTATGGACAGTAATTGAAACTTTCGTTATTATTTTGAGTGTTTCCTCCCAAACATCTTTTTAACAAGTTTTTATATGCTTAACTCTCGTACAGGGGATAAGAATTATAAGTTGCTCGTCAAAAGTTACTAGGAGTTCACTAGTGCTTTCTTGATCTACGGCTTTCAACTGTTGATATTTGCACCAAGAATCTGGGCAGTAAAAATGCTGAGGGTTTCCATTTGTCGATGTCATGTGGTATAACGTATCCCACATGGCACTTTTCATTTTGAGAGATTAACAGTTTCTCGTGATTGCTAAACCATAGTAAGTACTCATTTTCAGCATAAGCTTATTAGTTAATTGCAACGGTTTAGGTTTCGGTGGTTCGACGCTAGTCAATGAGTCTCTTCGTCCTACGCTTTTTCAGAGCACTTTCCAAAGTGCTTATCTCTTCTGTAGCCTTCTTTTTTTTCTCAGCTGCCTCTAGTTGTATTTTAAGTTTTATGTACTCCTTAAGAGTTTTCTTTACACCTTGAAGTGCTCGTTTCTTCACGTGCAATACGCATTCTTGCTTTTCTACTTCTGGGTCGCAATTGTAAGGTCTATCATTAATCAAATTTCTGTGGGTTTTACTGTTCCTATCTCCGATGTGCCTCACATATTTAACATAACACCATAACGCTGCACAGAACGCTACTGCCCTCGTGGTTTGCTGTGCATTTGTCCTTCTGATCATCGTATAAACTCTCGGCATTGATGGGGTCTTTCATTGTTATGACATCGATAATTTTATTCGAAAATTTTTCTATCAATGACACAATGCCCATGAGATTCGTGGAGCCCACGAACCATCTCCTGACACCGTTAACTGATTTTCTGGGTGACCTTCTCTCACATGTTTTTCGTTTGCTTTCTTTATTGCTTTTTGAAACACAACGTCAGTAACGTCCTTGATAGTGACACTTATTTGTTTTAACACTCGACAATAGAGGGACTTATGAAAAAGAAGAAAAACGCTTAATTCCAACGTGAACAACACCAAGAAACCTCATTACTCAAGTAAATCGTCAGTTAATTTCATACGCATTTATCACTGGATATGAATCAATCAGATATTCTCGACGCGAACATTTCATTCACAATTTAAATCCTAATATTCCAGGTGAAAGTTTCAAAAATTTGTTATCACTGTTGCCAAGTTTACACTTTAACGCCGATTCTAACGCATCAGCTTCTGCTGTATGTTGATTCCCTTGAAATGATATTTTTCTTCCACCTTTATTCTCGTGTCGACCTTGGCTTAAACGCTTGTTTTCCATTTTAGAGGCTTGCTATAATAGGCATACCTGAGTTGCCTAGAATAATAGAAGACGGAAAAACAATAAAAGACGGAACGGTCAGAGCAGCTGCTGCTGACGCTTCAACACGCTTTCATACAAACTACGGCGCACTCTCTTCTTTTGGCAATAACTTTGAAAATATTAAAAATTTCGGTCTGAACATTTTAGAGTATATTTTCAGATGTTTCCGAAATATGTAAAAACAAAATCGATTTTTTGAACTTGTCATATCAGACCTACCTTAAATGTCAGACGAACAAAATGACGTACGTGTCAACTTAATACGCTGCGTACTTTTCGCGTGCGCAATTGCTTAGTAAAACCGGAAATAACTTATGCAAAATCCTCTTTCAGCTACCATAAAAGGTGTTCTGGCCTACATACTATACATTAAGATGCTGACGCAGCTGATACGTCACAGAAAATAAACCAAATTTGAGTATCTAAGACCGAATAATGTCCCATTTACAATACTGCGAGATGCGATACGAGGGTAGCCTTCGAATTAGAATGCGAGAGGTCTCGCATTCGGACATCGGACGTCTGTTTACAATGATACGTCAAAACGCAACGAACAATCTTCAAGTGAGGTGCTAATTAAATGAAACACCACTCACAAATCACAAGCTCAAAATGAAAACAAAAAAAGTTAAGCTGTCACGCATTGCTAGATTTTCTAAATTGACTGCGATGCTGGCTGCGAGACTAGGATTGTTGTAAACAAACACATTGAAGAACATGTTACGGAAATATTTTTGACAGTTCATGCACTCTCTTTTTCGAACAACGTATCGCATCTCGCAGTATTGTAAATGGGACTTAAATCGATTTTGAGTATATGTAGTATTCAAATGAACTGCTTAGAAATGAACAAAATTAAATTCATCTTTTTCATGACTCATTAACATTGTAATCAATTTAAAAAATATTTGTATTTACCATATGATTAGTTTGATGAGTTTTACAGTAAGTTTTTGTCAATTAAATTATTATGATTCGATTTCAGTTAAACTAAAACAGTTGCTGAGCACCATAAGATATGTGTTAGAAAGAAAATACTGGTTTTTGGTTGTGAACAAGTTCGATACTTTTGCTGTGCTGAAGATTGATCTCAGCCTCTTTCTGCTAGTAACCGTTAAGGAAATTTATTTCCTCCATTTGTGATCAAAGTTGGTCCTGTTGAGCCGGATTTAAATCGCTTTTCGTTTCGTATAATCGGTTGCTTCGTTAAACTTGGGTGACCAGGTGACAAAGGTATTATTTATTGTGTGATCGAATAATTTGGATTGCTGTGGTACTTCTCTGGCTTAGTAGTAGGAGCCGTTAGAATTAAAGTAATGGGTCTATAACTTCGTGCGGTTTGCTAAGAGATGGCGTAACTTGTATTATTCCATTATTATTATTCCATTGGAACATGCGTTGGAAAGCTTCTGTCATTGTACGTCATTTCAGTATATGTCATTCATTTGAAGCGTAAACAACAATAATTTTTTTTTCACTCAAATATGTCGAACTTTGTGCCTGAAAAAGTGTTTTTGCGGGGAGTTCTTCTTCATTACTGAAAACTGCTCCCGAAAGTCATCTTATTTTGGTGAAAGTTTATGGTGAACATGCGGTAGCTGAGCGAAGTTTGAAGATGAAGAACTGGAAGCATTACTCTATGAAGATTGTTGCCAAACACAAGAAGAGCTCGCAGAATCTTTGGGTGTCACTCAATCAGCCATTTCAAAACGCTTAAAAGCCGCTGGATATATTCAAAAGCAAGGAAATTAGGTTCCACATGAACTCAAGCCGAAAGACGTCGAAAGGAAATGCTTTGTATTTGGTGGGATCAGATGGATGTGCTATATTATGAGCTGCTAAAACCGGGTGAAACCATAAATGGACAATGCTACCGAACACAATTAATCCGTTTGAAGAGAGCAGTAGCCGAAAAACGCCCGGAATATGCGACCAGACACGAGGCAATAATTGTCCACCTTGTCGTTCCGGTTAAGAACTATTTGGAAAACAGTGGATAGGAAGTCTTACCCCACCCGCCTTTTAGTCCAGACCTTGCCCCTTCTGACTACCATTTGTTCCGGTCGATGTAGAACGCCCTCACTGAAATACGGTTCACATCAGAGCAGAATATCAAAAATTGGCTTGATTCATTCTTGGCTGCCAAACCGGCGCATTTCTTTTGGGATGGGATGCACAAATTGCCAGAAAGTCATAGCTTTTAAGCACGACTTAAAATATATACCCAATATATTGCAACGAAAAGTGCTTTTTTAAGGCTTTTCGCCAAAATTTACCTAAGCCATCTGCAAAAAATTCTATTAAAGAACAAGCTGTATTGCTCGATACCATGCAAACGACCCTTTGCCTTTTTCAGGCGATTATCGCGAATGGGTTTGTTCTCGTGACATGTTCCTTAGCAGTACCAACTACAAGAGCAATCTATCCGATGCTCAGAAACTGCGTTATTTCCGGTCGTTTCTTCGTGATAGTGCAGTTAAACTACTGAATCATACGGACATTTCTGATTCTAACTATGAACATGCTTGGGAGAAACTCGAACGATGGTATAACAAGCCTTTGTACATTATTAACGCGTAGATAGAAAATTTTCTTTTATTGCCTCCGGTTGCAACTACTGATGGTACTGATTTGCGCAAGCTTGTACATTATGCGGACGTAGTCATACGCAGGTTAAAAGCGGTAAAGTTCGAAGGAAGAAATCTGTGTCTAATCTACCCTTGACAAAACAAAACAGACATTAAAACACGTAAGGCTTGCGCTTTGACCCATAAACATTCCGAAGAGTCCACGATAGTTGATTTAATTTCATGCTTAGCAGATCGGTGCTGTGCTCTCGAAGCAAGTGAGCCAAAAAATCGGGTCAATACTAGTAGTAGTGTGAAGCATTTTCGAAATAGCATACAAAGGTTAACGGTTTCAAAATCATCGTTTCCCAAATGTAAGGAAAATCTCCTTCTTTTCCAGTGTTCGCAACTCTTATCCCTGAATATACACTCTCGTCATAATTTTGTTAGGGATCAGAAATTGTGCTACAACTGTCTAGGCACTAATCACCGATCATCGCGATGCTGGGCAAGATCTCATTGCTCCAACTGTCGTGCTCGCCATCACATAAAATGAAATAATCGCTTGGGTTACGCGAAATACTGAAAATTCATCATCGTCCATAGACCATTGTTCACCCATCGTTAGTAATGACACTACAAATGAGTTGCGTCTTTCGGGTATATTGCCAACCATCGTGGTGAAAGTGATTGACAAAATAGGAAACT
The DNA here is from genome assembly GCA_907269105.1 of Volucella inanis. Classification (NCBI taxonomy): domain Eukaryota; kingdom Metazoa; phylum Arthropoda; class Insecta; order Diptera; family Syrphidae; genus Volucella; species Volucella inanis. Next base: position 98,753,282 of record OU026156.1, on the reverse strand, counting down.
TTCAGCTTTGTCATGTTTTCCTCGTCACTGGTTCTCAGGTTTCGTTGGTGACTGATAATGTTGTTGAAAGATTGGGCCTCAGTCGCCGCCATGCTCGTTTACCGATCTCAGTAATTTCCTCACTCTCGGCGGGTGTTACTCATGGGGCAGTGACACTCTCGTTGGTTTCACGGTTTTCATCAAACAAAATGGAATGGATGCATAATATCCTTAATAAAATTACATCCTACACTCCTCGTTTTGCGTTTGAAAATGATAGTTCCTGCGGTTGTTTGATCTTCAGTTGACTAACCCTGGATTCAATACCCCAGGCAAAATCGATATTTAATTTGGATCGGACGCAGCTTGGAGTATTCTGTTTAAGGAACATCGAACAGATATAAATGGAAAAGCAATAGCTCACAATAGTGCATTTTGATGATCTCAAAATCTCAAGCACACGACAACAGATACATAGTAAGATTACCGTTTCGAGAAACCGGAGTTACGTTTAGAAACACTCATTCAGGGACGTTGTCTTGCCTATCGGCAATAGAACGTCGTTTTTCTTGCAATAAAAATCTTCGTTCAGAATAATGTGCTTTTATGCAAGTATATCACCCGTTAGTTCATATGGAACGTATTTCAGATAACTAACTAACGTCGTAACTAACAAGTTGCAGCTCGTTTTTGACGGATCGCATAAAGATACTTATGGTTGTAGTTTGAATGAGATGTTACACGTAGGACCCCCACTACAGCGCAATTTGATAAATGTGGTTATACATTTTCGGTTACATGAATATGTATTTTGAGTCGATATAATTAAAATATTTAGGCAGATATGGGTTAATACTCTTGATAGTTTGGAGGCATACTCCCGATGCACCTATTGTCCATTATCGCTTGCGCACCGTCACTTAGGGCACTTCTCCCACCCCTTTTTTATCAATGAGAGTCTTAAAGCATTTGGCTCTAAATTATAGCTCTTAGTTTCCAATTGCGTTACATTCAATCCTGCATTATTTTTCCGTGGATAATATCCTAACGGGATCTTATTCATTGCCAGAAGTTTTAAAAGTTTCAAGGAGCATTTAATTGATCTACCAACATGCTTACAGCTGAGTAAGTGGAACTCTAATTGATGGCATAGTTTGAAAAACTTGGAGGAGGATGCAACGGTTTCACTTGACCTGGACAGGGACAATCAGTGGAAAAAGGTACTTGATCTAGCATAGAGTTTATATCGTGACTAATTTAATTATAACATATCATTAGAGCTTAATCAAACCATACCCACCTAGCGGAATCTTTTATCAAGGTCAAGAAGTTCTTCGATCCACTAGATTTTCTGTCTCCCACAACTGTTCTTTTGAAAATAATGTTTCCAGAGCTCTGGATGGAAAAGAAAAGAATCGATTGGGATGACCTATTACCTACAGAAGTTGCAAAAAAATGGTTTTATTTTAGAAAAAAATCTTCCGTGCTTAGAAAAATTTCAATTTTCTAGACGCTGTATACTAAATTCTAAGAGCTTTGACCTAATAGGTTTCTGCGATACTTGTGAAAAAGCTTAAGCCGCTGTGATTTAATATCGCAGCATCTTCGAAAATAGTGCATTTGGATTCCGAATTATGGCTGCAAAAACTCGTGTTGCGCCTGTGAAGCAACTATCTTTTCCCCATCTAAAGTTATAGTATGTTATCGTTAGATATTAAACCATCTCAGAGTTTTGCTTTCTGCGATTCCCAGATCGTTTTAGCTTGGCTTTCGTCTCCACCTAGTAACTGGAAAACCTTTGTAGCGAACCGTACCGCGAAGATTTTAGAATTATTTTCCCGGTCACATTGGCATTGTATCCATTCTGCGGAAAATCCTGCCGACTGTGCTTCACGGGAAGTGGAATCAGAAAAGTTATTGAGATTAGATTTATGGTGGAAAGACCCAAATTGGTTGTGGTAAGATGTGAAACAATGGAAGATTCCAGAAGAGAAGAAAACGATCGCTGTGGTAAACGTCTTCTCTACAGCTTCACATTTTCTAGGTGAAAATTGTAAATAATTGTAGAAATACCTCATACAAACGCTTAAAAGAGTTTATCTCGTTTTCGGAATTTCAGATCGATAAACAAATTTGTTTGTTGTGGGCTCAAAATGTTTTTAGAGATGAAAAAAAAAAAAACAGATCTCCACACGATCTAAACTGCCTCCTTTGTCAGCTTTTGTGGATGAAGATGGATTGGTGCGATTTAGAGGAAGAATTTCAAGGGCTACTGATATTTCATTTAGTATCAAACATCCGATTATCTTATCTAAGAATCATCCCGTAACCCATTTAATTCTTGTGGATGCACACTTAAAGTTCCCTTATGTGTATCGGAGCTGTTTTCGTTTCGTTGGTTCGTCAGGAGTTCTGCATTATTGGAGCGTGAAATCTAATAAAAAAAAATCGTCCATAACTGCATCAAATGCTTTCGACTGCGCTAGATTATATCTCATCAGCTTATGGGCAACTTACCATCTTCCAGACTTTCCCCATGTGACTACGTTGGTCCCATTACTCTTCGGATGTTCAAAGGTAGAAAATCAGGGCCCGGATCGCGTCCTCTGTGAATGGATGAACGATTCCGCAAATGAAAATTACGTTACCCGTCAACCGAGTGAACGTATTGGGATCGCGATCTACGATTACTGACAAAGTGAAAAAAATAGTGTAGATCAGGTTCCGAACGCACCCATATGACGTCATTTGGACCGTTTTATGTTCAAATTAGAATTAAGAAAAATTAATTGTAGAGATTTGTTGTTTGTCGGCTTACTATATGAACCGACTGTAACTGTGTTAATTAGTTTGTGTCGGTTCACTGTTCTCTCCCTATCTGGACTCATTGTTCTCTTCCTTGTGCTGGACATTGTGGAAACACAGCGGAGATCAAATATTAAGCCTAAAGCAGACTGTTGCGCCATAACTTGGCAGCACTGTTTATTGTAATACACTCGTTTCGTCTCTGCAAAGTGGTTATGTGTTATCTCTTTCACTCAGGGAATTTTCCCCATAGTTACTTAAAACAACAAATATCCACGTTATTTTCTGACTGACCCTTGGGCGGACACGGCACAAATGTAAGTAAATGGATTTCATTATATTGAGTCATGTACATTAATATGAAATAAAGATTTTAGCATTTGCTTCAAAATATTATAAATACGATTACGTCCGCCAAAGAGTCAACACAGAGCATTCAACTCAATCATCAACTCAGACAAATCATGATAAAATCAACACGTGTGCAGTTTTGTCAATTGATCAGTTTGACGGTGAGTTGGTTGAAGAAATATCAAAAGATTTTCAATTTTGGAGATTGACTGGAAAGTCTTTCAACTCGATTGAACTATGCGTGTGGCAAATCTAAGAAAATTTTCCCGCGTTAGTTTGTAATTTTAAGTTTGTTTTGTCAAGAGTTTTTGTTTTTTAAGAGCAATTACACAAATTGGAAATTATGATTTGTGGAAACAAATGTTCCTGTAACTAGAATAACAACAACAACAAATCGATCCTACGGCTAACATAAACATACTTAAAAATAAGTTTCCCAATATTAAAACCTGCTACCGCCTTGAACTCAAAAAGATTTCGGACTCCATGAAGTCAGGTGCTAAAGAGGACAAGGTGTATGTACCTAGTTTATGGTATTTTAAAAACTTAGAGCTTTTGAGGGATCAGGAGGGGCCTTCGGAAAGTTCTTCCGCTCTCGATATGGATGTTGAGATATGTACATGGGAACACGTTATAAGTATGCCTTCCAATGTCATAATAATTCTGTTGTAAAATCCATCAGATTTTCCATCCATCCATCCATTCAGGACCAGGAATGACCCGAAAACCGAATTTTTGCAATAAGCCTGTTAGCACTTGCAGACGATGACCCGACAAAAACAGGAGGATGAAGTCGATTTATATGCTTAATCTTGGGCATGCTCCTATAGAAAAATAGAAAAATGGATAAGGAGCAGCAGCTGTATGCCAAGAATGCCATAGAAGAGATTCTAATTCTTGGGCAGTTAAAACAGCTATCCCTAAATGCACAATTTATGTCATTGCCAGCGCATTAGTTTGAAGAACTCTATGATTGTAGTTTTTGGAGTTTTTAACTGTGCTGCAAGCTTTCTAAAGCATTTAAAATTCTTTCTTCCTCTTCTGCTGCTGTTATGTTAGACAATCAACCGACGGTTGATAGGCGGTTAAAAGCATTGATAAAAGTTGGCCTGGAATGGGTCCCCCGTCTAGGATATCGCCATTGGTTCTCTAATCCAGCTAACCCTGCATCCCCATTACAGAAACCGTAAACGAAAATTATATCGGCATATTAGCGAATCGAAAACATTTGCTAAACACTTTACTCGTTCACTCTTAATCAGTAAATACAGTGACATCGGCACATTTCAAATTTACCGTTGGCTTGATTCTCCAACTTTGTTTTACTTGTTAACTGACAGCTTTTAGTAATTTTTTTTTTATTTGAACACACTATTTATTTTGTGGCCGATTTGACTGATTAAATTGTGGTTTGCAATAACTTCCGTTGTTCATAGCTGGAAAAGTCATACATACAAATCGTAGATAATAACGAGAAGACAATGTTTTGATAAAAAAAGTTAACCTAAAAGTTGAAAATTTCGATGAAATTGATCCAACGATTTTTCAAAATGTTAGCTTTAAAAAACTATAATGTTGGCTGGCATTAATCGAACTCGACGAAAGTTTATGCACACTAAAATTCTCTTTTAAAAGTATGCACAATGGTTTCTTAAGCTGCATCCTTTAGAAAGCTAAGGCCTTTTAAAAAGTTTTACCTCGAAATCAGAGATTCCTAACTTCTATAACTTGAAGGAGGATGAAAATAGACCCCTTTGCAACACAATTTTTTGTCCGCCATAATTTCAGAAGTCTTCAGCTATTAGAATGAAAACCTTAACTGGGAAACCCTGTATACATTCAGTTTGGAAATTTATTTCATAATTATGATACAACAAGTTCGCAACACGAACCAACGCAAATTGATAACAGAGAAAATATGTATACAACTAAGTAGAATCGCACAGAGGATAAGGGATCAAATAAAATTTTCAATATTTAATCAATATTTAAAAAATTGTATTTTAAGCTTAAAAACTCTTATTTACTAAAACAAAACAAAAATAAAAAATATATATATAATATTGCACTTTATGTCCATTAAGTTTTCGTATTAACTTTTTTAACTATTTCAGTTGAATTGTTTTGATCTCGATTTCCATTTTCTGAAGTGCAATTGTATTTGTATATTTTTCTTCTTTCATCGTGAGAAATCTTTCCTGTATCTGAATTATTCTACACCCTGCCTGACTCGAACTGCAACTAACTTCAGACTTCTATAATTTCCAAACCGTTTATGACAGTGAGCTCAAATTTTGACATATGGTACATAATTTTATTATTTACAAGCCTTTTAAACGATTGGCGTCTCAGTTGTGTTGAAAAAATTCTATCCGCCATGGAATTCAAACGTGATAGTGTGATTGTTTTATATTTGGCTGGAAAACCACAAGTGTCTCGAACCATGCTCGTTACCGTGATACTGGCAACGTTGCAAAACGCCATGGAGGTGGTCATTAAAAAATAGCAACATCGGCAGAAATGGTTCGGAAAGTGAAGACTCGAATTGAGCGAAATCTGCGTCGAAGTGGAAGAAAAATGGCTCGTAAGCTCAACATATCGTTGGAACAGATGCAACACATACTGAAAAATGAGCTTGGGCTCAAGCCATTGAAGTAACAATAAGCACACGATCTTACACCGAAACAGAAAAAAGAAAAAACAGAACATTTACACCTTCGGACGTCCACCAGAAAGCAGGCAGCACCGATGGTGATGGTTTGGGCCGCCATAACCGTCGATGGTCGCTCTCCGCTCGTATTTTAAGACCTTGGCTTCAAGATTAATGCGATCGTATACCGTGAAACTATCTTAGAGATAGTATTTGAGCCTTGGGCAAATAATCATTTCGGTCGGAGACCGCGGACATTTCAACAAGGCTCGGCACCGTCTCACAAAGAGCGCGTCAACCAAGATTGGTTAAAAAACAATGTTCCACACTTCATTTCTTCGACACAATGGATTTCTCCAAATGCAAATCCGTTGGATTTCTCTGTCTGGGGTATTTTGAAGGCGAAGGTTGGCACTAAAAAATAAAAAAGTTTGGACCCCCTCAAACAAGCACTTGCTTGCAGGGTCGAGGCCGACCTAAAACCTCTTATTGCTCTTAGGGTCGCATCATCCTATATCTTGCAACTCTACATTAGGTCAAGATCCTTCCCGCGACTTTGGGTTTAAACCACAGTCACCATGACGCTCCCACAAGTGGGCCTATCTCAACAAGTCAGACCCGGACCGAAATCCGGGGAATCTTTGTCTCTCATGGTACCGTGTTTTAAGTCCTGGTATAGACTACCGGTCCACTACCGATAAAATTAAACGATATTACGACGACTGGAAGTTGAAGACCAACTTTCAGAAGTCGGAAACCATTTTTTTAAAGACGCCGTTGTGTGGAGCCTCTAGGGATACCAGAAAAAAATAGCAAAAGTTCTCGATATTTGGACAACGTAAACAGCCTCTTGTCTGTCGAAAGGTAGTTAGATACCTTGGGATCTGGTTAGATCAGTTTCCGTATTTTGACAAAAATGTAGATGCTGCTCTGGCAAGAGCTGAAGGCGCTTTTGCCCTACAAAGAGGCTGTTTTATAGCAGCCAACTCTATGCTGGGATAAATGTAATCTAAACCATGTAATTGGAATGACACATCCGCTATACCTATGCATCGAGATATGCCGATTTTTGTAAGCTCAGGAAGTTGTTGACGACAATTTACCCGTCGTGTTACGATAAATTCTGGAAGAGGGTCATCCCAGTTGACTTTCTGACACCACAATTCTTGAAGAATAATCTTTAGCTGCACGACAGAGAGAGTAAGAAAACCGAGAGGATCAAAAACGTCTTCCCGAAGAATTTCGCGTTTAGTTACAGGTCCGTTGGTTGCTAGGTTTAGGCGAAACGAGAAGCAATCTATTTTAGGATTCCAGTTCGAACCAAGTGACTTCACCCAAGAATCTGCTTGACTATCTAGCGAAACGATTTTGTTTTGATTGGATTCTCCTTGACTTCGGTGCAATTACTCTGCCACTTGCTGAGTTTTAAGCCACCTTTGGAAAGTAGCTCGATTAAGATCCTTTTCTTTAATATTGCATCAGTAAGAGTATCTCCACCTGACACAACGTCGTCAACATAAAAGTCATTTAAAAGCAGTTCTGCCGCCATAGGATATTCCTGTTAATAATCACGTGCCAGCTGTTTTAAGACGCATACCGAAAGATATGGGTCGCACGAGGATTATTAAGTGACCGTACATAACCGATAATGTTCAATAGGATCTGATTCTGATTTTCGCCAGACGATCCTTTGGTAATCAGTGTTTTCATCTGAAACCCATATCTGACGAAACCTTTTAATTATGTCTGCAGTAAACACATATTTGTGAGGACGAAATCTTAAACAGACAGAGATAAGGTTTCGCTGGATAGGCGGACCAATCAGTAGCGAATCGTTTAGGGAATTTCCGCACGTGTCCTTAAACGAACCGTCAAATAAAACACGAATTTTCGTTGACGAGCTATCCGGCTTAAATACTGCGTGGTGTCGTAGATAGAAAAGTTTTGGCTTTGAACTTTTCGACTTTGGTATCTTACGCATGTATCCTAATAACAAATATTTTTCCAAAAATTTTGAATAAGACTGAGCGAGAGCACTGTTTTTAGAGATTTTCCTTTCCATTGCCGAAAGACGAGATATTGCACCTACGACAGTATAAGCGAAAACGGGTTGATTTTTAAAGGGAAGATTAACAATATATTTTCCATCCGTACTTCTTCTATGAGTTTTAATGAAGTGTTCTTCAATGGCCTTATCTTTCGTTGATAGAATTGATTTTGGATCGACTTCCTCAATTGTCCAAAAGGCCTGTAAAGTTGAATCGATATCAAGAATTGAGTGATGGGAATGAATATTTTGCTCTACTCGTGAGAACAATTGCCCAGCTAATATCCAGCCAAAAATTGTTTTTTGCGCAATTGGTTGACCATTTAAGTCGCGAACGTAGATTAGATTCCGTCGATTGATTTGATTGCACAAGGGAATGGTGTCGACAATTACAAAATTTACAGCGAAATTTTGATTGACAATGAGCTGAACTGTGACCATTACGTAAACAATTAAAACAAAGCTGCTTGGACTTAACCAACTCTCTCCTGGTTCCTATATTCATTGCGGCAAATTGTGTACATTGTGAAAGCATATGTTGCGAGTTACAAATTGGGCACTGGTTTGATGACGAGACATGCATACTTTTGAAAACGGGCGACCTTTTAATAGACTCTCGCGTATTTGCTCTACACGATTCTAGAGCCTCACAACGTCGTTCGCGAAAGGTTAAAAACTGCAATATAGTGAGATATTCAAAATCTATACTATGCGCTGACCAAGCCTGCCGAGCATCTAAATCCAATTTGGTAACAAGTACGTAGATCACCCATGGATCTCTTTCGAAAGAATTCAAAGAGTTGTGACCACGTGCAATCTCATCAGTGCAGTCAGATAATTTGCGAAGAGTTCCGACATTAGAACTCTGAAGCGAAGAGAGTTCCATGATGTTTTCCACAAAACTGTTTATAATGTACCGTGGCCTATTATACCTTTTTTCTAGTCCTTCCCATGCCTATTCACATGTGGCATCAGACAATTTAATATGGCCCCGAAGAGAAGAGGGAAGGAAATAAAATTTTTGTGTTGCCAACAAGGTTTCTTTGTTATGAACTGAACTCTCAAACATGTCCCTAAAGGACGGCCACTCACGATAATTACCCGAGAAAGTTTCAATATGGACTTTTGGAAAGTTTTCAATGAAGTGTGTTGTGTCCGATTGTTGCTGTAGAGGATTTTGTGCGTTTTGCGAGGTGTTGACTGCTTCCAAAATAAGATGTGTTCGACTGAGTCTGTACAGGGATTTGTGTATTATGCGATGGGTTGACTTGGAGTCGAGTAGTTTCTGGTTCTTTTCTATCCCGAATAGAAGAAAGTAGAACTGATTTTATAACAAGATACTTCGACTCGAACTCTTCAAAGTCGGGTTCAGAGTCGGAGTAACATTCATCCTCTGCTAGGGCATACATTTTACCTTGAGACGTATCAAATTTACCCCACAAGTCTTCAAGTTTTCTCCGTAAAGGTTTCCAACTTGGTTAGCGAGCCCTTTAAGTTACCGCGAATCGAACGCAAAACCGAAAGACCGATGTTTTTGCTCATTTTACATGTATTTGAAAAATGTCTATCAACCACGATGTAACGCGCCAAAAATGTAAGTATTCTCTTATATGTGAACGTATGAATGTTCGTAGGTATACCCAAATTTGATAAACCGACGTGCAAATTTTTATTTTAATAACAAAGCAATTTTTTTTTTTTTTTTCTCATGGGAAGGTGAGAAATCTTCATAGACACTATAGGCCCGGAGCCTATAGTAGTGTGAGATTCTTACTTACTAAAAAACACCTCTCTTATGCAAACCACGACTGAGTTCACACTCAACAAGCAGTTCTTCTATTGCATTTTATTGTGTTTTTATAAGATATCCTGCAGGCGATTTTCCATTGAACATTCCTGTGTACTTTAGAAAAATTATGCGCTGCTAATCACCGCGCTAGATCGAGAGGCTTAATCCTTTTCAGACGGCGTAATAAATTTGTCTCGTCGAGAATCTGTTGAACAGAAATATTCGTATGACCTTGTAATCGATTATTATGTTTTCGCGCAAACATTTTAATTACGTTCTGAACGTTTTCGACTCCTAAGTCTCTGTGGATATCATCGTTTCTAATGTACCACGGCGCATTAACAATACCCCGAAGAACTTTGTTTTGGAATGTTTGTAATACATTAATGTTACTTTTTTTAGTACAACCCCAAAGTTGTACACCATATGTCCAGATCGGTTTTAGCACATGCTTGTATAACAGCAGTTTGTTCTCTAAGCTAAGCTTGGAATACTTTCCAATAAGCCAGTAAATATCTCTATATTTGATTTCAAGCTCTTCACCTTTTTTCTTGACGTGTGCTCTCCATTTTAGTTTGGCGTCGAGTGTCATACCGAGATATTTGGCCTCGTTCGCGTAAGGAATTCGTACTGCGTTGATATACACCGGTGGATTTTCAATTTTCTTGAGAGTGAAGTTCACGTGGACAGACTTGTTTTCATTAAGCGCGATTCGCCAAGTCTTTGTCCAATTGTTAATCTGTGTAAGGGCACGCTGCAACTTGGCAGTTGCTTCTTCGACTGTTTTAGCCGTTGCCAAAATGGCAGTGTCCTCAGCAAATGTGGCTAGGACAGTGTCGTCCGTTTGCGGTATATCACGGGTTAAAAGGAAATATATCAGAGGGCCAGTACACTTCCTTGCGGCACCTCCGCCTTTATTGTCTTAAAAGTGGAATATTCGTTTCCGTGTCTTACACGAAAGAGTCGGTCTTCCAGATATGAACTTAAAATACAAGACAATTGCTGGAGTAGGGCTTGTCGGAGTTTATATTTTAAGCCTTCATGCCATACCTTATCAAAGGCTTGCGAAACGTCAAGGAATGCGCTTGAACAGACTAACTTACACTCGATTGCTCGTTCAATTACATCGGTTATTCGATGCACTTGGTCAACTGTAGAGTGTTGGCTTCTAAAGCCAAATTGATGATCAGGCAAGAGGGAATTTCTGTCGGTAATTGGTTTAAGACGATTAAGAAGGATTCGCTCGAAGACCTTCGATGTAATCGGGAGAAGCGATATTGGTCGATATGACTTGACTTCAGTCAGCGGTTTACCGAGTTTCGGAACCATAATAACTTCGGCTACTTTCCACTGGTGCAGTACGTGCTCTAATCTAATGCTGGCATTTGTAAGATAGAGCAGCTTTAGCAAACCTTTTTTCGGCAACGCTTTAAGTATCTCTCCCATTATTAAGTCATATCTCGGGGCTTTATTGAGCTTAAGCGTGTCTATAACTTGTCTAAGTTCCCTAAGTGTAGCCTAAGTGTACAAATAAAATTCAATAATTTATAACGATGCATGTATAACAAATAATTCATGCAACCATCTAATAAAGTAACACGTAAGCACAAAAAAAAATTATCCAAGAAACCGAAACGAGAACAGTACACCAAAGTACAAAGTTTATTTTAACATAATTAATCACTGAGTATAACTGGTTTGGAAATCCTATGAGATCCAGCCAGAGAAAAAACATTTGGATTAACCAACGTTAATCACAAACGATGAAAAATGTAGAATTAATTCCAGGTGCAATACGAAATGTATTTAATAATATTCTAATCCGGCTCGATTTGGACCAGAAATATGTTTGAGAATTTGTTGAAATTCTAATTAAAAACTCAGAATGGTTCAACAACGAGCAAAATGAAGGACAAGCACTTGAACTGCTATGTGCAAATGTGAAGTAAGGCAAGTAAAAGCGACGAAAAATATAAAAACGTATATTTGATTTAATACTTATCTCTTGGATCGCAGTTGTGGCTCAGACAATTCTAAACAAATTCTTTACATTATGTGACTATGAATTCTGAACAAATTATTTAAGGTCTGATTGTAATAATGATAAATCGAACAATTTGATAAAATATTTCTTTCATTTCATTTTTTCTTTTTTTTTAATAAAGTAATATTTCCAAACAATATCAAAACGTAAATGCCATAATCAGTTATTTTAATAAATAATAAAAATTTTAAGTTCACTGTCAAATTTATGTATTTTATTTTACATTATAAATCAAACCTTACGATGAATCACTCTTAATAACCTGCATATTTAGCCGTTGGTACGGAAGGGTTTAACAAAGCTAATTCTTTTAAGCAATATCTTGTTGATGACTTTATTGGTCTCATAGTACAAGTACTGCAGTTGAAAAAACGGGACGTTGTGTTTAACTGCTGATGAATTGTACGATTACATCTACTTGGACATAACAATTTTGAAGGCAGTCATTAAATTCAAAAATTTAAGAATGTACTGAGAAAAAATATGGAGGGTAGCAATCATCGCCGATACCCGATATGTTATCGGTTTTTGTCATTGAGAATCGCTTTGAAAGTGGTTTTTGACCCTGACGTTACAATGGAGATAAGTGCTAAGGACAAATTGTGGAAGATGCGCTCTCTAATCGAACGCATTCGGCCTGGGTGCCAAAGGCAAGAGAAAGATCAGTGCCTTTTCTTAGATGAAATGATAATACCGTTGTGCGGTCGTGTGCAATCAAATAGTACTGTCCGGGTAAGCCAAATCCGGTTGGTTTGAAGGATTTTTTATAGGCAACTCAGATGGTACTGTTTGTGACTTCCATTTACATCAAGAACAATCAACCTATCCCGATTATGAAAATTCCAAATTTGGACTAGGCGAAAAGGGCGTCCTTACGCTGGCAGAGAATCTGCTTCCCGACCATGTTATATACTTTGACAAATATTCTACGTCGGAGAGATTGTTGGATGAGCTAAAAAAGAAAAGAATAAAAGGTACTGGGACAGTTATGAAAAACCGCATTTCTACTGATGTTCTCCCTTCGCTTGTTGAAGACAGTTTATTAAAAGATTAAGGACCAGTAAGCAGCCAGGTCGTAGTTTGAAATGATGTGCAGTTAGCCTTCACAAATTGGTATGATAAAAAACCGGTTTTGTTTTTATCTTCTGTGGACACATGAAGAGGCATAATGAAGCTGATGAATGTCGACGATGGTACAAGAAAAACAAAGTGTACGTGATGGTTTCACGGCCTAGAGTAGTCAGACAATATAATCAGAAAATGGGGGGGGGGGGTGGATTTAGACGACCGGCTTTTAGCCGTATGTCTCTACAGATATTGAACAAGAAAGTGGACGCAAAGATTCTTCTCATCCATGGTTCATTTAGCCATAAGCAACTCTTGGCTTCTGTACAAAAAAGATCAGCTGAAATCTCAGGTACCTATAAAATATATACAGCATCTGCAAGCTCTTAAAATGGAGCTTCACGAGAATTTCATTGATTCCTACGCTTATACTGATCGTAATCCATTAATGGATTTGGAAGAAGCAAACGAAAACCAACCTTCAGGGAAATAAACGGAAAGCAAGGGAATCTTATCTAATCAACAGTATAGTCACCAAAAACGTTTATTTACGCGAATCAGGAAACCAAAAAAAAAAAAAATGAATTTAAGTCCGACAATATGGGAAAATATCTCAAGAAAAATAAAATGGAAGTTCATGCGTGTGCTTGAACTCGTTTCTCTAAATTGTGTGTATCAAGCATATAAACTTGATACATAAGCACTTAAACTTGTTGACTGCTAGAGGCTGAAATATAAAATTTAAATTAATTGCGTAATGTCCATGATCACAAATGAAAGAAATAAATTTCCTTAATAAATGAAACAATTCCAAACCAACAACTTTATAATTATTTATTCTTATTAATCAAGACAATCTATGGTATTAAGCATATGTTATTACGATGGTGGTTGCTAGCAGAAAGAGGCTGAGATCGATCTTCAGCATAGCAAGAAGTATCGAACTTGTTCAACACCAAAAACCAATATTTTCTCTGTAACATATGGTACATATGGTATATCTTATGGTGCTCAGCAGCTGTTTTAATTTAATTGAAATCAAAGCATAATAACTTAATTGACAAAAACTAACTGCAAAACTCCTCAAACTAATCATAGCCTCGTAAGGCGAATGTATTTAAAGCTTAGATCAGCTGAGCACCAAATGAATAAAACAATATACAACATCTTGTCTTAAAGTTGCAGCCCATATAAACGAAACGGCTTTTTTTTCTGTATACTAAATTGTGGAAAGGAACAGAATGCACCTAATTTAAATAAACATTGGGCGTTTATATGATCTACAATTTGAAATATTGGGTATGTAATTTAATTCATGCGGTTTTTTTTCAAGATTTGAACGTTTATTTAAGATAAATATGTATGCTTGGCAGCCAAGAATGAATCAAGCCAATTTTTGATATTCTGCTCTGATGTGAACCGTATTTCAGTGAGGGCGTTCTGCATCGACCGGAACAAATGGTTGTCAGAAGGGGCAAGGTCTGGGCTATAAGGTGGGTGGAGTAAGACTTCCCATCCACTGTTTTCCAAATAGTTCTTAACAGGAAAAGCAACGTGGGGCCGAGCGTTGTCATGATGGAAAATTATTGCCTCGTGTCTGGTCGCATATTCCGGGCTTTTTTCGGATACTGCTCTCTTCAAACGGATTAATTGTGTTCGGTAGCGTTTTCCATTGATGGTTTCACCCGGTTTTAGCAGCTCATAATACAGCACACCCATCTGACCCAACCAAATACAGAACATTACCTTTGCGCCATGGATATTCGGCTTTTCCGTTGATTTGGCTGGTTGGCCGGATTTCACATATGATTTTTTGCGCTTGGGGTTGTCGCAATGGATACACTTTTTATCACCAGTAACAATCCGATGCAAAAATGACTTATTCTTGTGGCGTTCCAACAGCATTTCGGACATGCAAAACCTCCTTTCGACATCTCTCGGCTTGAGTTCATGTGGAACCTAATTTCCTTGTTTTTGAATATATCCAGCTGCTTTTAAACGTTTTGAAATGGCTAATTGAGTGACACCCAAAGATTCTGCGAGCTCTTCTTGTGTTTGGCAACAATCTTCATAGAGTAATGCTTCCAGTTCTTCATCTTCAAACTTCGCTCAGCTACCGCATGTTCACCATAAACTTTCACCAAAATAAGATGACTTTCGGGAGCAGTTTTCAGTAATGAAGAAGAACTCCCCGCAAAAACACTTTTTCAGGCACAAAGCTCGACATATTTGACTTAAAAAAGAATATTGTTGTTTACGCTTCAAATGAATGACATATACCGAAATGACGTACAATGACAGTAGCTTTCTAATGCATGTTCCAATGGAATAATACAAGTTACGCCATCTCTTAGCAAACCGCTAAGACCGTTATAGACCCAATATAAAAATTGATTGTTTTTATTGAATAAAAACCTGCCTAATTACAATTTAGGACCTAAAAATATTATAAGATTGTTTCTTTGCAATGTAGCTATTCTTGGTATTCATATAGGAGAAGAGCCTTACAAAAATAAATCTGTACATACACTTCAATTACATACAATAATTATAAATTATCTGAACATTATTCTTATAGTGCTATGACTCTAAATCATACCAATGATGATAATCAAAATATAAATCCTGTCAATGAGTTGACAATAACATGAAAATGAAAATGAAAATAAAAAAACATAAAATGGACAGAAGATACAATCCTTCAGACCCATCAACTGATTGTTTAATGTTGTGAAAGTCAGTGTAGCAATTTTTCAATTTTGTCAGGCATAAGCTAATATCACAGGCACGACACTTGAATATTGTTATATTATAGTGGCAGTGACGACATCTACCTGCCTTTAAGTATGCTATTTCGTCTGGTTTTTCGTTGCCTTCATGTCCGCCGTCAGAACAGATCAAAATCAGATGAACGTTATTTGTCGTGGCTAGTAATTGTAGGAGTGGAAGGAAATCCTAGACCAGTGTTGATTTTATTTCAAAGATGTTAATTGCAAGTACGTTAATTTTTGTTTGTTGTGTGTCTGCTTAGATACTCTCGAATGCAAAGCTCTAATTCATGAATCTAATCCTGAAATACGGAGCTGCGAGGACCGTATGCTCCGGCTCCAACTCCTTTATTTGTATTGGATCTATACATGTGAGCCCATGGAAAACGTTGGTTTTTCCTGTTCCTAGTTAAGATGGTCTGGAAGTGTAACTTTAAAGCTGTGCCGAAAGTTATATCGTGGTAGACATTTGTTTATTAAGTGTTGGTATTCCAAGTAGTTTGTCTTTTTTGAGTTCATGAAGAAATGCACCATGAACTAGTTTGGAATTGGATTCATCTTCTGTCATGAGCCTGTAGGCATTTACCATTGCTAATTTCCTGCGTTTCATATGAAGTGATGGGATATTTAGGATAACTTCAGGTGCAGTTGCCGGTGCGATTTTCATTGCACCAGTTGCACACACACAGGCTAGTCTCCATATTTTGTTGAGTTTCACCTGCGTAAACCTCTGCGATGCTTTCTGCCACAAAGTGACGGGTGCATACGTGATGTTAGGTCTCGTTATTGTCACGTACATCCATAGTATCAATTTGAGATTAAGTCCCTAATTTTTTCCAGCTACAATAGGTATTTGCTGGTCCATAGTGAGGTCCTGGCCTTGTCAACAGTTTCAGAAATATGTGGGCTCCAGGTAAGTTTTTCATTCAGTTTTATTCCTAGATGTTTGACTTCCGTTGAGTACTCTATTGTTTCACCAAAGAGAGTGGCATGTCATAGTCTTTCTCGCCTTCATCTCTTGGAAAATTTAACAATGGCGCTTTTCTTGGGATTGGATTTGCGGGCAACTTTAATGCAGGCGATTCGAAGTTATGTCTTCGAATTTACCTCTTATTAGGATAGCAATATCGTCAGCATATCCTTGGACATAGAAGCCATTATTGCAGAGAATAATCAGAAGTTCATTATCTACGATGAACCATAGCACGCATAATAGTACTCCTCCCTAAGGGCATCTTTTCGCACCTATCACACTGAGTTTATTGCTGCCTAATGAAGTTTTTATCCATTTACATGTCGTCAACTCTCATGTTTTGAATGCCTCTATGCCACAAAGACGCGGTCAGATTCAAGACACGCGGTTAGTTGCACTGAAATTTGCCAGTCGGCAGGATCACGTCAGTGTTACCAATTGTAGTCTTTATTAATTATTTTAGTAAAAAACAAAAGGACTTAAACGAGCTACAGATTCATTTATATAGGGTTTTCTAATAACGACTTGACAATTTTTTTTTTAAATAAAAGCCAAACCATTTGAGATATTTCAAAAAAAAATTTATTGGCTTGAAGTACAATGAAAACATTTATGAATGGAACTCGACTTCGTTCATATGGCCACCGCGGCCACGTTTGCATCGGTCGATTCGTTGGACCTAATTTTCAATGACTCGGCCACACATTTCGGCCGAAACGGCTGCTATTTCCCGTTCAATGTTGGCTCTGATCTCTTCCAACGTCGTCGGCTTGTTGGCATAAACCAATGACTTAACGTAGCCCCACAGAAAATAGTCAAGCGGTGTTAAATCGCATGAACGAGGCGGCCAATCGACTGGCCCATGTCTTGAGATAACACGCTCACCATACTTACTCTTTAATAAATCGATTGAAGCGTGTGCTGTGTGGCTTGTGGCATCATCCTGTTGAAACCACATGTCGTCCAAGTACATATCTTCCAATTCGGGCCAAAAATAATCGGTGATCATGGCGCGATAACGCTGACCATTCACAGTAAAGTGACGATCGTTATCGTCGACGAAAAAATATGGCCCAATAACGCCGGCGGCATGCAAACCGCACCAAACAGTTATTTTTTGTGGATGAAGTGGTGACCATGAAGCACATATGGTTTTTCACCCGACCAATAACGCATATTTTGCTTGGAATTGACTGATTTGGATCGTTTGCTGCGGACGTTTGAACGGCAGCGATATTTTCGACACTTCGACCACCCCGTTGTCTCACTGACACGGCAATATCACATAACAAATATGCAGACTCAAATTTTTGCACTTAACTTGTTATTGCCTCTCTACTAGGGCGAGAATTACGACCGAAAATTTGAGTTAACGCTCTTAAAGTTGCATTCACCGACTCCGAATATCTGTAGAAAATTTTTATAATTTGCAGACATTACTCGTTAGTGTACTTTACCATGATGAAAATGTTGAGTTTACTATATAAATTGACAGTAACAGTTTGATGATTAGTGAAAGAATGCGTTCACAAATTAAATTCAAAGTTGTCAAGTCCCTATTGGAAAACCCTTTATATCTAATAGAATTCTGTTTTGTCAAATGCTCTTTCTATATCGAGCAAACAACCAACCGCTTCCTCTTAATCTCTGAAAGATTTTTTAATTCTTGTGGCAAGATTTTGTAAGTATGTGGTTGATTTTTCCGGTGGATAGACATATTGATATTTGCGATATCGAAGATTTTTTCCATAGTTTTGAGGAAAAAGAAGTGAGACAAAGTCTATATGACTTTGGTAATTCAGACGGTCTGCGCCCTAATTTAGGTATACATTTGACAGCAACCTCCTTCCACTTTTTTTGGTAAATATCCCTACGCGTAACTAGCTCTAAATAAGTTAATTAATACAGGTAGTAGTTTGGGTTGCCTGGTTGTAGTAAGGCTGGGAATATTCCATCTTCACCAGGGGCTTTGAAGGGTTGAGAATAGTTGATTGGCCAGATTATTTTGCCTTGAAATCGTCCTCAGTCCTTTCTGAGCGGTCAATTCATCCTTCTCTGGGGAGTGTTTTTTTGGGCTTCTGGAACTATTGTTGAGTCTGAGAAGCGTCTGTAGCCCGTTTTCAGCGTATGTCCCGTCAGGTTTTTTTCATTCACCCAATAGTAGTAGTGTGCTACTTAGAGAGTATATATGACAGAATTTTCTCTACGATTCTCTCTTTGCCCTTCTAATTTCTTGGTTGTACATGGTGACAGTTCTTCTGTATATTCACATTCACATGGCCAGTTTTTTGTTCCACCGAGACGATTGCCTGTTTTTTCTATGAAAACTTGATGAAAGGCAGTAGTGATTGCCATATTGAGATTATCACTTGGATACTCAATATTGTCTATACCCTGATATTTGAGTTACATCTACCCAGATTGTCCATGAGTTGCTGGCGATATATATCCCAGTCTGTGGATTTGGGTTGTCTGTATTTTTCAGATATAATAGTTCCTAGTTCAAGGTCAAATAGGATGTGGCGATGGTCCGATATCTAGGCTTCGGATAAGACACATCAGTCTTAATGAAGTTCTTATAAATGTTGTGCTAAGAGTTAGATGTAGGACCTCATATGAAAGTGGGATTGTTTCCCTGGTTTAGAATTTGTAAATTGTTTGAATTAATAAATTCTAGTAGTGACTTACCCCAGTTGTTTATGTTTGAGTTGCTCCAGATCGTGTGATACGCGTTTTCCGCGAAACCTACAATTTGTTGAAGGTTATTTTTAGCACAGTAGTCCACCAGTCTCTTCAGCGGCAAGAAGTTCATGTCGCTGGAATCACCGGGCAGGTAAACTAGGCATATAACAGCTTCTATCTAACCTGCATTGCTATGCAGCTCAGCTTTTGAGGCTAACAGGTCCTTGTTAATGTGTTAATTTAGAATTGGAAAGAGTGGATTACACTATAAGCATATAACTTTTTTGTGAACTTATCTATGAACGTCAAAAAAAACTTTTTGAAATGATATATGTATATATATATATTCACATGTAAGATTGCATTATTTTTTGATGGTGTTTCTGTAGTTTTAAAGATCGGTTCATCGGTTGCCCTCTTGACAGAACTGACAATTTTCTATTATTTTGGAAATCTCTGTAAAAAAAATAGAAAATAAAATTTAATGTATAATATGTTTTTAAGATACTTGAATGGCAACTTTCCTTAATATGGTACAGGGATATTTGTTTTTGCAAATCCTCCACAGTGTCTATTTCCTGTGCTTTCATGGTACACTTAAAAAGGAAGACGGAATCAACCTGAGAGGAAATCAAGCCCATTTTCGATGGTTTATATGGGACTCATTCACCTTCCCATACAATCGTTTACCATTGGTTCGCAGAGTTTCGCTGTTGTCGCACGTCGGTTTTTGAATGAACCGCGCCCAGGTGGCCCAAAAACGTGTATCACAGAGGAAACTGTGGACAAAATCCATGATTTCGTATTGGTAGATAGCTGAGTGAAGATTCGCAAGTTGGTTGAAATAGCAAGCATCTTAACTGAATGCGTAACCCATAGCTTGCACGATATTTTAAGTATGAGAAAGCTGTCCGTGCGATGGATGCCGCGTTTGCGCACACCGGAGAATAAGCTCAATCGTGAGACCACTTCAAAGGCATTTTAAAGAGTTTCTGCGTCGTTTGGTGACCGTCGATGAGACATAGATTCATTGGTACACACCAGAGACCAAAAACCAATCGAAACAATGGGTTTTACCCGGTAAACATAATTTAAAGCAGACCGTGCCTCTGGCTCACACCGCCGCAGTCGCCACAGTCAAATTAGTTGAATTGCACTACGAATTGCTTCCCTATTCTCCGTATTCTCCAGTTTTTTCTCCCTGCGACTTCTCTTTGTTCCCAAACCTTAAATGATCGCCCGCCGGAAAGAAGGACGGATCGAACTAGGAAGTCATTGTAAAAATCGAATCTTCGAACAAAATTGGTTCGTAAAATTGTTTAAAAAAATAAATTATCCGAAACCTTATTCCTTTAATTAATATATCGAGGAATATTTCTGAGAAGATTTGTTAAAATTTCAGACCGATCGGTTGAGCTGTTTTTTTAGAAATCTTGATCACCAACTTCGTAAGAAGTTTACACATAGTCTGAGACGTTCTTACAAATTGTCGGCTCGATTTGAAATTTTCAGGGAATATAATCAGATATCAGAACCTGTTGCACATTGAACTTCCTGATGTTATAGTTTTTTTTTTTTTTTTTCTTAAATATTTCTGCCTTTAAAATTCCAAATAAATTTTTAAATTAAAAGACAAAGCCACATCCAACTTGTTTAAAGCGTTATAATTGATTCTTTTTTTTTATTTAAAACTCTAACAAATGATTCGCTTTTGAAATTGACATTATAGTGATTCAATTAACAAACTGTATGAACAAGGAAAAGGAGAATGACATAATGCAAAGTTCAAATTAATATTAATTTAGGGCGGAAGATTCGAAAATACTACCTTTTTTTTGAAATGTTTGAATAAACTAAAGCATTGGCGTCAACATTCACATCCCATTGATATGCTGTGCTATCAATCCAGAATAAGCGGTGCTATTTTGGTTATTAGGCGGTGAAATATCCCATTTGGAGAACCTACCACCCGAACGTTGTCGTCAACTGTTCCACTGTTCACTAGAACCTATTTGTATGTAGGTAGGTCTTAGATATTAGGTAGATAGGTCTAAGATCTTAGTGGTACACCAGTTGGACCCCTTTTAAAGACTTCGGACGGATTAAGTTGACCATCTCTTCCAAAACTGCTGCTTTAGCGCTGTAGTTAATATTTCCGGTTCAGGAAACGAATTCACCGGTGCGCCAAACAAAAACTGTCCTGGGGTAAGAGCACTGATATCTCCGGGTTCTGATGACACTTTAGTTATGGGCCTTAAATTGAGAATTCCCTCTTTTTCAGCCAGTGCTGTGCTGAGCTCTTCAAACGTCAAAAGAGCTCCACCAAATATTTTCGTTCATAAGATCTTTGCTGCTTTGACTGCTCCTTCCCAAATGCTTCAAAAATGAGGCGCTCGAGACGGTATGAACTTGAATTCGACCCCCTTTTCTACAACAAACTCAAGAATAGAAGTTTAAGTGAGATCTTTGTAAGATTCGTGTCTAATTTCATTTAATTTCTTTGCGCCAACAAAATTGGTTGCGTTATCGCAATATATTTCATTTGGGCACCCCCCATGAGTCGCTATGAGTGCAACTATAAAAGCTTCAGAGCTGAGGTCAGATACAAGTTCTTAATGAACTAGAGTTCTGCAATTAGTTTCTGGAAAAACACTTTGCGGAAGACAAGTTTATTGGCCATATTCTATGGACAGATGAGTCCCAAATCCCATGGATGGAATAACTAATTTCCTCAATTTACAAACCTGGGCATAAAGCAACCACCCTCGATGAAACGCTGAGGGTGAAACAAATTTTCAGAACTATAAGAACAGCCATTGTGTTCCAGTAATATGGCCTCCTCGGACACTATGGGCATGCAGTTATGGTAGAGAGCGATTAGATCGCATGTATGAAATTCATGGATATCTGCCACATTGTGTGAACGCATGTAACCGTTTTTCAACAACCTGATTGATCCATATCAGTGTAGCTTCAGCCCAGGAAAGTTCACCATCGACCAATTATTCACGGTATATCTTGGAAAAAACCGATGAGCTACAAATCGATACATACCTCCTATTTATCGATTTTAAGACAATGTATGACAACATCTAGAGAGCCTATACAAAGCAATGCCTAGTCAAACTGTCAGTTTGTGCAAGATGACATTGTGAATGCACGCTGCCTGATCAAGGTCTTTTTCGACTTAGCCGCGATTTTTGGTGTCAAGAAAGGTTTCTTGAAAGAAAAGTGCAAAAATCTCACGCCAACGCAAAAGGTATAATCTTTCAAAATACGCCGATGATATTGGCATAATCGGAAGAGAGCAGCGTAATGTCAGTGGCCCTTACGCGACTATCAAGACGGGCAAGACGCAATATACGAGTATGCTGTTAGCCAGAAAGACAACCAACACCGATATCTCGGATAGAAAGTACTGATAACATACTACTATCATAGCATATTCCTGAGGAATGGAATCAGGGGATGATTTTCAAGTTGCCGAAAAAAGGGTAATTACATAGATGGATTACGGAAGTTGACTGGGGCGGTAGTAGTCGAAATAAAAGCGAACATAAGGGCAATTTAGGTTCAGCTCTCGATGCCCAATAAACAGGCTTTCGTTCTGGATCCTCCTGCTCCGACCATATAAAAATGAAATGTTGTGTTTTACAGAGCGGTAAATTATCAGAAGCCTTTGAAGTTCCAATCGGAGTACGGCAAGGTGGAATTTTATCAGCGCTTCTTTTTCTGGTGATAAAAAGCAATGTTATCTGCGCAACATTGTCAGAGTAAACCTGCAGAGTTATTCAATGGACTGTTTCATTTATCTGATTCATCTTGAATACGCAGATGATATCTGCTTGCTTATGCGTAGGGTTTTGAATCCACACCAGATGCGCCTGGTGCCTAGTGCATCTAAAACTAAAGTCCTTATCCTTTCCAGTTCTTTCTCCCAACTTAACATTGCGGAACAGGAAATCGCGAATATGCAGAGCTTTCCTTATTTGCGAAGCACTTACTGTGTTTGGAATGTTGTTTAAAGTTTAAAGTCGAGCAGTACTTTACGAGTACAATACTTGAAAGGTGACCACAGTAATCACTCGGAAAATGCAGTCTTTCATTGACAGATGTATTGACAGATGCATCATTTTGAGACTACGATTACTCAACCGAATTTCAAACGCAGAGCTCAATAATAGAACAGGACGCGCACGTATTGTTGATTTTGGAATTTGAAATACGCCTTTAGGCCTTCGTCTCGTGTTTTATTTTCGGTCTATGGCATTCTAAAAAATGTAAGTTATCGTAATACTTCAGCAATACCGTCATCCAAAATAGACTGATAGAAGTCAAGAGAAAGTGCTATTGTTGCAACCACAGTTCATTGTTAACGCTATACGCCTTATAAGCAAGTGGTATAACGACCAGTGATCCGATGAGTCTTAATTAGCTTTTTATTGAACTCAACTGGACGTAAATGATATATAAAGGGTGATTCATCGCGAGGTTTGATTTACAATGTTAAATAAAACACATAAATTTGAAAGTGAACTTAAAAATTTTATTATTAGTTAAAAGAACAATTCATGGCATTTACTTTTTAAAAATGATATCATGTGAATGTTGGCAACGACTACGTTTGAGGTGGTCCATTCAAAAGCTCCAATTTTGGGAGACTCGTTCGAGCGTAGCTCGCGGATAACACGAGTAATGTTGGCTTCCAAAGCGTTATTCGTAGCTGGCTTATTCGTAAAGACTTGAGACTTTACATATCCCCAGAGAAAATAGTCCAAAGGTGTGATATCGATCTAGGCGGCCAATTTACCGTAGCAAAACGTGAAATTAAGTCCTCACCAAAATGATTTCTCAACAAGTCCATTGTTTCACGCGCTATATGGCTCGTAGCGCCATCTTGTTGAAACCAGAGCTCACCGAGACCATGTGCTTGAATTTCAGAAAGCACACAGTCCGTTAACATGGTGCGATAACGGTTATCATTGACGTTAACATTCTGATTTGCCTCATTTTTGAAGAAATATGAACCAATGATTCCACCAGCCCATAAACCAGACCATACCGTTGCTTTTAATGGATATGGTAGATCTTGATACTCTTTGGGTTGCTCATCAGCCCAAATACGGCAATTTTGTTTATTAAAGTATCCATTGAGCCAGAAATGGGCTTCATCACTGAACAAAATTTCACGATAAAACACTGAAAATATGAGACAAATTCAAGTCGCAAGGCTTAAATTCTTGCGCAAGTTGAATTTTTACGCAAGTTGTCGAATACGCCAAACTAAGCTGCTGAGAACGACGATTAATCGATTTGTCACGGTCTTCGCGTACACTCTCAGCTACAGCTGCTATAATTTCTTCACTACGTGCTGGATATGGACTAACCGGTCAAGTATCATCCACTAATGTAAACTGGGACTCAAATTTGTGAAGAGTATTGGCAATAGTGATTCCAGTAGGTCGATTATGCGCACCGTAAGTTCCTCGAATCGCACGAAAAACATTTCTCACAGAACGCTGATTCTCGAAATACAGCTGTTGTGGTGTGAGTCTCTCCATGATGACTTGCCAAACGATACTGAACAAAAATGACAAAGTATTGTAGTTTGATAAAAAACACGCGTGATCACCCCTTACTTCCAAAAAGTACGAAAAAAGGTATGACTTCTCTACTATATAGTGCAGCAGTGCTTATTTCGATGTGATTTTGTCATCAGATAGGGACCCAGACAATAAGTCCTGAACTTCAATCTGAGTAAATGCCTGTGTTAAATTCATCAACAGAGACAACCAACACATCACTGTTGGGTAGAAGGAAGCATTTAATATGGATTATGATCGACAGACACTTCGACCACCCGACCAAGAAAAGTTCTGGATAGTGATATCGAAACAAAAGACCAATACGGCTCTCTACTGAATTATTTAAAATTCAGCTATAAAATGTGGTTGAATGAAAGTATGACCCAGGCATGGAATCTTACTATCAGTTTCCCAACCATCAGTAAGGAAAGCAATCCAAGTTTCCCTTGCATCGCCTATAAGATATTGTGTGAATGCCTTGAACTATGATATTTGTCAATGGTTTTTTTGGTCCCAATCAGTAAGTTTGGACTGGGTCCGCAAATTTGGTGCAAAATTACTTCATCACGTTCCTCCGGTTCCTACCGTATAAATATATTTAAATGAACTAACAATGAGTGTGTATCAAGCCTGCGTATCAAGTCCCTACAGTTGAACACTCGGAACTACTCTAGCTCGTCCGGGTGAACTTTAAACTGCAATACCTAAAACGGCGACTACGAGGTGTGTTCAAAAAGAAAGGTGAATTATAAATCTTCTTAAAGTATCATTTACTTCTGAGGATGATGATTTGCAACGACTGAGGAAATAAACACGGCTAAGCTAGAAGAGCTCAAGGCTATACCAAAAAGTGCTTATGAGAAATGTGCGTTGGCACAAGTGTATTATATCTTAAGGAGACAGCATTAATAATGATGAATAAAAAAATTAAGCCCCCTTACTTACTATTTAAGCTATGTTCAAAGCTTAAATAACCGTCCGCAGCACATATTTAAAGCATACTTAATGATAAACTCATGCGCTGAAGACCTATCAGCGACCAACTGATGACAATTCATATCAGAACTAAACGCACTAACATAAGTTTATATACTCGCATGCCCCAACGGAGGAATTCACAGTGATCACATTACGGTAGATTGAATACATACTTTCAGTATATATCTATCGACACGTACCAACAGAGGAAAAAATCTAACAAAAACTCGTCCGAAGGAAAACGAAAAGATAGTAGGATGCTACTGAAGGATGCTATACGCATACCCACATACTCTGTATTTCGCCCACTACTGGTCTATAAAACATAGCATACAAGTTCATTGCTGTCGTATTATGTAAACATTCTAAATTAATCGCCAACAACCAAATATGTCCATATCAGTGCAGTTTTAAACATGGTAAGTCCACCATCGTCAAAATGTTTTGGGAGAGCTGCGAATACCAAATCGACACCCATTACCACTTCGTTGACTCTAAAATTGCAAATGATAGCGTCTATAGAGATGAGTTATACAGAGTCAAGTCTGGTCTTTCCATTACTGCTAAACTCGTTCGGGTATGCAGGATGTTGATAGAGAAATAGCGGTACTCTGTTAAATCTTTTCGTGTTGAAAAGGGTCTCATTAACACAATCGGGAGAGCCAGCCAGGATGTCACTGTAGCTTTTTCGAGCATTGATACAGAAGCAGCAATAAAGGACCTTCAAGTCAATGAAAGTAAAACAAAAAATTGGAATCAAAAACACCAACTTAAATAATTTTGAGGTGATAAATAAATACCATATATCTAGGCTCTGCAGTGAAATCCAGTGAAAACATAAGCACGAAAATTAAACGAAGAAGAGTTCTTTCCTACCGCTTATGGGCTTAACGACAATTGAATAGTAAAGATCCATCCCGATCAACGAGGGAGACACAACACAAGACCCTCATCATTCATGTCCTGTTGTATGCCGTAGACACATGGACAATCTTACTATATTTGGCCCGGTCTACGTTGACGAATTGTGCTGGAAAAGGTATAACAAATAACTATTAGGCGCGTAACAATGTTATCGCTTTTTTTTATGAAAACGCAACTTTATTTTGAAAAAATGGCTACAAATGAATCATTCCAAGTACTGCCCATCGTTATCTATAACTTTATCCCAAAGGTAGAAGTGTTTATCTTTTGAGGCTATCTACGAATCAAGCCACTTTCTGATGTGTTCATATGAGCGGAACTGCTGATCAGCCAGACCATGTGCCATCGAACGAAACAAGTAAGATTCGGACTGCGCAATATCTGGGGAATACGGAGGGTAGAATAGGGCTTCCCATTTGAGTATTTTCAGGTAGGTTTTAACGGATTTGGCAACGTGAAGTAGAGCGTTTTCATGATACAAAAAAGTTCATAATAAATAGCACC
Organism: Volucella inanis; assembly: GCA_907269105.1. Classification (NCBI taxonomy): domain Eukaryota; kingdom Metazoa; phylum Arthropoda; class Insecta; order Diptera; family Syrphidae; genus Volucella; species Volucella inanis. The sequence continues at coordinate 98,726,138 of OU026156.1, read as the reverse complement.
GACCTGATCCCACCAAATACACAGCATACACACAGTAAAACCATGACCGGGCAGTCCCCATCACTTTCTTCTCTTTGAGTTGCTGTGATGAATTCATTTTTCATCAATCTTCACGATGCGGTGAAGAAAACTCTTCCTTTTTTGCCGCTGAATCAATTGTTCACGATGCTCAACGTCCCTTAGGCTTCAAATCATAACAAACCCAAGTTCCTTGTTTTTTAATCATTCCCAACGTATGCAATCGCTTGGAAATGGCTTCGCGATTAACTCCTGATCCTGAAGCAAGCAAGAATTCAATTTGTCTGAGAAAGATTTTGGCCTGCCTTCACAAGGACGGTCGTCAATATCAAAATCACCATCTTTGAAGCGACGGAACTAATCATGGCAAGTTGTTTCACTTAACACAGTATCTCCGTAAACTTTTTGAAGCTCTCCAAGCACTTCAGCCGGCGTTTTCTTCGAATGAAAAAAAAAAAATCAACACTTCCCGCGAATGATGATTATTTGGCACAAAATCAGATATTTTCACAAACTAAAAGTATATGACGCCAAAACAAAATCACTAATGTATCAAAACGATTTGTTTACCATGTATCTAAGCTTGATTCCAGACGTTTTGGATATCTTAAAACCGATCAGCACTTAGCTACTTCTGGAGGAATCTATTGAACTTAGTTGCGCACCACATATATCGGCTGTTCAACGACAAGGATCTGGTTAAAAGACGGTGCCTGCAGCGATTAAGGTGGCTAGGTGATATAGAAGGCATAGACTGCAGTACTCCTGCCTGAACGATCAGCAACAAGGTTTGCAGTATACGAATTAGAATTCCACCTACTTGATCTGAGTAACTGGGGGCAGCAGAAATTGAGCTGTCCGGATAGGACTATTAATTGAGGACCATGATTAACCCGGATTATAGCGCAATATAAGTAAACGATTAAGAATAAGCTACTTTTATGGCAAACAGTGGAAGTATAGTGCCATCTTCTTTTCTGATTAAGCCTTTATAATATCAATCTTGGTCTTGCGTTAAAAATGAAATTTGGCCACAAAACAGGTTTCTTTGACAAGGTATTAAAGCTTACTTCAGTTGCTATAAATTGGATCGGGGCGGCCGTTGCTTAATTTTACATCTTACAGCATTACTGCTTCATATTTTTAGCAGCACACCTGCTGATATTCATGGCTATGCTTTGTGTAGTCCCGCCTTCACTCGAGTGTATGCTTTCGAAGTATTGAAATAAAAAGCACTTTCTCTATGCATTATTCTGAAATGCTAATTTGCCAAAATGGCATAGTTCCTTGCCTATAAATGTATACCGTTTCAATAAACTTCTTTAATCTGACTAAGTTCACTCCCGGCTGGACTGTGGCTACAATTTTCCGGAGGTCTTTTATGTATGCTATGTGATACATGCTCGTAGTAGACAAATGTTTGAGACCTAGACAAGAACGTCTTGATAGATACCCAAAAGAACACACTTTGAACTTAAAATATCCTTTATTTAAACTTAAGACTACCGAAACCGCTTATGCATATGTTTCTTAAGCATCTGATATATTGATTGGCTTCGCAGTTACTACGGATCGCACGACTTCTACTTTGGGTTGTCCATTCACATTCGTGACTACACCTATGGCCTTTGACTTGATTGCTGGAATGAGAATGGCAGACATTGCCATAGGAACAAAGATTGCAACGACTAGAGCAAAGATATAGAAAACTGTCTGAAAGATACAAGTTTATAGCTTCTTCTAAAGATTATTTATTAAAAAAAATGTACTCTTCTACAGACCTTTGTGTTCATGTTGCCTATTTTGTTCTTTCAAGGGTTCCTTCAAAGTGATATTCTCGAATGCAAGTTCTGGAATGATTTGCTTTCACCGTTTGCCATTATTTTATATAATTCCCGATCGAAACTTTCACAAAAGCCGAAGAGCGCTAATAAGTGTTACGTTCTCCTAAACAGCTTACTTGTCTCGATTCACGTTCGCCATTGGGTTATTTTTAGGCCTGCCTTGAATAAGCCGGCATTTCAAAACTTTCCCAACAGAACCAATTTAATTAATCTGATGACAATGACAAAACAACACCAGCTGTCTGAATCGCGCGCCGCCAAGTAGAAACGGGAAGCTGGTATTGCAGAAAAGGTCGTTGAGCTTCAGAAGAATTTAAAAACAAATTCAAATATCCAATCACTTCCTTTTCGCCAAGAGAGATGGTCTGCAGTGAGTGATGTAATTGTTGTTACAGATGAAAATTTAGTGATGCCAAATACATACCTGTAGCTATGACACAGAGCAAATGATGAAGGTTAAGGTGAAGGTACTGGCGCTTGTCAAAGATAAGGAATATATTCATGAGCACGAGAGGATTTTTGAATTGTATTCTTGGAGAATTAGTATGAAGGTGGCATATTAATTAGATTAAATCATTAGTCACAGGGTTCAATAATCCTCCACACTGTCGTATTTCCCATGATATGTGATGAATAAAGTCAACGAAAACAGTACTAACCTATCCCGAAAGATGACTGCATGAATGAAACCGGAATATATATATATTTTTCGTATTTATCACGTAACATTTTGAATGAATTTAGTCACCACCATCAGTTGTCTAAGGCGTAGATATAGATACTTTTTTCAGTGATTTGAAGCACGTTCGTAGATAACGTGCGAGTAAACTTGGCCAGAAAACATTTCTTATCAGTGTACATGGTGCCGAACAGAGCAACTTTTCAGAGCACAACTTTGAAAGTGTGAATTTTCACACCGCACTTTCTTATCAAAAAAAAATATATATTCAGTATAAATATTTGATAGGTCCGGTTAAACCTTCATTCCAAATTGAATTTTCTCACTTTATACAAGCCTTTCGAAGAAGAAACATTCAATGCAAAAATGGTAAGGAAACAAGAGAACAAGAAATTCCTCATTTATTGATTTTGAAATGTTTTTCTTTTTTTTTCTAACGGATTGCAAATGTAACTCCCAAAAATGTGGTGATAAGTGTCCTTGCGATAAGGGATGCAGTTTCCCATGCAAATCTCAAACCAAAGACAATTATTGCAAAGGAAATTGAGGTCAAAACTCAGACCAAACCAAGATACCACAGCGAGCTAGTCAAAACTGGTGAATGCAGTTGATTGTGATAGTATAGATGTGAGTTTAATCTGAAGGTTAATCAGGATCGAGAGAATGATCAACCTTACAAACTTGCAAATGAGCGGCGAGGTTTGCTTTTGGTAAGCGAAACTAAGCTTAACCAAAATCAGTGGCTACAATCTATATAGAAGGGCCCGACCAAACTCATTACGAGGCGGTGGGGTATGAACTTTATATGTGCTATAGGTTCATATTTAACGGAGACTCAATGAGTACATCATCCCATTCAATTTATCACTCGCAATACTTCAACCGGAAGAGAATTATTATTGTTTGGCCGGAGGTTTTAAAGCTAGACATGGAGATTTAATACTAGGGGCAACCAATTATACTACTGATGATAAAGTACAGACTTGAACTGTACTCAACGAATATCCCATTGTTCCCATAAGCCGATTCTTCCTGGACTAAGCATTGTAGTAATAGACAGAACTAAACTAGAACTAACCAACACGGATTGAAACACACGGAACTGTTTTACTGGCTTTTCTCCAGGGCGCGGGCGGTTTGAAACTCAGGTGTATTAGGTTTCGATATTTTTCCAGAGGTGGTTGTCAAACTGGACGGGATAAGCTAGTGCATCCTCAACCAGTGCTAGTTGTTAGTTCGTTACATTTAGCCCAGCCAGCAACCACTCCAACATCCGTGTTATGCCTTCATGTCAGAGTTAACGCCAACGGAATTTTCCATACAACTACATAAAAATTCTATGAAAATTTTTTCAGAGAATTGCTTCGTACGCGATTCGAACCCGCGACCCACTGCTTGAGGAGTCTATGCATGTACAACTACACCACGGCCATCCCCGTTGCGAGCGTTCAAGTACGATAGTGATCATGACGCACTTGCCGCTAAAATACTGATCCCAAATGAGCAAACGCAGCCGGAAAAGTACGATGAAGTGTACTCATACGACTACCGTAGTAATGCTTCTCCAGATCCTTAAAACGTAATCTACGTTTGCGAGGAACTGATCCTCCGACTAACAGAAATTTGACAATCGTAAAAGTCAACCGTAATTTACTGACGATGCAAGACATTGTCAAACGAACTATGGAACTATGGATCAGACTATCTCTCGAGTAGAATACTCCGACGAAAGCCAGGTCGAAAAAAACAGAACTCCAATAATCAACACATTGTACGCACACAAAAGTGTGCTAACAGCAGTCCAACAGACAGTTTACTGACAGAAAAGACTCGGAAATAAGAACAAACTATTTACTAAATTAAAGTAAGTCTGTACTGGGGCAATGAGATTCGGGCTATAAAATCCAATAACCCGAATATGTTCCCGCAGATAAATAAATTGTTCAGTCTGAAAGATCACAATTACATTCAGTGGGAGATTTTTTCGAGCCCGTATATACGGTGAACCATCCAGCTCACCGTAGCCTCGGCATTGACAAATTAGCGATCCGAAAATCATACTTTCACCGTATTCAGTGAAGAAAACGCGGAAAATGTCATCATCAACGATGAAAGAGCTTCCTCGCATTTGTTTGTGCGAAAATATAAACCCCTGTGCATCTTTCAGTCTATGAACAACAAAAAGTTGTTATGAGTAGACGGTATCCCAAACGTTGTATGAAGACACCTGCCCTTAAAAACAGTGGATATACTCGTATTTACTACGCTATCTACCAATGCGCTGAATAATGCATATTATCCGACCCATTGGAAAAGAGCTGTGGTACATCCAATCCCGAAAAGGGATAAAGTTTGAACTAACACTGCTAATCTTCCGTTAATTAGTTTCCGAATATAAGCAAAATTTTCGCGAAAGTGGTCAATAGATCGCCGTTAAGCTGAATTGAGGAAAATAATGTAATTCCGGAAAATCAGTTCGGTTTTAGGGCAATTCGTGACACTATTCAAGGGTGACCAGACAAGAACGACAGGAAAAACGATGCATGATTGAATAGCAAACCTGACTGAATATTTGGAAGCTGGATGTCATTGCTAACTTTGACAGCTGCTGGAAAACAATTAGAAAAACTATCATTGCTATATAGTTACAAATGCAAATTAGTATAATTTAGTACATTTTAAGTCATTTGACGTATTTTGAAAACGAAAGTTAGCTTACACCTAAATTATGTAAAGCGTTTAGGATTTGAAAGTCCTATATTTTACAACCTGACCCATATGGTGACATATGTTATCTATAGATTTGGAAAATTTACCATGAAACGCTGCAGGACGAAAGAAAAAATCTAAATCGTTGAATTTTATTACGATAATTAAGGTTTAAACGCCACAATGATGTGAAAAATTTGTGCCAGTTCTGCACGTTATCATTTTTTTTTACAAGCAGTAAAGTAAAGGTTAAAAAGACACTAAGGGATTCGCAACCCAAAGTAGTGTGGAATTATAACCGCAGTAAAAACACCTCCTAAGTCAAGAACGATCAATGAAGGATCGACAAATGATAAAAAAAGTAATCGCCTTTGAAGAACATATTGCAATTTCAATACAAATTCTCATAAATTTCACATGAGTTCAAGAGGCTTCTCAATCTGCGAATATTGGATTATACATCCAAAATGGTTACTATTGCTGGGTTAATATTCACCTGCAAGGCCTGGTTGTGATGAATACCGTTCTGGTCAATCTGCAAATCACGATGCAAGTCCTTGTTTCTTATACTTATACAAGGTGCATTAACTATTCCACCAAGAACTTAGTTTTGGAATGTTTGGATTATTTGTGCATTACTTATTTATTTAATTTTTTTTGTACAATTTAAATTCTCAGTTAACGTTTTTGAATTAGGTTCCAATAACCAATGTATAGTAGTTTCCTATATCTAATATTTATTTCTTGACATTTTTTTTTAACATGTTTTTCCATTTTAAATTGGCGTCCAAACTCATATCCAGGTATTAAGCTGAGTTGGAATAAGGTACAGTTTGATTATTTATAAAGATAAGGAGATTCATTACTTTTGTTTGTAAATTCATATGATTGATTGACTTCGCTTCATTTAGTTTGATTCGCCATAATTGCGTCCAAACTCCTATCTTGTTAATTGCATTTCTAATTTTTCTGTTACTTTAACCACACAACCATCTACGGCAAAGGTTGCAGTGTCGTCTGCGACTGTCGCTGTATTTGTGTGATTATCATATGGAATATCACTAGTATATAAAAAATATAGTGTTGGCCCTAGAACACTCCCTTGTGGTACACCTGCTTGCGTTTTTCCAGAACATTGCTATGTTTCATTCCCGGCACTGACCGATAGCACGATGCGCCGAACCAAACTATAACTTCTATTGGGATCCCGCGATCCCAGCTTTGGGCTTCTCTAGGTAGAGCTTTGACGGCAGCTAAGCCTGGTTAAAAAAAAAAAAACGAAGTTGAGCGCCACGTGAAAAAAGACAGATTTTTCGCTACGTTATAAATGCCCCGTTGGAGCTCGACGATTTATTTTTAATTAACTTAGCGATACACTCTTCGATAGAGTTTCCCGCTATTTCCCGATCCCGAAAAAAACAAAGCGCTAATTAACGGGACGCGTGTCCAGTCTATCTCGGACATTTTCGCACTCGCGGTCCAACGGAGTCTAATGTTACAAAATGAAAAAAAAAAAACGCTTTCTAATTGGATTTAGCACTACACTGTACTGCACCCTTACTATACTTAGCCTTTGTCCCCTAGCGGTGCTGTGCTCCCTACTGGCACAGTTCCTTACTCCTTAAAAAAAATGTTCTCTACTTTGTACCAAAAGCACAAACTATTAACAAAAACTTCGCTTGACCCTCTCTGATAGCTGGTCGTCAACAAAGTTACCTCCAAATCTTTTTTTTCTTTCCACAACTCCCGCCAGACTCACACACACGTTGACTCACAAAGGATGTGTGCCTACTATTTTCCCTACCATTGGATTCTACAAAAAGATTCAGAAAAGCAGAGTTTCCTCCTCAACGAATTACACTAATAGAATTTATTGCAACAAAAACGACCGCCCAGTAGAAAGGAAATTCGATGGAAAAGTAGCTGGAGTATTGGTACTGAACGGTAAAGAGTGTAGATACAATCTAAAAGAGATTATATCTCGATCCAATAATCCGCTGGTTCGCCACCCCTACAAACCCGAATACGTTAGAGTGCCAGTGCAATTTGTTATATTCTTATCCGCAGATCCCTGACTACACCCGCGGATCGACGTTTAGATTTGAGGGGGGGTGGGGACTGACCAATAGCGTGTCGCTCCTTACAATTATATATTTACTTCTCTATTTATTTTGTGTATGGGCCTTTCTGCCCTCTGGCCTCTCCGCACTCCGGCCATGGCCGGTTTTGCAATTTGTAATTTTGTTCTTTCTAGTTGTTTGCGGTTGTTACTTGTTATGATTTTGTTGGTTGTTGTTGGTTGGTGTGGTTTGTTGTCGGTAATTGTTGTTTTGTTTTGTTTGTTTTGTGTTTTGGTTGTTGTATGTTCGATGTTGTTTGTATGTTTGTATGTTCCCTCTTTAGAGGCTGTCTTGTTAGTTGACCGTCCGCCTATGCTGCTCGTTCTGTGCTTCATCGGTGGGGTGCTGGTTTATAAAGGCGTCGTCATCCCTTCACCCATCGCACCTTATTTTTTAAGTTGATACGTTGATACGTTGTGGTGTGCTGGATTATGTTGGCCGTCCGCTTGCACACCACTGTAGCTCCTCCATTACTCCATCTTTGGGGTGTTGCTATGAAAGAGATCATCGTCTCTTCAGCCATCGATCAATTGGATTCGTGCATCCTTATCCAATGTAGAGATGTGATGCTGGTGCTGTCTCCTCATCGGTGGCGGGATGTAATGTCCATTAAGCCTCATAAGCCAAATAACGCTTTTGTTGGGGTTTAAGTTTCAGGGGTCGTCTTTCCCCACCCGTCTTCATCTTGTTGTGGTGTCTCAGACGTACTGTCTGATGCAGCCCGTTGCGAGTCTTCCGTCTATTTATAGTATAGGCTCCGACAACAGTTTTCCTGGTGGACCTCCTGTCGAAACTTGGGCTCCTGGTTCGCCGTAAGTCTCCCTATTGTCCTAGCTTTACTTTTTGGGTTTCCGTTCACTTTCCTATCTAACGTTTGCAGTAGGGGTTCTTGTAATTGGAGTCTTTTGAAACGTTTTGCAGCTTGTAGTTAGTAGTTAGAGGTTTTATTAGCCATTAAATTGCAAAGGTATTTGTATTTGCCTATTATTTAACCTACTAAAAATTTTTTTATCGTCCGGATATCAGTTTCTACGAGCTTTTCTCTTTTCAACAATTAATTCTTTAATTTCCGTGGGATACCCTACTGAGGCTTACCTTTTCTGATGATAGGTCGGTGTACTATTTTCGGCTGCTTGTTTTAGGTCAGCAATGAATTGCTCTACCTAAATATCAATATGTTTTGCCCAGTGCTGATTTAAAATTAATAAATCCTTCGATTAATTCTCTAAATGCATACCAGTCCGTTTTTTTTATTTATGAGTCTTGCATTACTTGTCTGTTTTACTAGTATGCCATTGAATATTAGGATCACAGGAGTATGATCCGAGGACAGGTCTTCGCTGCTATTAACTTCGACCTCTTCCCTGTTAATTCCTTTCGTTATGAAGAATTCATAAGTTATCGAATTTGGGTCAGATAGTCAATAAATTGGGCATCCAGCCCAACATAATCAAAAACTTCTAAGAGAGTACAATATGTGAATCTGTGAATCTAACCATCGCCCCGGATGGTTAATGGAAAATATCACCGAAAACGACCCAAATATCTCCATTTGTTACCGTTCTTAGGAGCTTGACCTCTCCACAGTAACACTGAACCGAATTAACGCAAGAACTGAAACCAGACGTTTTCGGAAATTCACCGAAAATCCACCAGTGATTCAGAAAATGTCAATGCACCCAAAACGTGTAACTATTTGTTGCGGTTTATGGTTCGGAGGTGTAACAAGGCCGTAGCTTTTTCAAAATGAGTCTGGCAAAGGCATTACGGTCAACGGAGTGTGCTACTGGGAGATTATAAATATTTTTTTCCGCCCGGAGCTTGAGGATATGGATACGAACGACCTTTAGTTTTATTAGGATGGTGCTACGTGCCAAACAAGTCACGAAACAATAAAGTTATTATGCACGAAGTTTCTGTAAATTTGCATTTCGGAAACACCCATTGACTGTCAAAACCGTGCCACCTAACTATGAAACTTTTCTTTCTTAGGGACTATGTTGAAAGGAAGATCTATGGAAATACTCCGCAAAAAATGCCAGATTTGAAAGCGAACAGTGAAGCCGTCGTCGTCGATATATGTAGAGCCCAAAAAAGCGAGAGCGAGTAAAAGGTGAGGGTCTGCAAGCAGAGGCGAGGCGGTCATTCAGAACATATTGATATTTCATAAGTAATCTCCTTGTTTAAGCTTTATGAAGCAATAAAGGTTTTAGAAATATCTCAATAATTGTTTGTTTTACTCAAAAACAAATATCACATTCTACTGCACGTGTGTATCATGTTCGTTACTGCATGCAGTAATACAAGCAGTACTACTGCACATTTGTTTCAGGCATTAAACTGTTTGAATGAAAGCCCATTTTTGGTGCATCAAGCTTCCATTACCTTCAAGTGCTGTTTGCTCGTTAGTGCAGATAATATACATGATCCGACAGACAGAACAGGTAAATTATCTAACTGAGCTTGAGCGTAGATGAGGAAAGAATTATCAAGAGCATTTACCAGAGAGTGGGCCAACAAACACCAAAGCATTGGAGACAGGACCATGGACATTCCTGTCATTACGTATTAATTACAGATAGTATCCACAACTAAGATTCTGTTTACAGAGAATATTTTGATCTACAATCCTTCTTCCCGAGAGCACAATCAGTTCTTCTTATCAGATTCTCACAAGATATTCCGCTTTGGTATGCATGGTGTATCTTGTACATGGATGCATTCCCAAGCAGTTCTGCGCCCATTAAATCAACCATTCTTTTTATATGGGAACGAAGTCAGACCGACAAGTATTTTATATGGCCGGTTTGGTATATAATATACGTATGAGTAAGTTCAAGTAAATTAGGGCCAAAGCAAAGAAAACAGTGTTTTGACTATTTCTGAACTGCTACTTTGCCTGTACTCTCAAAAGCTAACGAAGTTAATTTGCTTATTTGCTTGCATACTTTTCGGGCTGAAGAAATATAAAAGCTTTAGATGGTTGCAATCCAAAATGTATGCAATATTTAGATTTTGTTTTTAATTCTAACTGACAGGTATATTTTAATTCTAAAATTTAAAATCGCTCAGTATTATTGGTTACGTGTTATTGGTTACATGTTATTGGCGGTGTGGAAATCAGGATAACACCTAACAGCTTAAAAAGAACCCTTGGATACCAGGCGCTCCCTCTGGTCTTAACACAGGTGCTTGGCACTCCACTCTTTTTGAAGTCAGACCCTATAGATGTTTATCTGGTTAGAACTTTCCTCGTTGTAATAATGATAAGATTAACCGTCCATAAAGTAACGCCGCTTCAGCCAGCGTACTAGTACGCTTCTAAAAATCAAGCGAGGGTATTGTTCTGATGTAAGAATCTTTTATAGTAAACAACCAGGTTCATGAACACCGAAAACTATCATATGACAGCTGTTAGGATATGAAAGTGAATATTCTGAGCTCCTTAATTTTGTAATTGAAATCAAACTCTTAAAACTAAAATCAAAACATAATCAAACTGGAACACTTTTTTGTAAAATTGGATACTGTTTGCTCGTCTGGTTTCGGTTTTTTTGGTTGCGCCATGGACATTTGCCTCATCCGGAAGGAGATATTGAACCCCTGAAGCTGATCCATCCAGCAAAAGTTGACCACTTTGTGACAGATCTTAAAAAAAATAAAATCTAAGAGTCCAAAATCGATAACTAGAAACTTTTCACTAAAATTACTGTTGGACGAACGAACAATATAGAGCAATGTCTAGCTTCCATATCCCGACAACCTGACATTCTTCCCTGTCTTTGCAAAGTAACAATAGAGAATGTACGTTTCAGTAATCTCTGCGGATTTTAACGTAAAGAAGGGACTAAATCAAGGGGATGCACGCTCGTCCTATCTTCCTTCACGCCATTCTCGAGAAGAAGAAGAATGTATGTGTGTATGGAAAGGTACCTTAACTAATACCTAATGCGGAAATCGAGACAAGTGGAAAGGTTAAATAGGCAAAGCCGTGGTCCTGCTGGAACTATAACATTACCAAAGCGAAATTAAAGGGAAACACGCCAGTTTAGACTTAACTTTGTGCAGTAAAAAACGGATCATGGTATGAAAAACAATATTTATCATTTCCAGAATCCAGGCTAACTGGAGTATAAGGGTAACTTATTCAATAATAGTGGGATGAAAGTCATCCGAACACCATATTTTTTAATAAGATACCAATTGCACACAGGACTGGACTAATGTACCAAACAATTGGCGGAGAGTGCAGTCGTTGTCATGTCAATAAAAATGTTGTGTCACTTATGTACGAGTTTAGCACCTCTAAGTACTAAGGAAAGACATAGTGCCCAGTTACGATGACAGTAAGCACTCTAATTATAGTTTTAGGTGCGCAACTAAGTTAACGCTGTTTTTTTTTTTTTTTTTTTTGATGAAAATGAAACTTTATTGTGAAAAATGGTTGCAAATGAATCATTCAAAGTATTGCCCATCGCTAACTACAACTTTTTCTTATCTTTACAGCAAAAGATTTTATCTTTTGAGGCTATCTACGAATCAAGCCATTTTTTGATGTCTTCCTATGAGCGGAACTGCTGATCAGCCAGACCATGTGCCATTGAACGGAACAAGTAATAATCGAACGGCGTAATATCTGAGAAATATGGCGGGTGGGGTAGGACTTCCAATTTGAGCGTTTCCAGGTAGGTTTTAATGGGTTTGGCAACGTAAAGCCGAGCGTTGTCATGCTGTAGATTCACTTTTTCGTGCCTCTGCACGTATTGTGCTCGACTCAATGGCATAAATTGAATCGATACCGTTCCCCAGTGATGGTTTTGTTGGGTCTCAACAGCTCATAATAAATAATACCGACCTGGTTAATCCAATTACACAGCATAACCTTTGCAGCGTGAATATTCGCCTGAGTGACATTCTTCTCTTTGAGTTGTTGTAATGAATCCATTTTTTATCACCCGCCACGATGCGATAAACAAAACCTTTCCTTTTTTGCCGCCCGAGCACTTGCTCATTAGCGAAAAAAACGCTCAACGTTCCTTGGCTTAAAATCATAAAAAAACCAAGTTCCTTGTTTTTGAATCATTCACAACGCATGAAATTGCTTGGCGGGTAATTCCTAATGCGTTTTGGCATGGATCCTCATCGAGCAATGACTCCAATTCAGCGTTTTCGAAGGAACGAAGGCTTTTCTTCACGCGGATGGTCGTCAATATCGAAATCACCGTCTTTGAAGCGACGGAACCAATCACGGCACGTTATTTGACTTGTAGCAGCATCTCTGTAAACTTTTTCAGCTCTCGATGGGCATCAGCGCCGTTTTCTTTGAATAAAAAAAGAAAATTAACACCTCGCGCAAATGACGATTGTTTGGCACAAAATCAAACATTTTCATACAACCAAAAGTATAAAAGTATGACGCCAAAAAAATTACTTATATGTCAAAACGATTTATTTACCATATGTCTAAGCTTGTTTGATGACGTTTTGGATATGTTAAAATAGACCACAATTCGGAAAACAATCCACATACGAGTAAGTTCTACGGGCGGTCTTATCCGTAAAAGAGAACGAGGGGGATCGGTGGGTGAAGTCCTAAGGACAGGGAATCTCACGACGAATCAGGAGCCCAAGGTGCGACAGAAGGTTCACCAGGAATACCGTTGTCGGATCCCATAAGATAGATGGGAAACTCTCAACTAGCTACATCAGACAAGACGTCTGAAAATTGCAAACAGGACGGTCCTTTCAAGCCAAACACCCCAACACGATGTTGATGGATGGGGGAGACGATCTCTGGAACTTGCGCCCCAACAAATGCCACAAATACAGAGGCTTAAGAAACACTTCATCCTGCAACCGATGTGGGTACGAAGACATCAGAGCTAGCTCCGAGTTAAACCAATGATGGGTGTAAAGATGACGATCTCTTTAATAGCAGCATTCGAATGAGGGAGCAACAGAGAAGCAACAATGATATGCAGGCGGACAGCCAGCACAATCGAGCAAATTCCAAAACCACGGAACCGGTCGTTGCCCGAGGTCAGATCGGCCGGAGGACAGAGAGGCTATTGATCAGTCCCCATTCCCCTCAAATGCCGATCGGAGTAGTTAAGTTCGGCGATCCAGAGTATGACTCGATCGAGTTCCCTCGATCCCTTTTAGATTGTATCTTTTTTTTCGTCTCAACACTCCAGCTGCCTTTCTAACGAGTTTCCCTTCCTTCTCCTTCGCGTTTGTTTTGATTAGCAAAAAAAAATTTATCAACGTTATTCGATGGAGAAAAAGTACCCGGGCAACAGAAAGAAAAGAAACTTTGCTTTTCGCAATTTCGCAAATTTTGAGCATAGATACGATCCACAGCATCCATAAATTCTCTCAGTGTAGTTCCCAGTTATCACTGGAAGAGGGAATACCGAGGCTGAGGAGTTTAGTGTGAATGTGTAAAATGGAATGATGAGAGGCATAACTGAACAGGCGTGCACACACCAGCAAAGTTTGCAAATTTGTAGCTAATAACCCCGTCGTTGGGTTTACTAGGGCCAAATAAATGGGAAAGCGAGCATGTGTGTGAATGCGTGTATGAGTTTGGCGGGAGCTGTGGAAAGCAAAAGATCTGGAGGTCACTTTTGTGACAATCAGCAAATAGAGAGCGTTAGCTTAAGTTTTTTAATTTTTGCGAATTTTGTGAATTGCCAAAAGCAATTTTTCTTTTTGGCAGTTCAAGTAGAAAAAAAAAATAAAGTAAAGTAGTATTGGTAGGGATATTAGTGGTTTGTTTTTTTATTGGCGGACTGGTAGAAAAAGGGGAAAAAGAGAAAGGAAAAGACGAGAAAAGAGTGATGGATATAGGAGCATGGGGACGAGAAAAAAAAGGATTGTGCTAGCAAGGAGCGCTGTGTCTCCAAAAAAAGGTAGTTATAGTGCAGTGCAGTGCAGTATTAAAAAAATGAGAAAAAAGCGATTTTTTGTGAATTAGGAAGTGAGACTCCGGTGGGCCGCGCATATGTCTAAAATTCTCCAGAATAGACACGCGGTCCGTTAGATAGCGTTTTGTGGTTCGAAACGGAGCTTTTATAAGGTGGTGAGATTTTTTTTTCGTTAGTTTTCTAGTTTGGGAAGTTTTTCCTTTTTTTACCCGCAAAGGTTCCGTAATTACTTTCAAAAATTACATTTCGTTTTACCCTGATTTAGCGGTCATTGAAGCGCTTCTTGGAGGAACCCACATCAAAAGTCATCTTTGGTTCAACGCATCGATTTATCGGTGCCGCGAACCTAATGTAACAATTTATGCTCACACGCAGTTTAGCTATCAATGGATAGCTAATACTCTGAAAGAGTTCTATTCTACGGTTCTAAAAACACTCTTCTGAGCGTAGAAGGTAAATTTTTTGAGACATGAGACCCAAAAATGATTAGGCTTAAATCATTACTCGCCTTTCACTACAGACGCAGGTATGTCGGCTTTCCCCGATTTTCCACAATATCTTTCATAACCATTAGGATTGCATACGAGCTGTGTTCAAAAACATTCAATTCTAGATTTTTTATTTATTTATTTATTTTTTCTGCTGTGTTGGTACACATGTCCCGAACATATGTTAACAGTGTCAAGTATATAGCGTACTTAGTTTGTTTTTGACTGATAGAAAAGTAAGACGTGTTTTGGTGTGCTCGGCGAATTTCAATTATTTTAAAAAATGGAGCAAATAATTTGCATCAAATTTTGTGTAAAAAGTGGAATCCAGTGCTCTTAAATATATGAAATGTTGACATGGTGAGTCTGCTCTGAGTAAAAAAAAAAAGTTTTCAAATGGTACAACCTCTTATGAGATGGCCGAGAAAATGCCAATGACGAACCTCACTCGGGACGCCACAGCACATCAACAAAAGATGAATACGTCGAAGCTGTTTTGAAAAATTGTCGAATTACCATACAAGAAGTTGTTGAGGATGTTGGCATATCGGTCGGTTCATGTCATGCAAATTTTCCGTATATTTTGGACATGAGACATGTGTCAGCGAAGTTTGTTCCAAACTTTTTAATTTTGATCAGAAGAACCTTGCTTACAGAGGTCATAAATGGTGACGAATCATGGATTCCATTCCCAAAACTGAAGAGCCCTATGAAAGGACGGAGATTTGCAACGATTGAGGAAATAAAAACGACATCTCTCAAGTCTATACCAAAAAGTGCATATGAGAAGTACTTCGAGCATTGGAAAAAGCTTTGGCACAAGTTTATTATTACTGAGGGGGACTACTTTGAAATAGACAACATTAATATTGATCAATAAATAAATAAACACCTGGTTTATCTATGCTTGGAAGATAAAGGATATGGAATTTGCAGTTGATATTTTGCTAGGAATCTTTACCATCAAAGGTCTTGCATCAAATGAAATTTAAAGCGTTAGTTTGGAGTTTGACATTGCCACCCTCGTTGTTGGGTACAAATTTATTTATAGCAGCTCGATTCAGGACCTTCATACAATGTCAAGTTGTATTCCCCAGAAACACTTTCATCTGTTAAGGTAAGTTAAAGTCAGTTAAAGCAAATAGATCTTTGATTCATCTGAAAAGGATTATTAACACCAGGGATTTTAATAAATTTGACAATAGTAAAAAAAAAAAAAACATTTTAAACTTTTAAAGGTCACTTTTTTATTAAATTTTATTAAATATTTAAACTGTTGCTGTTGAAGAGACAACAGTTTGCTTCTCGTATCTACATTTAACTCAGCTTAATTCGTAGGAATGATTCTTGAATTAAGGGATCACCATCACAGTCACAAATCCAATCCACTGTACCAATGTATTCCCAAGACAAAGCCCAAGACAGAATTCAATGGCAGACCACTTTCGGACAATGTAGTAGATCCCAATGCTAATCCCAATTGCGAGTTAGGCAAAAGTGGTTTTTGAGCAATTTTTAATACCGCAGGTGAGATGCCAATTGGAGAACCAACACTGAAAGCTGAAGCTGAAGTGGCGGCAATTAAAAGTGCGAAGAAGGTTAAAACCTGCAGGTAGAAAGTTTCAAAATAATTTTGAATCAAGCACGAAAAAAAACCCAGGTATCCTTACCTTCATATTTATTGAAATTTGTTAACCTGTTCTTGTTTAAGTTTAAGGTGAGACGTTGTCTTGAGCAGTCTCAGTTGGTTATGACTACAATTTTGACCAGTTACACACATTTATATTCAGATGCAATAGTCATAACCATACGAAATTTCATCAGAATTGTTAGTCCTATTAATGTTTTGCTGAGAGTTAATTTTGTTTGGGATAAACAAACCAAATTGTAGAGGCTGGTTACTCTTCCCCTCATTGACAAATTGCTATTCTTTGTTATTAGATACTGGTTTGCGTTTGGAATTATTTAGTTACAATTGGGCGTTGTACTGTATAATCCTCTCAGATTCTCACATTATCTTGCTGACATCACTAAATACAATGGAGATTAAGCTGGGGATACTTTGACAAACATAGCAATGCCCAATGGCAAGAAGGATTCCTTCAGGAAGTGCATGTACATCTATCCACTTACTATGTAGTATTGTCCCTGATTTAAATCCATTCCATTCAATTCATGTTACCCACAGCATTCGTGAAGAGTGCGTCGACTTAGTGGCGTAGCATAGCGGGGGCGGCAAAATTTCACAATTAATAATAATAATATCTTGTAAATATTTGAACCATTTTATATTTTTGTCGCACCTACGATTCGGACCGGTTGACATGAGCACGAAATTTTCCATTACTTATACTGTGATGAAATCGGGGATCCCCTTTCTTTAAATTAATATACAATAATGACATCTTGCTCATTGTAGTGACTAATAAAACTGTCTGTACTGACTTGCAGGGATTGCCCGGCTTCGATTGTTTATAATTAATATTCAACGAATATAACGAATAGTGTTCAATATTGTAAAATAACACCTGCAAATTAGGTTACTGCGTGAGTAAGTCCCTTCAGGGAAGACCGTGAGTGATGCTTTCACAATTCAAAGAGAGTTTGATTGATGGATCGTCAGTTGTCTAATTCCTTACCAAACAAAATTTGGCTTTACATGGCCATACAAAAAACGACAGCAGTATTAATAGAGGAAACTTTTAAGAATTGGTGCATTTAATTGTAAAGTACGATCCTCTATTTCATGAACATCTTGTAAGATCCAAATCCAAAGCGAATTTATCGTAGTTTTGTGAAATAAAGTTCGCCAACATACCATCGCTCAAATAAAAAAGGCTAAGAATTATTTGATAACATTTCTCATAAAGATCAGACAAGCTAGGTATTCAGGATACGTAGATTGAAAATCAGGAAGTACAAGTAGTCGAATCTTTTATAGATTTCATTGAAACGAAAGATAAAACTGCTGAAAATGATTTTGAGCAAGCTTAAAGCTGATGGCCTCGATTAAACAATAATGCTGCTGTTATGGATGGAATGAATTAAGTCCTGAGCAGGAAAAAAAAATTAAACTCTCTTAAAATGATTAAAAATAAATTAAAAATTATTTGATAGGAAAAGGGTGGCCGTGGTGTAGTGGTACATGCATAGATTCCTCAAGCAGAGGGTCGCGGGTTCGAATACCGTGCGAAGCAATTCTCTGAAAAAATCTTTTCATAGAATTTGTATATAGTTTTATGAAAATACCCGTCGGCGTCAACTCTAACATGAAGACATAACACTGATGTTGGATTGGTTGCTGGCTGGACTAAATGTAACAAACTAACAACTAGCACTGGTTGAGGATGCACTAGCTCATCCCGTCCAGTTTAAAAACAACCTTTGGGAAAAATATCGAAAACAAGTTTCAAACTACTAGACCACCCGTCCGCGCCCTGGAGAAAAGCCAGTAAAAGGTTTTTAAAAGGGTTAAAAAAAAACGCAAAAAACTACTAAGAAATAAATTACAAATTGCAAAACCGGCCACGGACTGAGTGCAGAGAGGCCAGAGGGCAGAAAGGCCCATACACAAAATAAATAAAGAAATAAATATACAAGCGACATGTTATTGGAGCGACATGTTATTGGTCAGTCCCCACCCCCCTCAAATCTAAACGTCGATCCGCTGGAGTAGTCAGGGACCTGCGGATAAGAATATAACAAATTACACTGGCACTCTAACGTATTCGGGTTTGTAGGGACAACGATCCAGCGGATTATTGGATAGAGATACAATCTCTTTTAGATTGTATCTACACTCTTTACCGTTCAGTACCAATACTCCAGCTACTTTTCCATCGAATTTCCTTTCTACTGGGCGGTCGTTTTTGTTGCAATAAATTCTATTAGTGTAATTCGTTGAGGAGGAAACTCTGCTTTTCTGAATCTTTTTGTAGAATCCAATGGTAGGGAAAATAGTTGGCATAGATAGGATGTGTAAGTCAACGTGTGTGTGAGTCTGGCGGGAGTTGTGGAAAAAAAAAAAAAAAAAAGATTTGGAAGTAACTTTGGTGACGACCAGCTATCAGCGAAGTTTTTGTTGATAGTTTGTGCTTTTGGTATAAAGTAGAGGAAATTTTTTCTTAAGGAGTAAGGAACTGTGCCAGAAGGGAGCACAGCACCGCTAGGGGACAAAAATCTAAGTATAGTAAGAGTGCAGTACAGTGTAGTGCTAAATCCAATTAGAAAGCGTTTTTTTTTTTTTAATTTTGTAACATTAGACTCCGTTGGACCGCGAGTGCGAAAATGTCCGAGATAGACTGGACACGCGTCCCGTTAATTAGCGCTTTGTTTTTTTCGGGATCGGGAAATAGCGGGAAACTCTATCGAAGAGTGTATCGCTAAGTTAATTAAAAATAAATCGTCGAGCTCCAACGGGGCATTTATAACGTAGCGAAAAATCTGTCTTTTTTCACGTGGCGCTCAACTTCGTTTTTTTTTTTTTAACCAGGCTTAGCTGCCGTCAAAGCTCTACCTAGAGAAGCCCAAAGCTGGGATCGCGGGATCCCAATAGAAGTTATAGTTTGGTTCGGGGCATCGTGCTATCGGTCAGTGCCGGGAATGAAACATAGCAATGTTCTGGAAAAACGCAAGCAGGTGTACCACAAGGGAGTGTTCTAGGGCCAACACTATATTTTTTATATACTAGTGATATTCCATATGATAATCACACAAATACAGCGACAGTCGCAGACGACACTGCAATCTTTGCCGTAGATGGTTGTGTGGTTAAAGTAACAGAAAAATTAGAAATGCAATTAACAAGATAGGAGTTTGGACGCAATTATGGCGAATCAAACTAAATGAAGCGAAGTCAATCAATCATATGAATTTACAAACAAAAGTAATGAATCTCCTTATCTTTATAAATAATCAAACTGTACCTTATTCCAACTCAGCTTAATACCTGGATATGAGTTTGGACGCCAATTTAAAATGGAAAAACATGTTAAAAAAAAATGTCAAGAAATAAATATTTGATATAGGAAACTACTATACATTGGTTATTGGAACCTAATTCAAAAACGTTAACTGAGAATTTAAATTGTACAAAAAAAATTAAATAAATAAGTAATGCACAAATAATCCAAACATTCCAAAACTAAGTTCTTGGTGGAATAGTTAATGCACCTTGTATAAGTATAAGAAACAAGGACTTGCATCGTGATTTGCAGATTGACCAGAACGGTATTCATCACAACCAGGCCTTGCAGGTGAATATTAACCCAGCAATAGTAACCATTTTGGATGTATAATCCAATATTCGCAGATTGAGAAGCCTCTTGAACTCATGTGAAATTTATGAGAATTTGTATTGAAATTGCAATATGTTCTCCAAAGGCGATTACTTTTTTTGTCATTGGTCGATCCTTCATTGATCGTTCTTGACTTAGGAGGTGTTTTTACTGCGGTTATAATTCCACACTACTTTGTGTTGCGAATCCCTTAGTGTCGTTTTAACCTTTACTGCTTATAAAAAAAATTATAACGTGCAGAACTGGCACAAATTTTCCACATTATTGTGGCGTTTAAACCTGAATTATCGTAATAAATTTCAACGATTTAGATTTTTTCTTTCGTCCTGCAGCGTTTCATGGTAAATTTTCCAAATCTATAGATAACATCTGTCACCATATGGGTCAGGTTGTAAAATATAGGACTTTCAAATCCTAAACGCTTTACATAATTTAGGTGTAAGCTAACTTTCGTTT
Organism: Volucella inanis; assembly: GCA_907269105.1. Classification (NCBI taxonomy): domain Eukaryota; kingdom Metazoa; phylum Arthropoda; class Insecta; order Diptera; family Syrphidae; genus Volucella; species Volucella inanis. The sequence continues at coordinate 98,705,601 of OU026156.1, read as the reverse complement.
TCAAAATACGTCAAATGACTTAAAATGTACTAAATTATACTAATTTGCATTTGTAACTATATAGCAATGATAGTTTTTCTAATTGTTTTCCAGCAGCTGTCAAAGTTAGCAATGACATCCAGCTTCCAAATATTCAGTCAGGTTTGCTATTCAATCATGCATCGTTTTTCCTGTCGTTCTTGTCTGGTCACCCTTGAATAGTGTCACGAATTGCCCTAAAACTGAACTGATTTTACGGAATTATATAATATTCCTCAATCCAGCTTAACGACCACTTATTGACCACATTCGCGAATACCTTGCTAATAAGAAGTAAACTAATTGACGGAAGATTAGCAGTGTTAGTTCAAACTTTATCCCTTTTCGGGATTGGATGTACCACAGCTCTTTTCCAATGGGTCGGATAACATGCATTATTCAGCGCATTGGTAGATAGAGTAGTAAATACGAGTATATCCACTGCTTTCAAGGGCAGGTGTCTTGATACAACGTTTGGGATACGTTTGGGTGAAACTATGATTTTCGGATCGTCAGTTTTGAAGTTCGTTGGGCAGGTAATAGTGATTTCCCTAGACCCTGTTGTCAATGCCGTGACAGCGGTGAGCTGGATGGTTCACCATATATACGGCCTCGAAAAAATCTCCCATTGAATGTAATTGTGATCTTTCCGCCTGAACAATTTATTTATCTGCGGGAACATATTCGGGTTATTGGATTTTATAGCCCGAATCTTATTGCCCCAGTACAAACTTACTTTAATTGTTTAAAGTTATTGATCAGTGATTTTAGTGTTCTTATTTCCGAGTCTTTGTCAAGTTTTTGTTAGTCGGGGGATCAGTTACACTCAAACGTAAATTACGTTTTAAGAATATGGAGAAGCATGAATATAGTAGTCGTATGAGTACACCTCATCGTACTTTTCCAGCTGCGTTTTCTCATTTGGGATCTAAACTTTTAGCGGTAAGTCCGTAATGATCACTATCGTACTTGAACGCTCGCAACGGTGTGGCCGTGGTGTAGTAGTACATGCATAGACTCCTCAAGCAGAGGGTCGCGGGTTCGAAACCCATGCGAGGCACTTCTCTGAAAAAGTCTTTTCGTCGAATTCGTATGTAGTTGTATGAAATATCCCGTCGGCGTCAACTCTGACATGAAGGTATAACACTGATGTTGGAGTGTTTGCTGGCTGGGCTAAATGTAAAAATGTACTAAACGTACTTAAGACCCACTGGTTGAGGATGCACTGGCTCTGGTTTGACAACTTCCTCTGGAAAAATATCGAAACCTAATACACCTGAGTTTCAAACTACTACACCACCCGCCCGCGCCCTAGAAAAAAGCCAATAAAAGAGTTTTCTTTTCATTGTTGGGTGATGATTGTCTTGCTTCCAAAACACTGTGTCAGCATGTTTGCAGGCTCTTATCAAACTAGGATATCAGTTCTAATTTTACTCCATTGAGTGTAGGTATTTATTCAATCATACTTCCACAACCTAGTTTTTTTGAGTTTTTTTTTTTTTCTATTTGCGTAATAGAAGGGTTGATTCATCGCGAGGTTTGATCTTCAGTTGGCTGTTTTTGACAGATCACGCCTGACTCCTATCAAACTGCTTTGTCATTTCTGTTCAATATCGTTTTGCAAATCATGATAGAAACACTCCCACTACAACAGCATCTCCAAATTGTTCAGCTGTATTACGATAATCAGCGTTCTTTGAGAAATGTTTTTCGTGCGATTCGGGGAACTTACGGTGCGCATAATCGACCTACTGAAACCACTATTGCCAATACTATTCGCAAATTTGAGTCCCAGTTTACATTAATGGATGGTACTCGACCGGTTGGACCACATCCAGCACGTAGTGAAAGGACTTCAGCAACTGTGGCTGAGACTGTACGCGAAGACATTGACGAATCGATCCGTCGTCGTTCTTGGCACCTTGGCTTGGAGTATTTTACGTGAGGATCTCTACCTAAGAGCGTACAAAATTCAAATTGTGCAAGGATTGAGGCCATGCGACTTGAATTTGCGTCATATTTTCAGTGAATGACCTCTGGAAAAACTCTATGAAAATCCGGTGTTTTATCGTGAAATTTTCTTCAGTGATGAAGCCCATTTCTTGCTCAATGAATACGTTAATAAACAAAATTGCCATATTTGGGCTGATGAGCAAACCGAAGAGTACCAAGAGCTATCATTATATCCATCAAAAACAACGGTATGGTGTGGTTTATGGCCTGGTGGAATCATTGGTCCATATTTCTTCAAAAATGAGGCAAATCAGAATGTTACCGTCAATGGTAACAGTTATCGCGCCATGTTAACGGACAATGTGCTTCCTGAAATTCAAGCACATGGTCTCGGTGAGCTCTGGTTTCAACAAGACGGCGCTACGAGCCATACAGCGCGTGAAACAATACATTTGTTGAGAAATCATTTTGGTGATCACTTAATTTCACGTTTTGCTACTATAAATTGGGCGCCTAGATCGTGCGATATCACACCTTTGGACTATTTTCTTTGGAGATATGTAAAGTCTCACGTCTTCAAGAAAAAACCAGCTACGATTGACGCTTTGGAAGCCAACACTACTCGTGTTATCCGCGAGATACCAGTCGCTATGCTCGAACGTGTCGCCCAAAATTAGACCTTTCGAAAATGGACCACCTCAGACGTAGTCGTGGCCAACATGATATCATTTTTAAAAAGTAAATGCCATAAATTGTTCTTTTAACAGATAATAAAAAATTCAAGTTCGCTTTCAAATTTATGTATTTTATTTTACATTATAAATCAAACCTCACGATGAATCACCCTTTAGAATTTGGGACTCTGTTTAATGTGACTGTGCCCAAAGGTAGCAATCCATTTTTGTACACATCGGTTCCCACTAGATCAGCAAAATCAAGCAGTGTTGGGCGAGGTAAGTACGTAGGTGGTGGACCACATGGGAACTCAGTACTCCGCATACTCCCTACTCAGTACTCCCGGACCCTACAAATTAATTTGTATCGTTCCCTTGATAATAATAATAATAATTTTTGTACTCGTGTTTTCTAAATCACTTGCATTTACGGAGAAGGTAATACTCTGCTATTAAGCAAAAATTTTGAAGTCGTAACTAAATCCGGAAACTCCGCTTCGAACTTTGTTCTTGTAACCCCACTTGTGAGGCTTGGCTGAGTTTACCACTTCAGTTCGTAACAGCAGTTTATGGGTATTATTTGCTCACCCACCCCAAGAAGCTCTACTTTTGGCATAAGTATTTTAGAATCCGTTGATTTTTTATTTTTTTTTTTAAATGATCTTATCTTAAGGGGGGTAACGTTAATTCAGCGGAGAAAAGGCCATTTTTAAGAATTATTTTAGATGCTACATGTGGCATTATAATACAACATATAAACACTATTTCCTTAATTTTTGAAAGCAAAATATTAACAGCTAAGCCGATGGCAGCAAATATGCGGAGGCGCCTTAAAAATACGTCCCCCGGTTAACCGGATAACTGATGCTTTCATTAGATAATCGCTTTTCCAAGGTATCCCTGTAAGGATTTTTTTTTTAGATTCTTTTGCTATCGTAAAAAAAATAAAAAAAACTTAAAAGGCTACCTGGTCATTTATGTAAGGAAGAGTACTATATACTAAATTCGGTTAAGTAGGTTTTTTTTTTTTTTTTAAACCGTTCAACGACTTTGAAAATGACAATTGTCAGAAAATGTCTTTGAAGTTTTGTATATCAGAAATTCCAATATTAAACATAAATGGTTCGTTGGGCCATAAAGTGCAGCAATGCCAGCGCAGTCACACTTTACATATTAAGGTTATGTAGCAAATGTTGAAAAAACTAAAATAAAATCGATGATGCTGTAATGTGTTTCTAAATCCTCCTCTACTTCCGAATTAGTATTTAATTTGATTTTCTTAGATCACGCACTAATACATTACACATTGTCTTTCTTACGTTTCTGTGGAGGTCTTAATTATTTACTTTTCTCGGCATTTTTCTAATAATAAATATGAAATCACTGAAAAAATCAAACGAAACAGAGCAAACTATGAACAAACACGCACAGAGAAATGTCATTGTCGTCTGCAACTGCTCAACGTAACCTGTACTTCTAAGCTGATTTATATATGGTACACTGTGACACAATTTAACCGATCTAGAGTAGATTATATAATTTCAATTGCCGGAAAAACCAAAACAACTTAGAAAACAGCGAAAATTAAATACAAACTATACAAAAATACCGAACCACCGAACCGGTGTTTAAGATCTGTGTGACGCTCTGTCACTTGGGTTTCGAAGGAAAAAAATAAAATGCCTTTAGGAAAATTTGCAATGGCAGCAAATCGTCCGCTAAACTAAGTGCCTTCTCAGTTGGGTGGATTCAAGGAAAAATCTATTTCAAAATAACCTTTAATGGTACAAAGAATAAGTGATCTAACAAATGTTAAAAGCCAAGCACTTTTTGCCTTAAGTGAAAGTGCAAAACCGTATGCGGCAAACAAATCGCAAAGGGATACCGCACAATATTCCGTTGAAAAAAAAAATAAACTACAAAATTTTTTTTGCTACTTTACAAAAGAACGCTTTATTTGCGGAGGATTGACAAAACGTAAAAGCCGGTAGGCGACGACCACAAACTGTATTTTATATGGTGGTACTAAAGGTACCACTAAGATTAGACCGCTAGTTGGGGACCCGATACCGAATAACAATGGTCGCAAAAACTGTTTATCTTTTTTTTTAAAAAAAAAAAAAGGTTTCGCCCGGGGTGAAATTGTCTCGAGCGCAACAGGCCAATTTTGTTCTTCGTTTGCAAAGCTTCGCAAATTTGTTAAAGTGTGCCACCATGCATTGGACACACACACATTCTTGTTTCTTTCTTAATTCCAAAATTTGGGAAAATTTCCTCCAAGATTGGGATTTCCCGTTGGACCGAGCTAATATTTCCACTTACGATCATTCCTTGGGGACCCTAGTCCTTCCCAAAAGATAAAAAAAAGGAAAAAGATAATTTGCCAACAATATATGGCCTACTCACATTTATACTCGTACATCCTAATCATTATCCGTTTCTGATAATGATCGGGTGGCGTACAGAGAAGGAATTCTATAACTGAAGTGTTGTAGAATGAAAAACTAAACAAAGACATCTCGGCGAAGAATTACTTAAATGAGGGGCGCCCAACTAGGGGTAAATTCTTTACAAAAAAAAAAATTGTTTTGTTACAATTTTATTTATTTAATTTATTTTTAAGTTGGTGACCTTCCGTCATTGAATAGAGCGTCTGTGGCAGTCCGCCTGCCTCTGTGGCTTTGTGTAATTATTATACACAGAGGGTTCCAGACCGTCCATCTGGCTCTAGACGTTCAGCGTTGAGCTAAAACGTGACCGTCCGTCACGCCACCGAGACACCTGTCTCTTCTTCTCGTGAATCTTTTGGTTGTCCCCTCCGACAAGCATAAAAGCATAAAGACAGAGTTCAAGAATCCACCAATTCTTCCCGCTAATATACTTCTCCAAGGAGACAACGGACATAAAGTGAACTGGTGGGGAAAAAAGCGGATCGGGCAGGAGAGACCTTGATGGAGTGGAGAAGCTTTCTAAGGCTAAGGAAACTACCCGATAATAAAAGCAACACAACACAAGGGCAAGAGCCGACAACTTTGTAAATGGCTCTTGTTCATTAAAACGTTGGACGCTGGTCTCGCGCCTTCCTCCAAATAGTTGTTTCCACGGACCGTCCGTCTTACCTGCCGTGGTTGATCCTTCAAGATACTAGGAGGGTGCACCAATGGCTGATGGACCCATGACTACCCACTACCCTTCTAGGATTTTGAAGAACTAACGGAAAAGAATGTGGTTGAGTGAGGACAAGAGGAAAAGGAAAGAGTAGAACTTGTTGTGGTAAATTTTACCGCAATAACATTCCAAACCGGAAGTGTAGAACATTAGTATACATTAGTATACCTACAAAGATACATCGACGAACAAAAGAATTTTGAGATTATAAGAGGACAAAGCTGCCAGGTAAGCACGCCGCGCAGATCCTGGGCAGGTATACTTGTAAAAAACCGTGTCGGAGCAACAAACGCTTAAGGCTCTATATCTTTCTATATAATTTTTGCTCAGAATTGTTTCAAATTTTGACACAACAATCTTAAAATGTTATCATATCATATGAAACAATAAAAAAAGTAAAAAAAAATTAAAAACGTTACCAGCATCCAAATGGCTTCAAATTGGTGTTATCACTGAAGCGTTAGAATATTTTTATTGTTTCCTAAATGTTGCATGTCATCGTGACAAAAAGATTTTACTGGCCAATGGATTTGCTCCAATATGGTCGCGAAGATGGTAGTTGAAAACAAAACATGTAAATCACCATGTAAACGAACTGCTCCATTTCGGTTGTTATTATGTTTTCTTGCTTAGTAAGCAAATTCGTAGCTGTATTGAAGAGCTTTTAAGTTTGACTGATCGATGACAAATTTAATTAACTCCTCCGTAAAAAGGACTAACAGTATTCCCTTGTGTTTTTAGCTCAATAACCGATTCTGGCTATTCAGTATCCAAATGTTCTTTTCTCCAATGCAAAATATTTTCAGGCTTGTCTTTTTTTGTTTTAAAGTGGATGCAACTATAGGGTTTTCCAATAGGGACTTGACAAATTTAAATTTAATTTGTGAACGCACTCTTTCACTAATCATCAAACTGTTACTGTCTATTTATTCAGTAAACTCAACATTTTTATCATGGTAAAGTACACTAACGAGCACTGTTCTGGAGAAGATGCGCCAAGATGATGAATTTCATTGCAAAATCATCTTCAGTGACGAAGCTCTTTTTTAGCTCAATGGGTTCGTCAATAAGCAAAATGTGCTACGTGAAACACCACTTCATTCCAGTAAAAATAACTGTTTGGTGCGGTTTGCGTGCCGGCGGCGTTAATGGGCCATATTTTTTCGTCGATGGTCAGCGTTATCGCGCCATGATTACAGATTATTTTTGGCCCGACTTGGAAGATATGGACTTGGACGACATGTGGTTTCAACAGGATGGTGCCACAATCGATTTATTAAAGAGTTAGTATGGTGAGCGTGTTATCTCAAGACATGGACCAGTCGATTGGCCGCCTCGTTCGTGCGATTTAAAGCCGCTTGACTATTTTCTGTGGGGCTACGTTAAGTCATTGGCTTATGCCAACACGCCGATGACGTTGGAAGAGTTCAGAGCCAACATTGAACGCGAAATAGTGGCCGTGACGGCCGAAATGTGTGGCCGAGTCGTTGAAAATTGGGTCCAACGAATCGACCGCTGCAAACGTGCCCGCAGTGGCCATATGAACGAAGTCGAGTTCCATTCATAAATGTTTTGATTGTACTTCAAACCAATAATAAAGTTTTTGAAATATCTCAAATGGTTTGCCTTTTATATAAAAAAAAGTTGTCAAGTCGTTATTAGAAAACCCTTTATATGACGTTTAGTGATCCCAGTATTCAAACTAGTATTCAGTAAAAAAAAAATAGTCAATAGGAGCAGTAACAATGCCGAATAAATCAAAAGTCCAAAAAACAAAAATTAAACTCCGAATCCGTCGGGTGTAACAACCTGATGAAGTGCGGAAATGACGTCACTTCATTACTGCAACCTACCACAAACAAAAATAAAACTTTATAAAGGTAAAGTGGCACACTGCCCTTCTGGCCGTATAAGCCATATTAATTGTGTATTGTGTTCCTTCTTCTTTTAGCTTTTCGTCTTCATTTGGCAATCTCATCCTTGGGACTGTAACCACTGCCACTGATTTTCTAGATAGTGCGAATTCCCATCTTAACATGACAACTGATTTGGATGCAATCAAGTAAGATCTCAATACTTTCATACAACGTCTAACGGCAGTTCACAAGAGTCTTAATGTTATGAACCTGAAGATACAAAGTAAGAATCTTCTCAAGGCAGATGAGCTCGACAAAGAACTGGAAAAAATAACTGAGTATCAATATGTAGCTGTTGAAACACTTTCTCGTCTTAATTCTCGTCTTCAGAAAATTCAAAGGGAGCAGAATCCCCTCACATCAAGTTCTGTGAAGCCATCGCATAATATTCCGAACAGTGTAAATTGTGTCCAAAAGCTACCCAAACTGCAACTAAAAAAGTTTGACGGCAACTACCAAGATTGGTAACCGTTTTGGGAACAATTCCGAACAGCTATTCACGAAAACGGTAGCTGGTCTTACCGCTTCAGGTGTGTGTAACGAGGCTTATATGTCATTCTTGAAGGAGCAGTTTGGAGACACCGAACGGCCGGTTGATGAAAATATGCAACATCTGCTTTCTCTCAGACCCATACAATCGCGAATAGATGCAGTTGCACACTCAGAGCATTGCAAATTCCTACACATCAGTATTACGTCATGCTAAAGTCGATATTGCTCCGCTGCTAATCACCAGAACTACGAGTTGACTACTATCGTCTGGCAGAGAGGGATGAAAATACAACAAAAGAAATTGAGACAAATATTGAAAGCATCTCAACTTCCTTGAAAATTGGTGACATACAAATGAAAAACATAGTGCGTTTCTTAAAGCGAGAAGTTGAACCTTTGAAAAGAACTAAGGTCATCTCTTCTACTCCTGTTATATCGCAAACCAGGCATCCTACTTCAAATCATACAACTGCAGCATATTTACTGTCACTGAAAGAAAAGGGCAACTGTGTGTTTTGTGCATCTGAAAAGCATTTGGCGAAAGACTGTGACTGCAAGTTGTCAATTTTAGAAAAGCTTGACATTTTGATAAAAACAGGCCTTTGTTTCCGTTGTGCCAACAAAAAAGGGTGTAGACTGGTTCGGAATTTTCAGTTGGCAGATTCTTATCACGCAGACAACGAAGAAGTAGACGGTTTGAGTGTGCTCAACGGCTCCGATTATTACTACTTGTCACGGGCAAGCAACGCCGAATTTTGCCTGGGCTGAGAGCAGTGGACACAATATACGGATGGACACTTCAAGGAACATATAAACCTGGTAAGCCTTTTCATTCATACGAAAATTCATGCCTTACATCTGCCAGTTCTACACTCTTCGTGGTGAAGAGGAATAAAATGATCGCCTAGCTGAGCCTAGCATAGCGAAACGTATTATTAAAAGGGGCAAACGCTATGAGGCTTCTCTTCCATGGAAAAGTGCTGATGTCATAATAAAGAGCAACAAGGAGAATGGGCTGAAGCAACTTAAAGCACTTTCTTCACGATTTCTAAGGTATTCTGGAGCGGTATGATGCGGGTATACAACAGCTTCTTGCAGACGGTGTTGCAGAATCAATTTCAGCAGTGAACCATAATGATAAACGTCGAGTGTTCTACTTACCTCATCGACCAGTATTTAAAGCAGATAGTGCGACTACCAAAATGCGCGTAGTCACGTACCGAAGAAACACCGTCGTTGAACGAGCTGCTTTAACCTTAGGAAGTGGAATTCCAATAGCGATGTTGTGCGCAAGGCTCTTTGCTCAGGTGAGTCACCTTGTAAACAAAAAGTTTTAGAATTGATATGATTTACAAACACTGATGAGATTGAGGTGCCATTGGAGTCGGTTTGCTGTGCTCCAATTCAACAGAAGGGACAAAACGTAATGTGCTACAAACAATTGCCAGAATCTATGATCCTCTTGGAATGCTCGTCCCGGTAGTAATAAAAATAAAAATTATTTTTCAAGCTATTTACTATTTGCTTACTGCTGAGCTTGCTCTTTGTGCAAAGAGCAGATATATTCTTTTAAAGGCAGATGGCGTAAAAGACCTTTCGCTTCCTAAATTGGAAAAAACGTCGTTTTACTGCTCGACGATGTACTCCATCCACAATTTCCTCTGATAACGCGCGTACTTTTAGCAGAGCAGCTTTAGAGCTTAATGACATCAATCAAGCGCCGGATGACGAGCTTATGCAAGGGTTTATGGAAGTTTATCGCCGAACGGGCTTTATGGTTGTGAGGCTTCTGGGAGAAACTAATAAGGACAATAAAAAATGTTGTTATCGGAAGGGCAAGGCTAACATTAGAGCAGTTATGGACCGTAATTGTAGAAGCAGAAGGTATCGTCAATGTCCGCCTATTAACTTACGTGAGCAGTGATCCGTTCGATCTTTCACCACTAACTCCTTTACACTTCATTCATGAACGCAATGGTTTAGTAGACCCTCAAAAAACAGTGACATTGCCTACTGACATTCAGAAACTATGGACTCAATGGATGAGCCATACAAATATTCATTGGAATCGGTGGCGTACCGAATAAATGCAACTCCTGCGATCATTTCATCACAGCCAAGGTTAATCTTCAGTAAAATAGTTCAACATCTGATATAGAGTGCCTTGGTTGGAGCTTGCCGACACAGCCGAGATTCTGATTCCTCATTTGAGGGAGGAATTTTAAGTACTGGCCTACTACACGAAAGGGATTGTGGAGAAGGGGAAAGGGGAGGGTGAATATTCTTTAGATTTGGGAATCATCTAGAGAATTTTTCGAGATTCGTTGTCATTGCTCAGCTTCTATAACTCGCCAAATTCGATGCTCAGGCAAGTGAAGGGTGACCAGATAAGAAAGATAGAAAACATTTAAATTCGTGTGGAATAGCACATCATTTAAATGGTCGGCTTAGCTTCGCTGGCATTGCTTCAAGCGGTTGGTCCAATTTTTGATGACTCGGTCCAATACGTGCGGCGTTATTCCGGCAATAGCGTTTCCAATGTTGTCCTCGAGCTCGTCCAAGGTGATTGGCCTCTTAGCGTAAACTAAGGACTTGATGTAGCACCAGAGAAAATAAACGAGTAGCGTAGCAAGATAGCGGCGGCCAATTGATTAACACTCAGCGTGAGATGACCCAGTCGCCAAATTTCTCCTTCACAACTTCAAACATTACGTCGCTTGTATGGCATGTAGCGCTGTTGGAAGCACAGCTCGAATATATTAATGTTATCGAGCTCTGACCCCATAAAGTCAGTTAACATCGCTTTATACCTTATACCATTGACGGGAACGGTGTCTACTTCCTCATTTCGAAAGAAATACGGCCCAATGATGCAACCTACCATAAACCACAATAAACAGTCAATTTTTGGGACTGAATTGATGCTTGGCCAAATACCAGTGAATTTTTTCGGTCCAATAACAGCAATTTTGCTTGCTGACATAGCCGCTGAGCCAAAAAATTGGCCTCTTCAGAGAAGATTATTTGTTGACTAAAATCTGGATCTCCGGCCAACATTTCCAGCACCCAATTAGGGAATTCACGGCATTGTCCATGGTCGTCCGGCTGTAATTGCATCAGCACAATATTATATGGATGCAGGCCCAAATCCAACCGCCAAATAAGCCGGGTTGGCTCTCTGGTAATGTCCAATTCGGCTTATCGGCGCCCAATCGACATTTCTGGATCTTATTCTACTTAAGATCCAAAATAGTGTACTCACGCTCAAATTTCTGCAAGTTCATCAAGCGTAAAATGCTTCATGATAAAATTTGACAGCGTAAAAGCGTAAAATGCTTCATGATAAAATTTGACAGCTGAGGAAACACAACAATTAGAAAAACCATAATATCATTGCTATTTGGTCAGCCGTTAGTACCCTAACTAGTCCTAAAATACGTTGAAGTAAGTATCTTATATATGGTAAGCAATCTCCCATGCTGACTGGTGACGCCAGAGTAGTTCAGTCCTTTTTGGCAGAAAATTATGATGTTTCTGTTGTCGCCTGCTCTACTAAATTTGGCAAGTTCCGCGTGTTTGTAAGGAGGTTGTGAAATAAGTCGTAGTTTAACCGCCGTCCTGTGCCTAGCCTAACCGCACATCACTCAGCGACCACTTGGTGTTTCTAGTAACCGTATATCAATCTGTTGCTAAAGCTAATAAGGTAGGTTCAAAGTTTATTATATCTTTTGAAAGGAAACAAACAAGTACAATTGGATCAACTTATATGCTCTGTTCTTTTTTTCCGGGCTTAAAATCCGTTTGGACTTATTTTTTGATGTTAACTTCATCGTGTCTTGAATCAACATCACCTAGACCCCATCCCAGGCTACCACCCACGTCATTGCCCAACCCCAGGTCTCCTCCTACAAGCCCAGCGCCTCCATATGCTAATCCGTAACCCGCTTCTAATCCAGAGTTAATCAAAAGTGACTGTTGAGTAAGACCCAATCCCAAAGATGAGATGCCAATTGAACCACCGATTCCGCGGTGAAGACCAATAACCGAAATTAAAACATCAGCAATGAAAATGGCTAAGCACAGCAAAACCTGAAATTCGAATTGCATTTCAAATTGTTTTTGCAATAAATTTAGGAGTAATTCTTACTTTCATGTTTGTAATGTTTGTGGCTGATGTTATGGTGATTTGTTTTCCAAAGAAGTCTCCAAGAAGTCTGGTAAGGAATCCATCCCAATGAGTCTATTTATACCCAGACAAAACTTCACCCGATTGTGCATATAATCTTAAATAAATGAAGTGGTCTAACAGCATTGTTTCAGGTTTCATCTCGAGCACTTCTTACTGGCTCCCGACAGGTATAAATTAACGCAGACGGGTAGCAGGATGGAGACAATTACAAGGTGTAAAAGCATCTACTGTACACGCACTGTTTTTAAAGGTTTCTGACCCCCCTCAATACCATACTAAGTTATAATAACAACAAGCAATAACCTAAACATGTTAGATGATCCCCCAAATGGTCGTAAACGTTAAGTCCATTTAATCGGTAACCCAGTAAATTAATTAAAATTCATAAAAGAAGCAAACCAGGTCAACCGGTATTATTATAAAAACCATGTGGATCAAGCTGCGAAACGTGAGCGGATACATTTGGATATCTGTTGAAATCCTGTTTGTCGAGTAACCAACTTGATACATATATTAATATTAATTCCAGCGACATTCAGCTGCTAGCTGACAGTGGAATTCTGCTCAGTTTGGTTTTCCATTTTACCATGAATAGACTTGCGCCAAAACAACGCTTGCGAATTGCGCAAATGTACTTCGAAAATTGTGGTTAAATTCGCGAAACTTATTATACACTACCTTCATTTTACAGTTGACATAATCGTCCACGTGAGCTAATAATTCCAATAACTATGGATCGTTTTTGAACCATGGATTCTCTGATTGAGATGTATTTCCGCGCGCATCTAAGAAGCTGTTGAGGCTGAAATATTCGATTCGCCATCGCGCCCAGCAGTTGGAGCTGTATCCGTATACTTTATAGAAGAATTTGCGAAAAGATCTTGGATTACGAGCTTATAAGATCCAGCCCGTGTAAAAATTATAGACATTTGGCCATCGCTTCTTGATTCACAAAATTTTGTAAAGCAATGAGGCTATGAAAGGCTACGTACTATAAACAAGAAAATTGCCGCATTAGTATTGAAGAAAATTCAGAAGATATTACATATGTGGACGCCGCTACATTGCGTCCAGAGTGAACCAGGGCCTCAGTTGACATGGTTTTTCAGCTAGCGCGATGTTTTGTCAGCTGCTTCCTGTTGCCCTGGAGTTGAGGCTGAGGTCACCCTCCGTTCGAGTTCGTCTTTTATTGCATATCTCTCTGGATTGGAATCGAACACTTCCGCTGGTGTCCATAGATTCAAGCCACGTGACAACGAATCACCTAATTTAAGTCCTTCTCTAAAATTAAAGGTCTAAAGTTTGTCATTTCTGACGGTGCAGCATACATTATTCATCATCATCCCTCACAGCCAAATGAGCTTGGCTTGGAAGTCAAAACTAGACAAAAAAAGGAGTGTGTCTAAAACCACAGACTGGTCAGACTGTCAGACAGGCTTTTCTATGCGATGTTGAAGAGACTTATTTCCTTGTAGTTGGCGCAGATCTCCTTACTTTGGGATCAGAAAAATAATGCAGAGGTTTCATTCAGGGGGCATACTTTCGTAAGAAAGTATTTTATATAATCCCTACCTATTGCGTCAAACAGCTCCGCAGTTAAACCACCGTGTACCACAACTTTGTTTCACTTAAGGTTGAAAATAGCTGGCCTGACTTAATCTTGGCCGGGTAGACGGGAATGTCTGTCGTCATCCAGATTGAATGGTTCATTCTGCCTGATTGTGGGGTGTTATTCGTTGTTACCATTTAACAGTCTGTATGACAATATGGTCAATTTCATTGACGGTTTTTTGATCGGGAATCAGCAAGGTTTCTTTATTTATATTGAGGTGTGATTAGTTACATTATGTTTCGCCGCACAATCAATAAGCCTGTGCTCGCTTCCAGAGGTGATGTCGTGAAAGTTATACTTTTCGACGGTATTACCAAAGATGCTCTCCCTGCCTTGCTAAGTATTAAAATCGTCCTTATTCTCACATCATTCTTGGGGCATTGCTCGTAAGTTTTGTCAAGGTTCTCGAAGAAGCAATCTTTGGTAAGGTCGTTTATCTCCTCTGTCGGAGAGTGGTGCTTATGAGACCTATGTTGGCGAACTAACCCTTTATGCGAAACGCCTCTAGATGATCTTTTACATACCAAATCTCAAGACTTGTTCCCTAAGTTTTCCACTTACAGCGAATCCGCATAAGAAAAAACGCTACGACTGCTGTCTTCCTCGCGTCCATTGTCTGTAACTTTTTCCATAGTACTTATCACATATTTTGTATCCTTTTTTTGTCCGGTTATGTCTAATTTTTTTATAAAATCGTCGCGCGCCCAAGGGTTTCGCATATTTCCGATAGCTGTTCGGCTGCACGCGGTCAGTTAGGGTTCCGAACATTCCACCTGCAGATCCAAAGGTCGTTGTTCTTTGATTTTTTGTCAGGATCCCTTACATTGAGTCCGCATTATCCAAGACTATTGAATAGTTCGTCCTGGTCAAGCACATACTTGCAATTTAAGCACTAGGAGGTAAGGCGAGCACCATGTTACGAACTTGATTGTAACGCGGTGCAATTCAGGTTATAGGCAGTTAGCAGTCTTCAGATCAATCGGCGCACAGATCCCAAAATGAATTGAGATATGAATTATAGATCCATATTTCTTCAAGATTATGCCGGCCAGAACGGTGCAGTCTATAAAGAGCACTATAAGAGTATTGTCCAGACTCATAACAGTCCATGAATACCGTTTTTTTTTTTTTTGTTCTCAAATCGAATGAAATTGATTTAGAAGATCTGTGGTTTTAGGAATTTTAATGTAATATTCGTTGAGTGCATAATTCCTCGTAAGGTTGTTGTGAATTTGCTTCCAAAATCGAGTGATTTGACAATTTTGCATTATTTTCTGTGGAGCCATATGAAGCCACTAGCCCGCGCCAAAAATCGGAGACGTGGAGCAATTGGAAGTTCCTAATCTGTAAGCTGTAATTCCCCAGACTACTCATATGCGAATATAACCTCCTGCCGAGGAATGCGAAGGGGCAGTTCGAGCAAAATCTAAGTCAATTTCTATCCACAATCTATACCTACTTGTACACGCATTTATCATATGAACCAGAACTAGGCAAAAATAATTTAATTTTCAACGTTTTTGAACAAATGTAAAAAGACAGTTCGCGTCAAGCATGAACCTGCCAAATAATACATGCACATGTCCCCACAGAAAAGAATGGCATTAAAGGCGATTTCTACGAGCTCTTGTCAAAGGCAGAGCTTTAGGTATTACGTGAAAATAGTGAAGCACAATTTCAACATAAAACATGGAAGGGAGTTCATCTTTGGAATATACTTTGGGAAGGTATAGATTGCAAAGGACCATATCCGATAACGGACTCAGGACTTTGAAGTGGGAAGAACGAATTCCGATTTTCCCTCACCTCCCTCAATCAGAATGACCAAACTACTCTCCACGCAAAATATTCCTGAAGAATAATGGATGTTCGAATGTTCCTAGGGACAAATATTCACTTAGACTACTACTTTTTTGCACCAGGGTTTTCAAAACTAAGAACAGTGTAGGAGTATAATGTTAGACGGCTACAATGCCCAGTCTTTTCCGATTGAGTGTATCTTAATCTCTCAAGAGTTCTTAAACATCTATAAGCCAGTACTGAATACTAGGGTCAGCGCTGCAAAAAAAATCATCAGATTTCAATAGGAATCCATTTTCGATGGACAATGCTGGTAAATTTTAGCTTAGCTTATCTACAAAACCCGAGTCGGAGCCTGCAAATGTGAATGAGGTAATAGTGAAGTCGCAGTCGATGATGAGGAGGCAACGAAGCTCAAAATTTTCCTATTAGGCAGTATATCTTTCCATCTGACAGACTGTAACCAAAGATTCTCTCCATCCGTCCTGGAGGAAATACATATATAAGAAACGTATGAATAGCCACGGATAACTTAATAAGATGCATCTTCAAAATACAGTCGAATAAAAGAATGTCCAATGAATGGAAGTTCTGCATTAGGAAAAATGTGACACTTTGCCAGTACTAATAATGCATCTATATAGAGGTATACGCCCCAGCAGTATCACGAGATACCAGGCTCATAACAGTAAGAATTAAGCAAAATTCTTCATACACCTAAATTTCAAATTGATACGCACCACTTGTTTGCCGATCTATATTGTGCAAGAAGACAACGAAAAATTCACACAGCTCCATTTAGACCTCACCGAGACCTTCAATATCAGGAAAACGATTTAGGCAAGGTTATGCAATACTTTTATCATCGTTCTTTAAAATTTTCTGCAAAATTATTGACATAGTTAAACAAACGCATCATAAGGTCTGTGAATATAGCTTAGGAAGTGACAATACACACGTCCCGGACGGAACGTCGTTTTAGACCAAAGAAACAACGATTGGCAAATGGAATCCTTGGTTTAATTTGCTATGAGAGTTTTTCGTGCTGATTCATGATGTGATTCATCAGAAAAGCATCCAGCATCCAGCATCCAGCGACAAATCAAGATGCTTCTCTCATTTCGAACTCTTTGGCTTATAATGGTGATGTTTGCTTTTTTCGACTCAGCACGACGATTATGTTGACCGAAAAATTACGAATCTTGCTATAAATAATAAAAATGAGATGTTGTCTGGTAAAAGACTTCATGATTAAAATTCCCTTCATTTGTAATTTACATCCATAAATGCAATTAATGTCAATTAATGACAAACATCCACGTCATCTATTGGCTCATCCTTTATTTTGTCTTGTCCTCATTCTAGTTAAACCTATTTCTGCTGTGTTATGCCAATGCAATAACATCCCTTATCAGTTATCCCTCATCGGATGAAGAGTATCAAACCAATAGTATCAAGCTGTACGACTCGAGCTATAAGGGAGCAGCCAAGATAATTCGGTCTTACAAGACTAATCCGACAGAGAAAAACCGAATAAAGTTCAAACAAGTAGGAAATTGCAATATGATTAATCTGCTCACTGGGCACTTCAGTCAGTTTAAAACTTCAAGATTTTATTAAGTATAGCATTCGCTATAAATTTTTGCACTCGTTTAGCAGGAAGAAAACATATATGGTAGAGATCTAAATATACTCACATCCACTGGTCTAGATGGTTGCACTTGCGCCCGTTCTTGCTTGAAATATCTTGAAACACAAAAACTTCTCAATGAACGGCCATACGGTTTTCGTAGGTTTTATTGGTGATTTAATGGCATGGAATCTGGGGAAAGCAAGAATCTTGCACTTCATACTCGATATTTCTACGGCATTTGACAGAGTTTGGCATCAGGTTCTTTTGTCTTTTGTACTTTCATTTGGGATCTACGGCTTCTTTTTCAATGGATTATAAGCTACCTTTCAGATTGTTCAATTCAAGTTGTTTTCATGGAATGGTTTCATGTCTAATTTTCGCAAAATAAATTCTTGTGTGCCCCCATATATTGGATTAGAAGTACGCGTAGCAGACAAGAGATGATAGATGAAAATTTAAAAAAGTACCGGAGACAGGACGGAGCCCTGGAGCACACCAGCATTTGATATGAGAAAATTAGACATTAATCCATTCCATGAAAACAACTTGGATTGAACGATCCGAAAGGTAGTTTATAATCCATTAAAAAAGAAGTCGTCGATCCCAAATGCAAGTATTTTCGACAAAAAAACCGGATGCCTTAGAAATATCAAGTTATAAATTGTCAAGTGCAAGAAAATTGCCTTTACCAGATTGATGTACTTTTTGGTTCTGCTTTTCGATAAGATATGACATCTACCAGTAGACCTGAGCTGACGGTTTATCAGCGTTTCCATGATCTTGGAAAGAGAAGAAGATTTGCCTCTTTTGTGCACAGGCTGGACAAATGCTGTTTTCCATTTGCTCGGAAATGGTCCTAAATAGTAGGATTGATGAAAAAGCTTACGCAGTGATTTTGCCAGCGTAGAAGAACATCTCTTCAGAAGAAGGAGACATATACCATTTGGACCAGCGGATTTGTGAATGTTAAGATCCTTAAGAACTCTTGCTTGATTTGGATTTGCTCCTTTAAAGATAAAATGCACTCGAGTGTAGGCGGAGACAAAGAACAATACCTCATTAATATCTTTGGAATAGTTTTTGGTCGTATTGCAATTACACGCTTAAGAAATCATTCCTGGCTCGTTCAAACTCTTTCCGGTTTTCCTCTGTAGGGTTGGTTTTGTAGGATCTGAAAGACATTTCTCTAACGTTGACAGCCTTGACTGCCTCTTTACAGCTCAAGTCGTATCATGCCTTTTCTTTTGGTTTGACACTCTTCATCGGATAAGAGATAAAGAATCTCATTCCAAAGAGAATAATGTCTGTGATCACATCAATGCCATACGGTTCTTTTAGGAATTTTTTCTCTAAATATGTGGTCGGTGTATGAGAAATTAGCTGATACGACACAATGGTCCTACGAGCCTAGAGGGGAGACCACAACAATGGTGTACTTATCAGGGTGAGAAGTTTAAAATGAGTCCTGAGTGTTTATGGTATAACTATCAACGTCTGGTATTCCCGAGGGCTCATTTACAAGCTGGGCCAATTGTTTTCCGAAGCGAAGTTCTCAACACACGGTCATTCTGGTGTTGTCTATCCAGAATGTATTGGGTATGTAATTTAATTCGTGCGGTTTTTTTTTCAAAATTTGAACGTTTATTTAAGAAAAACATGTACAATAGTATTATTTAAAGTTTTGCCCATCTGAAGCTATGACTTTTTCCCATCTTTCTGGCAATTTGTGGATCCCATCCCAAAAGAACTGCGCCGGCTTGGCAGCCAAGAATGAATCAAGCCAATTTTTGATATTCTGCTCTGATGTGAACCGTATTTCAGTGAGAACGTTCTGCATCGACCGGAATAAATGGTAGTCAGAAGGGACAAGGTCTGGGCTATAAGTCGGGTGGGGTAAGACTTCCCATCCACTGTTTTCCAAATAGTTCTTAACAGGAATAGCAACGTGGGGCCGAGCGTTGTCATGATGTAAAATTATTGCCTCGTGTCTGGTCGCATATTCCGGGCGTTTTTCGGCTACTGCTCTCTTCAAACGAATTAATTGTGTTCGGTAGATTGTCTATTGATGGTTTCACCCGGTTTTAGCAACTCATAATACAGCACACCCATCTGATCCCACCAAATACAGAGAATTACCTTCGCGCCATAGATATTCGGCTTTGCCGTTGATTTGGCACATATGATTTTTTGCGCTTGGGGTTGTAATGGATCCATTTTTCATCACCAGTAACAATCCGATGCAAAAATTACTTCCTTTTTTGGCGTTCCAGCAGCATTTCGGACATGCAAAACCGCCTTTCGACGTCTCTCGGCTTGAGTTCATGTGGAACCCAATTTCCTTGCTTTTGAATATATCCAGCTGCTCTTAAACGTTTTGAAATGGCTGCTTGAGTGACACCCAAAGATTCTGCCAGCTCTTTTTGTGTTTGGCAACAATCTTCATAGAGTAATGCTTCCAGTTCTTCCTTTTTAAACTTTTTTGGCTGCCCAGGACGTTCATCGTCTTCCAAGCCAAAATCACCACTTTTAAATCGTGCAAACTACTTTTGGCACGTTCGCTCAGCTAGCGCATGTTCACCATAAACTTCCACCAAAATACGATGACTTTTGGTAGCAGTTTTCTTCATATTAAAGCAATGAAGAAGAACTCCCCGCAAAAACACATTTTCAGGCACAAAGTTCGACATATTTGAGTGAAAAAAAAATTGTTGTTTACGCTTTAAATGAATGACATATACTGAAATGACGTACAATGACAGTAGCTTTCCAACGCATGTTCCAATGGAATAATACAAGTTACGCCATCTCTTAGCAAACCGCACCGAAAGTTATAGACCCAATAGAAGTCACCCAAAATTGAGTATATTAAAACAGCTCTAACTATGAAAACCATCTTCTACGTTTCGAAGCGGTTCAATGCAGATTCCTACGTTTCGCTCTGTACAGGCTCGAAGGGCCTGATTACTACATCTTTCCACCCTATAATGACCGACTAAAATTGATGGGTTTACTATAACTAGTAAAACGGCTCCGTCGACATTCTCTCACTGCTTGATCAGAAATTTTTTGAAATAAGCACACCTGGTTATTTCTATTTTGTCCAAATAAAAATCGAACGGCATATGATTTTATTGAACCACAGCCTTGAGTGCTAATAAAATTTCATATGTGTTTGATTTTCATCGCAGCAGAAGTACCCTAAAAAACGCTCTCATTTATATCTTGACCCTGATCTTCCCTGTCCTTTAGTTTTAGCTTTAGTGTTAGTCATATGAGCAGTTAGTACCAAACTCAATAAAGTCGTCCATTGTTGACACTAGCCTGTTAAATTAAATAGTACTGATTGGGATACTCATCATAAAGCTATACAGTGGGGAATGAATTCCTGCATGAACGAATCCACAAACACCGAGCAGCTTATGGTTTTCAACTAACTGGGCTTTAACTTTGAGATCCGCTTAAAAATAAGGTGTTAACAGGTGTTGCATAACGAAAATCAAGAAGAGCAGCGTCTAAACTTAGATGTTGTAGACCAGGAGCCGAAATCTCAAACAAAAACAGAAGCATTGGTATGGCATGCATCATATGTATACAAGTAGGGTAATCTAGTCCATCTAGTAAAATAACCAGAGATATCACCGCTCACTCGTAGGAATCAAAAAAGTTAATTTTACCCCAAGTATAACAGAGAATGATGTCTCTACAATTGCATCATCAGATAGGGATGTTTTAGGACAACGGGCGGAGTCATCAAGCATCGTTTCGAAAATTTCAAACCTAAGAGAGAACTTGTCTTTAAGACAGACGTACCCAAGACCTCTGACAAAGCGGCTCAGACTGAGTCCAAATATGTCATTTTTACTCCAGCTAAACAACGCAGATTAAGGCGTGCCCTAGAGAAAGGGTGCAACTACGAGCAAGCCCGAATTGCAAAAGATAAAGTGGCAGAAAAGGGACAACAGCTCTTCCCAATCGGAAGCGAAACGGGTTCGCACTGAGAACACAATCGTCGACAAAATCTCGTATAGCTATGTCAGACTAAGAGTAGTACCAGTCCACATCGATCGTTAACCACTTACTAATCAACAAATGGCTCAGATGTAAGAGAAGAAAAAGCCAGCATTCCGCGGTGCGACCTTCAAATCCGGTTGGCTATTGATCGTCTGTACGGATGCCTCCACTGCAGAGATGAACAACTTCGCTAAACTTAAGAGAAATGTGGGTTAGAGGTGATACTTGTCGAGGTGGAAAATCTTCCGAAACCGCATGTCATCAGAGGGTTCATACATCATCGTCATCATCATGATGGAAGAAACAAAGAACTCAATGCAAGAACGTGGAGAGCTTTGGAAAGATCAAATGTTTGGGATATCGGCCTCCTAGCCCTTGCAATAAATGAAAGCGCTATGAAGCGGCTTGTAGAGCTAAAGACCCTGCTCTCGTACAGATTTGTTCAGACCAAACTCAATCTCAAAAGTTCGGGCAAGGCAACTAACCAGAACTCTAAGTAGGCGACCCTAAACACGACGAATACGATGTACGTGGGAGCTAGCGGAAGCGTTAGCGATATTCCACATGTGGTAAGCATGAGCTACCGCAAAATCTGTAAGACAAAAAGCGAAGAAGCTGCACCAGCAGTTGCAGAAACCACAATACAGCACGGCACTATGGCCAAAACCAGAAAAAAAAAAACACCAACCAGCAACCAAAGTCGCTTAAGGCCTAATCCAACGGCAATTCCAGTGGGTGACCAGACGAATAAAGAACGTATCAACGATCTGAGAAGTAAAAAAAATGGTCCCTCTCAACAGCGGGATATAGGACGTAGAGGAGATAACAAATGGTTCAGAGCACGGGAACCTGATTATGCACGCAAGAAATGACATCTCTTCTGAGCATGCTGCAGGCAAACCTGTACCGAGCTATGGGTGCCCTGGATACTTTAAGCCAGCCATGTGCTGAAGGGAACATCGCTATTAGCCTTTTTTTTCAAAGGTCCTCTTAGACTGAGGGCAGCCCTCTTTATTGCGAAAGATATAAAATTCTCTCTCATTCCAGGGACCTGTTGGCAGTATAAACTGAACGCCCCAACGGCCGGGAATTACATAGGTTCATATGCTCATCGGCGTACTTTGTTGGAGACTAGGAGGAAGTGCCTCTAACACCGGTACAGGAACTTGTCCGGTACTGTAAAGACAAGCAAGTACACATTATCATCGGTTGCGACGTCAACGCACGCAATACGATTTGGAGCAGCCGTGATACAAACAAAAGAGGTGAGTCACTATTAGAATTTCTATATAGCAAAAACCTAGGTATACTAAAAACCCTTATTTGGAAACTTTAGAAGAGAGAAAGTCCTAGACCTCACCCTCTCGTCTCCATTTCTACAAAATATGGTGGACAACTAGCACGTATCGAGGAGACTGCATCTTTATCAGATCATATGCACATTGTGTTCAGGATAAGATGCAGGAAGGAGCATGCGCCGGTCCGATATAGCAACAAATTTAGCGGTCAAAGCTGTATTGTTGCCGTCCGCGCCGCTTACAACAGTGGACGCAGACGAGACCCAACTCCAGATAAACGACATTATTCTATCATCTTTTAAAAACAGCTGTAAGGCTAAGGGAATTGTGGTAAAACCGGGGCATACCATGGTGAAACGAGAACCTTGAAGCTATTAAGAAAAGAGTGAGGAAGCTTTTCAACAAAGCCAAAAGCACCGGGACTTGGGAACAATATACATATATCCCTTTGGCGTGCTTATTGCGAGTAGCTCGAAGAAATTCCTGTAGCACGACTTGGATTTGGACAGTCAATGGAGGTTTCACGTCTGAGAAACCTCAGCAGAATCAATAGTTTATCCGGAAAACTCTTCAGTCCAGATAAAGTAAAATACGCTATCAACTCATTTAAACCATACAAGGCACCAGGCATAGACGGTATTTTTCCAACTTTGCTACAAAAGGCGTTGGACTTACTTATAACTACTCTAATAGCCTTATTTAGGTTAAGCTTCAACTGGGACTAAATACAACGCACTTGGAGGGAGGTCAATGTGGGGTTTATCCCCAAACCAGGCAACAAACCTAGGAAACTACCTAAATCATATCTTCCTATAAGCTTGACGTCGTTTTATCTAAAAACAATAGAAAGAACTAAAGTCGCGCAAAAGACTGTTATTTTAAAAATCAATAGAGTACTGCGTTTTGCATGTCTGGGCATTTTTGAAACTTTCCGGACATGCCCACAATTGCGATAGCCCCTATACTTATACATACGAGTAAACAAACTGACATTACGCAGCATGGTACAAATTAAAGATTTAAGTCTAAGCAAACACCCTACTCTCTGAAATACCGGAACTTGATATGATCTCCGCGGTAACAGAATGCCTGAAAAAAAAAATTAATGTACCAATTAAGGCTTCCCCACGGAGATTCGCAGCAAAGAAGCATGGGTTATCAATTGCCCACCAAACAGCCATAATGGCATAAAGGGGTAACCGGATGGTTCTAAAATGGAATCGGTAGTAGAAGCTGGAAAACACGTAACAAACCGAAATATAACCATAGCTATGGGAAAAACTCGCAGTGTATTCCAGGCAGAGCTCCACGCCATTCAAGTATGGGCCAACTATAATATATTTACAACTCCGGTATCAAAGGCACAAACACCCATCTATACTGACTGTCTGTATAGAAAGCTATAAATGCCCTTAGCTCGAACAACATTAACTCTGAATCAGTCATGTACTGCTTCAAAACCCTCCAAAAACAAAGCTCAGGAACAAAATAAAACTATACTCGGTTCCTGGTCATGAGAAAAGGCCGACGAATTGGCCAGAAAGGGCTTAGTAACTCCCTTTAATGGACCTGAACCCCTCTGCTGCACTCCTTAATCAGCTGTCAATTTAGCTAATAATTGCTGACAGCATTCGATATGAATATCATATTGGGAGAATAGCTCAGATCTAAGACATCCTAAACGGGCCATACTGCTCTTTAACAAAATTGCCAATAGATGCCTAAGCTAAGTCGGCACGATATCAAAAACTTAGTAGACTACCTAACGTGACATCACGGTTTAAGATATCATGTATGTGTGTATGTACAAAAGCGAAAATCAAGTATGGCATGGCAAAGTAGTCTGACAGATTGACTATTAAAATAAATTACATATCCAACACCAATCTCTCTTGTTTATTTTGAGTTCAGAAGTTTTCGCTGAGAATTCTGTTTCGGTAAGTATACGCTACTATGCAGTACATACATACATAGTTTTTGTATAAGACTGTATAAGCCGGGAAGATCCTCTCTATGTGGCATACAATTCAATTGTAGAAGCTCGACCCAAAGACTCACCATCATCGAGATATGTTCCACACTGTTTCTTGGGCCCAGGTTATGACAAAGTCGTCTGTTAATCAATCTATTGACAGAGCTGGTGGCTACTTCGATAAACTTCTCTCAAAGCTTCTCATCAACTATATCAGTTAACTTATACAGTTTAGCTCTCCATTCATTCAAATTTTCATTGCGCGAGCTCATTCCATTCCGCATATCCTTCCATACTTTGATAATGTAGTCTACCTAGGTTTTAAGGGTTTGAATCAAGTTTAGTGTGTTCGAAGGCAGTGGGAATATCCTTTTAATAAAAAATCTCAGCAGCTTTTCTACACTTTCATTATGTTTGTATTCCCAAACCTGTGACGCATAGAACATAATTGATTTGCCAGCTGCATCAAAAACACGGAACTTACAGCTATGCGCCTTCCAATAGCACTTTTGGCCTTAACAAGTATCTCACTCAGATGCTTTTCTATACTTCAGTTTTTTGTAAGGCACACTCCTAGGTATTTAAATTCGTTCACGACTTCAATAGGTATTGAATTATAAAACTATCTTTCGCTTATGCTATTTCTTCCACCACTGTTTCTGAAGATCACTATCTTTGATTTTTTGAGGTTAACTTTAAGATTCCAAGTAGTACGGTACCTATACAGTTGGTTGATCATCAATTGGCGCAATTGGGGTGAGTTAGATAGCATCACTATGTTGTCAGCGTAAAGGAGGGTCTTTATAGTGGTCCCCGCAAACTCTACAGCTCCACTAATGCAATTTGTTAGATCCTCTATGAAAAGTGGTAATAGCAGAGGGCTCAATGCACACCCCTGTCGAACGCCAGACTCTGTTTGAAACCATTCTGATATTTCTTCCTCATTCCAAACTGCGACAAAAGTTTACTTGTACAGATTTTGTAAATCTTTTCCAAACTTTGGAAACATTCCAAATCCATAGAGGTTGTAAATAAGCGCACATCCACAGCATCGAATGCCGCCTTAAAATCGATAAAGAAGCTGTAAAGTTTTAAAGGAAGGATTCTCCAATGCTCTTTAGCACAAAAATGTGATCGACCGTGGAGTAACCAGGCCTGAAACCGGCTTGGAATTCTTTAAATAAGCCTTTTTGGTTAATCCACTTCTTGAGTCACTGGTTTATTCAGGTAAATATTTTCTGTGAAACTTTGAAAAAACCTTACCCCAATTTTCCGGATTTTGAGTATTTCCTTTTTTGTGGATAGAAAAAATTAAGAACTCCTTAAACTCTTGCGAGTTTTAGAACTCCATGTTCTAAAATTTGGTTGAGCTTATTTTTAAGTCCAATGGTTCCGTACTTATAGAATTCAACGAGTATTCCTTCGGAGCCTGCCGCCTTGCCATTTTTTAAGCTTTTCCTTCCATGGTTCTGCATAGACAATGAATATATTACTGGCGAGAGGGTTTAACAGTTCCTTAAAATATCGATAAAGAACAACAGGTGTGAGGTCTCGATGTAATGTAAACTTATTTCCGTTCAAGTGCTTTACCAGTCTCCAAAAATCGGTAGCATTCCTGCATTGCGTCAGCCGCCTAGATTCCTCCACAAAATAATTGTTTTGTTTGCATCTACATATGTCTTATTCGCTTCCAAGTTTAAGCTAGTAGTGCTATTAACTTCATTCGGAAGGTATAAAACCTACTAGCCTAACTACTGAGTAAATGGTAAGAAAATCTTTTAGGTCAAAGTGCCTTGCTAGGCAATTGGCAAGTCAAGATTTTTTATTTTTTTTTTTCTTGGGAAGGTAAAAACCTTCATAAACACCATAAACACGCGCTCATAAGAGCACCATTACATCACCATAGCAGGCACAAACATAAGCACAAACACCCGCTGCCTACCACAGAAGCATAGCAGCGCCCATCATAAGCACGGGCTCCTTGTAGTTTGAGAAGTGTAGAAGTTCCATCTCCTGTAAAAGGTTCACGTTTTTTTTAGGTACCTTTGTTGGAAGGTACCTACTATTTCCGTTACGGTTTGTCCTTACGACGCTAAGTAGAACGGTCGTATTCTACGTAGTCGACGCACAAGAGATGGATTCAGAGATGCACGAGACGAGTACAAAGATTTCGAGCAGAGCTTCGTCTTCTATGATAGCAAATCCTAGGTCACGGTGAATATCGCTACTCCTTAGATACCATGGAGCATTCACGATTGAAGTGAACGTTTTTTTCTTTTTTTTTGTGAAAATAAAACACTAATTTTTAGTGGAAAAGTAAAAAACATTTTATTCAAAGTATTGGCCATTGCTAGCTACACATTTTTCCCATCTTTTAGGCAATTTATGGATTCAACCCCGATAAAACTGTTCGTTCTTTGAAGCAAAACAAAAAATCACCCAATTTTCGACTTTTTCATAGGATTCGAAGTGCTGCTCAGCTAATGCGTGTCCCATCGATGAAAACAAATGGTAGTCAGAAGGAGCCAAGTCTAATGAATACGGCCTTTGTGGTAGCAACTCCCAGCCAAGTGCTTTAGTTGTATCCTGAACCACTTTTGCTTTGTGTGCATGTGTATTGTCATGGAGCAAAATAACCTAGCCGTGTATTCTGGCCCATTCTGGTCGTTTTTCGATCAATGTATGGTTCAAATTGATCATTCGTTGTCGATAGCGATCTTTATTAATGGTTTCACCAGGTTTTAGGAGCTCGTAGTACAACACATCTTTCTGGTCCCACCAGACACACAGCATTGTCCCTTGCCGAATCGATCTTGTTTTGCAGTCGAAGTTGATGGTTGTCCCGGATTAGCCCATGATTTTTTCAATTTAGGATTCTGATAATAAATCCATTTTTCATCGCCACTAACAATTCAATGTAAACTGATTTTTTATCGTATCTTTCAAGCAAAATTTCACATGTGGTTTTTGGGTTTTCCATCTGTCTTTCATTCAATTCATGTGGCACCACCTTTAACTTTTTAACGGTCAGAAATTGTTTGTTGTGCAACATTTAACATTTCTGCCATTTGTTTCTGACTCAAAGTATCATCTTCATCCAATATTGTTTGCAACTCGGCGTCTTCAAACTTTTTTGGAGGTCTTCTACGTTCTTCATTTCTCACATCAAAATCTTTATCTCTGAACCGTTGAAACCATATTTTGCATGTTGCTTCTGATAGAGCAAAGTCACCATATGCCTCGACAAGCATTCGATACGACTCTGCAGCACTTTTCTTCAAATGATAACAAAAAATTAATGCTTTCCGCAAGTCATCATTTTCTGGTACAAAATTCGACATTTTTAACACGATGAAAAAATATGATGTTGTTTGCTCGATGACTTGATGAAAACTAAATACGTTTGACAGTTGTCATAGCAACCAAACAAAAAAAATTAAGGCCCGTTCACAATGAATGTTCCCTATCGAGGAATTTGTATCTTCACGCTCACTTCATACCGGTACACCTGGTAAAAGCAGTTTGTTATTCGATTATAAGCTTAGTTTGGAATGTCTTCCAACAAGCCAATACATTTCTCTAAGCCTAATGTCGAGTTCTTTGCGTTTCTTTTTAACGTGTGGTTTCCACTTCAGCTTTGCGTCTAGAGTTATTCCTAGATATTTTGCCTCGTTTGCATACGGAATTTTTATAGAGTTAATATATAAAAGTAACTTATCTACTTTTGTATTAGTGAAATTGACATGAGTCAACTTGGTCTAGTTTAGCACGATTCTCCAGGTCTTCGTTAACTCTAACAACTTGTTTAGGGCTCGTTGGAGTTTTATTGTCAAAGATCCTACCGTTTGGCCTGTGGCAAGAATAGCTGTTTCGTCCACGAACGTGGCTACTACTGTCTCTTCATCCTAAGGTATACCTCTTGTGTACAGTAGGAATAAGTACGGACCAAGAACACTTCCTTGTGGCACACCAACGTGAATTTCTTTGAATTCCGAGTATTCAGATACATGTCTAACCCGAAACAGTAGATATGAATTTAAGATATGAATTTACTATTTTGCATAATTTGTCAGGTAAGATTTGCCTTAGCTTATACCTCAAGCCCTCGTGCCATACCTTGTTGAACGTTTGTGACACATCGAGAAAAAAGCTAGAGCATTTTTGCTTTTTTTCTAAGGTGCTTCCAATTTCATTTGTGATCCGATATACCTGATCTATTGTCGAATATTTAACCCTAAAGCCAAACTGGTGATGGTAAACGTTTCAATCGTTTAAGCAATTTCGGCTGGAGCGAAATTGTTCAATACGATTTTGTTTGTCATTTCCCTGTTTTCGGAACCATTATAACTTCGGCGAATTTCCATTGGCTGGGAACGTATAAAAGTCTTATTGAAGCATTTATTATATGAAGTAGCTGGACTACCGCTTTTTCGGGAAGCTCTTTTGAAATCTCGCTCGTAATCAGATCGTATCCTGGAGCTTTATTATTTTCTAGATTTGCTATTATTTTCCGAAGCTCACTCAGTGATACGTATTTTATTCTATGATTCTCAGGCCCTATGCTGACATCGTAATCTTCAGTAAGTTGTAGTCTTTCGAACGGTTGGAAAGTTTCTTCCAAGTGTTCGACAAATATGGTAAGTTTGCTTTCTCTAGGTCTCCTTTTCCCCATTCGCCGTTGGCTTTCCGTATTGGCGGAGAGTGCATTATCGGTTTCTTGGCAGACTTCATGGCTTTCCAGAGCGAGTAATTTTCAAGGTACCGTGATGTTTCCCGGTTCCTGAAATCTTGCAGCATTTGCCTTAGCTTATTTGAAAGGTAGTTTATTGTAGATAGGATTTGTGAAGGGGCGCACGTAATTTTTGCCACCTCTTTCGTGCTTTCCTTTTCTCATGTTAAATGTCCTCGATGTAGGGCGGATATATTTGCCTTTTATTTCGTATCCGTCCTCGTATAAAAAAGGCGTGTTATTCCACGCAGCCCTTTGAATAGCCTCTACGAACTTATCGATTTCGTTTTATATCTCAATGGGAGTCTTAAGTGGTACGCTTGGAACAATGTTTTCTTTGCAGTTTTTTCTAAGCGTTCTTTCGAGTTTAGCAATGCCCTTGCCGATTTTTAGAACTACTGGTGAATGATCTGAGCAGAGGTCAAAGCATTCTACAGTATTCGTGGGGTATATAGGTACCCCTTTTGCAATAACAAAAGTCGACGAGGTCAGGAATTTTATTTGTGTGGGTGGGCCAATATGTTGGCTTACCCGTCGAAAAGTAGTCCAAAACGCGTATTAGACTTGCATTATACAATAGTCTGCCTTTCGTTGAGATGCATCTTGAACCCCAACACGTATTTAACCCAAGTGGGCAGAAGATCCGATCAAGGCCGTTGTTTGCCATTCTATATCTCAGAGGGAAATAACAGGATGCTGTATTGTAGTCTAAGTGATTCATTTTTACAAGAAATTGAACTTATCTGCATACCATAGATTCGAGCTCATGATCTTTGATATAAAAAGAGTATCCGCCTTTCCCGCTTTCCGAAGGGTGGTACGCGTGGTAGTCAGTGTTGCCTCTTATCTTAGGTCTAATTCCCTTTTTTAAGTGGGTTTCCGAAAGCATACATATGTCAATGTGGTTTTTAAGAAGAAAATTTTTAAGTTTCTCGATTTTTTTTAGAAGACCGTTTGCGTTCCATGTTATAATCTTAATTAACACGGTTTTTTATTCATTTCTTGAATTTATTTTGGGGTTTAGACTCGAGCTTGCTTTGTTATTCAAATCTGCCAAGAATTACTGTGAGTATTTGACCTACCGGATCTTCCGTGACAGAGTCTGGTACAGATTTTTTCATTGCACTTGTTCCCTTTAGGTTATCTTGGGTTATTTTATTTCCTATTTCTACCAGTTGCTTTTTGTAGACTCTTTCATTTGTTTTGGAAACATCGGTTTTAAGATGTCTCGTCATCCGGTCTTTATGAACAGATTTCGTGAGATTTGTTCGCCTCTTTTGGATTTCTTCGGCGATCTCGCAACATCGGTAGTTTGCTGGGTGATTTCCCGTACAGTTTGCGCAAATTGCTGGGGTTTGCTTGTTTATAGTGCACTCTCCCGAGAGGTGCATGCCTGCGCATTTTACGCACCTTGGGTCTTTTTGACAATACGCCTGTGTTTGGTTGTATTCCTCGCAGCGTTTACATTGAGGTATCGCTTTGTTACCCTGAAATTGTTTTGATTTTATAGATATCATCAACTTTCTCGTTTTTATCGAAGGAAAGGATGAAGATATGGAGTCAGCGTTTGAATACGGTATCTTTGTCGCTATCTGTTTGCTGTTTCGTCTTTTAAGTTAAATTCACTGCGTCAAGAATCTTAAATCTTTTATAACGTTTTCCTTACTGCACGATGGGTGAAGACCTTTTGCGCAGACTTGCAACGGTTTTTCAAACCTATTTTGAAAAGTATACCATTGGACTTTTTCGGTACTGAGTTTAAGAGAGAGTGACCGATAGGCGTCGGAGTTATCGACGTTGATTTTCGATACGTTGTTCGGTAGTGAGAATTTTTTATACATAATTTCATTTTAGAGTATTTTGAAGGAGTTTTTCGAGCCTATAAAAGTCCGCAATCCCAACTATTGTACATTTATTGCGAGTTTAGGACGTGGTTTAGTTTTTTCGTATTTATTGTGATAGGCTTATCTTTATCTTTCATTATTGTTATTTCATGTAATGAAACAGCTTTTCGTTTCTTTTCTGGACGTTTCTTGAGTATCCAGTCTGTTTCGTGGACTAGTTCTTCTTCTTCCGTGTTATAACCCGAGTTTTTCCCATTGGACGGGCAAATCAGACTCAGTTTTGGATTTTACCTTAAAGGCGTCCAGTTCTTTTTTAAGTTTCGTGCATAGTGATTTCAATTTACTGGAATCTAGCACGAAGATACAAATTTTCTTCATCCAGGCATTGTAGCTTGCGCGGAGTACCTCTATTGAATTTTCTTGGCTTTGGCTTTCGCACGATTTTGTTATCGATCCTAATGTTGGTGATAATGATACCCTTGAACTTTCTTTAAAAGGGTCTTGACTCATATATATATTTAAATTTTTTGAACTCATTTTGGTACGTCTGTTCAGAGATCAGCATTAGACAGATAAGAATAAGGTATCCGGATGCTACGTTAGAGATTGGGCTATTTTTAATACTGGGTCCCCAACCTGGTCGATTCTGGCACGGGTCGCTTGTTAGATTTTAGTCGCCTCTTACGACAGGCATGTCTTACCTCGGGTATATTCTTTCTGCTACCCGAAGACGAGTCAAGAATTAAAAAAAAAAAGATCCATTTAAAATATTTGAATGTTTAGTCGTTTCGTTCGCAATTAAAAATCAATAATAATAATTAACACACAAGCAGAACAAGAATCTGTTCAACATTGGGGACCTGTAAGTGTTATGATATACATATACGATTAAATTATTCAATCTTGCCGCACCATTAACAAAGTTGTTTCTAAAATTGCTAAAAGAAGAAAACCCAGAAAATATAAAGTACTATGTATGGGTATATATTTTAATTCGTGCGGTTTTTTTTCAAAAATTGATCGTTTATTTAAGAAAAACATGTTGAATAGTATTATTCAAAGTATTGCCCATCTGAAGCTATGACTTTTTCCCATCTTTCTGGCAATTTATGGATCCCATCCCAAAAGAACTGCGCCGGCTTGGCAGCCAAGAATGAATCAAGCCAATTTTTGATATTCTGCTCTGATGTGAACCGTATTTCAGTGAGAACGTTCTGCATCGACCGGAACAAATGGTAGTCAGAAGGGACAAGGTCTGGGCTATAAGTCGGGTGGGGTAAGACTTTCCATCCACTGTTTTCCAAATAGTTCTTAACCGGAATAGCAACGTGGGGCCGATCGTTGTCATGATGGAAAATTATTGCCTCGTGTCTGGTCGCATATTCCGGGCGTTTTTCGGCTACTGCTCTCTTCAAACGGATTAACTGTGTTCGGTAGCGTTGTCCATTGATGGTTTCACCCGGTTTTAGCAGCTCATAATAAAGCACACCCATCTGATCCCACCAAATACAGAGCATTTCGCCTTTCGCCTTTCGCCTTTCGCCTTTCGCCTTTCGACATCTCTCGGCTTGAGTTCATGTGGAACCCAATTTTCTTGCTTTTGAATATATCCAGCTGCTCTTAAACATTTTGAAATGGCTGCTTGAGTGACACCCAAATATTCTGCCAGCTCTTTTTGTGTTTGGCAACAATCTTCATAGAGTAATGCTTCCAGTTCTTCATCTTCAAACTTTTTTGGATGCCCAGGACGTTCATCATTTTCCAAGCCAAAATCAACACTTCTAAATCGTGCAAACCACTTTTGACACTTCCGCTCAGCTAGCGCATGTTCACCATAAACTTCCACCAAAATACGATGACTTTCGGCAGCAGTTTTCTTCATGAAGAAGAACTCCCCGCAAAAACACTTTTTCAGGCACAAAGTTCGACATATTTGAGTGAAAAAAAATTATTGTTGTTTACGCTTCAAATGAATGACATATACTGAAATGACGTACAATGACAGTAGCTTTCTAACGCATGTTCCAATGGAATAATAACAATGGGATAATACAAGTTACGCCATCTATTAGCAAACCGCACGAGTTAGACCCAATATATATATAGACAGATTTTTTATACACTCGTATGACCATATTTTACTATAAAATAAATTTTGCAACTACCATTTCAGTGTGATTCAATTTTCTTCAGACAAAGATTTCATAAGATAAATAATATTATATTATGATGACTGATTCACACCATAAAACATCGTTAATTTTTTAACAGTGTTTTCACAAATAAAGTCCATTCAATGACTCAATTTTCGGCCACAGAGCCTTCGTCACAATAATGCTAATAAGGGGAGATTCATCGTGAGATTTGATTTTCAATAGGCTTTTTTTGACAGATCACGCGTGACTTCTATCAAACTTCTTTGTCGTTTTTGTTCCAGTATTGTTTGGAGAGTCATCACAATAGCGTCTCCAAATTGTTCAGCTGTATTACGAAAATCAGCGTTCTGTGAGATTCAAGGAACTTACGGTGCGCATAATCAACCTACTGAAACCACTATTACCAATACCATTTGCAAATTTGAGTGCCAGTTTATATTAGTGGATGATATTCGACCGGTTAGACCACATCCAGCACGTAGTGAAAAGACTACGTACAAGCGTACAAAATTCAACTTGTGCAAGAATTGAAGTTAGACCACTTGAATTTGCGTCATATTTTCAGTGAATGGGAATGAAAATCCGGTATTTTGTCGTGAAATTTTCAATGGATATCGATAATAAACAAAATTGCCGTATTTGGGCGGATGAGGAACCCAAAGATTACCAAGAGCTACCATTCCATCCATTAAAAACAACGGTATGGCGTGGTTTATATGCTGGTGGTATAATTAGTCCATATTTCTTCAAAAATGAGGCAAATCAGATTGTTACCGTCAATGGTAACTGTTATCGCATCATGTTAACGGACTATGTGCTTCCTGAAATTCATGCACATGGTCTCATTGAGCTCTGCTTTCAACAAGATGGCGCTACGAGCCATACAGCGTATGAAACAATGGACTTGTTCAGAAATTTTGGTGAGCACTTAATTTCACGTTTTGCTACGGTAAATTGGCCACCTAGATCGTGCGATATCACACCTTTGGACTATTTTCTCTGGGGATATGTAATGTCTTAGGTCTTCAGGAATAAGCCAGCTATGATTGACGTTTTGACTTTTAAATTGCACATTCTTAAACTTAAAAATTGTAAAAGAAATTCAGTTTTTAAAATTAAACAAAATAAAGAAGAGAAGAAAGGGAAGAGAGCGAAGGTATGAAAAAATAGGAAAGAACAGGTACAAAAAAAAAAAAGAAATGCAGAAATTAGGAATTTTCGGCAAAAAATGTAAAAGCCTTTTTAGCGAAAGTTTTTGTTTTGCTTATAAGTTTAATACTGAGGGAAAGTTGGTTCCGAAGTTGAACGGCGCGGCTTGAACAAAAATATACTATACTATACTTATCTGGGTAGAATTATTCGTAATGTCCGATTACCTTTCACAAACTTGATATGGTCAAAAAGATATTTTGGTTCTTTAGATTGTATTACTTTTTGTAATAATAACAAAGTTCAATAGTTCCGCAACCTGCGGAAATGTGGTCGTATCTTTTCAGATCAAATATATATCAAGCGCAGCTGTTATATGCAACAACAAGTTTTCTCTTGCACTCAAAGTCCATGTTAGCAAATAACCCGCAGCTGTACAGAAAAATGGTTAAAATATATGATTTTATTAATCTGAACTTCACATTGGTTGGTAAATACTTTGCTGTGGGACTTAAGTCTCGAAGCGACCCATAGATATTTGAAACAGTCCTATTTATATGGACATCCTATTTATATTCTTTATGTTTTCCACATATGCGATTGGGTTCAGGTTGAGAAAGAGAAAGGGGAAGTGTTCTTTAGATTTGCTTCTGCTTAAAATCATGACTATGAACAGGTTTGGATTGAGCTTCAGCTCATTTTCCACCGACCAAGATGAGATTTTACACAATTCCCGATGTATTCGGCTGGAGGCTGGTATTATATCTAGTTTTGGAAACATTTTATAAATTTGAACATCGTCTACATAGATATGATATTCGGAATCTGAGAAACATCATATTATATCGTTAATGAAACAGAAAAATAAAAGGGGTCCTAGCACAGAGCCATGTGGTACGGCTATTGCAACCTTTAATCTACTAGATCACTTAATTCTGTAAAACACATACTGTGATCTATTAAAAACGTGTGATTTCATCATGTTGCATAACGAGTTTTCAAGGGAAAACTTAGTCTTAAATTTATTCAATAAAATGTTATGATTGACGCTGTCAAATGCCTTTGAAAAATCCAAGAATACAATTAATCCCACCATATCCTTGTCGAACCCAGCACGAATATCTTCACAAAATTTTGATCACAGACGTAGTGCAATATGCAAAGCGATTACCGTAAGAGAATAATTAAAAAAAGCAATTAATTGAACTATGACGTTATAAAATTTCGAAGCATTTCATTTGAATTTTCAAAAGTAAATTTTTTTTATTTTTTTGTTTACGCGTAGCTGGGTGAAAATCGTTGAAAGTCATCGCATACAAACCATGCGATAGTGTAGGACTGACCCTTCCATTAAAAACAAGCGGAGTAAGCATGGTCTTATGGTCTTTCCAATAGTCGCATCTAGTCGTTAAACTACTCAGCCATTTGTTTCTAATAAAGGGTGACCCAACAGCTGGTGTGGAAGTTTACATTAATTTAAACACACATCTATTAGGAATTTAATATAGAATTTTATTGATTAATACAGTTCGGTCTATGGCAACTATGAGTGAAAAATCGTAATTTCAGTTTGGATGTTGAGATCCTGAATTATAGCCCGCTTATTGGCATAGACCTTAAGGCCCAGGCCCATAGAATCCGTTGCGTCCGTTGCATCGACGTTATCGACTGACAGCTGGATAGAATATACACTTTATTATAGAAGCAGATCCATAAGCAACGGATATGACGTGAAGAACGGATGAAGTGGTTTTACTTTTTACTTTTTCAATCCGTTGGCAGTTCATGCATTTACACAATGAGGACCATTCATTCACATATTGAGGTTCACGCATTTACAAATTGAGAATGTAAGCACTTTCATTGGGGGTGACTTAGGGAGAATGAAGAGAAATCTGATATATGGGACACCTGCATTTTAAATTTTTTTCAATTCAATTCCTTTGAATATGTTGCCTAGTTAACATAGTAGTTATGAACAAAAAAAAGGAGCAATATTTCGCGGGTTATTTTCGCACTTAGTGTTTTTGAGTGAAGTCAAGTAAACTGATAAAACAATGTCATCAGGAAGGTAATTTTGGCATTGTTTTGCCGAAAATGTTATAAATAGTATTTAGGCAATTCAATGCTAGAATGTCATGTTACTTGTTGCCTTTGCAAGATTTATGAAATTCTTCATGGGCTTTGCAAAATGAAAGTTTTGTTATTGGTATCCCATATATGGGACAGTAGGAATTTAGAGTTCATGTCTGCTCTGTTTTGTAAAAACATAAATTTGGATGGAATCCTAGCTGTGTTGGAAGAAGAAGAATTGAATTCAACACCGGCCACAATAACCTTACTACCGTCAAATAATGCATGTGGAGAATTGACAGATGAAGATTTAGGGAAGAAAATTCCAACTTACCACGCAGTCAGCTACTTGCTGGTGCTGAAGTTTGTATAAGATGATGGTTTTGATTTTGACGGCGACATTCCGTTATCTGAATTGATTCCCAAGAAACTAACTTTATTTAGTAGTGTGCTCAATAATCAAGCCCCTCCTCAATAGAGATATTTGAACAATTTTTCGATGATGGATACTATGAAATGGAAATATGTCTCACCAATAACTACACCATGCAAAAGAGCATGCATTTAAATGTTTCATTACATGCAATTAAGTGTTTTTTCGGAATACCCTTGCTAAGTGGATACAACGTTTTTCCGCAAAAAAGAATGTATTGTGAAGCCACAAGCGATGCTGGATGTGAAATAGTATCTTCTAACCTTTCAAGAGATCGCCTCAATGCTATAATTTCCAATCTTCACTTTTGCGATAACCATAATCTAAACAAAAGTGATAAGTTCAACAAAATTCGGCCATTATTCGACTACTTGAATCAAAAATTTTTAGAATTTGCTCCAGTTAAAAAGTATTGCATTGATGAATTCATGGTTTCATTTTATGGTCGCCACTCCACGAAGCAATTCATTCGGTGCAAACCTATTCGTTGCTGATATAAAGTGTGGGTTGGAGCAACAGCGTTCGGGTATGCCTTATGGCTTGATCCGTACCAAGGAGCAGATACAAACCAAAATAACAAAGACATGGGCATTGGTGCGCGAGTGGTGCTGAATTTTTGCGATGTGTTGCAGAGTCGTGGTTTGCAAATGTCTTAACATATCTACTTCGACAATTTTTTTACATCGCTAAATGCTGTCAGAGTTTAAAGAAAGAGACATCAATGCAACAGGTAAAAACAAATTGTTGTAATACGTACTCAGTTGTTATCCACATTTTTTCCCAGGAACAATACGGAGCAACCGATTAAAAAACTGTCTCCTTGAAGATGACAAAGTGCTAAAGAAAAAACAGAGGGGATCATATGATTATTGGGTCTGCGAAGAAAAAGGAATTTTGATTTGTAAATGGAATTCGTGAAACGTTTTCCAAGAGTCGAAAAGAAAATAAAATTGGTGGAGCAACTCAGCCTTATAAGCTATTACAACAAAAGTATGGGTAGGGTGGACCGCGCTGATCAAAACATATCGTTATACCGAACATCTTTTAGAGGAAAAAAGTAGTATAATCCGCTCATATCGTATCTTCTCGATTAAACCTTCAATAATTGTTGGCAGTTACAAAACCAAAGTTTCGGTAATACCATATGCGTCTACTTCCCTTTCGAAGAAGAATTTCCCTATCGTTACCAGACTCCATTCGCCAGCCTAAGAAAAGAGGTCCTTCATGTCCATCTGTGTTGGAAATGGTTCGTTTGCCACGGTTCCTATGGGATTGTCATTTCCGTCAAATAAGTCAACGTCAACTTATCCGGCATCCTAACGAACGCAACGGATTCTATAAGGCTTTAACTCTTCAAATATACCCACAGGAAGAAGTCTAAAAGTGTCAAATCGCATGACGTTAGTGGCCAATTACCTTTCCTTCAAACCGAAATAATGTGATCTTCAAATTTCATACGCAGCAAATTGATTGATTGATATCTTGTACGGGCTGTATAACCATCCCGTTGAAACCTAATTCATTTAATTTTGGAAAAATGTTGTCAACATTTCACTATGTTGCGTTCTCCATTCACTATACCTGTCTCTCTAGCCTCATCTTCGGAAAAGTACGGACCAATGATGCCACAATCCGCACAATACATTGACTTTTTTGTGATAAATAAGTTTCTCGCGAATCTCGTATGGGTTTTCCGGTCCTCAGAAATGACAATTTTGTTTATTTGCGTACCCATCCATCTAAAAATGAACTTCATCGAGAAGAAATATTTCACGAATCTTACAAAACTTTTACATAACACAAACGCGTTGTTTGTATGGGGATAGCAAAATGACTTTCTGAATATTGAGACCTAGAAGCCGTGTACTGGCTACTAAAGGTTCCGCCCCCTTACGAGCTCTTAAACTCTGAATCCTTATATGAAGTCATAGAATTCGTCTTTGATACTGTCACCCTTATTCTGTGTAGGAGCATGAACGCAAATCAAGCTTATATTTCTGGTTTTAGCCTTAATGCGGGTTGTTATGAGGCGTTCGCTTTTATGCCCACAGTTTAAGATTTTTTTGTAGCTGTCGTATTAGTAGATGTTGTAGTTTTTCATCCGGTTTTTGCCCGGCCTATCTCATCGCACTTCTTGTATTACCTTAATACCTGCTTAATAGCGGTCTAGTCCACGAGTTGTGTGGCAGCACGCGGTAGTTTAAGGATCCAAACTTTCCATGTGCAAAGCCGAAATGTGTTGCCTTTAAAATCTTTGCAGGCGTTATCAACATTATATTCATCTGTATCCGAGGCTAGTGAGGCCTTACACTCCGGTATCAGAGAGTTGTGTTGTTGTGAGAGCCACCGTTGGCCTACTTAGGTTTCCTGCGCTGCCACCTCTACTTCAGGGTCCCGATACAGCCATAGAGTTGCCTTTACCCCTGATCTTGGAGTACGTCGAAGTACAAGAACTTATGGGCTCCAGGTAGCTCAAACTGGACAAAGCTGTGGATGTGCCCTAGTGTGAACCTAGGAGTTGATGGGCAGAGAGTTAACTGCTGACGCTTGTTTTTACATCGCTAAACCAAAGTTGGAAACCTACAGTACGAGCTTATGTTTTAGAATTTCTTTCTTTTTGCTTCGTCCAAGCCTTTAGTGGCTTAGAGTTGACTAGGTTTTATTGAACTTCTTTTAAAGATAGGATACTTGGCTAAATAATGAAAATATAAATACTAACGTTTAGCCTAAACAAATTCAGAGTTTCCAACACTTTATTAAAGGTTTTCAGCTTAAAGCAGCAGCTACTTCATAGATATGGTGGAGCTAATTGTTGTTTGTTTTTAATTAACTTGAAACTTAAAACAACAATGTTAATACCTAGAGACATTCATATACTTTAGGATACTCATAGAGCTTAAATCTTAGGTTCGCCGATAATATCTACGTTTTCCTCATCTTTATCCACGCCATAATGCAATTCATCGCCTCGTTGATACGCCCAAGGCAAGCGATGCGAAGTGAAGTAAATTCCAAGCCTTCCTTCAGCATCTACTGAAATCACTCCAGCCGTCTGATTCAGAGCGCTTACCATAGCTTCCAATGCGCTTTCTGTAGCTTCTTGAGCCGACAATCCCTCAAATTCAATCAAACTCAAGATTCTCGATGCTAAATTATATTTCATGATGGTTTCGCCATGACCCGTTGCCGAAACAGCACCCCTACTATTATCTGCATACGTTCCAGCACCCAGAATCGATGAATCACCAATACGACCTGGGAGCTTCCCATTTAATCCACCGGTTGATGTAGCTGCAGCTACATTGCCATCAGCATCAATAGCAACCGCACCTACCGTACCAGATTCAAAAAATTGCTCGCCCATTCCTCCGTTTGCTGTGCTGTTCTTATATCTTTCCAGAGCTAACTTTGCTGCTTCTGTTGCCAGGGCTCCATCTGGAAGAATCTCAAATTGTTCGCCTTTAGCAAATTCCATAACACCATCACCGGCTAGGTATGTGTGTTTTGAGTTCTCCATTACACGACGAGCAAGAGATATTGGATGGAGAATATTTTTCACAATAGAAACGCAGCCACCATCGAGATTAGCTCCATTCATAATGGATGCATCTGCTTCTACTTCACCGTCCCAAGTAAGGACTGCACCGTATCCCGCATTGAATTGCTCATCAGCTTCCATTGAACGGACAGCCTGTTCAACAGCGTCCAACACGTTGCCACCATTTTTTCTTAGAGCTTCGTATCCTGCGCGTGCTGCGAGTTTCACTCCTCTCAATTTGCTTGGAATTGCTGCATCAGAAATAGTACCTGCTCCTCCATGGACGAGAACCACTGGTAAAAGGTCTTCCCTCTAAAGGAAAAGAAAATAAAGAATATGCATTCATTTCATTCTCATATAGTGTTGTACTTACTGCTAGCACATTCTGAAAGGAGCTTGATGCGACGATGAAAAGGAGGACTATCTGCAAAAGAAAGATAACTTTGATTCAATGAGATGAAATCAGTTAAAAAAAAAAAAAGTATATCAAGCATGTATTCGTACCGATTTTGTTTCAGAAACCTACTTAAAGGTTAAAGAGTTATGCTGGCTCTAGTTTCGAACTACGATTATTTAAAAACCCAACTTGGCATGCAACATAAATTGCACCTGGCTGGGATTCAAGAATCCTTTTAGATGTGTGATCAAAGTGTGTTAGATTTTATAATCGCCCTTGCATAACTTATGGCAGAAGTTTGACAGAAAAAGTAAAAGTTGCCAGTATCCCATATACGGCAGAAATCAACGAAAGCAGATATCCACTCAGCGACTTATGTTACCAGTATTTTACGTAGGTACCTGCTGTGAAGGATTTGTCCTACGGTAGGACTTCGTACAAGATACCAAAACAAAGTGTTGCTTAGTGCCCTTCGGGTAGTAAAGAGTGACAAGATAAAAACGATAGGAAAAAGAATTTAAATAAAACAACAACAGTGCGAGATTAACATAGATTCTGGCTTTATTTTAAAGCCACGTTCATGCCATTATGTGTGGAATAAAAGCTGCCTTGACTTCGCCGGCAGTGCTTCAATCAGTCGGTCTAATTTTTTGATGACTCGGTCCAACATGTGTGGCGTTATTCTGACAATATCGTGTCGAATGTTATCCTTGAGCTCATCCAAATCAATTAGCTTATTAGCGTAGACTTAAGACTTGACGTAGCCCCAAAGAAAGTAATGGAAAGTAATGGTGTCAAATCGCATGAACGCTTGCTATGAGATGACTCAGTAGCCAAATTTATCCTCCACATCTTCGAGTATTTCGTCTCTTGTATGGCATGTAGCACCGTCTTGTTATTCTCATTGTTTTCAGCAAAATTTACTGAATAGTTTCAGATTTGGATGCCTTCTCCTTTGGTGAAAGTCGAGGCCTATCTAATACCTCAGTCATTCTATAGGTCATGGCACGCGGTTGCAGTGCAACTCCACTCCAGGCAAACCGATCAGTTCCATAGTCATCAAATGGCTAACGCCAGCCATAACACGCTAAGACCTATGTGAGCCATTGGAGGCCCAAGCTCTAATCGATCTACGCACCCTGCGATTTGGAACATAAAAATATAGTCACCACGATACTCCCACAAGGGAACAATCTCCTGGATCAGGCTGAAATGACAGTTTTAAAGGTCTCTGATCTCGTTCCGGAGATTTTTCACTGAAAAATGGACCACGATCAGGTCGACCAGCTTAGCTTAATGATGATCAAATTAAATCCATAATCGAGTCGGATCGTCATGTAACTATACGAGAGATAGCAATAAAGTTAATAAAGTTAAATGTGATTAAGAAATACCTAAAACGTATGAAACTCGGGAAAAAGCTTGATATTTGGGTTTGAAAAAAAAATTATTTAACGAAGTGCATCAATGCAACGAATGCGGCTCTTTTTTGAAATAAATCATCGTTGGCGATGAAAAATGTATTGTTTACAATAACGGCAATCGATCTAGGCTGGCTCAGGATCTAGGCTTGACGAGCCAGCACAATCCACTTTGAAAGAGGATTTTGCTCTCAATTTAGTGAGATTGGAACGGTGTGGTGTATTTTGAGGTGCTTCAAAGGAATCAAACAATCAATTCGGATTTGTTCAGATCAAATACGGAGATCAATGAAAAACGGCCAGAATTGGTCCATCGAAAAGGTGTCAATTTTTACAAGGACAACGCTAGTCCACATACATCTTTGGTAACTCGGCAAAAATTATTGGAGCTAGGTTGGGAATTGACTTAACTTTCCATGATGTTCAGCTTTTTGCCGATAAAGGTCATCGAACAAAATGGAAAATATATCATCGATTAAAATTTATTCGTTGTATTTAAAAAATGTGTTTTATTTATATGGAAAAATCGGCAATTGCTAAGTTGCTAACCTGATATTAACCAAACTGCAACACCGTTTCAACTGAATTTATAAAAATCACATCCGCTCCCACGACAGGTAGCTGGCTGGTCATTATAGTTTAGGCATTTAACCTCATAGGTTTAGAAACATGTTAGTTAGCAATTTAAGTAAATTTTTTTTGATTATTTAAATTTTAAATGTTTTAATTTGTATTACATAGCTATCGCCTGTCCATTGGTCAACTAAATGAGCGCTTTCGCTGGTTACGAGTAAAGACGAATAAATTTTTACCCTTTATACTTCGTAACACCATGAATACCTTGGTCTTGA
This sequence comes from Volucella inanis, assembly GCA_907269105.1. Lineage (NCBI taxonomy): Eukaryota > Metazoa > Arthropoda > Insecta > Diptera > Syrphidae > Volucella > Volucella inanis. The sequence goes on along the minus strand of OU026156.1, from coordinate 98,662,274 downwards.
AAAAATATCTGAAATGAGATATTACATGATATGAACTTTCAACGTAGTACTATTAAAGATCTACACTACACTATCTACACTTTAAGTAGAAATTAGAAAGCCGATATCACTTTTGATATACACACTTCTTTCGATAATCTGACGGAAGTGACTGGTCTAAGATTTTTGAAATTTTCAGATGACATGATAGCCAACGTTCGTCTAACGAATACTAAGAAAATCTTCTTAGTGTTCAATATTGTAAAATGTTTGTGTGGATATAAGTGATACAATAATTTTGTTAGATACAATTCAATCGCTTATCCCTACCACTTATACTTTTCTTTATCTTTTAATAAAACCACTGAATGTATCTCTTCATTCACTCTTCAAATTCCACTGAGAACTGACTTTCATATTTTGAGGGATGCTGATATTTATACTCGCATGACATCTTTCGACAACATTATGTACCGTTAAGCGTTTCATACAAATTTGCATTTTGGGAAGAAATTTCTCTATTTAAGGATGGAAATCTTCTGCATTTAAAATATAGGGTTTTCCAATAGGGGCTTGACAACTTTGAATTTAATTTGTGAACGCACTCTATCACTAATCATCAAACTGTCGCTGTCAATTTGTTCACTAAACTCAACATTTTCATCATGGTAAAGTACACTAACGAGCAATGTCTGCAAATTATAAAAATTTTCTACAGATATTCGGAGTCGGTGACTGCAACTTTAAGAGCGTTAACTCCAATTTTCGCCCTAGTAGGCAGGCAATAAAAAATTTAGTGCAAAAATTTGAGTCTACATATTCGTTGTGTCATGTTACCGTGTCAGTGAGACAACGGGTTGGTCGAAGTGTCAAAAATATCGCTGCCGTTCAGACGTCCGTAGCAAACGATCCAAATCAGTCAATTCCACGGCGTTCTCAAGAATTGGGCATCGCTCAGACCACATTATGGCGTATTTTGCGTAGGGATCTTGGTTTACACCCATACAAGATCAAGCTGACTCAAGAATTGAAGCCGATGGACCATTTGAAACGACGTACGTTCTCCGATTGGGTTCTGGAGAAAATGCGCCAAGATGATGAATTTCATCGCAAAATCATCTTCAGTGACGAAGCTCATTTTTGGCTCAATGGGTTCGTCAATAAGCAAAGTATGCGTTATTGGTCGGGTGAAAACCCACATGTACTTCATGAAGCACCACTTTATCCACAAAAAATAACTGTCTGGGCCATATTTTTTCGTCGACGATAACGATCGTCACGTTACTGTGAATGGTCAGCGTTATCGGGCCAGGATCACCGATTATTTTTGGCCCGAATTGGAAGATATAGACTTAGACGAGATGTGGTTTCAACAGGATGGTGCCACAAGACACACAGCACACGCTACAATCGATTTATTGAAGAGTAAGTATGGTGAGCGTGTTATCTCAAGACATGGGCCAGTCGATTGTCCGCCTCGTTCGTGCGATTTAACGCCGCTTGACTATTTTCTGTGGGGCTACGTTAAGTTATTGGCTTATGCCAACACGCCGACGACGTTGGAAGAGCTCAGAGCCAACATTGAACTCGAAATAGCGGCCGTGATGGCCGAAATGTGTGGCCGAGTCGTTAAAAATTAGGTCCAACGAATCCAACGAATGTATGTGTTTACGATTATATGTTTATAGACGCTGTTAAAGTTCAATATGTGGCTTTATTATAAGCTATCGAGAAACGGTTTGGGGATAACCACATGCAGGAGGTTTACAAGACCAATTGCAAAGCCGAATGCAGCAACGAGAAGAAAGAATGCAGCAGCTATGATGCCAGTGATGCATACATCAGGGGAAGCTACGAGTACAGTCAGCAGTAAAGAACGTTACCTTCGCTCTGGCAAGTCAATGAAGATTTCAAACCACTACATTTCGTTACGGAAGTAGCATCCATTGAACGTTTCTGCGCAAGACTTAGTGCCGAGGAACGAGATACTCCACGGATTAGACGAATAATGCGCTGCTGAAACTGCAATAAAATAGGACACCTTCATGGTGCGACGAAAAGGCTGCCCTCACTGCGGTAACAAGCAAATAGAGAAATTAACCGGCAGAAAAAGCTATCAAGAAGCCGGTCAATCTTCCTGAAGCCATCAGTCGGGAAAGCCATCAAGGGGAACTATCCAAGTATTGGATGGCAAAATGGACAGCGGTCTCAATCATAAGAAGATTTCTTTTGCAGAATTCTTGATTGCATAACACCAGCAATTGCAGCTTTTGAACGCATAAAAACCCAGCTTTCTGGTGGCTGACATATGTGGCGAGTGCATCATTGGTACAGACTTCACGGGAAAACATGGACAAGTAGTCGACTTAAGGAGAAAAACCCTGAAATACGGAAATATGTATTCATATGTATACATAAAAACCAACACTTCCATTTTAAAAATCTTCATCTGCCGAAATCAGATTGTAGAGCCATGGTCGGAAGCAGTTGTTTGGGCAAAAGTGGAAGATAGTCCTGGTAGACACCGACTCTATTTGATAGAGCCAGAAAATAGGAGAGACTTCATGGTGGGAAAGACCTTAATGGAATCAACGAACAACATGGTCCTTGTAAGGATTTTGAATCCAAAGACGTTCAGTGTAAAAGTAAAAAAGGGATTGATGGAGGTAGGAAAATATGCACCTTTTAAGGTTAAATCGATCACAATGGAAACGAATCGTTCAAAATGAGTCGTAAGAGTCTAGATTATGGAAATCAAGAAAAAAATCTTCAACCTTTTTAATCTGGATCAAGAACAGCGTAGATTGCCAAAAAAAACTGTTCGTTGAGTATTCTGATATATTTGCTACACAAGACAGAGAATATGGACGTACACAACTTGTTCAACATCACACTGATAACGGAGATAAAATATCAATCCGTCAACCCTACTGGCAAACCAAATAGAAGTTGCCCAAATGGTGTCTACGATGAAAATTGAAAGGCTGATTGAAGAATCGCAGAGTCCGTGGGCATCTCTAGTGATCCTCTTGAAGAAGCAAGATGGCACCACGAGGTTTTTGTGTAGACTACTGGCTATCCACTACCAAGAATTGACGACACTTTGGATAAGCTTTCTGGAGCAAAATGGTTCTGAATACTAAACCTGAAGTGCAGTTACTGGCAGGTGGAGATTAATCGAAAAGATCGTGAGAAAACGGCTTTCACTATAGGAAGCGGTCGTTGGCAGTTTACGGTGATGCCATTTGGGCTGTGCAACGCTCTGGCCACCTTCGAGCGATTAATGGAACGAATATTCCCAGACCTCACGTAGAAAACATACTTAATATATCTAGACAATGTTATCGTCATAGACAAGATGTTCGAGGAGTATCACCAAAATCTAAAGAAATATTTGAAAGTAGCAAAGCGCTCATTTGAAGCTAAACCCAAAAAAGTGTGCTTTGTTTCGTCCAGAAGTAAGATATCTGGGTAACATTATATCCGCGGAAGTAGTAAGGATGGATCCTGATAAAATCGAAGCGGTGGAAAGTTAGCCTGCCCCCCCACAAAAAAAAAACACCAACTAAGAAGCTCCTTGGGATTTACACGTATTACAGAAGTTTTGTAAGGGATTTTGCTGGTATTGCTGCACTAACCTACGGGCCGACAGTTCAAATGGTCTGGAAAACGTGAAAAAGCATCCCAACAAATCAAGTGGCCAATGTACAATGCCTCCATCTTGGGTTACCCACTAAGCTAATAGAGGGTTGAAGTCGAACCAATATTGGCTTGGAAGGTACACATAGAAAGTCCAAGCTAGCAGTCGGAGCAAAACTCTGAAGGCATATGGTATTGGGCACAGATGCCTTGCTGAAGACAAAATAGGATAATGCAGACAGAACAACAATTCGTTTGCAGCTAATTGTGCCACGGTCCAGAGTCAACCAAGCATTCCCGAGATATTGTACATGACGGCATCTCAGTAGGTCATTTAGTAATAAAGAAGACGTTGGAGAAGATTAGAAAACATTTTTATTTGCTAAGTGCAATACAAGATGTCGAGAATTGGAGCAAAAAATGCATAAGGTGTGCGGATACCAAGCGCCCAAAAGTAAAGTCACATCACTGGCACGTTTCCTGAAACCTTAAACGGCAACCTCTTGGCCATGGATTACTTCAGTAAGTTGCCGGAAGTGTTTGCCATCCCAAATCAAGAGGCTAAGACCGTAGCAGAAGAGATAGTCAACAATTGAGTAAGCAGATTTATGGTCCCAATGGAACTAAACACTGATCAAGGGTACAACTTTGAATCAAAAGTCTTCCAAGATGTGTGCCAGTATCTAGGAGTAAGGAAGACAAGGATCTGATCGAACGGTCGAACATTTCAATAGGGTCTTGAATGAGCATCTGTCTAAGGTCGTCAGCAACTGCCACAACTTAATGGCCTACCGAAACGCGGTCTATAGTTCAACAAGACATACACCATCCGAGATCTTACTATATTTGGTCAAACAGTTCGGTTGCCAAACAAAATTTGGATCCACTTCTACGGAACCGAAGGAGGTAAACGACTATGTGGATCACTTGCGCAGCAGGATCCGTAAAATGCATAAAAAAAAAAACCCGAGAAAAGATGAAGCTAGCGAGCAATTTCACGAAGACTACTCGTATGCACGGCATCAAAGCGAAATCGAAGGAGAATCTAGTGTGGCTCTGCATAGGAAAGAAGCATCATCAAAATTGCAACTGGGTTGGTCCGTACAAAGTAACAACCCACATTGATGACGTTGTCTACCAAATACGGAGTGGAGATCGAGGAAAATTTAAGGTGGTCCATTTGGATGGAAGTGTCATAATAACGGAACAATAAATTTAGTTCTTGAATGTGAACAGAGCCATCTATATCTGAATTGTAAAAGATTTCCATATTTAAATAGCAGAAGACTAAACCATCGGAGAATGGAGACTTTAATCGAATTTTCTAGCAAAATGGAAATTTGTGTGGAACAGAATATTCTCGGGGAGTATAAATATTATCATCCACAAAGGTTAGAAGTTAGTTCTAAATGGAATATGAAATGTGAATTGCGAGTAGTGGTTCAGCTACTACATGACTAATTTCTTGGTTGTGAAATTTTCCATTTTTGTGGCCATTCGTGCTTTGAAGGAGCACATTGAGCGCTGAATCAACGAAATTCAGCCACATTTATGCAAACTGTCGCAGCAAGTTTGTGCTAGCATAGCCATAAAAGTTATACGAAAACTTTATGAATCAACCTGTGTTTTCTATCAAAATTGTTTTTTGCGTGAATTTTGGGACACCCTTGACAATTACATCTCATCAGGAAGCAAACATAGAATTACTCTTGGCTGCTTTTTCGGCCTAAGAAGAAAAATAAATAATTAGGCATTGCCAGGAAATTCTGAGAAACACTCTATATAAGACCCTCACTATACCAGTCCTGCTTTATGGTGCCGAAGCATGGACGTTAGTTAAGGTGGATGAAGATATTCTTCGAACACTGACGGGATTTGGAGGAGGAGCAAACTCGACGAATTCTATTATCTATACAGTGACATTGAATTGGTCAAAAAAAAATCCACATAAGTCACCTAAGATTGTTGGGGCAGTTAGAGCGAACGAACACCAAAGTCGAATAGTTTTTGATACCATTCCGCAGGAACAAACGCAGTAGCGGAAGAACGAAGTGGATGGAGCGCGCAAGTGGAAGGCGATTGAAGTTCGCAATTGGCCTATTGCTTGAGGGACAGGCCCAACCCCGAACTGCAGCGCTACCTGAGTAAGTTAATAAGTAAATAAGATGCCAAGAGCAATATATGGTCCGCTACAACTGTGTTTTTGGAAAATCGAAACCTCTTCACCTCTCGTTAAACATTGCTATTGTTTCTTATAAGTAAGGCACTACACCAGATCTTGAAGATACGCACTATTAATGAGTGTATTTTGAATGACCGTACGTTTGCTGGGATGTGCATATAAATGCTCCAGCTTGTATCCTAGAAGGAAAACTCCAAGTAAAATCAACTCCAAGTAAATTTTTTATGTTTTAGGTGAAAAAACTCTTTCGTTTTTTAAAGTCATACTTTTTTAGATAACACTTGATTTAACATTATTTATTTAAATTTATTTAACTGACAATTATATTGCAAGTTAGCTGAAGCTTTATTACGCACTCAAACCGATAAGATTAGATTAACACGTGCACTATAGATTGGTTAAGAAATAAATGAATGAGGAATATTGAAAGAATAACATTTACAATTTCCTTTGTAAATGCCTTTGACCTTATTCCACTTCATAAATCAAACACTTTCTCTATTTTAAACCTTCGAGTTTTCATGTAGAAAAAAACATGAATTTTTAATATAAGTCCCAGCATTAATTTGTGTTAAATTATGCAAAACTTACACTTTTTAAGGTGATCATGTTAGGATAAATCAACTTAATCGCTTGACAGAAAGAACACGACTAAGTGCATATCGGCAGTTGGCACTCAAGCCTGAAATACTTGATTTTCTCTATAAAATGTTTATTATTGGAAGAATACGAGTACTCATCTAATCAGTATGTCGCGATAACAGATAAATTTGAACGTCTCATACAGGTTAGTGATATGTATGTAGAATCCAACGCGTGTTCGTCCGATTAGGTCAGCTGAAAGTGTCGCTGACATAGCTGAAAGTGTGACTGAAACACTAGGTGTGTCTTTTTCGAGACGATCAAAGGAATTGGACCTATCAGCACACACTTTACACCTTTATCCATTTCGCAATAAGATCTTGGCCTACATGCTTATAAGATCCAGTGAGCACAATAATTTAATGATTGATCGGCAGGATGGTTTTTGTAGGAAAAAGTCGACTTTTGGTTTGATGGCATGTCTCATCGAAAAGTGAAACCAAAACGGACATCAAACTGGCGAGAGAAAGATATTGTCACATAATTTAATGCTACTAGCTTCTCCTCTAAATGCGTGAACACCTTTACCTTTACCCACTCGTAAATTTAAAGAAGGTTTTCTCTTCGCCACAATTGATGTTTGAAGATCAAGATCAACTTAATTCAAGAAATAAAGCGAAAAAAAAAAAAATATGGTCCAGAAGGGGCAAGGTCTGGGCTATAAGGCGGGTGGGGTATGACTTCCCATCCACTGTTTTCCAAATAGTTCTTAACCGGAATAGCAACGTGGGGCCGAGCGTTGTCATGATGGAAAATTATTTCCTCGTGTCTGGTCGCATATTCCGGGCGTTTTTCGGCTACTGCTCTCTTCAAACGGATTAATTGTATTCGGTAGCGTTGTCCATTGATGATTTCACCCGGTTTTAGCAGCTCATAATACAGCACACCTATCTGATCCCACCAATACAGAGCATTACCTTCGCGTCGTGGATATTCGGTTTGGCGTTGATTTGGCTGATTGGCCGGGTTTCACATATGATTTCTTGCACTTGGGGTTGTAGTAATGGATCCATTTTTTATCACTAGTAACAATCCGATGCAAAAATGACTTCCTTTTGTGGCATTCCAGCAGCATTTCGGACATGCAAAACTGCCTTTCGACGTCTCTCGGCTTGAGTCCATGTAGAACCCAATTTCCTTGCTTTTGAATATATCCAGCTGCTTTTAAACGTTTTGAAATGGCTGCTTGAGTGGCACCCAAAGATTCTGCGAGCTCTTCTTGTGTTTGGCAACAATCTTCATAAAGTAATGCTTTCAGTTCTTCATCTTCAAACTTTTTTGACTGCCCAGGACGTTCATCGTCTTCCAAGCCACAATCACCAAACCAACGTGCAAACCACTTTTGGCACGTTCGCTCATCTAGCGCATGTTCACCATAAACTTCCACCAAAATACGATGACACTTTTTCAGGCACAAAGTTCGACATATTTGAGTGAAAAAAAAAAAATTATTGTTGTTTACGCTTCAAATGAATGACATATACTGAAATGACGTACAATGACAGTAGCTTTCTAACGCATGTTCCAATGGAATAATACAAGTTACGTTATCTCTTAGCAAAACGCTAAGAGTTAGACAATTAAGTTATAGACCCAATATTTAGTTGGGGAATATATATAATTCTTAGTTAAACTCACCTTAGAACAGTAGTTCTTCTTTGTTATGGCCCTTAGGAGATTCTCATTCATACCTTTGCTTCAACAAGATAGTAATTCAAATCAATGTATGACCTCCACAGAACTGGAAGAATTCCTTACGTCGATCGTAAAATGATCACTATGATTTAGCGTTTCATGACCCAGAGACTATTAATATTGAGGTGAGGAAAGCGTGAGCTTGCTATAATGATACTTCGTCAGGCCGCATAGCCAATAAGCCTAAAGCTATACTTTCTAACTGTTCTACCAAAGATGTCCGCCTTTCGCATATTAGGCTTAAGCTAGCGAATTTAAGTTTGATTTAGATTATCTTCGCTCACGTCAGCATCCACTGTTCCTTTTCCCAATGCTACAATAGTACGAGTAGATATCAAATTTGTTCATCCTGCTTTTTTTCAGCCCTTCCCATCACACATACTGGACAGCAGTGATATTTGCATGATAGCAATCAGGGGCATCTGCTAATTGGTCGGATACACGTGTCCTGTGCAGGCTCCGAATATTACATGTGTAGATCCGAATGTCGTTGTCTTCTAAAGCTTTGACTGTATCGTCAATAGTGGATGCGTTATTATCCGAATCTACTAACTTGTTTACAACGCTTTTTTTAATTCCCCTTCGTATAGTAATGTGAGGCGTATAACGTTTGAGGGCAGTATTATACCATTAAACAAGCATGCATTTGCCAATTTAGCCGCGGACCACCAATGGAAGGTTTTTTTTTTTTTTTTTTGTTTTGATTAAAGGTTATAAGTACCCTTTAAATGTTTGTATAGGACGGCCGGCAGTTTCCCGATCAATCGCAGAGCAAACCCCTACACTGTTTATCCCGCCAAACAAAATTCAAGGCTGGCAGGAGATGCTAGGGAGAAGGCAGGAACATACAACCGGTTTTATCTGACAGCGGAAAGCTTATGTATTTCTCTTCTCTAGTCCGTTTTTGGATTCCAAAAGTATGAACAGAGGCACTCATTTCGGAGAACTAAAGCCCAGCAACTCTTTACTCCTGCATGAATGCAAGATGTTAAATCGAAAGCGTTAAATAACAGTGTGACTCTATAAATGGATCAAGCCATGTATTGAACCTTCTGTACCTTAAACTTAAAAAATACGGAATTGAAGCAAAACCAATATTCTGGAAAAGATTAAAACAAATTTCTTTTAAACAATATTTTCCTTTATTCTACAATATATACATTCTTCTAATTCATTTCGATTTTGTCTTTTTCTTCTCAAATTTTACAATATTCAGTATAAATATTATCAATTTGTTCTGTACTTACTTTTCCCCGTACATTGATTTTTAACTTTGTACAAAAATAATTCTTAAAAAAACGATTCACTTTATATTAAACAACTAAAGGTTTAGTTTTATCCCATAGATATATTTTTCACTTGTTCTATGTATACAATTCATTTACTATTTCTTAATTAATATTTTGAATTATAATAAATATCAACCGATTTTATTATTTTATTATAATTAATATTTTTGTTGTATGTTTGTCCTATGAATACTTAAAAATTTAGTTAAGAGGTGTTGTTAGTCACAGGTTTTTCCTTTTTATTATAATGTGAAGTTAACATGAATTTATAATGTAAATTTATAAAAAAAAAAACGAATAAAATATAATGCATTATTATTTATGCACTTCAATGTGTTCTTGTTTTAATTTAAATGAATTAGTGAATGTTTAAATGAATTAGTAGTATTTTTAATTGATTTTATTGAATTTAATGTAATACACTGAATGAATATTTAAATATGCAATGTAGTATATAATGAATTTATTTATAGCTAGAATAAAATGATTTTAAATTTATATTTTATGGTATGATTATATATAATATATATATGTACCTAATAGCCATGGAAAGAAAGTTAAAGTTTTTTTTTTGTTTGCTATTTGAACAATGTTTTTTTTTTTCAATATATAATTTCTATCTCTATTAAGTGATAGTTGGTACTTTAGTTTTATGTTTGTTATTAACAATAAATTCGTATTCATTTTTTCAAATGCCTGCAATTTGAATTTTCAAATAATAATAAATATCCTAAAGTTCCTTATATTTAAGAAATAAAAACTAATCAATTTAGATATAAGGAGATTCTTGTAAATTGTTTTTCTAGTCTATGTATATAAACTAACATATTCTATTTATTGGGTATTCTGACAACAAGTAGATACATTTTAAAATCAAGCTCTAAATCAAACTTAAATTTGAAATTCCCAAATGCTTGAGGTATTTTCACTTTAGCTCTAAAGAACAGTAATAGATATGAAACAAAGTGACACCAAGTGACAGATACAAAGTTTTTAATTTGACTTTTCTACATATCATGGTTGGCAATTTCCTTCTTCCGACCTGACATGAAGCAGATTTAATCTTAAATCCGAAGGCTAGTCAAATAACACCAAAAGTTATTGAGCATGCTATATTGTATATCCCTTTTTTGTATGTGCTTATAAAATACTCGTAAAATATTTTTTTTCATACTGCTTTCACATTCGGATCAGCGGCAACATCCACGGTTAATTGGTGTACGCTTCGACTTAGAACTCATTCAACATACTCTAAGCGCATGCCTAAAGGAAGTTACGATGGTTATATCGGAAACCGTGGAGTAGAGGTGGTGATAGAACAAGTCATAATATGCAAACGGCGGCTCTCCTTGCACCAGACCTAAGCAATGATTTTCGGCTCTGAACAGGGAATATTTGGACATTATTAAGCCAGTCGAAGCACCACCTAAGATAAAAAACATACCTACTACAGCGACACTACCAAGTATTTGGATTTATATTCGTTATTCGAAGCAGGCTTCGACTTTTGGCATTAGGGACAAATTTTAAAATATAGGTTTTATGTATATTCATGTCCCTACAGATAATAAGGATAGCAGCATCGAAGATGATGAGATCTAAACGATCTTAACACAGCAGTCGAGGAATCTTGGAAACAGTAGATCGTATTTCATTCATAAATCAGGATGATCAGAAGGAACAACTATGAACCAGCGGCAACGAAACCTAAAACTATCAGCAAAAGGAAATGGAAACAAAAGGACATTTCTTCAAAGCCTGAATGAGAGTCAACTACATACGACTTTGTTTTAGATAAAAATAATTCCTTGGAATTTTTTAAAATATTTTTCAATGATAAATTTTAAGAACTGTTGATAGGTGTTTTATTTCTGTCTGGTTAAAGATTGTACTGGGATCAGAATATCGATACTTATCATCTAGGAGGTGCCTCATGCATGACCCTCTGCATGTGCATTGAAGAGCTCTTACGCTATTTCCATGCAGGTTCCAACAAGAACAAAAGTATTTTTTTCTCTTTATAACCAATAACTTGATTTTCTCACACCTCTTTAAGGTAAAAGAACAAACGTGTAGCGACAATGTTGCAACGATATTGAACATCACACAGAAAATCGCCATGAGCATTTCCGAATTAGCTGAGTTAGCAAGAGAATAGATACAAGGTAGTGACAGATTGTCACCCAGATAATTAGGATGTTAAGTTGTGTACTTGAAGTTAATTTCGAATAAAAATAAAAAATAATTGAATTGAATCGTTTAATTGGCGCAGTCATTACGATTGAGATATAGTAAATTGTTTGAATCCATATGAGAACAAATAAAACAGAAAAAGGCTCATATCTTCAAAAGTGTATAAGTATAACTGTGTATCAAATGTACTAGGTGGAGTGAAAAGTAACCTCCTTAACCGCCAGGGTGCGCTGCTACTGCAAAAAACGTTATGGTGCCTTGAAGTTCATACTAAGGCAGATATGCCAAATTTCAGTGCGATACCGTCTTTAGTTTTGTTTTTACTGCTGATTGTTGTTGACGTATTTGGCATCATGTTTAGTATGGACAAAAACGATTTTCGTTCCCTCATAAAACATTATTTTTTGAGAGGCAAAACGGCGAAGGAAACAAAAGAAAAGTTGGATAATTATTATGGGGCTAATGCTCCGTCAGATTACATCGTCAAATATTGGTTTCGAGAGTTTCGTGGCCGTAACTCCACTACCGATCAAGTCCGCAGCAGCAGGCCGTCCGATGCGGTTACAGATGACAATGTCAAAAGAATACATGAAATGGTGTTGGATGACCGGAAAGTGAAGGTGCGCGAGCTAGCAGATACCACAAAGATTTGTACTGAGCGCATACGCCATATTATGGGCAATACTCTGCATATGAAAAAGTTATGCTGGGTGCGCATACTCACTCCTGTCCAAAAACACGAACGCGAGAGCACTTTGAAAGAATGTTTGGACTTGCTGATGCGGAATCGGGCGGACTTTTGGCGTCGATTGGTAACTGTGGAACAGCATAGAACAGAATGAGTGCCGGGCAATGGACTGAAGCCGGCACGAGTGTTCCGAAGCGGACGGCGGGAAACTCGATGGGTCGGAAAGGTTATGGCGTCGGTTTTCTGGGATTATCATGGCACTCTTCATGTCATGACTCTTCGTGGACTACAAAAGATGTCTCATCAATAAAAAATTCAACTCACGCGAGAAAATCATCGACGCATCGGAGGAGTATTTTGCAGACCTTCTGGAAAATTACTTTTCGGACGGGATCAAGAAGTTGGAAAATCGTTAGAATAAGTGTATCAAACTAAAAAGGGACTATATTGAATAATATAAAAAAAAACATTCCCAAGGAGGTTTCTTTTCACCCCACCTAGTAAGAAGTGTATCTTAAAACCATAGCAAAAGTGCTACTCTTAACTCGTTTAACCTATTAACGACCAAGCATAGAACCAATGTGTCAGTTAATGTTTTTTTTTTTTTTTTGCCTGAATATGTACTTTGGGTAAGGAATAGAAAATTCCATGGTCAAAAAAAAAAATTTTTTTTTGCTGTAAGTAAGAAATTTTTACTGTTGCGAAAACGTTGGCCGGATAGAGTATACAAGGTTCCAAATATGAGTTCAAAAAAAATCGTTATTTTTTGGATTTCCTTGGAGAAAATATTTATTTTCATCGAATAAGTATCAAAAAAAAGGAAATATTCACATTATATATAATATTCAATTCTTTGTATGATATTTTGAAAAACATTTTGAATGAAGAAATACATTGCAATTGTTGTTGTGCTGTAACATTCAATGCACCTTCCTCTCTGATTACAAATATTTTTTATAATTAGGTGTCCGTGCCCGTCGAACATGAAACGTATGTTTCTAAACGGGCTTCAGTTCGCATGAGATACCTAGCAACGTTAGATTAAAAATCTTGTTGCGGAAGTTTTATACCAGGATTCGCAATATTGTAAACATTTCATGCATTTACCAGACAGGCGTCCAAACAAGTGATAAACAGTCCATTGCAAACCGTTGTCGTGCATGTTTACGCCTTCCTTGTTTTTGTTATAGTCCATCAGCGTATCAGACTGATCAATTACAACTACTTTTCTCTCACTCCGGCTAAATCTTTTGACTTTTTGCAGAGGATGAATTAATCCATGATTCGTCCCTACCGTAACTACCATATATTGTACTGTTGTCATTCCACCTAACGATAGTTATTTATTTATTTTTTTTGTAACATGTTCCACAGTTGGATTTCTGCATAATTTTTTTTTCTTTCAAATTAGCTTTTCCTGTTCGTATTTCATGCACTGTTCCAGTAGCAAAAAACCTTTAGTCTTCAAAAGTGCCGGCAAATCGTGAAAAGTAAAAAAATTATCAAAAAATACCCAATGAGTCGAAGAGGTTTCACATACTTTTAGCAAATTTGTAACTACACGCCCTCCTAGTGGAATTCTTTTGTCATTGTCTATTCCTTTATCAGTTCCACCATAGGGAGAAAACTGATATAAATATCCCTTCGAAGAGCAAAGACATCACATTTTGAAGCCGAATCGGACTGGCTTCCACCTAATGCATATTTTGGCAGAATGCCTGCATCATTTGTTCACCTCTTGAAACGTTGTGGCTAAACACACCAAATTGCATAAATTTCTTGTTTGCGTATTCAAAAAGCGGTTTCAGTTTTGCAAATTTATCGGTTTTGTTCAAATTTAAATTGTCGCATAGATGTCGCATTTATTTTCCTAAACCTATTTCGGCTCATGGTAATTTTTACAAAATCGACCCCCTTATCCTCATCATTCGACCAATATGTCTTGTTGAGGTAGTGGATGATAACCGGAGAAGGAAAGTATACCGATGAATTTCTGGAGGTCGGAAACAAGGATTTGAAAATCGTGGTGGTTGTTAGAATCAGCATATAGTTATAAAAAATTTTCTATTATAGACAATAGAATATCATCAGCAAGCAGCTGAAATTTGAAATTTCAAATAGAGTTTTACCGCCGTGTTGAGCAATAATTTCCTCAATTGAAGTTGAATCCACCGATGTCGGCTTAGAGGTGTAGACCATTTTCTTCCAAATGGGTTGAATCTTACTTTGTTTTTTTTTTTTTTTTTTGATTTGCTAGGATTCGGTTTATTCAGTTCGTCTCCTATATATGTGTGCAATTCGATATCAGAAATAACTACTTCACCTGGATGCAAGACAAAGAATAAACAAGACAGGAGTCCCTCACACAGCAGACAATACACAAAAATTGTAATCAAAATTGTTTCAGTATATTGCACTCGTGGAAAAAAAAAACTAGAAAGCAATTAACGACACCAAAGGCAAACCTTAACCTCCTTGTAAGAGGTTAAGTCGTGCAGTGTGACTTAAAAACACTGCACATCTAGAACAAAATCATTTCACGCAGAGGCATCTGCTTATGCAATTGAACAGTTTTATAAAACTGATAACATCGCACGGGTAAAGACAAAAAACTTTGCAGCAGGAATTCAACAGAGGCGATAATTGAACTCGTATAACGCTAACGTTGTGAAAATGCAACACCTACTTAAAAAAAAAAAAAAAAATGTCATGATAGAAAAGATACAATTGACTGAAATTATTTATTTCTCGTCCAGATAGAATATTATGCTATAAAAAAAGGTGCTAATTGTATCTGTTAGTTATAAACGTTTTCATCCAAAGCTCCTCAAGAGCATACATACTAACAGAAGAAAGGATGAGATCTAATCCCAATAAAATTAAATGTATTGAAGAGTATTCTTTACCCAAAAGAATAATATTATTCTTGGGCGCTACATGTTACTATAAGAAGTTCGCCAAAGACTGTGCCAGAATAACTCATCCCCAATACTATACATTCAGGCTTTCGAAACACTCAAGCACCCAATACTGAAATTCCCCGACTTCGAAAAAACATTTACCCTTTTTATATGATAGATGCAAGCAATTACGCTATACTCACAGTACTAATGTAGGAATGTCAGCCAGTGTGCTACGCATCAAGATCATTAAACGATCATGAAAAAAAAAAATAAATAAAAATACTCCGTCACGGATAAAGAATGTTTAGCAACTGTATGAGCAGTCACATATTATACACCCTGCCTGACATGAACTGCAACCAACTTCAAACTGCTATAATTTCCAAACCGATCATGAGAGTGAGCTCAAATTTTGACACATGGCAGAAAATTTTATTATGTACAAGATTTGCGTCTCAGTTGTATTGAAAATTTTTTATCCGCGATGGAATTCAAAAGTGATAGTATGATCGCTTTATATTTGGCTGGAAAACCACAAGTAGCTATCGTTGGAGCCCTCCAGCACCTCAACGTGAATAAATCTCGAACCATAGTTTGTTACCGTGATACTGGCAGCGTTGCAAAACGCAATGGAGATGGTCATAAAAAAACAGCAACATCGACAGAAATGGTTCGGAAAGTGAAGGCTCGAATTGAGCGAAATCCGCGTCAAAATGGAAGAAAAATGGCTCGTGAGCTCAACATACTGTTGGAACGGATGCAACACATACTGAAAAATGAGCTTGGGCTCAAGCCATTAAAGGTCCAAAAAGCACACGATCTTACACCGCAAGAGAAAAAAATTAGAGTCGGAAGTGCGAAGGAGTTGCACGAAAGTTGAGTTGAGTTTCCACCAGAAAGCAGGCAGCACCGTGATGGTTTGGGCCGCCATTATCGCTCTCCGCTCGTATTTTTGGACCGTGGCGTCAAAATTAATGCAATCATATACCGTAAAACTGTCTTTGAAGCATTATTGAAGCCTTGGTCAAGCAATCATTTCGGTGGACATTTCAACAAGACTCGGCACCGTTTCACAAAGCGCATATCAACCAAGATTGGTTAAAAAACAATGTTCCACACCTTATGGATTGCAAATCCGTTGGATTTCTCTGTCTGAAAGCGAAGGTTGGCACTAAAAAATACAAAGTTTGGACCACCTCAAACAAGCACTTCGCCGGGAATGGGCTAAAATACCGCAGAGCCACTTACGTGCAGCGTGCGATACTTTCTTCGGCCGTCTTAAAGCCATTATTCGGGCCAAAAGATGGACATATTGAAAACTACTGATACAATTTGAAAATTGATGTATTTTCCAAAATTTTTTGCTTTGGCACAATAAAATTTATCAAAAAATAAAAAAATTATAGCTTTTTAAAAAGTTGCAGTTCGAGTCAAACAGGGTGTAGACCCTATTTGTAGAAGGTAGAAGGTTTGAAAAAAAGTTTTAAAAAAAATAATTTTTTTCAAAAATAACATACTAAAATTTTATGCTTTGGCGGGCTGCAAGCTGACCCTAATTGTTGATGTTTAGTTATGACAGATACAGTTGTTGCTTGGTAATCTTCCTTACGTATTTTATCTTCTTCGAAATGTTCAATGGATATTGCACTTCCTGGGTGCACTTGGGTTGTTTGTGTAAAACATTTCGTAGATTTTAATTTTGAAATATGTTTAGTCTGCAAGATGTTATTCAGTAACCAAGCATAATTAATTTTTTTCTATTTCAAGTACGGTTTGTAGTTCTTCTTTATGGTTAAGCAACTCGTTTAAGTTCCATAACATAAGTTTAAGAAAGTTAACCATGAATTGTAATTTGTAAGTACTGATCAGTTTTTTCTTGACGCATTTGCAAGCTAAAGATACATTTTTATTGCTCATCTAGTTCTATTAGTATTGATGAAAGTAAGCTTTTATCCTTACTTTTAGAATTCATATGAGCTTGACTTGCATTTTTTACTATCTCAGCATAATCGGAAGTAAGTTTTTCTGTTGGTTCTTTAAACTTTTTACTCAATACTTTGATTTTCTTCACTTACATGTATGGAATCAGCTTCTTTAGTTTTTTTATTTGTAATGCTGTTTCCCTTTTTTTGCAGCTCTTTTGCAACCAAGCAACAACGGTAGGTGGCTGTCTGTTACCCATTGAACTTATTGTGGTTACCTGCGCATTTAACGCACTAAAGTGATCTAGAACAATAATTTTTAGTGTGTCCGAAGCACTGATAGTTTTTCTATTGTGTGATCAGCCTGGAAGCCTACAATAGTATTATTTATTTTGTAGATCTTTTTAATATCTTCTGTCGGTTTAAAGATAAGTAAAAACATGTTGAGTGGTTCCTTAGTTCCTCACTTAAGCTTATTTACATCGTTAACAACTTTTAGGCCTTGCTTTTGTAAATCTGATATAATTAGCTTAGGTTGGCAGATGCTGTGATGATATTTTTTATTGTATTATGACTTTGATTTTTCTTGTTTGTTTGTCCTTGTATGAATGTTCTATAATCATTGACATCATATACATTTATTTTATATGTAAGTCGGTTGACTTAATTATAACATCTCTCTCGATATTCTTCTTGAGCAGTGAGATCTCCAGATAAGATCTCTATTTTAATTAGCCGAGGGAAGACAATTTAAAAAGGATCAATTGAGGAAAAATTTTATCGTAGGGTTAAGCAAAATCTGTTCCACTAACATCGATTCCCATTTCTTAGGGCTGACAAAGCAAGAGATACAAGTTTAAGGGGACACCTAGTGTGAAATTCTGGAAAAAATCTAATTTTTTTCCCATACTTCGAGAGTCTATAACCGTATTTCTTAAAAATAACATACTAAAATTTCAAATGAATATATCCAATAGTTTTTGAGTTACGGCCTTTTAAAGAGTAGCCGCTGAGCGGTCAGATATCCATCATTTTATCTTTAAAAGCATTTTTCTCGAAACTACATTTTTAAACTTTTCTTCAGTTGTATCTCGAAGATAAATCTTCCGATCGCTTTAATTTTTTATATGTTTCTCTTCACAACGAATCTCCAGTTTTTTGATTGTATGAAAAATGTGATTTTGGCAGGCCAAAAATCATCAAATTTTCTGGCAAAATTCGACATATTTTTCAAAACTATGCATTTCATTAAAT
Source organism: Volucella inanis (assembly GCA_907269105.1). Taxonomy (NCBI): domain Eukaryota; kingdom Metazoa; phylum Arthropoda; class Insecta; order Diptera; family Syrphidae; genus Volucella; species Volucella inanis. The sequence goes on along the minus strand of OU026156.1, from coordinate 98,643,888 downwards.
TTCAAGTATTTTTATTATCGTGGGTCATTGTATAGGCCATAGTAAGTTTAATAATCTTTTTCAATCTGCAGCAGTGGACGACCTTTTTTTGTGTCTTGAGAGAAAGCAAATCACTCACGGAAAATTTAATTTTTGTCTTTGAAAATTTCAGTGTATATTCATTATTTATGTATAAATATACCCTCCTCCCTCAAAACATTTGCTGCAGTAGCTTTCTTTAAAAAAAAAAAGTTCCCAAAAATCACCCAACACATATTTCACAACTTAGTACCTCCAAAAAAAAATACACTGGGAAGGAGTTTAACCAACGCACCCAGCGGTCGTTGTTGAAGTTGCAAGAGTACCAGTATAACATTGAATACTTTAAAAGAAAATCAATTAAGATCGCAGATTTCCACAGCAGAATGCTGGAAGAAAATAATGGAAATGACAGTATTTCATCAGTTAATAACCTATCAGATAATGCAAGGCTACGTTCGCAAGAGAAACAACAACTCGAACACATAAACAAGTGTAAACCACAGCTTATATGAACCAATGACTCTGATAAAGGAATAGAGATACCACATAACAGGCGTATAATATTCGTCGACATGACTACAGATAAGGATTATTGGATAAATGTGCTCAGAAGGCTTACTGGAATTTACACAGAACTCCCATACGATAAATTTGATAAATCCAACAATTGCTAATACAACTTTTTGGACATGCTAAACAGATCAAATTCATAAAAGCAACACTTAGAGCTACAAAACTTAAAACAATAGATCAAGATATCTATATCACTCCCGGGCATAATATGGCACAGTAGAAACATACCATAGTTTAAAGAATAAAATATTATTCCCAATTAATCAGAGAAATAAAAAGAATTATAATATGTAAGTGCAAAACAAGCTTAGAAACTAAATATGGATGTAAGCTTATAAAGCCCAAGTACAAAATTAGTAAAACACTAATTAATACATGGGCTGAAAAGTCCACGTTAGAAGTCCAGTTAGAAAGTCCGTTTCTAAGAGAGGGCACCACTTGAATTAAATCCATACCATTTTCAGTTAGTACTAACATTCAAAAGATACGTGTATAAATTTGACAGCTGTCGGGCGATTAGTTCTCGGGATATAGCGTTGTGAGTGAAGCAACTTTTGTTATTGTGAAAAAATGGATTCAAAGCAATTTCGTGTGTTGATTTATCATTGCTTTTTGATGGAAAAAAATGCAGCCGATGCCAAGAAATAGCTTGATAAGTGTTACCCGGACTCTGCACCACCCGAACGAACCATTCGTAAGTGGATTGAAAATTTTAAAAGTGGTCATACAAGCACCGAAGATGATGCATGCAGTGGACGTCCAAAAGAGGCTGTTTGAGATAAAAACATCAAAAAAGTCCACAAAATGATTACGAATGACCGTAAAGTGAAGTTGATCGAGATAGCTGAGGCTCTGAAGAAATTAAAAGAGCGTGTTTGATATATCATACACGAATATTTGGGCATGCGAAAGATCTGTTCAAAGTAGGTGCCGCGTTTGCTTATGGTCGACCAAAAACAACAACGTGTTGATGATTCAGAGGAGTGTTTAAAGCTGTTCAACCGGAATAAAGCCGAATTTTTTCGTCGGTATGTGACAATGGATGAAACTTGGCTCCATCACTTCACACCAGAGTCAAGTCGACAGTCAGCTGAGTGGCGAGCAGACGACGGACCTCGTCCAAAACGACCAAAAACTCAACAGTCATTGCGTTGTTGGAGCGTTTGAAGGACGAAATCGCAGAAAAACGGCCGCATTTGAAGAAAAAGATAGTGCTGTTTCATCAAGACAATGCACCGTGTCACAAGTCAATGAAAACGACTACGAATTGCTTCCCCACCCACCGTATTCTCCAGATTTGACCCCCAGCGACTATTTCCTGTTCGCAGACTTCAAATGAATACTCGCCGAAAAGAGATTTAAGACCGATGAAGAAGTAATCGCCGAAACAGAGGCCTATTTTGAGGTTAAACCGAAATCGTATTACAAAACTGGTAAAGAAAGATTGAAAAATCGTTTCAATCAGTGTATCACCCTCGAAGGCAACTATATTGATAAATAAAATTGAATTTTGCAAAAAATTTGTGTTTCACTATAAAACGGAACTGACTTTTTAGCCCATGTGTTAGGCCCAATGAAATCATTCTTATAAACATATTTTATTTCAACAAAAATTCCTTCTAAGCATTGATAGACAAATCCACAAAGAAAGCATATGCTTACTCGTTATCAAATAAAAAACTGGGTAAAGAAGATAGAGATGTTAGAGGAATATTTTTCGATATTCGTTAAACCACTGAAAATTATAACAAAACTTTAAGGTTGCACGATCAAAAGAATTTTGTAGAGAACAAGAAAAAGAAACTCTATCTTACCAAACCTAACACACATATATGCAATAGTGACATAGAAATTTTCCACTCCACATTACATATCACCATGGCGAAAAAAACTTATCCAGAAAGTACATAGGGCAATCCAAAAATATAACAACAGATATCATTCCACTATTAAAAGAACCCCAGAAGAAGCAATGTATACCGATCTTGCAACTTTAATTAAACACATAAGATTACAGAAAGAAAAGCAAACAGAAAAGTTAAACCCGAATTGGGAAAATTATCAAGAAAAAAGGGAAAATGTACCCGTTAAAAATTACAAAAGGAAACCCATATAAAGTCTTAAACAGAGAGATGAAGAGCACCCAACAAATATTACAATAAGAGACCCCGTTAACTTACAGGTGATGATATTAATGTTTCTCATACTTACGATCAACTATAGCAACACTAACGATTGACAAAATACGAGGCCTGTTTGATGAGTACCTGGATTGGAAGATAGATGGCACGACTCAGCTATACCATGATTAAGTTTAACCTTCTTTAGCAAGCCTCTCAAAATTTTCTGACAATCCGACGCTTAGGTTTGTTTAGACACCCATTTCAAAACATCAGGATAGTGTTTTTTGCGACCATGGAAAAAGAACAGTATCACTTCGTGATCCGATTTTTGTTTTTCAGTGGAAATCAAGCCCATTCAAGATGGCGTGTATGGGACCCATTCACCTTCCCGTACAACTGTTTACCATTTTCGCTGTGGCCGCACGTCGGTTTTTGATGAACCGCGCCCAGGTTACCCAAAAACGATTACCACAGAGGAAACCGTGGATAAAATCCATTATCTCGTATTAGCCGACCGCTGAGTGAAAATTCGCGAATTGACTAAGATAGTAGGCATCCCAATTGTACGCGTTAGCCATATCCTGTACAATTTTGGGTATGAAAGCTGTCCGCGCAATGGGCGCCGCGTTTGTTCACACTGAAGAACAAGCGCAAACGTGAGAACACTTCAAATAAGTGCTTGGCCCTGTTTAATCGAAATCTGGAAGAGTTTCTGGTCATCGTTTTGTGATCGTCGATGAGCCATGTACCCACCAGAGGCCAAATAACAATCGAAACAATAGGTTTTAGCCGGTGAACGTGCTCCAAAGAAGGTGAAGACCGCTCCACCGTTTTTGAGACACGCGGGGTGTGATCCGGACGGATCACCGAAGGGAAAAACAATTACAGGAGCATACTACGTCTATTTATTGGGCCGATTTGAAGAAAAACCAACCATATTTGGAGAAAAGAAGTGCTCTTCCACCACGATAACGCAACGGCTCACACCTCCGCAGTCGCCACAACCAAATTGGTCGAATTGCACTACGTATTCCTCCATATTCTTTGGATTTGGCTTCCTACGACTTCTTTTTGTCCCCAAACCTCAAATGATTGTTTGCCGGAAAGAAGTACGGAGGAGTACTTTTTCAGACCAACAAAAGTCGTACTTTACGAGTTGAAAGGGGATTATACTGAAAAATAAATTGTCAAAACCTAAAAAAGTTGCATTGGCATTTCTAATCCGGATATTCATCAAATAGCCTTCGTAATAGCAGACAACGGAAGCACCAAAATTAATGTGGTACAATACAAACGTAAATAGTAAGGAACACGAATGTAATATTCCACAATATAACCCCGTCCGAACTAAGACAAACTGTTAACTTTATTAAGGGCTTAGGTCACTCTATGGATTTCAAAAAATCGATTTCGTTTTTTTTATTGCTTTCAATTATCTCTTAGGACCTCAAAATAATATCCCAAAAGATTTTGGCCAAAAAATATCTCGAAGTACTTCTTTTTCAAGGCCGCCAAGTAGGCAGCGAGCCTCTTATGGCCGAAACAGTAGACGATAATTTAGGGGACTAGAATAGGTATACCACAGATGTTTTTGAAGCTATTTTCCACGTATTCAGACTATTGCGTGTTTCGTCCTTAGAAACTTCGGTTTCAGTCACTTTCGTACAGTGAAAGATTCGAGAAGGACGCTATTTTAGGAACGGAAGCTTTTTACCGATAATTGTGCTAACTTTTTTTTATTGTTGTTTTGTGAGTGTTATTGGTTCGTTTTTATAATCAGTGACAAAGTGTATTGTTGTCAAAAAGGTACAAAAGAGACACGTACATATCTACAAGACCGCTGAATCGACACGAATTAGAGGTACCAAATGAAATAAATGTTAGTAGATTTCTCCTACAAATATTGTAGTTTAGCCGAGTTAAGTGTATGATTCCATTTCTAGCTGTAAAATTGTGTTGGATATAGCTATGGATATTGCAGCTTGCGTGTACAATGATAAGTTGTCTTCAATTATGCACATAATGACAGAAATGTATTTAGAAATCGAACCGAACAGCTACGAAATGTGCTTGGAAATTGACAAAGAGCGCATGAATCTTGCAGAAAGATCGCTGTCTGAAGCTTCAAAAGAGTGGAGGACTGCATTAAAATCCAATAGAAAAGAAATCGAAGGGCAAGAAACTAATCTAGACGGCAATTTAAACTTTATAACTTTATAACTTAAAACGGCATTTTCAAAGATGACCGCACCTATAACTTGAACAATTTTCGACCAATTCCCTTCAAATTTCAACTAGATAATTAAAAATATATTCTCTAAATAAGTACGAAGAATTTTTTTCTAAATGGCATAACATAGTTCATTTGTAATTAACAATTTTCTGGCGATTTTTCTGCGCATTTTTCATGTTTGACTTTGGAAGTGCGCCATTCGGCCAAAAATCAATATATCAAAAAAATCCTACTTACTTCTCTAGCATTAGTAACTCATCATAATTCAAAATTTACAGGAGCTATTGGTGCGGCCGTAGACCCTTCCAAAAAAGAGAAGTTATCTGAGAAACGCTGCACAGCCGCCATTTTTAAATAAATTATTCTATAAAAATTACGTTTTACAGTGTAAGCTCGATTTGTTTTATATCTTTTTTAAAAAAAAAAAAATCACAAAAAAGGTGGGCAACGACCTAACGATAAGGAAAGTATTAGAGAAAATTTATGCGAAAATAACTATAGAACCAAGTAAAAACTTAAGGCAAAAGAGAGGACTAATAAACATCGTAGGTAGAGCACAAAAATGGTTATTCAGTAAAAAGGACAAACCATATGAAAGTTATTGAAGAAAATAATAAGAACGCAGTCAATAATTTAAATAGACATATCAAAATAGATCAGATACTACTGTAAAATACTTGAAAAATATTAGAAGAAAAACTTGACCAAATTCTAGACGGTGTAGCATTATTTAAACAAGGATTTGTACATCCAAGGATTATTCACGAACAAAGCTTTCAGGAATATACGACCTTGAAACAAAATAAAAGCTCCGGAAAAGCCGGTCCCATAACTGAAAACCGACGAGCACAATTTGACAACTGATTACTTGAGTTTATTGTCCATTCAATTTTACCGCTATTTGGTACAGTCTGGTATTAAAGTGCGCAACAGACTCAAAATAATGTGTTTGCTAAATGAACATTGTAACAGTACGATACAATTTAGTACGGTACAATTATTTTTGCACTACTGCTGATATTTGGTCGGCTTCTCGTCCTAATTCCTTGGATATACGAGTACTTACCACTGGCTGGACCAAAATTTCACAAAATATTCCGTGGTATTAGCGTGTAGAAGATTTTCTGAATTTCATTCTGCAGAAAAATTGAGGAACTCATATCAGAAAAAAATGCTTAATTTGGTCTTAACAATTTAAATATTGTAGCCACAATTACAGATAATGAATCGAACTTCGTAAAGGCAACATAGGTTCGGGTCCTGAAAAACTCTCCTCTGAACCGTGCCTGGCAAGTTCATCGACAATTTCATTTCCCGTAATCCCATTGTGACCTGGGACCCAGAATACCCCCTTTGTTGGTGGATATGAATAATAAAGCACTTCATCATACAGAATATGTGTTCGAGCATAGACTACGTGCTTGCATGTTGCTATACATATGTCCCAAAAAAAATGTTATTCGACTGTAGCCATTGACAGTGCAGCCACTACAATTATCGGTGTTGCCACAAGGCAAATCATTACCTTTGATTCATCAACCAGGAACTAAAAAAGAGCTCGTTGTTACATGTATCCCTCACGCTCAAATTAAAATATTCACTCCTCACGGTATTATAAGTGTGTGAAGTATGTCTGTCCTTCCCACTTAATTAAAATAATTTTTTTTTTCTTTTTTTATATTTTCCAGTACAAGAAATAATTTGGGATTTTTTTTTTATCCGAAACTTGTATTTTTCTATTTGAATGAATAAATCTAATTTACTAGATACGAATAATTTTTAATCAGAAAACCGCCTTAAGTTTTTGTGACAATTTGACGAACAGGGAATTAGGGGACCTAAAGGGTTAAGAATTAGGTTTAATTTAGAGTGTCCGCATGGGGCCAGTAAGTTAGAATTGAATAAATTTAAGTTAATTCAGCTAATTTTAAGGCATTTTTTGTCTAATATGTAAGAAATAATGAATTAACTAAATGAAAATGCATTTAAAATGAAAAAAATGAGTCATATTAGTTACACATTTTATAAAAATATTAATTACTCGTACATTGCTTACTCTGCTCTTAATTTTAACCGTTATATTCATTTTAATAGTAACCCTGACTAGAAAAAACAAAAATCCTAAACTCTTAAAAAAAAATAGCCGAAATGAAACTCCTAAATGTAGTAAAATTCAGGAGAATTTTTTGAATCTAACGGTGAAGAGGTTACATACTCCAACAGGAACAAAAGTATTTTTTTCTCTTCAGAAAAAAGAACTTGATTTTTCCATACCCTTCAAGGTGAACGAAGGACCATGTATCGACAATGTTGCACCGATATCTAATATCACACAGCAAGTCGCCATACGCATTTCCGAATTAGCTGAGTTAGCAAGGTAAAAATAGATATAGGAGAGTGACAGATTGTCACCCAGTAAGTTAGTGAGTTGTGTAATTGAAGTTCATTTGAAATAAAAATAAAAAAACTACAATATATATATATTTTTTGGTTTTCATATGATAACAGATGCCTTGTGTGATATAATGAATGATTGATGGCTTACGCCTTTTTGCCAGAGATAAACCTTTTTTCGTATGTTAAGATTTACATCTTTTATAAGGGGTGATTCATCGTGAGGTTTGATTTTCAATAAGCTTTTTTTGACAGAACACGCGTGACACCTATCAAATTGCTTTGTCATTTTTGTTCAGTATCAGTTCGTTTGGCAAGTCATCATGGAAAGACTCACACCACAACAGAGTCTCCAAATTATTCAGCTGTATTACGAAAATCAGCGTTTTGTGAGAAATGTTTTTGGTGCCATTCGAGGAACTAACGGTGCGCATAATCGACCTACTGTAACCACTATTGACCATTCGCAAATTTGAGTTCCAGTTTACATGAGTGGATGATACTCGACCGGTTAGACTACATCCAGCACGTAGTGAAGAGAATATAGCAGCTGTAGCTGAGAGTGTACGCGACGACCGTGACGAATCGATTAGTCGTCGTTCTCAGCAGCTTGGCTTGGCGTATTCGACAACTTGGAGTATTTTACGTAAGAATCTCGGCCAAAAAGCGTACAAAATTCGACTTGTGCAAGATTTGAGGCCATGCGACTTGAATTTGCGTCATATTTTCAGTGAATGAGGTCTGAAAAAACTCAATGAAAATCTGGTGTTTTATCGGGAAATTTTGTTCTGTTATGAAGCCCATTTCTGGCTCAATGGATACGTTAATAAACAAAATTGCCGTATTTGGGCTAATGAGAAACCCGAAGAGTACCAAAAGCTACCATTACATCCATTAAAAACAACGGTATAGTGTGGTTTATGGGCTGGTGGAATCATTGGTTTATATTTCTTCAAAAATGAGATAAATCAGAATGTTACCGTCAATGGTAACCGTTATCGCGCCATATTAACGGACTATGTACTTCCTAAAATTCAAGCACATGGTCTCAGTGAACTAGGTTTTAACAAGACGGCGCTACGAGCCATACAGCGCGTGATACAATGGATTTGTTGCGAAATCATATTGGTGATCACTTAATTTCACGTTTTGCTACGGTACATTGGCCACCTAAATCGTGCGATATCACACCTTTGGACTATTTTGTCTGGGGATGTGTAAAGTCTCAGGTCTTCAAAAATAAACCAGCTACAATTGACGCTTTGGAAGCCAACATTACTCGTGTTATCCTCGAGATACCAGTCGCTATGCTCGAACGAGTAGCTCAAAATTGGACCTTCTGAAGGGACCACCTCAGACATAGTTCGGACCAACATTTACATGATGTCATTTTCAAAAAGTAAATGCCACAAACTGTTCTTTTAACTGATAATAAAAACTTTAAGTTCGCTTTCAAATCTATGTGTTTTATTTTACATTATAAATCAAATCTCACGATGAATCACATTTTATTATGTAAATACTTAGAAACCTGGGTATACAGGGTGTCCCAGTTTAGGTTTTCGTCCTGATTGCTGAAGATTTCTGAAGTTACGTCGAACAAAAAATTGTATTGCAGGGGGATCCATTTTCAACCCTCACCAAGTTATAGGCCATGAAAGTGAGGAACCTCTGATTTTGAGGTAAAACTTCTTAAATAGCCGTAGCTTACTAACGGATTCAGTTTAAGAAACCGTTGTGCACATTTTTGAAAGAGAATTTCAGTGTGCATAAAATACTAAAATTATGGCTTTTTAAAGCTAACATTTTGAAAAATCGTTGGATCAATTTCATCGAAATCTTCAACTTTTAGGTTACCTTTTTTTATCAAAACTTTATCTTCTCTTCATTATCTACGTTTTTTGTGTATGACTTTTCTATCTACGAACAGCGGAAGTTATTGGAAACCATTTTTTATTCAGGCAAATGGCCACAAAATAAATAGTGTGATCAAATAAAAAAAAAATTACTTAAAGCTGTCAGTTAACAAGTTAAACAAAATTGGAGAATTAAGCCAACGGTAAGTTTTCCGCTATTTTGTGGAATGTTTAATTCAGTGACAACTTTTGAAATGTGCCGATGTTACTTTATTTACTGATTAAAGTGTAAAGTAAAGTGTTTAACAAATGATTTCGATTCGCGAATACGCTGATATAATTTTCAATTACGGTTTCTGTAATGTGAATGCAGGGTTAGCTAGATTCTTAGATATCTTAGACCGAGGATCCCTTCTGGACCAACTTTTATCAATGCTTTTCACCGCCTTTAAACCGTCGGCTTAGCATATGGGTTAAGAAGAGAAAGATTGTCTAACATAACAGCAGCAGAAGAAGAAGAAAGAACTTTAAATGCTGTAAGAATACTGCCATCTATTAGCACCAAGAACTACAATCCATAGAGTTCTTCAAGCCAACCGTGTTTACCCCTTTCGTAATACGCCCGTACAGAAACTTTTGCAAGTGGACTTCCAAAAAAAGATAGAATTTTGCCAATGGCTGCTGCATCAACAAGATGAGAGTGAGCAGTTTATTCAACGAAATTCCCACTACTGGGCAGTATCACTTAACATGAACAACATCTTCTTAAAGGTAAAGATTCAGATGTTTTTTCTTAACTGTATACCATTTTACAGAAGGTTTACCGTGAATGTCTGGGCCGGCATATTGGATAGTACTTTAATCGGATCATTCATACTTCCACGTGTCCTAAATTCAAATTTTATTTAGAATTTTTAAGAGACCAGTTGCCGGAATTCCTAGAAAATGTTAGTTTTGCTCAGAGGCAAAGAATGGCTTTCCAACACGATGGAGCTCCTTGCCAAAAATTTAATGAATTTTAGGGTTTTATTGACCGAGATTTTAAGTCGGGAAGAGCTCCAAGAGAGAATAAATATAGTTGCAGAGGAGCTAAGAGGAATTTTACCAAACATTAATTTGCAGTTTGAAATCGTCAAACGCGCTAGAACGTGCATCCAAAGGCACGGGCAGCATTTCGAAAATTTACTATATAAGCATTTTGAAATTTCAAAGCGTAACGGATCTTTTTAGGACCACAGAAAGGATATTAAATTTATTTTGTGACCCATTTGCCTGAATAAAATAGTGGTCTGCAAGAACTTCCGCTGTTCGTAGATAGAAAAGTCATACACAAAAATCGTAGATAATGAAGAGAAGGCAAACGTTTTGGTAACAAAAGTTAACTTAAAAGTTGAAAATTTCGAGATAAATGCATTTTTTTTAACTGGTCCAACGATTTTTCAAAATGTTAGCTTTAAAAAACCATAATTTTGGCTGGCGTTCATCGAACTCGACGAAATTTCAGTATCATATGCAAACTGAAATTCTCTTTCAAAAATGTTCACAACAATTTCTTAAGCTACATCTGTTAGAAAGCTACGGTCATTTAAGAAGTTTACCTCGAAATCAGAGTGTTCCTCACTTTAACGGCCTATAGCTTTGAGGGGGGTGAAAATAGACCCCCACCCACACACAATACAATTTTTTGTTCGCCATAACTTCAGGAATCGTCAGCTATATACGTTATTCTATTTCTTAATCTAAGAGTGCAGGAGAAGAAAGTAGAATGGGATGAGAAAAAAAGGAAAACATTTTTATGGAAAATATGTTAAGAAAGTGAAAAAAGAAAGCTAATTTTGAAGCGGCGATGAGAAGTGAACAATGATTGCATTTATGATTTTCAAAAAATCGACTTATTTTTCTTTAGTCCTCCTCACCTCAAAAATGATATCCCAAAAGTTTATGCATGGGAAATATCTCGAAGTACTTGTTTTTCAAAGTATAGTACAAAGCCGCCACAGATAGGCAGCGAGCCTCTTATGACCGAAAGGAGGGACGGTCTTTTAGGGGAGAAAACGTGGGTTTACGTCCTTGTTTGGCTTAGTGACTCTTATTGGCAAATACAGTGCAAAAATTATAGACTGCGCAGTGAAATCGAAATACTGTAAGGCGTGTGAGTACTGGATGAATAAAGAAGATATCAAAAAATATATGGAATGGGCACAAAATCATAAAGATAAGTGCGATGTTTCATTACATTGGTGACGGTGATTCTAAGACTTCTAAAGGTATTACTGATGCTAAGCCCTATGAGATTGTCACAGAACTCAAGGAAAAGTGTATACATCACGTTCAAAAGCGAATGTGTACGCGTCTAGGTAATTTAAAAAAGAATACAAAAAGTCTCGGTGGAAGGGAAAACTAATATACAAACTCTCTATTTATTATAGAAACTGTGATTCAGTTGAAAGCATGAGAAACAGTATATGGGCTACACCCAATCATAAATTATTTACTGATGCAGCACGATAAATGGATAATCGGAGAGGATTCACGGTGCTCATGGCAAAAATCTAAAGCAACAAATAGTATGGCTCATCCAATGGAAGTATATGAAGCTATCAAGTCTACGAAGAATTGATCAGAGACGATCCCTTACACCATGCATCGGCGGTTATACTCAAAATTGTAATGAAAGTCTTAATTGGACTGTGTGTGCATTGGCCCCAAAATCCATTTCTAATGGTAAAACTGTGTTGGATATAGCTATGGATATTGCAATATGATATATATATATATATATATATATACGAAATGTGCTTGAAAATTGACAAAGAGTGCATTAAGCTTGAGAAAGTTCGCTGTCTGAAGCTGCAAGAAAGTGGAGGAAGGCCAATTATATGGAACAGGCATCAAGGAAAATTTTATAGAAACCCCATACTTAGTCTGAGGAACGCAAAAGAAAAATTGTCCAGAAAAGGTATTTAAGTGCCCATCAATACGATACGAAACCATTTGACAGAATCTGACATCAAAAACAGGAGTACCAAACCGCTGCTGACTGAAAAAAACATTAAAAAGAGGCTAACTTGGGTAACGTAGAATTTAGACCGGCTCTGGAACATTGTCATACAATATTTGCAAATGGTTAAAAATAATGGAAAAGTCCTTGAGAAAAATAGATGAACATATTCTTCAACGCACAGTAAAACATCCAGAAAAAGTTCATAATTGTGGATACTTCTCGGCAAAAGAATTCGGAAAGTTAAAAGTACTCATACCAAACCTCGATGTATAGTTCATGACTAAATTATACTAAAAGGGTATCTTAAAGTCTGCTAAATCTCTGTGTAGACCAAACATTTAGAACTGAATTTTTCAAGAGGATAACAATGCAAAACATCGAAGGAAAATGACCGTCTCAAATTCCTAATGCGAATTCAATTAAAAATATTTGGTCTCTAATAAAGCACAGGCATAGGGGAAAAAATGGTCACGATAAAACAGGTTGCACCGGTCTTCAAGCAAATATGGAGAGGCTTAAAGTAATTATATAATTAATTATAAATAATAATGGTAACTGAAATCCCTAATTATATAATTGCGCAATTCGTTTTGATAAACACTTTTATAAAACAAATATGACTCAAAAACTTGACAAAAAGCAACTTTCTTAATGCACCCTGTGCAATATCTTACTTCATGGTCACCGGCCGATTCAGTACACCATTGCCCATCGAAAATACCCTGCAACATGAGCAAAGTAAGAAGCAAATTTTGAGCGTTTTAGCTTGGTAAAAATAACTAGAGTCTACAGAGACCACGTTGGACTGAAACACGGGTTTATGTCACCGTTACTTCAACGACCAATAGGTGGCAGTTACAATCGGTGAAGAAACTGAGAAAACCGTGCGCTTGCAAAATCAGTCTGTGTCTATTTCAGATGTGATGTGATGACAATAGGGACACCAAATACGATATTTACGAGTCCCTGCGAAAGGTATAATAAAACTTTAAGTTTTTTTCAATGGCAAGCCGCATGCGAATAAGAGGTGGACGTGATTGCAATCTATGTGATAGATGCCACAGTTTTTGATAGTGATCTTCCGATCCCGATTTTGGTGGAGCTGCGAGCGTTCTCTGTTTTGTACTGATGTGCATGATTAGCAGAGTACCATAGGTCTGCAGTGCTCATCTATATAAATGATATCATAGGCGGTTTTGAAATCGATTTGAACTTCGTGGTTCTCTCAAATGGAATGTAAAAATTTGATCGACATAGAGAACTTTCCTCCTAAAAAAATACCATCTACTTTCTTGTGGCATGCAACCACCTGGAGCAATTTGTGCCGTTCAGCCATAGTCATTACGATTGTTAAGAACTACAAGATCAACGATTCTTAATTAACAGATACCTAAAATAAATAAGGCAAAGAGGTAGATATTAAGTATTATAGTTCCTCTTACTAGCTGAGAAGAAGTTGCCGTAGCATTCAATAGGCGAGAAAAAAAGAAAATCCGTTGGCTCTGATGTTTGAATCGTTGTTTTTGTTTCGAAACTGATGATAGTGCGCACCAAATAATCACATTATTGTAGTATGAGAAGATTGGTGAATGGCCAATTTCAGAAATACCAGATTTATGTGTCCCATTTACAAGGCAGATTTTCTGAAAATATTACGTATGCGATCCTATCCAGCATGCCTTTAACGACAAGTTCCAGTTTTGCTTTCGACCTGACCTGGCATACTAAGTATTTACACCTAAACAAATCCTAGGAAAGCGCAATAAACTTCTAGAAAATACACACCATCTGCTTCTCAACCTTTAAGTCACATATTGTATTAGCAGTACAACACAAGGCGGTCTTCACTGACCAGCAGTTAATGTCAAGATACATCGGGAATTTAGCAAACCATGAAAAACAATTCTTCTAACTGCAAAAAAAAAACGTTGAACTGATGAAAACCTTGACACCTTTTGACTGACACTTAAAAATGTTGCTTTTACCTAGGTACAATACTGAAAAACAGAATGAGAACTCAAATTCACACTATTCGAACCTTAACTTTAAAAATGCTGCAGCCAAGATTTAATTTCTGCAGTCATAAATTTATCCCGATATCAGCTCATTTGTTTTGTGGTTTGGTAGCATTTACACCACTCAGGGCACTTGTCAAACTTATCGAATATTGTGATTCCAAAAAATTCAGACATGGCCATGTGTTGCAATGCTAAAGATTGGTAACATATAATTTCTGAGGCAATAAAAAGTGGAATGTGGAGAGTAACCAACCCCACGACATTTACTATCGCCTGATTTGGCCATTAACAAATAAGTCAAGTTGCTAACAATTGTGGAAAAACCTTTAATTGCTACACACAAAGATTGAGAGTGACTTCAGACCCATACGTATAAGTCTGACTGCCTCTCTACTGAAGAACATAGAGGCAATGATTGAGTTGCATGTTCAACTGCATGGGAAAGATCTTGTCTGCTGCCTCACAGCAGGTACAAAGTACATTTATATTGAAGTTGCCCTGTGAGATGCCAGGCAGCAGGCAAACACCTGGAGCTTCGGTATAGAAATGTTTAATAACTTTAACTATTCTCAACGGATCGGCTTCAGAAAGCACTATTTGGAAACGTCAATTTAGTACAGTTCCAACCATGAATAAATCTACAACGAAAGAACGAGTCGAAATAGTGACGCTTTACATTGAAAATTATCGGTCATCAATAAAAATAATAGCGTCGTCATTGTACGCTTCCCAACAACACAATTCGTCATTCAAATTTCATTGAGCGCGAATTGAAGCTGTTAGAGACAGTGCTATTGAAAACTCAGCAATGATTGAATTGAATTGAAGCAAATATTTCTACACCGATGCTCCAGATGGAGTACCCTGTACTAGGTCGACTCTTTGCTTAACGCTTTCAAAAGCTCTAACATCCACACTCAGCACCATGCAGATGATGTAACTGTCACTCACTTCGAATCATGTATAAAGTCAAAGTATAAAGTATATTCTGAGCCGTAATGGATAATTGATTCGCTAGAAATTGGATTTCAGTCGATTTACAAGGTGTAGCCTGACTAGTTGTGGTACTAAAAGGCATCAACAAATGGTACAAACATACAAATTTTTGTTTGGAGTTGTTATTGCATTCGAAACCTCCAATGCACTGTTGATTTTCCGGCAATGTACAAGTAAGAGAGCTTTTGCACATGAGACATTCAAGGAGACTAAAAGTCTATGCGAAGATATTTTCTAGCGTACCTACGTATCTGTACATTTATATCGGGCTTTCTATTAAGGACTACAAATTTTTATTTTTGTAATTAATTTTAAGAATTTGTAAGTACAGAACCATGACTAAATGGTAGCCATTGACAAGCAAAATAGCAATGTAGTTCACAAAAAAAAAACCTTAAGGATGCGTTCACATTTTGAAACAAAATTTATAGTGCTTAATGTACAAGATTTTCCAACATAAGAGATTTTATTTTGGATAGTCCGCTGTTTTGACACCTTTGACAAGCCAGCACTACACTGTAAATAAATATGGGCAAAGGCAATAGCTTCAATAAGACAATGAAGTTGTTAAAATTCGCTACGAAAATGGTGACAATTTCGCTGAATCAATTCAAAAATGTAAAAGTTGTTTCAGTCGGTGCGAAGCTGACTTCACCGTTGTTCACTTCATTCAGAAATTCGAGCTTCTGGTATAGGGTGTTCGGTGGGAGATTTATGTTTTTAAATGGGAAAATCTGGCTTACAGGCTTACAGGCTTACCAGTCACAATGACGCAATTTTGTGTATGCTTTGCTTTCGTTTGTTCACCTAACAACAGTCCAAATTTAATTCGTTCGTGAATGCAGATTCCGCAAAACATTTTCTTCTCTGTATACACCTCAGCCATGGACCATCAGAACATCAAGGACCACCAAAAAGATTCACGAGGTGGAACGAAACATGTGTGAAAATCCAAGAATCTCAAATGGTTGATTTGGGACACAAAAAAAAAATAACCTTTATGAAATTTCACAGAAAAACTTAAAAGTTGCAAACTTTAAAGATTCAATTGGTTCAAAAACTTAAGGCAAATGACTTTAATGTACGGTAAAACTTTTGTCAAACAATGTTGGCGAGAATTCGCAAGGTAAATTGCTTCTTTTAGGAAGCCAAGGCCAACTTTCACCTGAATAAGTCAAATTATCACTACTGGGCTTCAGGGAAACGCAAATCGCGACCTAAACACCGAAGGCTTTAAATGTTTTTTTTTTTTTAATTCTTTGGTTTTTTAATTCCAGAGAATAATCGATAAATTTGAACAGCGAAAATAATTGTCGCTTGATCAAATATTATTTTTTATCTAACAGGTGTTTCAACAAGAGACGTTGGTTTGGAAAGGCCTATTACTTTACAATCGATGCACGCAGGGTTGATATATGGTAACAGCCATGAAACACTACACAGTACAACAAAATATCCAAATTGTTTAATTTTTTGCGAAAATTCAAGTTTAAACGCAGCAACGATGCGAAAAATTCATACCAATTTTGTACATAATCAATGTCTTCCGAGATGTGTGTGCACAACATAATCAATCAACTCCAAGACAAAATCTGAAAACGCCAAAACCCGTGTCGAAAACGACCAAAACACCTCCATTCGTCATCGTTCCCAGAATCTTGAATGTCCACAGCCACACTGCACCAAATTTTGACAAAAGATGTAGCTCTCATTGTGTACAAGGTTCAATTAACGCAAGAACTAAGGCCGGCCGTTGAATCATGGAAAACATGAATACTGACATCGATTTTTGCAAGAAAATCGTGTTTTCGGATGAGGCCCAGGAGAAGCTGATGCACCCAGGACGGGTAACTGTTTGGCGCGGTTTATGGAGCGGAGGCCCCATAGGGCCATACTTTTTCGAAAATGAGACCGAAAACTCTAAGCTACCAAGACATGATAAACAGTTTTTTTTTTAAATCGTAGCTCGATTGTATAGAAACGGACGAACCCAACTTTCAACAGGATGGTGCTACATGTCATACAAGTCGTGAATCAATCGAATTATTGTGGGCAAAGTTACCTGGCCACTTAATGTCGACTTTTGAAGGCACTCATTGGCCGCCAAGATCGGACGACTTAACACCGTTAGACGTCTTTTTTAGGGCTATATGTATATAAAAGCAAGGTATACGCCAAGCATACGCAAACAAAACTCCGGAAGCGAACATTGAAGCCGCCATCGCCGAGATAATGGGCTGAAAAGTCCGTACCATTTCCAAGAAAAGGCACCACTTGAATTAAATCCATACAATTTTCAGTTAGTACCAACCTTCAAAAGATACGTGTATAAATTTGACAGCTGCAGCCGATGCAAAGAAATGCCTTGATAAGTCTTACCTACACTCTGCACCAGCTGAACGAACCATTCGCAAGTGGATTGAAAAATTTAAAAGTGGCCATACAAGCACCGAAGATGATGCACGCAGTGGACGTCCAAAAGAGGCTGTTTCAGATGAAAACATCAAAAAAGTCCACAAAATGATTACGAATGACCGTAAAGTGAAGTTGATCGAGATAGCTGAGGCTCTGAAGATATCAAAAGAGCGTATTGGATATGCGGGGAAAAACGGCCTTATTTGAAGAAAAAGAACGTACTGTTTCATCAAGACAATGCACCGTGTCACAAGTCGATGAAAACGATAGCAAAATTGAATGAATTCGGCTACGAATTGCTTCCCCACACACCATATTCTCCAGATTTGGCCCCCAGCGACTATTTAATGTTCGCAGACGTCAAAAGAATGCTCGCCGGAAAGAGATTTAAGACCGATGAAGAAGTAATCGCCGAAACAGAGGCCTATTTCGAGGCTAAACCGAAATCGTACTACAAAACTGGTATCGAAAAGTGCTTGAAAATATCGAGAAAAGGATGAGAGTTTGCCAGCAGCCAAAGCGAGCATTTGAAAGATATTGTGTTCCATAAATATTACTCATGTGTTTAAGTTATAGTGCAATAAAGGTTTCAAAGATATCCCAAAACATATCCTATCCGCTAACTGGCTGAATATTCCCGAAGAAAACTGATCAGTAACTTTGTAGGCGTCCCGTGGCAATCGAGGTCTCCAGACTTAACCCCCATATGGGTTTTATCTTTTGGGCTACATAAAAAGAGCTGTAAGAATCTATCCAAATCTATCTATCCAAACACGCTCCCGCACGTGGGACGATACACGTTGATCCCCATACATGTAAGCGACTATGTATATATATATATGGATGGCATTTGAACGATATCGTTTACGAAAAACATTAGCCGCATTCCTTCTCTTTAAAATGATGAAACGATACTCGTAAGTCTCATTGTTTTGGTTTGATTTACGTTTGAAAACATTTAAAAATCTACCACCGGACACCTGTACAAATTAGTGATGTGAAGAACTGCCTGAAGCGCAAGAACAACTAGGAATATTGCTTTTGCAGTTCAAAACCTGATTAAAACCGAAGTCTGTCAAAGGTTTTGGCGAATCTGGCATAAAGAGTTGGGTCAAAAAGCATGTACGGTTAAACTGACACTTGAACTTAATCCTGCCGACCATCACCAGCGACGTAACTTTGCTAATTGAATGTTGGAAATTACTGCGTTTGAGGCTTATGGATTGCGCTATTGATGTATGATCAATTATTTCGTATGACTTCGTTTAAGGTATAGATACGGGCGATGTTTATTTTCAACAAAACGGCGCCAAGGCTTCAGAAGTGGCGAAAGTTTTCTAGCCAAATCTTTTCTCTGTGAATGTGTTTGATCAAAATTGGCGGCCGAGATTATGAGATTAAAGACATCCGACTTGATATTAACGAAATAGATCCGCAAATGTTATCAGAAGAGCCTGAGTGTGCAATCGTAGGAGGATACTAATTTTGATTATTAACGAAACTTCTTCTATCGATTTAAATAGAAATGAAGTCTTATCTCATGCGAAATACAAGTTTTCTTGGTAAATTAAAATAAAATGTCTTAGACGAAACCCATTTATAAAAATGTTGCTTAAACTATGCTTCAAAGAACGGGTTTTTTCGGCAGTATAGGAGCTTTCCATATCATCTAAATTTCTTCCTTTTTGAATCAAAAACATTGGAATTCAAGTTGAATACAAAAACGTCTATGTCGACTTTCCTTATATATATTATGGACTAGCTGTTGCCAGAATATGTGAGGAAAGTTGTCGCAGAGAACGACAATTTTTGACTTCAAGTCTCATAAGCTGATCATATCTCGGGCTTCCATTAATTTTTTCATAATATTGTAGCATACAAACAGTGCGGTCGAAAAAATGTTAGCGAGGAGAAGAAAAAAGTACCGATGTAAGTTGGTCTTAAATGTTTGCTGGTTATAATGATTGGGACTACTGACAGATCAATAAAGCTTTCCATTAGCAAGTTGTACGGCTTAAAAAAGAATAATGATATTTATAAATGAACGTTGGGATGAAGAATGAGGCAGAATTCTTAATATTTTTGATGAACGACGAAAGGTTGTTACTGGCTTTGAGACAGTGTAGTGTGTTTCGCGTTTGTTTTTGGTCATATTCAAATTACGTGTGTTTAGGAAAGGCGTTGCAAACATTCCTGGCTCGCTTAAACTAACTCCGACAGTGTCTTTACTTAACTCGTACCACGCCTTTTTATCCGGTGAAGTATAAAAGGGAGTATTTTTTGTGAAGGTCCACGATTTCAAGGAATCAAAACGAACAATGAATATTCCTAAAAAAGATGTTAAGTTCGCTATAAAAGACTTTTTCATATTGCCATGATTCTTTTAGGAATTTCAGTGTATTTAAAATTTTTTAATATAAAACAGTGGTCCAAAGAGCCTAGAAAGGAGATTACCCTGACGTGTAATTATCAGGATGAAAAGTTGAAAGGAAGCCCAGGGTGTTAGCGGTGTGACTATAAACATCAGGCATTTACATCGGCTCATTTACAAGTTGGGTTAAACTGCTCACCAAAAGTTCAGCCATCTCGGATGCACAGTTGTTATTATACAATCGATTAAGTGAGCTGAAGTGCGTGATTTTGTGTAAATGAAAAAAATTAAGTATCGAGCTGTTATTATTTCTCTATTTTTGAAAGACAATGCGCCTACTGTATACTGAGACTCTGTACCATGGTTTACGAGCGTGAAATTTTAATCATCTGAATTGTAACGCTAACGTATAAGCTTGGGTGACGATGAACCTTTGGGACGACCAAAAACTGCAACCAAATGGTTTTGGACAACCGTCGAATTAAGTTTAGAGAGATAAGATACGCTTTGAACATGTCCAAAAAACTATGTTTATCACATATTTATTCAAGATTTTGGCAAGTTTGTCGCGTTTGCCTGCTCCGGACCAAAAACATATTTGAATAAACAATTCCGTTGTCAATAAATCATAGCTTTGATGCCGATCAGTTGTTTTAGATGAAACCTGAAATTGGTTTCAAAAACGGCAAAGGTTGTTCCTTCGGCTGGGAAAGTGATCACGATTTAAACTGCTTGGCCACTCTTCCTACTACCAGATCTATAGGACAGAGATTTCAGATTTTTGAGGAATGTGAGAGCCATCATCTTCCTTACAAACTACAATATGTTACAGAAAAAGACGTTAAGTACTATTTAGACGGGGTAAGGAGCTGAGAGTTGCGAAAAGTATATAGACTTACAAGACTATGTAGAATAATAAAAAAAAAAATTAAAGAAAAAACCTATAGGTCCTAGACCTATAGCACTGATTATGATTAATCGCTGAAGCGATTAGTTCGTATTCAGACGAGGAAATTAAATTCAACTTCTATATAGAAAGAACACAAAAGAAAATATATTATAGTTTAGACATTTCAAATTTTATCAAGAATTAAATTTTTTATCAGCTGTGAAAGGTGCAAACCTCCTTAAAAATTTTCTATTTTTTTTTTAATTTAAAAATTGAGGATTTAAATATTTAACAAAAGTTCATTCATTGTATAAAACTGCAAGGTCTTAAACTAGTCTTTTTCATTTTTGTACATTTCCTAACAACCAAAGGTTAACCGTCGTCAAAATATCTAACTTATGAAAAAAATAAAATAATTAAAATAAATATATATTAAAATTAATGTAAAAATGATAATCATAAAAGAAAAATAAACAAGTGTTGTATTTTTGTGTGCATTGTTCAACCAAGCTTTATTGTATATTTCGTTTTTCTGTACAGGTTTTCATTTGTTTTATTTTGTTTTCTTAAAACAAAAACAAACAAAATTAAAAAAAAAAAAAACTAAATTTAATTACAACTAAGAAATTATAAGGATGTTAATTTTATTTTTATTACAAAATTATCATTAATTTCTTAACTATAGTTATCCTCTTTAAAAATTAGTCTAAACTATTTTAAAATTTAAAATTATAATTCAAAGCAAAATAACAAATCGTATTACTCCATCGTTTCACTATACAAATTGCATAAGGTATTGTATTTAATTTAATAATTTAGCGTAATGGCCGAAAACAAAATGTTTAAATAAATTTAATGTTATCTAAATAAATAACAAATCTCATTTAAGCTTATGAGCACTAAAACAATCGTTTCGTTTCGTTTCTTCTCCCTTAATTACAAATTATGTTATAAGAACGTGTCTTCTTTTGTTTTTTTTTTTTTTTTTGATTTTAATTAATGTTTGCTTATGTTTTTTTTGTTTTTGATTAATTGTGTGTTTTTTTTTTTCTTTTTCTTTTTAAATATTGATGTATCGATGAGATAATTTTAAAATGGTTAGATAAAATATTTTTATTTTCTTTGATAATCTTTTAAGACTTACACGATTGTATGGATTTTGTATCTTAATATGTTTTGAGAGGATCGTTGACTATACCTAAATAGTGATGTTGCAACAACTGTTTTCCTTTTTGTAAAAAGAAATGATAATATTCTAGAACTGGAAAAAAATGACAAAAATATGACATCGACGAAAATGAGCAGTTGAATGATGATTTGAATTGATTCTTTTATTTTTTCTATTAGTGAGATGCAAATGATTATAAATTAAAAACTAAAAATGAAATAGAAAAAATTAGTTAAGTACCATACATTCATTTTAAATAAAAAATTAAAATAGAAATCTATGTTCTTTACATTCCACTTTTACCATCTATCACTAATGGAAGAGAACAAAAATTACAATTTAGCATTTCAGAAGCTATAACGATCCATTTCTTTAGCTCCATGCGATTATTAATGCGTAAACAACTGCTCATCCCAAGGTTTTGCTAAAAAAAAAAAACAACAATAATAATAATAACGATAACCACTTCATTTCTTCATTAGTTTTGGATGAATTGCAATTTATTCGATTTTTATATATATGTACATGTAGACAAAATTCACCAAAGCACCAGCACTAATTTAGGACCTCAGAGCTATCAATGAAATTATGATTGTTGCACACATCCTTCTTAAAAGAAAGATACTTCAGTGTCCTCTTTGGCGTCACAGTATTTATACCCATTTACACTCCCTCCGGCGTACCACAGGAAAGCCATCTCAGTTCTCGGTTATTCATCCTGACAATAGATGATGTCAACTATATCATTACCAATTCGGTAGTATCAGTTTATGCAGATAACATCAAAATTTTTCGGCACATTTCGTTTCCTTCTGATTGCTTTCCGCTGCAAGATGACCTAAATATTTTCTCTTCATGGTTACAGATGAATTTTCTCGATTTTAACGCCACAAAATGCCAGCCTATCATATAGCATAAACTATTAAAAAGCTTTGCCCTAGACTTAATTTATGCTTAAGAAATGCGAGATCTATGTGTTATTTGTAACAAGGAACTGAACTTCCGTGTCCACATTCAAATAGACAGCATCATAAGAAATGCCAAATCCGGTCTCAATTTTCCGACGAATTTGCTACTAAACCCCTACATATAACCTTTGTTTGGCCTCTTTTTTCACACGCCAGTCAGGTCTGGTTTAATACAGTCTCAGACCTGTTAACATACAACACTTTAACTTCGTACTTGAAAGAATTTTGCGCAAATCACAAGTCAATACCAGAGAAACAACCTTTCAAAAATCATTCAAAGTTCTCGCATATATTTGTGGTACTTTTGGGAGCATTGAAGCACAAGCTGAAAGTAAATATATAATATCGTCAGAATAAGACAATCACCAACGACATCATACGCAAAACTATAATTTTGTCTACCTAGACTCTGCAGTGAACTCGAGTAATGACATGAGCGCTGGAATTAAACAAAAAATAGCTCTTATCAACCGTGATTTGTAGAACCTCAAGCAATAAAGAAAACACAATACAAGACCCTCATCATCCCTCTCTAGAACCGCTCGTAACTAAAATGCCATCAAAAGCAAAAAAAAAAAAAAAGGAAGCCAATTCTGGTTATTCTATTGCAATCTGTGCAGCGAAGGTTTATCCATATCGCATCTCAAGAATTCCCCTGGACTGATATCCCCTGAAACCGATCGACTTACACCACTTACATGTCGTGAAGCTGGTGAAATACTCTGCGTTCATCAGCTTTTAACTGGTAACATATACCAAAAATTTAATCTCCTGCTCAGGAGAATCATACAACTCATCTCATTGGACGTTAACCCACAAAAGAAAAAAGGTGACGTACTGGCAAAAAAAAAAAAAAAAAAAAAAAAACAAGTACTAGTAGATGAGTAGATGAGTAAATGGAAGGCGGTACAACACTGTTAAAAACCTTATATAATCCAATTCCAGATAATTCGGCAGGTAGGTGGTAGAGCGGAGCAGTGAAATGCACTGCCTCTAAATAAATTTCAAAATGTTTAAGCAATAATAACGGCGCTAAGATCTCAGGATATACTCGAGACAATGATATGCGACATTTACGATAATATGCAAACGAAAGGCAAATGCAACAGCGGAATGACTGCAGAAATCCAAGTTAAAGTTGGAGTGCACCAGGGCAGAATACAAAGTCCATTTAATGCTGTAAAAATTTTATACTGAAGTGGCACATTAATAAGTTCGAAACGACTTCCATTCTTTTCGCTGATGATAGCGATACTATAAGCAACAATGAAGTATGTAGCTTGAAGATAATTGAAGTAATTGGATGGGAAAAGAAAAAAAGTTGTACCCCAGCTATGCGAAAGGCGAATTTTTTACTGCGCTAGAATATTTTTAAATATATCAGACCATCAAGAACATCCTACGTAAAAACTGTAGATCCCAGAAAAAGTGCTGTATTATGCGGTTAGTTAGTACTGGACCCAATGATGCGATATATATCAAAAAGAACGAATTTCGGGCAAGAAGATGTTTGCATCGAAAAGGCGACGACGACGTTGGGTAACAGTGGCGCTCGAAAGATATTCTTTTTTCAGGCAACTAAAATCACATAAGATGAGTGCTTGAAATACAATTCCAATTACAATAAAAATTTATTCTCATTAAATGTTGGATGCCACCTATAAAGCGAAAGTAGCCACTTAAACGAAGCATCTTTCTTCCTCTTTCTGTCCCAGTTTCCAAATAACTTAACTTCTGCTCAGTCATTTGGAGAGTAGTCTTGAGTGTTAATTTTTTTTTTTTAAAACAAAAATAATAAATCACACGCATCCTGACGATGGACAACTGGAAGTACATATGTACATGAATAGATTGTTTAAAGAACGTTTCACCGGTTGTAAAGCACGACGGAGGGGCAATTATTGCTTTTCCTTGGTCAATCCATCGAACAAATGTCGAATGGATTGCAACCGCAGACAGAAGAAATTTTACATGTTGTTTGGAAGTTTTAACAGGACAATGACACCAATTCTGGATTGGTCATTTTCTAGCGCAGGATGGAATGTAGTAGAGCAATTGTGAGGCGATGTTGACGAGCTCCTCAAAAAGATAAAGGAATACCATATTAGTCGAAAGGTGCCGATCTTTAATCAATTCAATGCCAAAGCAATGAATGTCAATACTGAACCAAAAAGTGATCAAACCAAAAAAAACAAGTGCGTGCGCGTCCATGTAACAAAACTAATCTAAACCATTATATTCATTATATTCATTATATATTATATATATTCACCAACATAAACCACATAGTCGACAGAGGAGAAGGACTACAAAGACTGTTTCTACGAACTCCTCGCCCTAAATATGACGTGAACACTGTCCTTGGCGATTTTAATGCCAAGCTAGGCAAGGATGTAATACAGTCAGAAGTCGGGCTCCACAACATTACCTCCAGAAATGGACACAGACTTTTTGACGTAATGTAATTATAGTCAGCACACGGTTTATTGACCTAGACGTCCATTAATATCTGGCTCTCTCCTTATTAGCAAACCGTCCACCAAATTGATCATGTTGCGTTCGACGCAGGGCACACTCCTCCAGTGTTTTTGATGATTGTTCCAATCATGATACCTCTAAAAAGCCCAAAGCTAGCAACCCATTATAAGGAACTCCAACTTCGACGACTACAATCGCAAGATACCGCCAGGGTATTTTCCGATCGAGTTTCCCCTTATTTTTGGAAAATAAGCAATCAAAAAGGTCGCCTCTAATGCACTGAATTTAAACACACCACAACAAAGGAATCCCTGGTTTAATACCAAACACAAACAGACAAATCTTGAAAAGCAACATTCTTTACAAAAAAAAGAACGAGGGGCTCGAATACAAGCAGAAAAGAAGAAGACATGTGATTCCCAGAAAAGGGCACACGAGAAGCGCTCAATCGAGGCCTTCGAGAGGTGCTACCAGAAGAGTCAAATTCGAAAGTCTTATCAACAAATAAAATGATCTAACCTGTAAAGCTGAAAATAAATTTGCAAGGATAGAGAAGGAAACCTCATAGTAGAACCACAGTCGGTGCTGATAAACGATGATGACGAACAACACGTCACCGTTTGGAAGAATGAACCATTCAACCTGGATGAAGACAAATAAAATTGTTCTCCAATCGGCCAAGATGAAGTCAGGGCAGTAATAAAACTGCTGCAGCCGATGGCTTAAAGCTCTTTAAAATAGGATGTGATGATTGGATAGGAAGCATACATCAACTCATCTCTATGATCTGGGCCGACGAAAGTATGTCCAACATATGAAACCACATCATATTTGTCCGAACAGAAAGACCACCTGAACTGCATCAACTACAGGAAAATAAGTCTTCAACATCATATCTAAAATCATGTCTACTGAATTAAAAAAAACTGACCGTCTACAGAAGTCTACCGTAGATCAATTTTTTTACATGGAAAAAGTTTAAGAGTTCCAAATCGATGGACACCACTTCTTCATTGATTTTAAAGCCGTATATGACAACGTCTGTAGGGACAAATTATATTCAGCTGTAGCATCCTTGTCATCTTTAAACAATTCGTTGTCGTTTGACTTTTTTCAGCATCATTCTTGATAGCCAACTCTAATGACACCATCTTTCAAAAGTATGTTCAGTTACTCGCATATGTTAACGACATTGACCTAATTGAAAGAACACAGCGAACTATCAATGGAGCGCTTGCAACTATTGAAACAGAAGTAGCAACGGGTTCAGCGGTCAATGAAGGCAAAACAAATAGGGCCACGCACATCGACGATAGGACAAAACGTCACTGTAATCAAGTCAAGAAAAGGTCTACTTCGGCTCCGTTATCGACTCCTATTATGACATCAGCGCGGAAAAAATGCAAAGAACCATTCTTTCTAAAAGCTGCTTCTTTGGACTTACAGGGCAATTAAGTAGTAAAGCCTTCTCTCGAGCAGCCAAATCTTTTTAATACAGGACCATGATCAAACCAGTTTTGCTTTTCAACGCACTGACTTTGTTTGAAAAAAATGTTCTTGGGGTAATAATTCAGGGGGAAAAAGCAGTAGAGAACGAACCCATTTATCGTCAATGGCGCAAACAAGTGAAACAGGATCTTAGCACTGTGTGCGCATTTGGCAAGAGACGACGCTTACTGAAGAGGCACGTTATCTGAGGTCCTGATTCACCCATCAAACCTAACAAACAACAAAACTGAATATTGATTTGAAATATCAAATACAAATTTTAAGAACACATCAATTCCAATCCAAAGTCTAATGAAAAGAATAAGCAATCACGCCTCCCAAAAAATCCCCAAACTTAATCTTTTTCCTCACGTTCGAAAAACAATGATAGTTCTTCCTCAAATTGATTATTATTTTGTGTTTAAATACTTCATTTGTTTAATCAAAAAATAGCAATTATTAATTAAATATGAGTTTGGTATAAAAAACTAATCTTCGTGTACAAATTTTGTTTTTTGTTTTTTGTTTTTTTGTTTTAAATATATATGTATACATGTTTACGTTTATTTTTTTATTCTATTTATTTGTGTATATGTAATTACTAATTTATAATTATTTAAATATTATTCTTAATAAAGTTAAACTTCTGTTTCATTTTTCTTTTCTTTTTTTTTTAATTTCTTTTCATTAAAATTTTATTTATTTAAATAAAAAGAAAAAAACCAACTTAACATTAAAAATTAAATTACAAAAAAAAAAAATAATAATAAAAAATTAAATAAAATAAAAACAATTTAAGTTGTTGACTTAGCCTGTTGGGGGGATGGAGTTTGTTGTTACTATTTAAATGGATAGACATTACTTTTTACACAGTACTTGTTTGTTTTATTTTTTAAATTAATAATTAATTATTTGTTGTGTCTTAATAATTATTTACCACATCGTAATACCATTCAATCGATATATATTTATATATATATATGTTTATTTTATATATAAATCTTTATATAAGGGTGACTATATACATCTATGTATGCATATTTTTCATTGCCTTAAAAAACACATTTGCATACATTTTGTTTTGAGTTTTCTTCATTTAAATATGTAAAAAAATAATTTACAACTATTTTCTGTTTTGTTTTTTCGGTTTACTTTTTTTATATTCTCAAAGTTTGTTTTTGTAATTTTCATTTGTTTCATTTGGGCTTAGCATTTACGTGGTAAGATAATAATAGTTAGAGTAGAAAAGTTCATTTTTATTTTAAAGTTAACAAAGTGAAAATAGTAGAAAACGGATTATCTTTTGTGTTTTGTTTGAAAAAAAAAAAAAAAAAAAAAAAACAAGCAAGGAAAAGTTATGTGAACATAGGGCAAAGATCTGTGTCATGCTGAACTTCTTTTCTTTACTCTGTCCAGTGACAGCAAGTAATTAGGGTCAGGAGAAACTTATGGGCATGACATAATCGATTAGCTTTCATCATTCACTTGTTGGTAGCCGATAAAAGGGAGATAAAATTCATATAATAAAGTCAATAAGATAAAATGAATACATTTTAAATGAATTGAAACCTCAAGCAGATAATTAAATTGACAATCGGAGCAGAAAGTCTCCACCTATTTGGAAAATAGTCATCTGAAAGAGTCTCGAAAGATATACATAACTTTTAGTTCATCATTGTTCAGTTTATGGAACAACCAAATGTTTTACGAATGCATGCAACATTTTATATGTAAAATAAAAGACCAAGGCAGTCAGTTGTTTTGGGAAATTTGTAAAGACAGCTTTCCCCTTTCACATGTTCACAACCTCTAATCACACACAATCCAATTTCTTGTTGAACCTTAAAAGAAGGTAGAAAGTATCTTCGGTTTGGGAGCTGGACCAAAGGCAGGATTGGGTGATACTTTCTTAATGGGTTATACGGATATCTCATAGTTCATGTCGTAAACGCTTGCACGGTCTGGTGTTGGTGTAGTGGCTCTTTGCTGATTACCTACTACAGATGGACCTAAACTACTTGCTGACATACTATTGGATGCATTCGCTATGCTGCCATTGTTGCGGGATTGCTGTTGTTGTTGTTGTTGTTGTTGTTGATCCATTGATTGCATTTCCATTGAATCGGTCATTTCTAAAGCTCGTACAAATGACATTGGTCTTGTGGGTGTTTGTTTACGTTTAATTTGTGGTGATGATTGTGGTTGTAGATTTGGATTTGGAGGGAATACTGGTACACCGCCACGTAAAGCTGGTTGATAGCCACCTGAACTGCTATTACCACCGCTACTGCCGCCCGCACTACCAACTATTGTGTTTGTCGATGATGACTGTGCAACAACTGTACTAGTTGATGGATTACCACCAACTCCAATACCACCACCATATCTCATCATACCATAGGGTTGTGATGTTTGAACTGGATTCGGTGTTAAATGCTGTGAGGTTGCGACAACTATTGTTGGACTTGTTGGATTCGATCGATGGTGATGAATATCATATTGCATTTGGTGTTGCTGTTGTTGTTGCTGTTGTTGCTGTTGATGATATTCATTTAATGGTAAGCGAACTTGATTCATAACATGACTCAATGGATGTTGTGCCATATTCATATACTGAGATGGATGATGATTTGGTATAGTGCCTGCACTATTACCACCGCCACCACTTGGGCCAGTATTAAAGCCAGGCGATGTGTCCTTCCACATGTAAACACCACGTTGTGGACTTCCGGCTAGCTCTCGTATGTTATCAACTGTGTTGTTCGTTCGTGCGTAAGATAATTCGTTGGTGGTGGGACCACCACTACCGCCACCTTGTCGGACAAGTTCACCTTCGGATAGAAAACGCCTTTGTGGGGATCCATATTGACTGTTATTGGCTAACATCATTCCCCCAATGGCACTGCCAACTCCTATACCACGCTGCTGTTGTTGTTGCTGCTGCTGCTGCTGCTGTTGTTGTTGTTGTTGTTGTTGTTGTTGGGCTAAACCGTTATGATGCATCATCATTTGTTGCTGTTGTTGTTGGGTAGGAAGACCAGGTGCATATTCATAATAAATTTGTGACTGTTGTTGCTGATTATTGTTGGCCTGTTGTTGGTTTAAACCAACGGCTATAAAATCTGGTCGTCGTGGTTGAGTTGGTGTCCCGGGATTAGACCTTCGAAAATAGAAAACAAGCAAACAAAATTTATTAGTTGATATTTTACTAAGAGCAGTTAATTCTATTTATTTTCAACATAGAGTGCGATTAAAAAAAAAAAACAGACTTATATATATTTTTTTGTAGTTTTAACAATAAAACAAACTAATGCTTGACCAAATAACGCAAGAAGACCAACAAGTACAAACAGTACAGAATGCCCTGAAATGGGGTGAGGTTTTTGATAGCAGTTACTGATTACGAACGAGTAATGAAATGGAAGTTCTAATTTGACTTTGATGGGGACAAATCTAAATGTTACTTATCATTCGGTTTAGCTAGAAGACATTTATAGGCAGTTTACAAGCAGTTTTATTTTCAGCTTTTGCGACGTATTATAAATAATTATAGTAAGGCTATTACACCATATTCGAAGCATTAGTCATATTTGTTTAAGACTTTAAAGCGTTCAAATTCCTGGATGGAATTTTCATCCAGTCTGTGAGACTACAAAATAAAAGTAGGTGCCACTTATACTGTAACTATTAAGACTCAAACTTTAAACGACTTCACGCAATGCGATGTGAAGGATCAAATATAAAAGAATGACGAAACGGCTGTCAAAGAGAGTGGTTTATTATGTCGCCATGCAGATTGGTTTTGAGCCTATTACCTGGTTGTAATTCAAAACCAATGATAAGAGTCGGAGCCTCAATGAAAGACCCTCTGCTGTGCATTTACCCTTCATAATCGCCGTCAGGCCATAAATCGAAACCATGATGGGTATCGGTTAAAAAAAGAGTAACAGTGAACAAGTCATCTTTTGGAAAACATCGTTGGCATGATGAGGAAATCATCTATACTCTAACACTATATCTAACTATACTTTAATACTATAACGCAACTCATTGTAAACGAAGAAGGAGCACCCAGACAAAAGAAGAACAGAACAAAATCCTGGTTTGAAAGACAAATTTTTACACGTTTTGAAGTTTAACAATGTCTTAGAGCTTCGAGACTCGGATATTTAACAAGCTACTAGCTGATGCCAAGCTTGGAGTGCAGACTTTTCGTACAAATATTTACGTACAAGTACTTCAAGAAGTTAAGATGATTTAGAACGACTAAGAACGCGCGATGCTCTGTTAAGGTGGGTAACGACTTAACCGAGACCTTTGATGTCAAAAAAGTTTTAGACGCACCATCATATGACTTTTATAACATTATACAATACTTAAAAGAATTGTACGGAACTCACAAGCGAACACTGGAAGCACAATCTTTCTTAAGTATGTGCAATTACTAACGAACGCCGATAATATTGACATAAGTGGACTATAATCGATGCGCTCGCTAGTATTAAAGCGGAAGCTGCCAAAATGGATTTAGTAATAAATGAGGGAAAAACCAAGTAAATCGAAGGATTGGGACTTTGTCTACATTAGATCTGCTATATATTCTGCCAAATAAACCGAAGAATCAGTCTTACCAATCGTTGTTTCCTTTGAGCCCGAGCAACTGAGAAGAACCTTGATCATTTCAGTGGTACATTAAGGAGCTGAACTATGGACTCTAACGAAAACGGATGAAGATATCCTCAGTAGAATCCTTCGTAAAATCTTAAGTCACGTTTTCGTTAATTCAATGACAAGCTAAATGAGCTGTACACCGACATTGACCTAGTTAGAAAGCTGCGCATCAATCGCCTGATATAGCTAGGACATGTAGATCGAATGGACACCAATGTTCCGGCACACAAAGTCTTTGAATCTAATCCGGATGGACAGCCAGGAGCTGTCGCACAGTGATCAGGACACTGCGGTATTAAAGAAAATGAATAAGCAGTTGAGCTTGCAAGAAAAGGGGGGTTACTCGAAAATAGTGTGGTTGCCAAGAGCAAACCACTTCCTGCACAGTGAGTGGCGCTATTGGGAAAAAAAACACAGAGACTGCCAACCTAAGGTGATCAAATCTTGAAGGACACAGGGTCTCCCTCAAGGCCCTCTGACCGTTTTTTGACGGCAAAAGATCTAAAAAGCGAATAAAAATAAAACAGGGATAAGCTAAGAACAGCAATAGGAATCCTGACAGGTCATTGTCTCGTGCGGAAGCACGGGGATACGTATATTTGCAGATTCTGCGGTGGTTAGAGGACTTAAGACACACATTGTGTGAATGCGAGGCCGCAAAACTACGATGGACGAGATCCTTGTATTTTATTTAATTTAATCTTGGAAAAGACCAACAAATTACAATTCGATTCCAACTACAAAGTGCGTTCCAAAGTAAACAGGAAAATGGACTCAGTACAGAGATTTGCACGGTCTAAGAGCATGTCAAATGAGTGGTTTTAGATCGTCGGCCGGAATATCCTTCAGGATGTAGGTTTAAACCTTTTGGATGGCTGCTATGTATACTAAACGCTTTCCTTTCATCGGAAAATGTTTTTTTTTTACGAAAAGATAAACGTTGCACTGTGCCAAATTAGAAGAATACGGGCAGATATTGACAGATAATGTCGAACGATGTAATGGCGCATTATCGTGCAACAAGCGCCATATTTCTTCTTCGCGATATTCTGGACGAATACGATGCATCAAATACTTCATAACACTAAGATAGAATTGGGAATTTACTGTTTGATCCGGTGGAATGAATTCTTTGTGGACAATTCTCCAAACGAGACTTTTTGGGCTTTGGTTCGTCTGACGCTTTCCCCTCGACACTTTGGCGCTTGTTCTCTGGATTATATTGAGAACTTCATGTCTCATCACCAGTCACAAAATTGAAAAGGATGTTTTTAGTCTTTTTGGCCTCCTTGATGATGTCCTTTGAATATTGAATGCTGATCAATTTTTCTCGTTGCTCATTTTTATATCGTCCAAATGCCATGAAATTTTGACAGTACATCAGTAAAGGATCTACCTTTCCAACGCATATTGGAGATGGCTTCACTAGAAATACCTACTTTTAAAACGTCCTGTTTCTTTGATTGAAGGTTGTCTATTTTCGTCAGTTCAATCCTTACCGTGTATAACTTTTTCGTCGAATTTCAGAATTGCTTTCAAGAATCCCAAGACAATTATAAAGCAGTCGTCTGGAGTTCAAGTAGGAGAGGGAAAGGCCGCCTGTAAATGTCTCAGAAAAGAATAAGTTCATCCAGATCAAATTTCAAGTCATTTAAAAGGATCTGATTTTTGAAGCAAAGTGCTGAGAAACAATCAAAAAAAATTTGGAGATATAGACGTAAAGTGTGCCGCCATTAAATCAGCCACTTTGAGGTAAGAAATAAAAGAACAGAGATAGCAAGGTGGAAACTAAAGCCCAAAATGCATTCCAATCTACCGTTTACCATTGTTTTGCAGAGTTTCGCCTTAGCCGCACGTCGGTTTTTGATGAACCGCCACCACAGAGGAAACCGTGGACAGAATCTATGATCTAATCCAGAATCCATACTACGTCAATTAATTGGACCAATTTAACGCCGATTTGAAGAAAAAACGACAACATTTGACGAAGAAAAAAGTACCCTTCCACCACGATAACGCACCGGATCACACCTTCGCAGTCGCCACAGCTAAATTAGTCGGATTGCACTACGGATTGCACTACGAATTGCTCTCCCATCCTCCGTATTATCCAGATTTGGCACCCTCCGACTTCTTTTTGTTCCCAAACTTTAAAAGATGGCTTGCCGGAAAGAAATGCGTGTCGAACGAGGAAGTCATCGCCGCCGCGGAAGAGTATTTTGCAGGCTAACAAAAATCGTACTATACGAAGGGGTTAAAAAAGTTATAACACCGCTGGGAAAAGTGTATCGAGTTGAAAGGGGATTATATTGAAAAATAAATAGTCAAAACCTTAAAAAATTGCGTTGTCATTTCTAATCCGGGTATTCATCAAACAACCCTCGTAGAAGCGAAGTTGGATGCTGGCTATCCCCCCACTACACCATCAACGGCAATCGTAAAATGTTGGTTAAATTAATTTAAACCCGGCAGTACATCTGTTTTTGATGAGGAGCGAACAGGCTGCCCGACATACGTTATAATTTGAAAAAGGTCCGTGACATGACGGTAATCAGCTAGAATTACCGAACGAAAGTGTGCTTAGTAGCAGAGCCCATAGGCGTATAGTAAGGAATGGCAATAAGCATAATACAGGATTAGTTGTTAAGCATGAGCAAGCTGTCAGGCCAATGGGTGCCACGATTGCTCATAGTGGACAACAGATGGACACGGCTGTTAACTTCGAAGTAGTGTTTGTAGTCCAAATTGCTGAAGAAATCTGGATCCATTTCTACACGGCAGATACCAAACGACCAGGCTAGGTTGCATCGGCTAGAAAAATCATGCTTAAATTTTTTTGGGATTCGAAGGGAATTATCCTTAGTACCACAGTGAATTAGTGAATCGATTTGATAAGGATTTAAAAGCCGTTTCACTACAACAATGCACTAGCTCACTTATCAGCAATGGCAAAGGCCACATTTCATGAATTACGGTATGAATAGTTGCTGCATCCATTGCACTAGGCCGAACTAGGCAACAATCATATTTTTTAGAAAGTTAAAAGAGTCCTAAAGAAAATCACGGGGAAAAATAAAATAAAAAATTGTGAAAAACTTGCGTTTTCATTCCTAATATGGGTACTTATTGATCCACTCTCGTACATGGGACAAAACACAAACATCATACTATATAAGCAGATAATTTGGCTGGCCTAGGTAACTACGTAACTTACCCTGTCAAAAGTGGATGAAGATATCTTCGATAGTTTCGAAAGAAAAATCCTTGTTGGATGGGAAGATTCAACGACGATCTAGTCAGAAAACTGCACGTCGTCGCCTAAGAGACTTGGACATGTATAGAGCGAATGAACACCAATGCCCCCGCCAGCAGAGACTTCAAATCTAATCCGGAGGAACAACGCGTTGACGTAGAAGTAAAAGATAGTCTCAGGCGAATTAAAGTACGCAACTGGAGGCAACGAGCTGAGGATCAAGGTAACTGGAGAGGCTTGTTAGTTCAGGCCCAAGTTCATCTCGAAATGTATCGCCAACGAAGTAAGTAAGAAAACATGGTTGGAATTTAATATACAATAAATACGAGCAAGAAAACCCTTAACGTGAGTGAGTTTTTGTTGATATGTACATGACACTACAAAAAAACGTTCGTGTTTTCCAAATGAATTTGGAGATGCCCATGATAAATGTTTTGTTCTTTTTTTTATATTTCAACTGAATCCCTGTAATTACGCTATTAACATTTTCTAAAAATATTAATAATGCAACCGATGCAATGCAACAGACACGGTAAAAGCGTAAAAATAAATACATACTTTCAAGAAATGATAAAAAAAAAACTAAACATAACAGCTCTTTAGCTTAAGCTCTTAAGAAAAAAAGAAAAACAAAAACATTGACAAAACCTTATAACAAATGAAAGCAATTCCAAATGAAAAAAAAAAAAAAAAAACCAATTCAAATATACAAATTTTGTCCTCTTTCACCAAAACATTATTCCAAACATAAAAGTAATCAAAACCAAAAAAGTCTTCAAATCAGGATCACATAAGCCCAATCACAGCACCAAAATGAATTTATTTTTATTTTCTTTTTCAATTTTGAAATTTCCAATTATCGTATATGTAGTAAATGAAAATCATTTGCATAAGACGGTGCGTATCAATGTTAACAGGGAATGATCAAAAACGAAAAAAAAAAAAAATAAATAAATAAAATTTTAGTGAACAAAATACATTTCGCAAGGAGGCAATTTACTATAACTCACAAACTCACCTTACCTCAGCTGATATTCAATAATTCACCACCGTGTAAACGTGGGTAATAACGTAAACAACAATGAAAATATGTAACCACGACGACGTTGCGGAAATTAACAATTTGGACTCGATTCTGGATGAGGACTAGTAAACAATTTTTTCGAATTAAAACAAATAAAACCATACAATTTGTTGTAAATTCAATTTTTTTTTATTATTATTTCTTAAGTTTTTAAGACTACGGACTATGCATGAAATATACGGTCTTACAAAAAAAAATACACATTATGTAGATATCGTATGACTGACTAAAAAAACAAATGAGTTGCATAGCATCAATCACGAATCTGAGACTCACATATGACGGATAGTGCCGGCACATATTCACAGACAAATCAAATAAATTTACATATTTTAGAATGGCAACACTATTTATTTCATCCACTCCTCTTATATAGCAAAGTAAATTAAGAAATCTTTAGAACACATAGACCACATCAATTGCAACCTAATCACGCTCCTAATAACATATCATAAATTTGACAATGGAGTACGTAACTCAAAGTAAGACATGTCTGCCATAGTGCAAATTGAAGGTGAATACTTGCAACTATGCTCTACTCAGCTGTAGCCGATCCCAACCTAAGGTTGTGGTCAACGCCGACGTCAGAAGATTCTTCAACAGCCTGACTTGAGGTACGTCGACATACTATACTCGGAGCTGAGAGTATAAGCAGCACCTATTTGGATGAAGGCTTGTCATCTGAGGAAGAATAAGACAAGAAGCTTTAGGGATCTAATTGAGCGCCAGAGTACAATCCTTGCCAAGGATAAATTCGTCAACATAATTTTTGGTTTTTCAATAAGGACATAACAATTTTGTATTTAAATAAAATACAAAATAACTGAGATATCGGGCTAAAATTTATTCCAGGTGTAGTACACACCTGACGTGATCCCGGCAAGCACGTTTGCGGCGATCGATTCCACTAATCTTCCACACATGTCGTCGAGAACGTTGGGAATTTCGCGTTCGATATTGTTCCTGACCTCCTCTAACGATATTGGCTATATGAGCCACTACCTCACATGAGCGAGGTAGCCATTCGCCCAGCCCATTTCTCGAAATTACACGATTACAGAACTTCCCTTTCAATAGATCAATTGTTTGACCAGGTGTGTGACATGTGGCACCATCTTGTTAAAACCACATATCACTGATGTCAAGTGCATCCAAGTCTTTCCAAAAACAGTCTTCCAACTTGGCACGATAGCGAATTCCATTGACCGAAACATGTCGATCATTTTCATTTACGAAAAATACGGTCCGATCACAATGCCGGCATAGAATGCACACCACATGGTCACTTTTGTGGATGCGATGAAGTCTCTTGAAGCAGGGTTTATTGACAAAGTCATTAAAACAAAACTGACCTTCATCGCTGAATATGATTTTTCAATGAAATTCAGGATTTTCTTCAAACTTTTGCAGAGCCAAATCGAAGAGGTTTCGGTGCTTCAAATGATCAAGAGGCCTCAGTTCATAAGTTTATTTGATATTGTGAGGTTCTAGGCTAAGATCTTTACGCAAAATTCTTCACAATGTGGACTGAAAGATTCCCAATTCTTGTGAATGTCGTCGAATTGACTGATTTTGCTCATTTTGAACGAAAGAACTTACGGCTGCGACCGGTGCACTACCTTACTGCCACATGAACGGTCGATAGTTGACTTGAATTTATCCACTATAGCACGCGCAGTCTGGTCGAACGATTATTACGTCCGAAAATTGGAGTAAGCGGTCTTAAAGTTGCGACTACCGACTCAGAATTTCGGTAGTAATTTTTAGTAATTTCCAAACTTTGCTCATTCGTGAACTTCACCATGATAAAAATATAAACCTTGACTGACGTTTTGACATTGACAGATTATGAAAAAACTTTAGGGGTAAGCATAAGTAAATATAAGTCTGATATACGCTTACTCTTCCACAGAGGCAATTAGCGACATTGCCAAACATTACGTAGGTTAAGTTTTAGGTACAAATAGTACAAACAAATATTTATCATCGACAATGTGTTGATACTCTCCATGAAGATCAGTACACTTTTGCATGCGTTTAAACCAGTTTTCGAATCACTTTTTCCACTTCACACGATGTAATTCCAAACTATGGGTTTTGGACGCATCAACATCTTCTTTAGGCGTCGAAGAACGTTGACTTCGCTGTGAGATAAAAAGATGTCTGGCGATTTGCAGGGATAAAATGAAGTTATTGGGTGCCAAATCAGTGCTGTACGGCGGATTAAACCATCAATTCGATGTTTTAAGTGCTCAAAAAGTCACTTGTTACTTGTTTGTGTTGACCTGTGAGAGCTCCTATTGTCATGGTGGAGGATGATCCACGTTCGGTGGTTGCTTTGCCTTATTTCTCCAAAGACTGCTGGCAAACAAATGGTGGTGTACCATTCCGAATTGGCCGTTGTAATGGTATGGTGGCGACACGCCCGGTTTTTCGAAGTTCATATGGGAACAACTTTTGTTGGATCTAGCTCGCCTTGAGGGGCCCATACAGTCGACTGCTGTTTAGTTTCGGGCTCATACGCATACGAGGGCTGTGCGACGAGTTTGATAAGGATTGGAAGTTAGGTGACGCTACTGGGTGTACCATCATTTAGTATAATCTCTTTTAGCCTGCCAGTCAAAATTTGGTGAC
Organism: Volucella inanis; assembly: GCA_907269105.1. Lineage (NCBI taxonomy): Eukaryota > Metazoa > Arthropoda > Insecta > Diptera > Syrphidae > Volucella > Volucella inanis. The sequence continues at coordinate 98,605,251 of OU026156.1, read as the reverse complement.
AACCCGACACTTAGTTTTATTTTGACACCCATTTCAAAATATCGTTTTAGTGTTTTTTGCGACTATGGAAAAAGAGCAGTATCGCTCCGTGATCCGATTCTTGTTTTTTGGTGGCAAAACCTGTGAGAAAATCAAGGCCATTACTGGGAGTGTATATGGGATCCATTCACCTCCCGTACAACCGTTTACCATTGGTTCGCAGAGTTTTGCTGTGGCCGCACGTCGGTTTTTGATGAACTGCGCTAGGTGGCCCAAAAACTAAGATAGCAGGCATCTCTGGACGAGATTTTGGGCATGAGAAAGCTGTCCGCGCTAGGTGTCGCGTTTACTCATACCGGAGAACAAACGCAATCGTAAGACCACTTCAAAGACGTACTTGGGCCTATTTAATCGAAATCCGGAGGAGTTTCTGTGTCGTTTCGTGACAGTCGATGAGACATGGATTCATTGGTACACACCAGAGACCAAAGAACAGTGGATTTTACCCGGTGAACGGAAAAGTGATGGCCACTGTTTTTTTGGGACGCGAAAGGTGAGAATCACACACCTGACGAATTGCTCGCACATCGTCCGTAGTCTCCGGATTTGGCTCCCTGCAACTTCTTTTTGTTCCCAAACTAAAACAGATCGCTTGCCGGAAAGAAGTACGGGTCGAACGAGGAAGTCATCGCCGCCGCGGAGGAGTATTTTGCAGGCCAATGGTACTTCATTAAAAAAAGTCAAAGCGAGTTGGTCGGCACACTGCTGTTGAGTTAATCCAATGTTCACGTTTTAATTAAATTTTTTTGGCTGAGTTAAATTTTTCAAGTCTCTGTAAGAAAAACGTCAGACTTTACGGGGCTGACGTCATATTTAACGTATCTACACCGGTAATGCCATATCTCAAATCTAAGTAGCAATCCACGTACTTCTACGAGCTTTTTGATCAGATGTATGAGCAATGTCCTAAGCACGCCAATCATCATCGTCTTTGACGGGGCGAGATATAATCATAGTTGGAACGAATTTCTCATACATCAACATCTACAAGTCCGTTGACAGTCGTCTCATCAAAAAACGGTCAACCTGATTGGATAAACCAGGATGTTTGAACATTTTGAAAACAACGACTCAGATCACTAACTTGTTGTAGCCAAGATGCGAGTGCGGATATCTCCGACTCAAGAATATTGAACAAGTACTGTGAAAAAATTTAAAGGGCTGCTAAAGACTTTTTTGCTCGAATTTACGCAAATGTTTCGAGAAGTGTTATGACAACCGTATCAATCGAAGCAGACCAGTTTTGGCATTGTCAGAAAGTTAATGTCTGGTTTGCTAGTGCACGAAGCACCCTATTTAACAAAGATTGTCTTCAGTACACAAAAGAACGATACCTGCACTTAAACTTTATAAACCAAAGAGATGAGAAGAACATCGGCTTCTCAAAATGGCAAAAGAAGATAGTTAGATCGAGAAACTGGAAAGGTTCGGTAGTTCTATCTAAAAATGAATAGAGCTTGCTAATGTTACAAATACTGAATAGAGCAGTAAAATAGAATAGAGCCACAGCGGACACTGAATATTGTGAAGGATTTCTTCTCCAGATTATCTAACGGCAAAGAAGACCCAAAACCACATAACGCTGCTGAACTTCGTTCACCCGACAAAGAAAAAGTCTCGATATCAACGTCTTATTTAAAGACCAGAAGCAAACAGACTATCTGTCTAATTATTTGAAGCAACTGGAATTGATTTGTTAAGGAGAATACATGAAAGTATGACCGGTTAATGGAATTTCAACATCGCTTGTCCGATATGCAAGTTTGCCGTATAAACTGATGTGTCTCCATCATTCCGGTTTTGGGCACGGCAAGTCCATAATTGATCAAACATTCACACTAAGAAAAATTCAGGGAAAACCCATCAAGTTCAGATCTATATTTACATCATTTTTATCGATTTTAGGAATGCAATATACTTAAAGACAAACTATGCAGAGCAAGGTTTGATATTTCTGGTTTACTTGTCAGATTGTCAGAAATCTGTCATCAGATTGATACAGGACGACAATTAGAAGGAATGTATCAGCTTTTTTCATTTACAAACACAAACGGCAAGGGAAGGCTGATTCACACTGTCCACATTTGGCATATGCGGCAGACTTAGGTAGTCTTAGTCTTGATCTTCCGATATGTGAGCTGGCGTCTTACATTACACAACCCTAATGGAAGACAATAACGACGTCACAAAAGAATGTTTGTAGAAGGACCTCGACAAGAGATACGAGCAATATCCGAAAAATGACGGAAGAGCGGCGGAAAGAAATATCACTACAGCCAGCATACGGTTTTCTCATCTCAATATACATATGGGGATATGGCGGTCGCTGCATCATCAAACGCTAAGTCAAATGGATCATTTTGCGATAGACGTAAGTCATACCTCCAGAGTCTAGAAGTCCGAACGTTTCGGGCAGGAAAGATTAACTCGAATCACAGCCATTTACCAGCCAAGGTGCGAATGCGCCACATAAAGGAGAACAACTGTGAGAAGATACAACGTAGAATCGCAAGAGATCCCCAGAATCTTAACCAAAGACCACTGGTAACGCTGTTAACATGCCATCAGAGACACCGCGATAGCAAAACGTGAAGCCTACTAAGCGGCGCTGCAATGAAGGACGATAATTGCTCGTGTTGCCAACAACAGTTAGCTACTAAATAAGTCATATTAGTAGAATAGAGGAGCAATTGTGCCTAAATTTGGGCAATTTAATGAACAAAACGGGAATGCCGTTCCCGTTTCCGTTCTCATTCTACAGTCGAGAAGCAGGGACGTGAGTCTTTTTTTTTATTATAATGAGCGTGCGCTCAAGGGATTTGTGTACCCTTAAATTCTTTACACACAGCGAGGGCGAAGGAAATTTAAGGAGAAAGAAAAGAGAGGTACCATCGGTACCTCATTTTTAAATGCTTGCAAGTTATAACGATCAGAAAATAGAGAGCTCGGCAGCACATTCCATAAGCGAGTTCTACGGCTTAGGAACGAATCACGATATTTCGGTATATGTACGTCCGAAAGTGGGCTTAAGGGTATACCAGTTTTTTTTTGAAAATAAAACACTAATTTTTAATGGGAAAGTAAAAAACATGCAAAACTGATTTTTTATCGTGTCTTTGAAGCAAAATTTCACAAGTGGATTTTCGGTTTTCCATCTGTCTTTCATTCAATTCATGTGGCACCCATTTTCCAGACTTTTGGATCTTTCCCAAGGATTTTTAACGGCCTTCAAATCATTTTCTGTTACAAAATTCGACATTTTTAACACGATGAAAAAATATGATGTTGTTTGGTCAATGACTTGATGTATACTAAATATGTTTGACAGGTGTCATAGCAACTAAATAAAAAACAAAAAATAAAAATAAAAAAATAAGGCCAGTTCACAATAAAAGTTCCCTATCAAGACATTTGTATCTTGACGCGAGAAGGGTGTTACGGTTGAAGGTTTGAAGGGGCCGAATGCTACTGGCGATTTCAATTGAGCACCGGTGGTGGAAATAGCGATAAAACAAAGTAAGACAGGAGACATTACTTCGGTGTTCAAGGGTTACAATTGACTGACTGTTATAAATATCAGCTATGAGTTTAATCCACAGTTTTGAATCCTATATAGCAGGTGCAGAAATGTTTTGGGCTTATTCAACTAGATGTGGGCATTTTAATGCAATTTTGAGCGGATGAATGCCTTATATATTGAGGCCAGATCAGAGGCGGTGAACTATTTCTCACATCGCTTGAGGAAATCTAGACATTTCGCAGCATTTTTTACGACAACGAATATGTGGTCATTCCAATCTAACTTGTCACTGAGAATGAAGTTTTTCAGTTTCGAAGACGTAAGTGCCATTCATGGAAAATGGTTGGGTATTTGGATTTCGCAGACGACAGCAGACATCATTGTGTTTTGAAAGCATTAAATTCATGTTGATAGAACCCCGATTAGTTAAGTTATTAATAACGAAATTTATGAGCTTAACTTACCCTGAAGTCCCTTTCTACAACCGGAGAATAAGGACGTTTAGTTCGATAAAGAATATAAAAACCAGAGAGTACTGTCGTCAGCAAAGGAATTATTTGATTAGAAGTAGCAGACAAGAGATCTTTAATGAAGATTAAAAGGCAAACCAGCATTTACTTTATGAATATCAGACTTGAAACCATGTAAGTCAACTTGAATTGAACGTTTCGAATGGTAATTTCTAATCCATTGAAGAAAAGGGTCATCGATCCCAAAAACACGGATTTTCGATAAAAGAGCCTGGTGCCTAACTCTGCTAAATTCCTTAGAAATATCAAATGCGATTAACATATCTTGCCTTCTACAGATTGATGTGCGCTTTGGTTTCACAGTTTGAGCAGTTTTCGTGTTTCGTGATACTTCATGAGTTGACAACCGTCAACCGCAGGATGGATGAAAAAGCTTTCGCAGGGGTTTTGCCAGCGAGGAAGAACAAATCTTAAGAAAAAGATGAGATACACCAGCGATTTGTGAATATTAAGATCTTAAAGTACCCTTGCTACTACACGAGTGCGAAAGTGGATTCGTTCCATTGAAGTTTCAAGTGTAGGCGGGGGCAAAGCATAATCTGGAAGTGTTGAGCTTGCCGCAAAATGTGCATCAAGCAGATTGGCTTCGTATAAAAAGCTGACAGCTGGAATGTCATTGTAAATGAGCGTTGGTATGGAGGATGAAGCAGAATTTCTATGTTTTTTGATGAATAACCAAACATTTTTACAACCTTTGGGACGTTGTAGTATTTTGTGCCTCAGCCTTGGTTGTATTAAAATTTCACCCGCTTACAGTCATACCCTTGACAGCCTTTTTTCAGTTCGAGTCGTACCACGCTTTCTCTTTTGGTTCAATACTCATGCGATGAGGGATAAAGCATCTTAATCCAAAGAGAATAGCATCTGTAGTCATATCAGCAGCGGCATCCTCATCGCTATCGAGAAAACATAACGAACAGTTATAATTCCTAAAGAAACTATTAAGTCCGCTCCAATTGACTTCCTCGTATTGTCATGCGGTTCTGCGTGTACGAGAATAAACCTGATATGACACAATGTTTCGAAGATCCTAGAGGGAAGAGCACATCAATGGTGTACTTATCAGGGTGAGAGGCTAAAAACAAGTGCCAGTATATATTAACGTCTGGTATTCGCGTGGGCTCATTTATAAGCTGGTTCTAGTTGTTTTCCGTAACGAAGATCTCAACACACCGTCTTTCGAAGCCACTTAGAAATATATACGAGTAATCGTATATTGAAATCACCAGTAATAACGATTTCAGTATGAGGATACATTGCTGTCCAGTGTGGGGCTTCTATAATTAAAGCAGTAGGAACCACAAGAGATTGAATTCCGGATTGAAACAGGAACTACATTGTGGTATACTACAACAGTACGCACTTAAATGCCGTTCGTAGCAGGGTAGCTTCAGATAAGCTTCAGATGATCTGAGGGGTTTGGGCGGGAATCTACCAGTGTTTCACTAAGTGAAAACATGTAGACGTACGCAGAAAAGTGGACGTTGGTTTACCGATTCAATATGCCCTTACAACAAAACGAAACAGTCTGCGAACGAATATGAAAAGAATTAAGATTAGAAGAAGCAGACAAGATACTATTGATGAAGCTTAAAATAAGTGTCGGAGAGAGAACGGAGTGCTGGGACCTAGCAGCATATATACACTTGCGGTCATAAAAACCGCACCACCTAATGAGTTCTCAAAAAATGCCTAATTACATCAGATCGTAAGGGTTTTTCCAATACTAATGAAGGGTATTCCCCATAGCGGAGTTCGGCCTCGTATTCAGTGCAAAAAAAATCAGTTTGAATTGAGTTGTGATGGTGACAAGTAAAAAAAAGTGAAATGTCTGGTAAATATCATTAACTGACTTGGTACGAAAAAGTTCAAATATTGATTTTAGTCGAAGAAGGGCTTGGCTACCGTGAGATTGCGGTTAAAAAAGGATGCTGTCATTCAACTATCGTACGACTGATGATTAAAAAAGAAAATTTGGATCCACTGGAAAGGAAAAAAGACTCGGGACGAAAACGTAAAACAACCCAGAAGACGGACAATGTATTACGAAGAATTAGCATGAAAGATCGCTTTAAAAGTGCTGTCCGTATAAGAGCAGAGCTGAGTGAATTTCATCAAGTTGATCTAAGCGCCGAAACCATACGCCGACGGCTACGGGAGATAGGTTTATATCGAAGACGACCAGCGAAAAAAACTCTCCTAACCACAAAAATTAAAACAGCTCGCTTGATGTGGGCAAAAAAGTACAAAGATTGGTCCGAAAGTAAATTTAATTTGTTATGTGCCGACAATTTTCCATACGTACGACGGTCAGCAGTTGAAAGGTTCAAGGACGAGTGCATCGTCAAAACAGTGAAGTTACCTCAAAGCCAGATGGTTTGGGGATGTTTTTATTTTTACGTTTTGGGCCCTTTGCACTTTGTTAATGGAACTATGAACGCTCAAAAGTATGGAGAAGTAGTAAGGGAGTTTTTTGGTACCAGCAGTCGAACAGCATCATTTGTATACTGATAAGTGCATTTTTCAAGATGATTCTGCACTTTGCCACCGCGCCAAGTCCGTTAGTAAAGTGTTATAAATCAACTTCTACTTTATAAATAATAAACAGTACACGTGACTAGAGTCTTTCAATAATTTTCAGTTCAAGACAACGTTTGATGACCTCGGAATTACCAGACTAGACTGGCCAGCTAATTCGCCCGATTTAAGCCCAATCGAACACATGTTTCATGTAATGAAACATAAGGTGGCTGAACATAAACCAGAAAGTAAAAAAAAGCAAAATGAAGTTCTGGAACATGTATGGAATCCTAAAATTTCAAGGGATATTACTGAACTTCTAGTAAACTCGATGCCTTCTAGAATAAAAGCGGTTATAACCGCCAAAGGAGGAGCAACTCGGTATTGATAATTTTTTGGTAAAAGTGGCATATCTAAACATCTTATATACACATACATAAAAAATGTATCGTTTGATTTTGTTAACCAATGACTCTATTAAAATATTTAAAAAAAAAAATAAGAAAATTAACTGGTTTTTCTTTCTTTGTCAATATCTTTTTTCAAACATTCAATAAACAGATGGAAACTAGATAGAAATACTTAATAACTACTGCGGAGTACTCAACAAAAATTTTATTTCATTATAAAAATTATTATCGTAGTTATTAACAATTTTTGATAACAATTTTGATACGGTGCAGTTTTTATGACCGCTAGTGTGCCACGGGCTGTGGTAAACATTTGCCCGGTATTACCTTTCGCGCATAATTGTTATCGATTTACTCAACAAAAAAAAAAAAAAAATTTAATCATTGCAATGCAATATTTTCTTATTTACTATCCTAATAGTGAGCCAACTTTGTACCATCGTCAGCAAAACAAGGCCTACTTAGTCTCAGATTCGTTATTAGAAGAAGAAGACTAAGACGAAAAGTCTTTCCTTCCTGGCATGTTAATGGACTACAATAATACTCGTATTAGTATTTTACAATATTTTTGTAATTCTACAACTCCTAAGTGCAAGTACGAAGAGCAATTTTTTCAGTTTATTTCCAAATCGTTAAATAGCTATTAGCGCTGTGAATGGGCTACATCTAAACTAGCTATCTTTCGAAAATGATTTTAAGAAAAACGAGTCAAAAAACTTAAAATATTTTAAAACCAATAAAACGAAAACTACAAAAAATCAAAATAAAACTAAATTAACAACCAAAATTATATGAATACATATCTATTCACACATTCACTACATTTTAAAACATGTTATTGGGAAAATTGGAAAAAATACGAAAACACTGTTTTATTTACAAGGAAACTACCACACAATGTACCTATCGTTGATCAACAATGAAATATTTTTGCAAAAACAAAAATCGTTTTTAACTTAATTTTATTGTTTCTTTTTATTTTTATTTATTTTTTTATTGTTTTTAATTACCCGTGAAGGTAAATATTTATCGAAGGTACTCCCAGCTATGTCCACCTGATTGCATGCACCAATTATTGAATTTTGTTAATTTTAATTTTTTTTTATTTTTACAAATCGCTAATGTTTAAATTATTTCAAATATATTTATAAATAAAGAAATTAAAATATTTTTAACATATGGTAGATGTGAAAAACGGAAGAAAAATAATTTTCCACATTTAAGGCATAAAAAGTTAACTGCGCAGAAGAAAATAAATAGAAAGAAAACGAACAGAAATATATAATTTGATAAACTCAAAGCTAAAAGATGGGATAAGCAAGAATGGATGGTACAAACCTTCGGACTGGACTAGACATGGCTAAGGGGGTCGCTACACCCAGCGCCTTAATTCGTTGCTGCATTGTAGGTGTTGCTGAGGTTGCGACTCGATTTTGTGCTGCCACTATTGCTGGATTGCCTGGATGCGTTGGATGATCAGGCGAAAGTGCATCAGGATTGTAAGCTCGCTGTGGCTCAAGCCCTCTGTGTAAAGAAAATCAAATAAATATATTACTTGGAAATATTGTTGAAAATTTAAAATAAAACAATTTTATTATTATATTAACTGGGAGATTCGATGCCGAAACTTAAAACCAGCGGCTTGGAAAAAGACTATACAGCAATGCACAGATCAGATGCAAGGCACGTTTTAAGTAACAGGTGACCAGATAGCAATGATAGGTTTTCCAATTGTTATGTTACAGCAACTGTCATAGTTACCAATGACTCCTAGTTGTCAAAATATTGATTAAGGTTTGCCATTATATCGTGCATCGTGTTGTGCCTGTCGAACGTCCAAAAATTATTAAAAGATATCAAAATTCCGGCTTAGTTGTAAATTTCATCGTGAGGTCGATCATCATCACGGTTTCAGTGTGTAGGCAATACGTTGCACCGTGGAAAGCGAGTACACTCTTTTGGATCTTAAGCCACCAAACACACAGAGATTGCTACGAAATGAAGAAAACATAGCCGCCGTTATGACCAGAATCGAAGAAAACAGAGAAATGTAGATTCGGCGCCGATCAGATAAATTGGGCATCAAAGTCAACCTGGCTTATCTTGCGGTTGGATTTGGTCCTACCATACATCCGTATGGTAGGTGCGTATGGTGCTGACGCAACAATTTAAGCCGGACAACCATAGAAAACGCCGGAATTCACTAATTGGACGCTGGAAATTTTGGCCAAAAAATCATCTTTTCGGACGAGGCCCATTTTCGGCTCAGCGGCTCAACAAGCAAAATTGCCGTTATTGGAGCGAATACAAGTGTCCGGCAAATCATTAATATATCCACAAAGATTGATGTTTGGTACGTTTTATAGCAAGGAAGGAGACACAGTTAACGTCAATGGTCTCAGGTACAAAGCGATGTTAACCAAATTTCTGTGGTCAAAGCTCGACAACATTCATATATCCAAATAGATGACGCTACATGCCATACAAGCGACATAACGCTCAAAGTTGTGAAGGAGAAATTTGGCGACTGCGTCATCTCACGGCGAACGTTCATCAATTGGCCGCTACGATCGAGCGATTTGACACCAATCGATTATTTTCTCTAGGGCTACGTCAAGTCGTTAATCTACGCAGATAAACCAACTTCTTACTTTAAGCCAACAACAACGAGATTGTTTCCCTTTACGAGAAAGAGGAAGTTGAATGATCTGACACATCTAGTGCTTAACGGATCACAATCCGTTTTCCAACCAAACTTCTTTGTACTAAACACGCCACGTTGAAAACTTTCAAGGCGTTGTCTGCCTTTTGGGAGTGTAATAAAGCTTTTGGCAAGACAAAGGCCTGTTCAATGAAGAGGGTCCTTTCGATGCACACGACTATGATGATGATAAAATACTGACTTATGCATGAGTTGTCTGATGGAACAAGTTTTAATGAAAATATGTCACTGCTGCTTTTACTAGACTCCAAAGAACAATCTGTTTCGATTACAGGGCGCTTTCCCTAGAACGTCTAGCTCCGCTCTAGATGCACAGATGAATCTCCCTCCCCTTGATATTAGTTTCTTGGATTGTACTGGTCTCTTGTATAATAGACATTCCGTCGGATGCATTGACATACCACCCTGATCAAATAACCATCGTGGCGCTTTTTTTTTTTAAGTTGGTACAACTGTTGTTGACATTCCCTCTGAATTAGCGTCATAGCTTGACTTTTGCAAAGGTTACGTAGCCAAAAGTACAACTATCTTGTGTGTGTTGGCGATTTTTTCACAATTTTAGAAATGGATTTAAATTTGCAACAACGAACTTGTATTAAATTTTTGTAAAAAACGGATTTAATGGTGCGCGAACAATGGAAATTTAGGAAGAGTGGAAAAGAAAGAAAACGGTCGTTTACCAGTGGCACGAGCGGTTGAAAAGTGGTCGTGAGTCAATCGAAGATGATGAACGCAGTGGCAGACCATCGACATCGAAAACCGATGAAAACATTGATGAAGTAAAAGAAATGTTGATCAATGACCGCAAATTAACCATCAGAGAGATAGCGGAGGACTTGAACATTGCCTATGGATCCGTCCAAGATATTTTGGTTAATGATTTGGGTTTCCGTCATGTAGCAGCAAAGTTGGTGCCAAAAGACCTCAATTTCATGCAAAAAAGAGACCGTGATGACGTCGCAGCGAGGCTGAATCCGATCCCACATTCATCAAAAGGATCATTACTGGAGACGAGACGTGGGTTTATGAGTACGACACGCAATCCAGACATCAGGCAAGTGGATGGCGTTCACCAAATGTGAAAACTCTAAAAAGAAGGCAATGCTTACGGTTTTCATGGATTACAACGGTGTAGTGCATCATGAATTTTTGCAAGACAAAGAGTATTATTTGAGTGTTATGAGACGTTTGCATGAAGCAATTCGCCGAAAGAGACCAGAATTATGGGCAAACAACTCGTGGATTTTGCACCATGATAACGCACCGTCGCACAATGCCATCATTATTCGTAATTTTTTGACGAACTCAATGTGACTTCTTTCTGTTCAATCGAGTTAAAAAAAACCACCACAGGGAACGCGTTTCAGCAGCCGAGAGGAATTAATGGAAAAATCGCGGGAAGCAGTGATGGACATACCGAAAACCGAATATAAAAAATGTTTCAAGGATTGGATCAAGCGCTGGCATAAGTGTGTTGCAGTCGATGGGGATTATTTTGAAGGGGACAACTTAGATTTAGATGAATAGAATTGTATTTTTAATTTTCTGAATAAATTCCGAAATTTTTTTTTGATCAAGGTGGTACAACTCCTGTTATTGCGAAAATCCGAAATCGATTTTCTGTGCCCAGGATTGGCTTCGGTCAGAATTTGAGATAGGAAATTAATTAATTATAGTCAGGTCTGCAGGGATGGGTGCTAGATCGATTTATCGTGCGGTGCTGGTGTCTTTCTGGAGCACATCAGATTTCATTCCACTTTCGGAAAACTTGAGTTCGTCTTTCAAGCGGAAATATACGCAATGCTAATGACAATAAACTAACTATCGTGCAGGGGGAGAACTATCTGCATCTGTAGCGATAGCTAAGCCTTGAAGAAACCTTTCACTTCTTCGAATGCAAAACTTAGGAAGGCTGGGTTCGCTGAGACTGGATTAGGTCCTAAGGCAAATTGAGCTGACGGGAATGTATCTCAAGACCCGAAACTATGTTAGAACTGCCTGCATTGTCAGTTGAAACTTCCGTTGACATTTGGGTTTCGTGTAAAATTACTGAAAATGACATGAGTTTCTACATTACCGGCAGACCAAACAAATATTTTTTGGGTCTTCAAGAGAACAGAAATTTCCTGTTGTGTCTCAGAATGCTTCCTGGTATAGTGACCGGGAACTACCCTTTTTGTATATACCAAAGTGTGCTGAGCATAAATGGCACGACACTTTGCGATGTTTGCTGTAAGGGTGATGGCAACACCGCAGAGCATTATCGTTTTGAGTGTCCGGTCTATGCTCCCATCAGACTACCAGGCACTCGGCACTGGTGTGGTGTAGGAGCTGATAATGTAAGAATTTTATCGCTGAAGCGCTTTTAGCTCTCTGCGAAAGACTGAGAAAATCAAATAAAACGAAATTACATGAGGGACAATGGATAACAAGAGTGAGTCCAATGCCTCCACTGGCAAAGAAAATACGTGTATCACCACAGTGTTAATGGAGACACAAATTTGTCAGTTCGGAGGAGCGTGTAGCATCTTCGGCTGTTACCAATTTGGAACATTATGCGAAAAGATATTTGCCTTTTATATATACAGCCTTTTTTGACAGATCACGCGTAACTCCTGTCAAACTGCTTTGTCATTATTGTCCAGTATCGTTTGGCAAGTCATCACGGAAAGACTCACCACAACAGCGTCTCTAAACTTTTTAACTGTATTACGAAAATCAGCGCTCTGTGAGAAATGATTTTCGTGCGATTCGAGGAACTTACGGTGCGCATAATCAACGTACTGAAACTGCTATTGCCAATACCATTCGCAAATTTGAGTCCCAGTTTACATTAGTGGATGATACTCAACCGATTAGACCGCATCCAGCACGTAGTGAAGAGACTATAGCAGCTGTAGCTGAGAGTGAACGCGAAGACCGTAACGAATCGATTCGTCGCCATTTTCAGCAGCTTGGCTTAGCGTATTCGATAACTTGGCGTATTTTACTTGAGTATCTCGGCCTAAAACTGTACAAAATTTAACTTTTGCAAGAATTGAAGTCAGGCGACTTGAATTTGCGTCATATTTTCAGTTAATGGGCTCTGAAAAACTCAATGAAAATCCGGTGTTTTATCGTTAATTTTCGTTCAGTGATGAAGCCCATTACTGGCTCAATGGATACGTTAATAAACAAAACTGCCATATTTAGGCTGATGAGCAAACGGAAGAGTACCAAGAGCCACCATTACATCTATTAAAAAAGAAGGTATGGTGTGGTTTCATTGTGGAATCATTGGTCCATATTTCTTCAAAAATGTATCAAATCAGAATGTTACAGTCAATAGTGTCAGTTATCGCGCCATGTTAACGGACTATGTGCTTCCTGAAATTCAAACGCGTTGTCTCGGTGAGCTCTGGTTTCAACAAGACGGCTTTACGAGCCATACAGCGCGTAAAACAATGGACTTGGTGAGAAATCATTTTGGTGATCACTTAATTTCACGTTTTGCTACGGTAAATTGGCCATCTAGATCGTGTGATATCACACCTTTGGACTACTTTCTCTGGGGATATGTAAAGTCTCAGGTCTTCAGGAATAAGCCAGCTACGATTAAAGCTTTGGAATCCAACATTACTCGTGTTATCCGCGATATACCAGTCGCTATGCTCGAACGAGTCGCCCAAAATTGGATCTTCCGAATGGACCACCTCAGACGTAATCGTGGCCAACATTAACATGATATCATTTTCAAAAAGTAAATGTCATGAATTGTTCTTTTAACTGATAATAAAAATTTTAAGTTCACTTTCAAATTTATGTGTTTTATTTTACATTACAAATCAAACCTCACGATGAATCACTCTATACTAATTGGTGCAACAGTTGAAGGCATTAGGTCATCTGGCGTCGGAATTTTGATGAATGGGCCCCAAACCAATTGCAGGTTCATCCGGAATTTTATGGTAAAATTATGTTCAAGGATGACACTCACTTTTGGCTCACTTTAAAGGAAGCTGAATCTTGATCAGATCCTTTCGAACGATACAATTATAGAGTTCCCCAATAAATGTTCATAAATACAACGGGCCAATAGGCCTAAGTGGGTTGGTATTCCAACCGCCATTCGCACCTAACCTTATCTAAGGTGGGGCAAAAATAATATCATAATGTGACATAATTTTTGCAAATGGTGTCAAATTGTAGACAGATAGAAAATTACTAGACAACAAGTAATGGAGCTATACACACCTGAAAAACGCTAAATTATTGTTACTGCTTATTTGAACAATTTCCGGTCTGATGTTCTAATGCAGCGTGAATTTTGTCGTACTACACCATGTACACGAACAATTAAGTATTTAGCTGAGCGTCTCGTGCTAACTGTGTCCGCTAGAGATGTCGCAACAAGTGCCCGGTCCCGTATGGTTCATTCGACCGATAATATCATTGCTATCGTCAAGGGTGCCCAAAAGAGTCCACAAAACACCGATGTTCACCAATTGCTGCCTACTGACCGTGAAATTCAATTACCTACATACTCTGTATGTATCCAAAATCACGATGAGCGACGAAGCCAACTCCAACTCCACTTCTGAGTTATGTGAGTAAACAAAATTTGCGATTCTGGGACATGAAGAATTCAAATGAAATGCACGAAGAGCCATTGCATCCCCTCAAAGTGACAGTTTGTAGTTTTTGTAACTAATTGTAACCGTAACTGGTAAGGCGCTACAGACAGATGTTAAACGAGTTTTTTTTTCGCCGCAAGTTATTGGACGGAGCAAAACAGCTCAAGCAGCGATGGAAATTTTGAATAACAAATTTCCAGGCCGTGTGATCTTACTGACAAGTAAAATCGCCAGATCTGACGGCACCAGACTTCTTCCTTAAAATCTCGCGTTTACCACAACAAACCACAAACCTTGCAAGGCTCGAAAGCCAGCATTGAAGAGGAAATCACCAATTTGGAACTAGATGTTGTGCGGGCAATAATTCGAAATGCCGTAATAAGAGTACAAATGTGCATCAACTAAGGAGGCGCTCATTTGACCGATATCATTTTTTCAACTTAATGTCATCAATTTCACACCTTCAAATAAACTTTTCGTGAAAACAGAGCATAATTTCTGACAAAATGGCAGCCAATCACATTATGACATTACTTTTGCCCAACCTTTCATTTAAGAGTAGTTATAAACTCTGATATAAATAACAGAATTCCCAAAGCTATTTAGTAAAAGCTGGAGGATATCATACATATCATAGCCTGCTCGTCAGTAATATGATGTAAGAAGGCAAAAGAAAAAACGGCAATCAAACCAACATCAAATCTTAAAGGCAACAAGTATGATAGTATACGGACGGACCCAAAAACCACACCGGAGTAGCTGCAGATTTCCATTGTCCAAATGCATGCAAGGCCATTGCAAATAGGTCTCAAAGTCTTTTAAGCAGAGCTCAAAGACAGTTCAAACCAGCTTGACACCAAATCAGTGCTAAACTGTTTTAATACTTTTCAGAGCTTATCCTAAAGAAAGACCATTGGGAGGGTATTTAAAAAGCTAAAAGAACTATGAAACCCTACCGAAACAAATTTAAATAATCCCTTTACTTCAAAAATGATTATGTCAGAAGACTTGTCAGCTTTCTGATACCATTCTTACAGCTTTGATATCACTAACCCACACAAAAAATTAGTCAAGAAACTGAATGTTGCCTTTGTATGGAAGATAACCGCCGAACAGAACGCATACTATGCAAATGCCTGACTATGCGTGACTCTATGCATCATAAGGAGACATTACCTTTTCAAAGAAATCTTAGTGGCTAAAGGCCTGCAAAGTATCTCAACCAAAGTGATTATCAAGTTTATTAAGAAAGTTAAGCCTCATTTGGTATCTTGAACTAATTTTATGGCGCTCTTGTGCATTGCCGATGGAACTAAGTTGGCAACTTGAACAAAAAGGCAACAGTTTTCGTATTTCATGTTTAGATATCGGAAATAGTCGCAGGGGGCTTATTTGTGGAATAGAAATTTTTTCCTCGCCAAATGCGGTGATTTTTGCTTCGAATCGTCGTTGAATCGCTCCAACAACTCTGTATAATAGGAGCCGGTGATAGTTTTACCCCTTTCAATCGATGTGGATGACCTCATACAGACATACCATACATTAGCCTTATTCGGCTTCGATTCACAAGAAGAAACCCATTGTCTCGACTGTTCCTTGGTCTCTGGTGTGTTGTGATGAACCCATGTTTCGGCGCAAACATTGTTGTCAAACGATACTTCTTGGCAAGCAAAATGTTTGATTTGAGGTGGCAACGCTATCTAGCTGAATTTTCAGGGACTTATTGACACAAGAGATACGAAACGTGCGCTAACAGTTGTACCGCCCGGGTCTTGCATCACGACAATATCCCTGTGCCTTCGTTGTTATTTTGTGGCGAAAACAAATAGTATCTGAGGTTAATCAACCATCATACTCGCGGAATCTGGCCCTCTCAGATTTCTTTCTCTCTCCTAAGCTGAAGACTGCCATCAAAGGAGAGCGTTTTAATAACGAAATATGGCGAGGGTGCTGAGAAGGATTCCAGAAGATTTCTCGACTGCAAATAAAGCAGGATACTATGTTGAAAATTGAATAAAAGTTTTGCCCTAACTCGCTAGTCCCGGACATTTTTTAATGAAAAAAAAAAAAAAAAAAAAAACATGAAAAATGGTTTTTTGAAGTTTCCGAACTCAACATAAAGATGGCAGCACTCGGCTACAAAAGTTGGATAATATGTTTGCACATGCCGTAAAAGGTACTCACTAAAATATCAGCCATTTTGAACACAAAGTTGTTGTTTTGCAATCGCTTGAGTGTTTTTGTGAAAATAGAAAAAATCACGTATCGAATATTAATTTTTAAAGCAAGTCTGCCTACGCAACCGAAAAACGAGTTATGTACAGGAACTCTGCAGCATCATATACCCCCGTGAAAATTTGATAATCTGAATTTAAACGTGTCTGTACCAGCTCGGGTGAAGATGAACGTTTGGAGTGGCGTAAAACTAAAACCACTGACGAAAACATCGCTCAAGTTCACCAAATGGTTTCACACAACCGTCGAATTAAATTTAGAGAGAAAGCAGAGGCTAAGAACTTGTCCAAAAAGGTGTCTGCGATATATTGAATCAATATTTAGTGTTTGCTCACTCCAGACTAAAAACGTGTTCGAATAAACACTTTGAATGCTCATTTGGAGTAGTTTAGGCACCAGTAAATCAGAGTTTTGGCGCCGATTAATTGTTATAGATTAAACTTGGACACTAAATATACTCCAGAAACTAAAACATTATCAAAAAAGTGGACTGTGAAGGAAAAATTGGCTTCAAAAAACAAACAAAGGCTGTTCCTAGGAAAGTGATGGCGACTGTTTTCTGGGTAACCCATGGGAGTTGGGTAAGAAAAAACCATAACAAGACCATACCACACATCATTTGCAGAATAACAATTTTGTGCCACCAAAACAATGCGCCGCCTCATTTCTTCGAATGGGGAGGCCATCAAATTCACCTGTTGCAGAGAAAGACGCCAAGTTCTATTTGGACGGGTAGAAGAGATGGGAGCATCGCTGCGAAAAGACTCACAAGAAACTATTTAGAAAAATAAAAATCAATTTTGAGAATATTTATCTTACTTCTTTGTTATTGTAGGTCGGAAACTCTCATACTCGTAAATGAATCTGGTATCATGTTTTGAAAATTTGAAATATTAAATTCCTTGTGGCTACTGATGTCGTAACCATTCGCGCACTAAAATGTCAAAGAGTTTTGTCCGTCTTTACCAATTGGAATGAAAAATTAAAAGAAATTCAATAACATGAACTTAGGACGGAATTAATTTTTTTAAAGTTTCACATTAAAGTATCTGCAGAACGGGGACATTTTAAAATTAAATTTTCTCTTCCATTTGCATAAAATGGCACTTTTGTCCCTCTTAAGTTACGTGGATTTCAGACGCGCCAGACCACATTCTATTATTTTATCTTTTAGAATCCATCTCCTCCCAGTAATAAAATAACCA
Source organism: Volucella inanis (assembly GCA_907269105.1). Lineage (NCBI taxonomy): Eukaryota > Metazoa > Arthropoda > Insecta > Diptera > Syrphidae > Volucella > Volucella inanis. The sequence continues at coordinate 98,587,457 of OU026156.1, read as the reverse complement.
CAAAGGACATTCTTTTTTTTTTTTTTCTCCCCTTTTTGAATTAAACACAACTTTACTTACCTCTGCCTTGAATGAGGACTATGCCGCGGATGATATATTCTCATATGACGCGGAGATTCTGGACCACCAGGTCCGCCCACACCGCTGGGTCCATTGCTGCCGACCACTATAGTTGTATTCTCAATGGGGGGTAAATAGAAATTACTGGAATTGTGTCGTTGCAACGGTGGGGTTGGCTCACAATCTTGACTTTGTGATGCTTGCGGTGGGTCCATGTCGGTATCAGAACAATCACGACCCGGCGATAGCTGCATGAATGGTTTAAAATCATTTTTCTCTCTCTCTGCATTTTATAAATATTTTTATTTCTTTTTTAATATATTGTAATTTATTTTATTTTAAAAAACAATTGTATAAATAGATACTTAATTAAAGCTAAGTATTTACTATTTTTTTTTAATTCTTTATTTTCTTTAGATAGAATTTAAATTCTTATTTATGGAAAAAAATGTTATTTAGCAATACTCGAAAGGAAAGTTTTAACTATTTCTTCTGTATTATTTAAAAAAAAAAAATTTTTCTAATTTATTCATAAATAGAAACGACTGTTTTATGCTTGTGTGGATGTCGTAAACAATTAAAAACAAACAGGATTAAAGACAGTTAACATAAATTACAAGTAATGTAACGAGTATACGAGTAAGTAAATGTAGCAAACCGTCCTTTAGGTAAAAAAATTAATTTATTTTATTTAAAAATTACAAAAAAAAAAAAAAAAAAACAAAATGAATAAATGAAACTTGAAACATTTATGTATACTTCATTCTAAAAAGGATTAAGGGACAATTCAATTTTGAATATTCACATTGATTTTTCGATATTGGGGCTTCAAGGAAATCAAGGGTAAACAATAAAACGAAACAAAAATCAACGCAAGGGATGGGTTAAAGATTTGTTAAAAAAAAAAAAACAAAAACAAAAACAAAAAATCACAGTAAACATTAATAAACTTTAATTTGTTTAGAAATATTATATAACATAGTAATAATATTAAATATATTATGTATGTACGAATGTATGTTTATGAAAATTAATTTATCGAACAAATATTAAATCTTTATTTCTAGATAAAATTAATAAAAAAAAATAATTAACACAATTGTTTATTAATAATAAGATTAGAATCTGTTGTAAATAAAACAAATATTTTTTTTTTTGTTGGTTTACCTTCGGTTCGGTGCGTTCTTTTAGTGTGGAGACAAGTTTATGACCAATTATTTACAAAAGAAGATCAATAAGCAAACAACTTAAAGGAGAATTAAATCAAAAAAGAAAACACTGCATGCACTCAACCAAGTGTTATCTCAAAAATAAAAATGCTTTTTTTGCTTTTTTACTCTTTTACTGTGCTTTATTTAGTTAGCTTTCTAGGGGAAGGTTAAGTGAGTTTTTTTTTCTAGATTGGTTAGACGTTATTGTTTAACAAAAAATAAAAATTACAACTAAGGTGATATAGGTGTTAAAAGAACTGAATTCACCGTAAAATTAAGCAAAATTAATTTATATAGAGACCATTTATAAGGAAATACACAAAACATATACAAAATAAACATTCTTCGAGCTGTATCATTAGTCTTATTTGGTTATCGTATCAACTAACCAAAATAACATTACATGCACATAGGTACGTAACTCAATTTAAAAACGACTGAAGGACAAATATTTGATGTGTCTTCAATTTAGGCCCTCTAAATTCACCATCGAACTGATCATGGACTCCAATACCCAGCATGGTTTCATATGGCAAAATTCGTAGAAACGAACTTAATGCGGTCTTGTATAACTCCGACATTCCGTCCTTAAATCGTCCGACTGTGAAAGATTACTAGAAGCACTCTCTACTCTATTAAGAGTGGTTATGACTTGAGACTAAAGCCTCATAGTAGTCAACACGCGGTTCTCACATCTCAACATCCATAAAAGGACTATCTCCTGATAAATAAAACATCAACCAGATTAATCATATTGCGATCAAGATCATACAATCGTCCAGAATTCTAAATGTCTGAGGAGCAAAGGTCAACTCGAATCATTTCCAAGAAGGGAAGAGCACAGGCTTCTCGGAAAGAAAAAGACCGATGAAGTGGAGAAATGTTATTTCAGGAATAATGTTCGAAGGTTTTATCAGAGAACAAATCGAACATGCCAGGACAATCAAGTTAAAACAAAAGCCTGCAAAGATAAACATGAACAACTAGTAGTAAAGTCTCAATCATTGCTGAGAATATGGCAATACCACTCCATAGACTGCAGTCAAGATGACAGTCATAATACCATTCTTAGGCAGAATAAACCTGAATTCACCCTGAACGAAAACGATAGAGCATTCTATTCTACTGAGCTATTTAAAGCAGCTGGAGATGACCTGGTTGGGAACATCATTTGTAATATAGTATATGGTCAGAGGAAAACATGCTCGAAGCATAGAATCTTAAACATCATTAGTCCGATCCACAAGAAAGGATACACTTTTGACCGCGTCAACCAACTAACAGTATTAAAGGAAAATTCTCCTAGACATCGCCTATAACATCTTTACTGGAGTATTATGTTAGCATCTGAAACCATTCATGAACAATCTGGTTTCAACAATTTCAAAAATGACAGGCTGTCATGTGACTTTTCTAATATCGCACTAGAAAGCACCGTACAAAACTTATTGGCAGACAAGAGAGGCACGATCTTTTTAAATCAGCACAATTACTTGCGCTGACCAACACCATGTATTTGGACGAACATAGCTAGTAGTCAATTAAGCTTTCGTGAGTATCAAAGTGGAAGCATCCAAAATGGATCTGACGCTAACCGAGGACAAAACAAAGTACATGCTTTAGAAAAGGAGCCACACCATCGACATGACGTTTTGGCTAGAACACCACCATTAGGAATTATAAGTTCGAGCTAGTTAAGGACTTCGTCTACCTTAGCTCTCCAGTTACAATCAGGAATGACATCAGCACAGAAATCAGACGCAGAATCACTTTACCAATCACCCAATAACTGTGTCTTTGGGCAATTTCGTAGGACAGCCATCTCTTTTCATCCCGGTTCGACTCTGTATCGGATGTGATTTTACGTTTATATTGATGAGGAATTGAGGAGGATATTTAACTAAAAACTGCACGGACTCTACAGCGACATAAGTCTAGTCAGGCATCTTGTATTTGACGTCTAAGATAATTGAACTACATTAAACGAATGAGCACTACAGCTCCGGCTCAAAGAATCTTCGATTCTAACAAGTGATCGCTAGAACTAGAGAGGCTTGTTAGTTGAGGCCCGGGTTCATTCCGGACTGTAGCGCCACATTAATAAGTAATTATAGTAAGTATTTGCAAAGGAATGAAAATCACTAGGACTTAGGTTCAGTTAACTAGAGTATGATGAGCGAATGAGTAAGTAATACCGGGCCTGGTATTGGGAGACTGCTAACTGCCATGCAACCTAGATTAGACAAGTAGCTACATAATCAACTTCGTAGCATTGTGCCAATTGTGCTCTCCGATAGCGGATAACAAGGCTGTGGCATGTGATTTCGTTGACATCGTTCTTGAAAGAATTGTATAAAACTGTTAAACAGTTAACAGAACTTAACCACACAATTACTCGATTATGCAGGCAACGTTGATAAAACGGAACTTCGACAGCGAGCTGTCAAGGAAGCGTTTGCGACTTATGAAATAGAAGAGGCAAAAATGGGTTGAGCTGTCAATGAAGTAAAAACAAAGTTTATGCTGTTAACAAATTAGGACACACAACATCGACATCAACTTCTACAACGACACCAGTGCGGAAATTATGCGAGTACTCAGTCTTGTTAATCGCTGCTTCTTTGGTTAGTAATTGAGTAGTAAAGCCCTCTTTCGAGCAACCAGACTTTATATTGTACAAGATACTGATCAATCTAGTCCTGCTTTACCGCGCTTCTGCTTGGAAACTGACGAAAGCGTTACAAGAGAAAAGTTCTGTGCTTAATTTTCATAAATTAGCAATGGAGGAGACGTTTCAATAGCGAATTGCAAAAGCTGTACAGCGATGCTGACCTCGAAAGAAAATCTTCGATAACCCCCTTAGATGGCTAGGTCACCTTGAGAAAAATTTTGATTCCAATCCAGAAGGCAAACAGTAAAAGAAGACCCCACCCAGCAACTGGAGACAGCTGGCAAAAGACCACGCTAGCTGAAGGTCCTGGACTATAAGTAAGATTTTGCAATAGAAGTTACTTTCAAATTGGCTTGTCATTTTGATATTATTACGACACTTACTCGTAGGTTTAGTACTGCATGGCAAATTATTATAATGAATCAAATTTATTTTGAAAATTCGTCTAAAATGCCCGAAACTAATCAAGGATTACATATCGTAAACCTGTAAACATATAGAGTTGGTGATGTCAGAAATGATTTTTTCTATTTTTCGATGTTTGACCTGTGAATCGAACCCCAGACACTCTGGCGTTGTAGTCGACGAACTCTTATTGTTCCGCGTGATTACCTTTGAGGATTTTCTTTTAATTGGACGATTGCTGGTAAAATTCATCGAAAAGTGTTTTTACGTACGCAAATGGAAATCACATACTATAAGCTCGGTAAACTAGTTTTACCTAACCCTCGGATAGCTAAACAACTTCTGGAACTTAAGTAGACACTCGTATATTAAGGGCAGAACAACTTTTGGCGGAATGTGTAAATCAGCCATAAAACATAGCATGGGCTATATTACCTCTGACCGTCTTCTTTTAGCAATGGTAGCCAAGAACTGTGCAGAAAACAGCGTCCTACGCCCACAGCTATAATACAATTCTCACCTCCGTTTTGCATTACACTTTCAAGGGCCCTACTGACGTCTTCGCTTTGGTGTACTCAGCTGATGGATCAGCCGGATAATTTCTAGGAGCGAGATACAATCGATGATTGGTGCAACACGAATTGCACTAAAATAACAATGAATGTCAAAATTATAGTGGAAACTCTATTCGGTTACGATAGGCTTTCATGTCCAGAACCGGCCGTAAGTGTTATGTAGGATAGACTGTAAGACGAATTAAATTATAGAAACGAAATCCTAGTCAAATGAATCTTTCATAAAACAGGGAGCGAGCAAGATAAGTGAATTACAGAGGTTGAGTGGAGAGTAAGGATGAGTTCATAAACGTCAGCATTTCTACCTTAGTGCAATTCCAGAACTTTCCTCGTGTGTTTTTGAACTCATATTTATTTATTTTTATTACAACAGTTTCAACAATTTTTCCATCTTTGCTCTTCAAAAAACAAAACTATTTCGCACAAAAATCTTTAATTTTTCTGCAGCCACAACTAAAATGACTCACTAATCTGCGCGATATGTTGACGTTTATGAACATTAAGATAATACAGTTTAACTAAGTTGAACGCAAGTTGTTTATTAGTATGACGTTTTTGAAAACACCCTTAATTCCGAGGGATTCCGTATGCATTATCGGCGCTTTTCCTTCCAAAGAACATGAGAAAATAGAAGGAAACAAATAAAGCTTCCTTTTATAAATGGGTTACAATAACTACGCTCAAGGAATGGATATACAAATACCGAAAACATCTCAGTGACTACAATATTAGATTGTACCATATGAAATGTCTGATTTTCATTCAGTTCGGAATAATAAGCTTTCGAGTAGCAGAAAGTGGAAATTTTTATTTTATAAGATAAAGTAGTACGTTTGTTTGACGTGTGAGACATTAAGAATCATTGCAACTACAGTAATTTTGTTATCGACGACTCAAATTCGGATTCTCTTGCTTTATGAATGTAGCGAAATACGAACGCAAGAATCAACGTTGTATCGCTCCGTGACCCGATTCTTGTTTTTGAGCGGCAAAACCTGCGAAAAAATCAAGCCCACTCTCGATGGTGTACAACCGTACAACCGTTTGACATTAGTTCGCAGAATTTCTCCATGGCCGCACGTCGGTCCATGATCTCGTATTGGCGGAACACCGATTCCCGCCGAATCTGCACGAGATTTTGGGCATGAGAAAGCTGTGCGCAATCGTAAAACCTTTGCAAAGACGTGCTGGTCCCTGTTTAATCGAAATCCGGAGGAGTTCTTGCGTTATTTCATTGATTCATTGGTACACACCAAAGACAAAAGAACAATGGAAGCAATGGATTTTAACCGGTGAACATGCTCCAAAAGAAGGCGAAGACTGTGCGTTCGGCCGGAAAAGTGATGGCCCCCATTTTTTTGGAACGCGCTAGATGTGATCCACGTTGACACAGCACCATATATTTGGCCGATTCAACACCGATTTGAAAAAAAAAAAACGGCAACATTTGACAAAGAAAAAAGTGCACACATCACAATAACACACAGGCTTACACCTCCGCCTCTTCATCCAGAAAAGGTTATGCTGACAATCTGGTGGAGGAAATCGACATAGTGCATACGAATTTGGCTGAAAAGCAAACTGTGTTGGCAAATAGACATGGATGTTATGTTACATCACGCGTAACGGTGCAAAAACTGCTTCATTCAGGACTTGAAATTCTTTCGCATCTACCTGATGTTTTTCCAACGTCTGATGTCATTTTGTTGGCAGAAGGAATTTCGAAACTAAGCAAATATCATAAAAGCCTTTGAAGACATTAAGGCGTCTTGAACTTTATAGGTCAAGTCTTTTATAAAAAAGGAATAATGGACCTTGATTCATGTTGGTAAAAAGTTATGGATGCTAACGATTCATACTTTGACTATTCATACAGTGAAGGTAATTTCCTAGACTAGAGAAATAATAGGATTTAAAAGAATAGAAATGGTCCTTCAAAAGCAATATTCAACCTGAAAATTCTTTCATTGTAGAGCAGTTGGCTATCTTAAGAGTAGAGTCGGTCGAAAAAAAGGTCCAAAAGGAAAATTTGTCATTAGCTGACAAGTGACAATCAAGGTTTGGACATAGAAACACTCTCAGAATTACTTTGGCAACGTCCGAAAAGAATGGTAGTGAATTAGAAGTCATAAGGATGTCGATAATTATTTAAAGAAAACATTAGTCTTCAAATCGCTGGGTTCTGTAAATGAAATGAACTATGTCTGAAGGGTAGAAGCATATCGGAAGAAAAGAAGTTCAAAATTATCTTAAACGAGTGTAAGCGGCAACAAACGATTTCAAGGCTACGAATAAATTTTGGTTAAATCCAGGGACTCATAGGTTATTTCAGATTGAGCTATCTAATCAGACAGATTAGTCTGAATATAATTGCTATAAATTTTGAAGAACAAAATTCGTAAGACCGTCTGCCAGTAACAAAGAATCCGCCAGCGACCTCGACTGGCTAAAAGCATCGCCTCACACTTGATTCCCGAAATTAAACAGAGTTTAAAGCGATTAATGCTTGGATGGGAAACCGCACTGAAGCTGCGCATAATCCGTCGTAGTTATTCTTATTAGGGACATGAGGAGTTTGAGTTAAAATAAGCTTCTGGGATTCACTTCCTATCTCGTTGGTTCTAAATCAGAGGTCTCATCACAGGCTCCGAAGTAAGACCTAAAATGGACATAGTATACCCGACCCGAATTTTTGATAAGTTACAAGGCATCACCTTAACTCTAGCCTACAGTTGTTCGTGCATCCAGTGTACGAGATTTTACTGAGTGCCCTACCTAACTCGACGCAGAGTTTAGCAAGCAAGCCTTAT